>JAKGUB010000347.1:1200000-1800000 GCA_026261675.1 Hippocampus mohnikei | reverse complement strand
CCGAGCCGTGCTCGCCGAGCCAGTGCCCGGCCGAGGACCAGACGGAACCGGTGGACCTGTCTCTGCACAAGCCTCGTTCGTCCTCGCTGCCCGCCACCACCGCCGCCGCCGTCGTCAACGTGCCCGTCAACCCCGCGCCAGGAAGCGGCCTGGCGCAGCCCGGACTCACGGCCACGCCCGTCACCTCCACCGTACAGTCCATCGGATCCATGGTGACTCACACCTCCCACACGCGCGTCAACAGAGCTAGCCTGCTAGAACCGTCCGCTAACGCGCTTGCGCCACCCAGGTTCTATCGCCGGGCTCCATTTTGGCCACGCAGGGCGCGGGCGGCCAGCAGATCTTGCACGTCATCCACACAATCCCGTCGGTCAGCATGCCCAGCAAGGTGGGGCAGCTGCAGACCATCCCCGTGGTGGTGCAGTCCTTACCTGTGGTCTACACCGCCGTGCCCGCGGACGGCGTCGCCGCCGCCACCGCCGCCATCACCGTGCCGCTCATTGGCAGCGACGGACGGTCGGAAGGCTCCGGTAAGGAACGTCGGGGGCTGGGTTGGACACGCTTTCAGTCGCGCCTTCTCTTCGAATGCATCTTGACTTCTGAGTTCGCAGTCCCTCCATCTGCCAGGAAAAAGACAAAAGAACGTCTCGTTTGTCGAGCAGCAGCTCATAGACTTTAAATAACTTCACATATCGGTCATCCCCCCCCTATGTTTGATCTGAGCTAGTCGTCGCATTAATGCGCATGTCGTCTCAAGAACTTTGACATCGTCCATCATCGTAACGTAACGCGAGGTAAGATAGCGCTACGATCACGTAGCCTAAAAGTGGCGTGGCCTAATCTGAAGTTATGTCAAGTAGGGTGTGCCCCGCCCACTGCCCAAAGACAGCTGGGATGGGCTCCAGCATGCCTACGACCCTCATGAAGGTAAGCGGCTCAAGATAATGGATGGATGGGAGAGCTATCAGCTACCGGTTCATTTAAGCCGAGCGTAGCTCTGAATGTTCGCCAAACACGTGCCAGCTCGCTTACTGTTTGTACTGAGGGAGTGCACCATTAGATACCATACGTATTATATTTATTCATTTTAGTCGAAGATCTTGCGGCAGCGTGGGAGGTCGGGAGGCAGACAGGAAGTGAGGGTCAAGGAGGGAGCGCCTGTCTTTTTTTTTTTTTCTTCTAATGGCACGATGTCAGAGTGGGAGTGAGCGAATCATTGTCTCCAGGGAGCAAGAACACTTCTTTTTGCTGTGTGTGTGTGTGTGTGCGCACTTTTAGCGTGCCACACCCTTGATCCTTCCACCGCCTCCGTGCAAGGGTGGACGTTGTTTATCCTGCAGGGTGTAACGCTTTCACTCAGCTATTAATCCTTCCATTTTCAGTCGACAGTACACTTCACCTCTTCATATTTCAATTTATAACACAGGTCACACGTAAGACCCAAGTTATGGAGGAGCTTGAGGTAATATAGCGTGAAGGTCATGGATTTTACGTTGAGCTGGTGCAACGTAAGGTAACAGGGCGCAGAAAAAGCAATGCGGCGCAAGATAGCCTAAAACCGAATCGTGTTCACAATTCCGCTTATTTTGACGAGAGTCGCAGGCGTGTTGGAGCCTAGCCTAGCTACCGTAAGGCGGCAGGCGCCCGGCACACCCTGAACCGGTTGCCAGCCAATCGCAGGGCACACTTAGACAAACAACCTTTGACACTCGCCGACAAATCTAAGGCCAATTAGAATGATCAGTTACCCGACTGTGCAAGTTCGGTAGCGCGGCATAAAGCAAACGGTAGCATAGCGTCGATGTAGCCAAACGTGATGCGTTGCGTAACAGGCACAACGTAGTGTATTGTAACATGAAGATAGCTCAATCTATAGGCAGTCTAACGTAAATATAGCGTAGCCAAAATGTAGCGTTACTTAATGCAACATAACGTTAATTTCGGGTGTCATGTTACATATTTTCAGTAGCACAGCCACGTCACGTGACTTCAAAGTAGCACGACGGAAACGTAGCACATCATCGTATAACGCAAATGTAGCAGACTAACATAGATGAAGCCTCAACGTAGCATAACCCCAAGCTAGCATACATCTGGCATAAACCGTAAACAAAAAATAGGGCACCGTCTTTATTTTAATATTTCTAATCTGGCACTTTTTTTTTACTTCCTCAGTGCGCATTAAGCCCGGTTCAACCTCTCCGGTGGAATATCACAGCGACAGCGACGCAGAGAGCGGGACCGAATCTGGATCGGCGTCACTCAGCGCCCAGAGCCTCGACGCAGGGTGAGCGCACACTGCCTTTGTAATCGTTTGCATTACACGTAAATATGCATTTTGAAGGTTTGGATTTGTTTGAGTGTGTTTGTGCGTTAGGAAGTCAGAGCGTCGTCTTCACACCTATTTGGGCGAGGCTTTGCAACGTTAACAGAAAGTTAGGGCGTGGACCTTGGAGTTTAGCCGTAATCTGACGTGTGTGTGCGTGCGCGCGCCACACCTTGTTTTCCAAATTGCCTCACGCTGACCTTCCTTTATCGGGGTCATAGAAGAAACAAAACAAGCAACAAGTAAAAGGGGATAACACTTGATCAAATAATCAACTATGTATTGAACTGATGAAAATGAAGAGTAAATAAAGTCCTGGGGGGAAAAAAACTCAAAGAATGATAAATGAAAGACAGACAGAAGATAATCAATACTAATGAATTCAGTCAAATTATTTTTTTTTAAAGTAAGCGTTAGAACACAAAATAATTTTTAAAAATA
Source organism: Hippocampus mohnikei (assembly GCA_026261675.1). Taxonomy (NCBI): domain Eukaryota; kingdom Metazoa; phylum Chordata; class Actinopteri; order Syngnathiformes; family Syngnathidae; genus Hippocampus; species Hippocampus mohnikei. The sequence continues at coordinate 1,797,233 of JAKGUB010000347.1, read as the reverse complement.
CAGTACATATTTAAAAAAAAACTATACAGAGAAAAATAACTTGCCCGAAGTGAATCCAAACAAAGTGAAAGACTAAAAATAAATAAAAACACAAAACATAAGAACTGACAATATAGAAAACGGATTTGAAACATAAGAAAAAAACTTCATGATACAGACAACTTGATCTTTAAATTGATAAAAACAAAATTATGTATAAATATGTGCCCTTTTATACAAACAAACAAACATACATACAAAACAAACCAACTCAAACATAGTGGCCAAACTGGGTTAAGTGGCTATTTGGCGCCCCCCGGTGGCCTTTAGGACTCACTGTCCACCATAGTTCTCATTTTGACATTTGCGCCCGATTCAGTATTTCAGTCCACTTATGTTGCCCTCCGTCGGCCCTCAGGTCGGTGTTGGACTTGGAGCCTGCGGACCCCGACTCCCCGGACGTCAAGAGGCGGCGGATCCATATGTGCGACTACGAAGGCTGCAAAAAAGTCTACACCAAGAGCTCGCACCTCAAAGCTCACCGACGGATACACACAGGTCAACGCGAGTTCTGAACCCCAAGTCCTTTTCTTCACCAAGCTCGCCAGTCGGCCGCTAGCCCCAGAAGCTGACGTGAGAGGGTAGCGGCATCGGCGTAATTCACGACCACCCCAGACAGAATAAAAATTGTGAATATGAGCACCAAAATATTATTCAACCACTTCAGAGCCTAATGCTAACGAACACATCACGTGAAACGTCATCGGGGCCGGCGAACAAACGAACAGAGACGTGACGCTCATTCTAAACCTTCAAGAAATTGCAACTCAATTGGTGTACTTCCTGGTTACGAGTGCGCGTCCACTAACGCTGTGCCCTCCGTGTCCCCCGCGCAGGCGAGAAGCCGTACCATTGCACCTGGGAGGGCTGCACCTGGCGTTTCGCCCGCTCCGACGAGCTGACTCGGCACTTCCGCAAGCACACGGGCATCAAGCCCTTCCGCTGCACCGAGTGCGACCGCTCCTTCTCGCGCTCCGACCACCTGTCCCTGCACCGCCGCCGCCACGTCATGATGTGAACTCTTTTTTTGGCTATTTGGGCGTCATTTCTTTTGGGGGCGTGGGGGAGGGGGTTCCCCTCCCGCCGGCCGCCGACAAAACAAACTCTGCTACTACAGTTCAACGGCTCATCTTCTGCAGGTATACCAGGCATTCATGGAGGTTGGCGATTTTTCTCCCCACTCATCCGTCCATCCTTGTACCCAGACATTTCCCCTTCAAGCGTTACATCGGGATTTCTCCTCCTCAGCTGCTCCTTGCTCGCTTGGGGCGCGGCGTTTCATTTGAAAGACTTCCGGACATTTCTCTTGGATTTTCTTTTGTGGTAGGGATGCGCAGTCCTTGAAAATGCATTTCTCAAGGCGTTTCCGTCTTGGGGTGCGGCGTTTAATTTTTAGGATCTAAAAGTAGACGCCTGGACGAGCTGACTTGTCTTTCCGCCATTTTTTTTGGTTTGTTTTCATAGCAAGACCGCCCAACCTATTTAATGCATCTGTCAAGCTGTCTCACGGCAGCACAGGAGATGTAAAACGTTTTTTTTCAGCGTGGGTTGCGGCATTTCATTTTTGGGGGTAAAATTCGACGTCCGGACAACCAGGTGTATGGTTTTTATTATTGTAGGACTGTCCGACCCTCCTAATGCGTTTGTCAAGCTGTTTCGATGCGGCACAGGAGAGACAATGATTTCATCCTCGGGATGTGGTGTTGAATTTTTTCGATCTTAAAAGTTGACAAGCACAGACGAGCACATTTGATCGATTTTCCTGAAACTTATCCGGTGGGACTTCCCAGTCCTGTTTGCAAATTGGTTGTCAGGAGTGTTTCACTGCACTCCATCTTATGGAAGACATTCTCATGGCGCGGCATTTACTTTTAGATGGTCAAATTAGATGTCCGGAGAATTACATTTCTTAATTTTCTAGCGGCTTTTGCAATCCGACTTCCTAACCGTGTTCATGTATTTGTCAAGCTGTTTCACTGCAGCACAAGCGACACAATGCGTTTTTCCATCCATGGGGCGTGGCGTTGAATTTTACGATCAAAAATAAGACTTCCAGACAACTGCATTTCTCATGGATGTCATTCCATTTTCCATTACAATCACAACTCGCAACCCTGTGAGTGTATTTCCTGCATTTGAGTCTGCCAAGCTTTTTTTTTCTCTCGGATGCCATCTGAAAGCAGACGTCAGAACCCCCCACCCCCCTCCCGATCCCCTTTATCTATTCGGCACACTATGAGAACTGTGAACTTTTCAAACAATTTTCACGTCGCCTACTTTTTGCATATCCTCCCGCGCACACTAATTACCATGAAAAAAAAAAAAAACAGTATTTGTGTGTTATTTCTCTCTCCCTTGTGACAGAATCGGCTCTTTTTTCATCTTTTTAGACGATCTTTGGTCGTCTTTTCAACGCTGTGAATTAGTGGTCGGCGTAAAATTCTCTCACAGGGAAATTCGGGAGCTTTTTCCGCGCTTTGCCAAACGGTCAGGCATGTGTTTTTTTTCCCCGTGTGTTGGTGCGTGTTTATGTTTTGCGACAAACACGTTTTCGGAATTTTGGTTTGTGGGTTTTTTCCTATTTAACGAGCGTCTTTTTCGGGCATTTGGACCTCCTGCCCGTTGAGCCTTAAGAACCTAAGTTGACCGATTATCGAATAAAACATCGTCAAAAGATTCTTTTTATTGCGAGATTTTGAGTAATGTACAATCAAGTGGGCCGGGATGTTTCTCATGCTGCCTTTGAAGAAATTTTCGCACTTTTCCTCGTTATAAAAAAAAAAAACAAAAATTCTCCTGTCTGGGTATTCTCAAACGCAGCACAAGCCTCCACTGACCGAATATAAAACATCTCCGAGATGCTCTTTGAGGTGGCGACATTTTTTCGGAAGGTAAAACCAGCTTGTGCTGCATTAAAAAAACTGGGACATTTCCAATCTCCGATCAAAAAAATGGTGAAATTTCCCACTTTTATTGAACGCAGCTTCAGCAAATAAAACACCCCAGACAGTCCAGACTTCTGTCTTAACATGAAAAAATATTACATTTTTTTCCCCCTGAAGGTACTTTGACGTCAATTCCAAAACACGTGAGCAAAATGTTACATGCATTTCTAGTACCGTTCTTACCAACTTTGATGAAAACAAAACAAACCCCCCCCCCATCCGAACCAATTCTCGTTTGGAGGGATTTTTGTTGGCACGTTTCCCGCCTTTTTTTTTGTTGCTTGATCTGACTCCCACAGAAACATTGAAAAAGCACATCTTTCTAGAAGAGTTTATGCATACTTTTGTAAACATTACGGATAATGACAACAACAACAAAAATAAGAGTTAAAAAAAATTGAAATCCATGTACATAAATGTATATAATCAAAAAGTAAACGTAACGGGTGAAGTTCTATTTTTAACACTGACTAGATAATGTGAACAGCCTCCCTCCCTCTTCTTCTACTTTGTTGGTTTTCTTCTTTTGACACCTTTTTTGCTTGTAGTTTCTTACAAATGATAAAAAATAAGAAGAAGAATACTATTGGTCCCACTTGTGTTGTGCATACTTGCGTTGCATGGAGAGTCAGCCTCTTGTTTTCCGATAGTGACCTTGGTGAGCATGTCACTGTGCGCGCTAGTGTGTGTGTGTGTGCGTGTGTGTGTGAAACATGACTTTTTGTAGGGGGGAAAAAAAATTTGTCAATTATAGAAATAAGAGTTTGTTATGATCCATTCCGCACAAAACCTTTAAGAAAAAAAAAGTTGCGTGTTGGTCCCGATGTTTGTTATAGCGACAAGCTAGTGGTTATGACTTTGACAATTTTGTGTATCAATTTGTCTATTTTCGTTTTTCGTTTTGTTTTCCCATTTTTCTAAAACAAAACACATTTTAACAACTGACTACCGGTACATGGGTGCTACATGCTAACATGTTAGCATCTAGCCAACATTACAGTACTTTGTCATTTTCTGAGTTACACCAATTTCCACAATGCGACATGCTAAGATGTTAGCATTCATCTGTGAATTAGCCTGGCTTTATTTTTTTTTCTCAGTTTGTGTTATTGCGACGTAAGGCTAGTAGTCAGCATTTGGACTATTTGGGTTATGCATGTAATGGAACAAAAACACTTTTGAACAACTGCCTAACTAGTGGGGGTGTTACATGGCAACATGCTAGCATAAAGCCACACTTGAGCCACAAGGGATAGTAACACAAAGATTTTTTTGGGGCAAAATGATTCATTGTCTTGCGTTCACGTAACGCCACATGTGTTTCAATGAAGCGACACTAGCTTTTAGAATTTTGACAATTTCATGGACCAACATTGCATCGATTTTATGACATATTTCACATTACAACTGTTATGACTCATGGGCATGGGTGCTAAGCGCTAAAATGGTAGCATTCAGCCACAAGTGACAAAATGATTCATTGTGTTGCGTTCAACTGATGTGTTAGGCTAACAGCTAGCATGGTACATCAATAGCGCAACATATATCCCATTTTTCACAAAACAAAAATAAACAACCTTTTCAAGTATTGGCTATGTGCATGCTACCTGCTAGCAGCATAATTTCTATTATTTAGAATTCTAGCGACAAAACGCTAATGATTGGTGTCCTGATTTTGCATCACGTTTATGACATATTTCATCCATTTTCATGATTTTTTAAATCACATTGCTCCAAAAGAGGAGCGAACCGCCTTTGGCCATACATGCTAACATAGCTTGGTGAAACTATTTTGAATAATCGTATGTTGTTTCTGTAATAATAGTGTCCAAATCTCATTGGATCACAACGTTTGTGTTTTCTTTTAGCTCATGCTAATGATATATATATATATATATATATATATATATATATATTGCAAGTATGTTTAGCTTGTGTAACTTATTCCGTATGTTTGACAAAAATATTTTAAATAGTAAAAGTTTAACGCCGACTTTCAGGTGCTGACTGCATATGAGTGCCTCCTACTCGCCACTATTATCTTTCATTTTTTCCCCCTCCCTGTTGAATGCAGTAACTTTTTGTGGGCCAGTACTCTTTATTTACTCAGTGCAATGCAGTTGTTATGGTTATAATAATAATAAGTGGCTATAATAATAATAATAATAATGATATCATAAGATTATTTTCTTTTGTATTTGTGTACAGAACAAAAAGGTGTAAAGATGGACGAGGAAGGCCAAAAAAAAAAAGTGAGCTTTTTGATACTGTGATTCTGGTGTTTAAAAGTCCTTTGTTTCCCTTTTCTGTATACTTTTTGTGATGATTACTCCTCATCCTCCCTTCTTTTTTTTTTGTTTGTTTTTTTAGAATAAACATGTTTTCGGTGCAATTTACTTGCTGTTTCTTATCACTCCCTTCGTGTGTGTGCGTGTGTGTGTGCGTGTGTGTGTGTGTGTGTGCGCGCGCGTTCACATCATTCCTGTAAATGATGTAGGAAAAGTGAAAGGAGCAGATGCAGTGAGGCATGAATGCCACTGGGGGTCGCTGTGTACAAAGCGAATGAGATGTTCCCTGAAGTCAATTGATTATTGACATTGCTTTCACACCAGCTACAGCTGGAACAAAGCACTTTCCAGAAATAAGATGCAAGCAATAGTTATTCTTCTCAGAGGATCAAGAAAATATGCCTGTGAGTGTTACATGAGCTGTCTACATGTGTTGCTTGATGCTATTGGTTAGCCCGTCTGTGGCACTTTCTAATATAAACATCACGGTAATGGGTCAAACTAACCATGATAAAAAAAAAAAAATTATACATCAGGTCTTATTTGGCAAGACTCCACTGGATATTTAGTCAAACAATTATTTGAAGAACTTTTTATTTTTATTTTTATTTTTACTAGTACTGGAGTTATTATTCTGGAGTAACTTGTACTCTTGAGTCTATATTTTTATTTGAGTGCCATCATCACGAGCAAGCTGCTTTTAATGCAGCGCATCACTGTGTATGACTGACGGGTGGGGCAGGGCATGTCCCGACAAACGCTGCCGCTGAATGACAGCTTGATGGCTTTGGTTTCTCAGCCTCTCACCCGGAATGCACTTGCACTGATATCTTTCTTTTGTCCTCCGTACGCATTACATGATATGTGGAAAAGCGCAACTTCCTGTTCTGGGCTGATGAAGCCATCCAGGAAATAGACTGCACCAACCATCTTGTGGATTTCCTGCTTAACCCTTGTGCAGTAATACAGTTTGTCACGTTCTCAGTATTTGTCCCAAATTGGGTTGCGCTTTGAGGTGTGACAACTTTTTTCACTTTTGAATTTTTTTTCACTTTCAACTTTCAAAATATTCAGTGGCATCAGGCCAAGACATACATATAATTATTTATTTATTTATTTATATTTGGCGCCCTCTATGAGCCACAGCAGCAGGAGTGTGTCAATCACACAGTCACTATGCTGCATATGTAAATTAAAAAAAACACCCAGTCCAAATCTTGCATATGACATAAATAGAGCCTTGAATATGTCACCAAACCGCAGGAACAGAATTGTATTTCATGCCTGTTTTTTTCTGTAATGGCCATTTTTAAAAATGTGACATCAAACATATTTGTCCCAAATTGGGTTGCGCTTTGAGGTGTGACAACTTTTTCACTTTTGAATTTTTTTCACTTTCAACTTTCAAAATGTTCAGTGGCATCAGGCCAAGACATACATATAATTATTTATTTATTTATTTATATTTGGCGCCCTCTATGAGCCGCAGCAGCAGGAGTGTGTCAATCACACAGTCACTATGCTGCATATGTAAATAAAAACCCACCCAGTCCAAATCTTGCATATGACATAAATAGAGCCTTGAATATGTCACCAAACCGCAGGAACAGAATTGTATTTCATGCCTGTTTTTTCTGTAATGGCCATTTCAAAAATGTGACATCAAACATATTTGTCCCAAATTGGGTTGCGCTTTGAGGTGTGACAACTTTTTCACTTTTGAATTTTTTTTTCACTTTCAAAATGTTCAGTGGCATTAGATCTAGCCATACATATATAGTTTGCATTACTTTTTCTTGAATAACAAAATGAGTATTGGGTTATGACTCTATATAAGTAACTCTAACTCTATGTGTCCAATATTGTGTATAGCGTTTATATAGATATCAGAGTGAAAAAATGTTGTACATGGTAATTAGAACCTTGAAAAAGTATAAAAGTCACAAAAACTATGAAAAATGTTGAAGTAACATACTTTATAACAAACAAACAAAACAACCAGCAACTAATATGCAAACTTGATAACAAAAATGAAAAACAAACACAAAACTTTTTTTTTTTTTTACAATCAGAACAAATGGTTGTAGTGTGTTTGTGGCGGATTGGCCTTTCCACATCTGCCACAATAATTCGAAGCACGAAGTGGTTTTTAAAAGCTATACGTATTGCTTTCTTTTCTCGCATGTCCTCTTCCTGCAGCTGCTGCAGGGCTGCTGTGCAGCTGCAGTTGCAGTGTTGGTGTGTTTACGTGCATAAACAAATGTAAAACTCATTCATTCATTCATCTTCTGAACCGCTCGATAAATGTAAAAGTCGATTCTCAAAAAATAACACTTGATTTTCAAAACAACGTCCAGCCAGTAACTATCGTTACTGGCGTTGAGTTTGCGCGTGCTGCACCCTCAAACAAGCCAATCATGCCAATCAATCAGGGCACTGGGCATGCCCGTGCACAAATGCACATTGTGAGTGCGCGATCTACTGGCGTGAAGACGAGAAAAAGACTGATGAGCCCATCATTTCAAATGGCCGTAAGTACACTCCTAAAACGTGGCTGTTTCGCCTGTGCTGAGCGCGTTCACGTGAGCGCGCGTCCACGTTCATTACGAGCCCACACGGCCGGGACGTGCATAGCATAACAGTTTGACCAATTCAAAAGTCGATTTTCAAAAATAACACCTGATTTTCCAAAAACACCCAGCTAGCAATGCTCTACAAACTGCATTACATTGTTTTGCGCGCGCGCGCGGCGTGCACGTGCAAACCAATGTAATTTATGTGCAACATACGCTGGTGGGACATCTTAAGAGGTGACACCAGGAAGTTGAGTCTGTCTGGGTGACGTCTCTGCAAGAGACGCGTGCACGACCTCACATTCAAATGTGCACAAAATGGCGGAAAAATAATGCTTCGATGTCTTTGCTCAGTACTGTTCTATGTGACGTGCACAAACGATCATATCCACACACATAGATGCAAATAGACCTCTCGCAACAAACTACACCGTTTATTCGAATGAAAATGACGAACTGGAAGTACTCTCAATGACGTAAAGAGTCGGCACGAAAATGATATCTTAGGCTCAAGCGCCATCTCGTGGAGAGTGAGGTAAAAACTCACTACCACAATTCTCAAGCTTTGATAGTATTGGTGAGACGCCGGTGATGTGATTTGTGCCGAAATTGAGAAAAATGCACGATAAAACACCAGTTTTACAGTCTATTGGAAATTTGAATTTATAATGGGCGTCAATATGCCAAATTTGGGATTTCTACTATCACGGTATTCCAAATTTGTTACAATGTCATATATACCAACTGCAATGTTCAAAAATGTCCAGCTTGCTGTCATTTTGAACTTTGACCCCTTTTGACATCCTATGGAAATTTCAGCTTTGTGGGGTTATTTTTCACACTCTGGCTTTGTGTACAACTGTCTGACTGTCCAAAAATGTCCAAATTTGGGACAGATACTGCACAAGGGTTAACATGCGTGTGGGTATAAAAAGCCACTCGAGCATTTTTTCCAAATCTTTGATATCTTGCAATGTGAACCACTACACTACCAGGTGGCCTGCTTAATGGCATTATGTTCTTTACTGTTCAAGGTGTTCTATTACTTCATTATACATATGTTTTAACTATAATATGGACGCTTGTTCCTCACGACTGTAACGAGAATCAAAGTCAGCTATGGGAACATCTACACCAAGCTATGTCCCAGCTCAATAGTAAGTACTGTAATGTGGAAAAGAGAGCCGTATGATTTTAAAGAAAGCACTGAAGGCACTTTTGCAGAATTAAGGCAACAAGTCCAAACAAGCATTTGACTGTGAGTGCTCAGCAAAAAAACCCCAAATGAATCAACGGGAACCAAGATTCGACATACATACATACATACTGCATAAAATAATTATGAAAATTGAATACGACAAAACATCCACCCCCCACACACACACATAATTTTCCTTTAAAAGATGTTTTTAAGGAGTGTGTCAATCACACAGTCACTATGCTGCATATGTAAATAAAAACCCACCCAGTCCAAATCTTGCATATGACATAAATAGAGCCTTGAATATGTCACCAAACCGCAGGAACAGAATTGTATTTCATGCCTGTTTTTTCTGTAATGGCCATTTCAAAAATGTGACATCAAACATATTTGTCCCAAATTGGGTTGCGCTTTGAGGTGTGACAACTTTTTCACTTTTGAATTTTTTCACTTTCAAAATGTTCAGTGGCATTAGATCTAGCCATACATATATAGTTTGCATTACTTTTTCTTGAATAACAAAATGAGTATTGGGTTATGACTCTATATAAGTAACTCTAACTCTATGTGTCCAATATTGTGTATAGCGTTTATATAGATATCAGAGTGAAAAAATGTTGTACATGGTAATTAGAACCTTGAAAAAGTATAAAAGTCACAAAAACTATGAAAAATGTTGAAGTAACATACTTTATAACAAACAAACAAAACAACCAGCAACTAATATGCAAACTTGATAACAAAAATGAAAAACAAACACAAAACTTTTTTTTTTTTTTACAATCAGAACAAATGGTTGTAGTGTGTTTGTGGCGGATTGGCCTTTCCACATCTGCCACAATAATTCGAAGCACGAAGTGGTTTTTAAAAAGCTATACGTATTGCTTTCTTTTCTCGCATGTCCTCTTCCTGCAGCTGCTGCAGGGCTGCTGTGCAGCTGCAGTTGCAGTGTTGGTGTGTTTACGTGCATAAACAAATGTAAAACTCATTCATTCATTCATCTTCTGAACCGCTCGATAAATGTAAAAGTCGATTCTCAAAAAATAACACTTGATTTTCAAAACAACGTCCAGCCAGTAACTATCGTTCTGGCGTTGAGTTTCTTGCGCGTGCTGCACCCTCAAACAAGCCAATCATGCCAATCAATCAGGGCACTGGGCATGCCCGTGCACAAATGCACATTGTGAGTGCGCGATCTACTGGCGTGAAGGCGAGAAAAAGACTGATGAGCCCATCATTTCAAATGGCCGTAAGTACACTCCTAAAACGTGGCTGTTTCGCCTGTGCTGAGCGTTCACGTGAGCGCGTCCACGTTCATTACGAGCCCACACGGCCGGGGCGTGCATAGCATAACAGTTTGACCAATTCAAAAGTCGATTTTCAAAAATAACACCTGATTTTCCAAAAACACCCAGCTAGCAATGCTCTACAAACTGCATTACATTGTTTTGCGCGCGCGCGCGGCGGCGCGCGTGCAAACCAATGTAATTTATGTGCAACATACGCTGGTGGGACATCTTAAGAGGTGACACCAGGAAGTTGAGTCTGTCTGGGTGACGTCTCTGCAAGAGACGCGTGCGACCTCACATTCAAATGTGCACAAAATGGCGGAAAAATAATGCTTCGATGTCTTTGCTCAGTACTGTTCTATGTGACGTGCACAAACGATCATATCCACACACATAGATGCAAATAGACCTCTGCAACAAACATATGTGTGGGTATAAAAAGCCACTCGAGCATTTTTTCCAAATCTTTGATATCTTGCAATGTGAACCACTACACTACCAAGTGGCCTGCTTAATGGTATTCTGTTCTTTGCTGTTCAAGGTGTTCTATTACTTCATTATACATATGTTTTAACTATAATATGGACGCGTGTTCCTCACGACTGACGAGAATCAAAGTCAGCTATGGGAACATCTACACCAAGCTATGTCCCAGCTCAATATTAAGTACTGTAATGTGGAAAAGAGAGCCGTATGATTTTAAAGAAAGCACTGCAGGCACTTTTGCAGAATTAAGGCAACAAGTCCAAACAAGCATTTGACTGTGAGTGCTCAGCAAAAAAAAAACCCAAATGAATCAACGGGAACCAAGATTAGACATACATACATACATACATACATACATACATACATACGTACTGCATAAAATAATTATGAAAATTGAATACGACAAAATATCCCCCCGCCCACACACACACATAATTTTCCTTTAAAAAAGATGTTTTTTAAAAATGCTTTTGATTTTTCCTTCGGTGTAAGTGTATGAATGATGCATGACTGCAATACAAAAAGGGCACCGCCCTTGCACAAACAAGCTCAGCACATTATGACAAAAAAAGAAAGGCAACCATAAAAAAAATAATTGAGGGCGTTGTCCCCGTGTAACCACGATGAGGCAAATCCCACTCAAAACACGACAGTGCAAACAGTCCAATTACAAGAGCGACTCCACCCCGTCTGCATTTCTTTTTGCTTACTTGCTTAGGATTTTTTTTATGCCACAATTGCGATTGCCATAACCAGTTCTTTTGTTTCCTCAGTTCAGCCTGAACTTTCATCAGCTTCCAAAGAAGTCAAAATTCAACAAAATTTTACCAATTGCCACTTTCCAAAAAACATGCTTCTTGACATTTTGCACCCAAAAAATAAGCATCTTGTAAACACTTTAAATCCAAACGTGAAGAAGTGATGGGCTCGTCAGTAAATGTTGCTGGTAAGTCATTCGTCACTTTCCAGCGACCGGCCCGTCTGGCCGTCATTTATTTCAAGCCCAACCAAACTGTCATCATCCGTCAGTGATTTTACCACGCTTCCGTCATTGCTATTTTAGGCCCGTAAGTCAGTCCACTCCCAAAACGCCCATGAAGTTTAAAATGGAAAATGGCTTACTTTAACCAGGATCCCTCTTCACATTGTGGACAACGGGTAGAATCCAAGCCAAGTGGGTCCAAAGAAAATCCAGCGGGCATCAGCGCCATTCTAAAGCTGAGGAGACGAACTCTTTGGCGTAAATGGAGCTCATTTTTGTTCACATGCGTAACGGCGTGAGCGATAGAAATGCTAAGGTTTCATACGCTGGCGAGATGGGCTTTATTGCCCTCACTGCTGGCCACTTTAAAGTTCGAGTTAAAGCTCATTAGCGGGCCAAAATACTTCCGTGTTCAGTTTGAAAACCCGCCTTTTCACCCCACGGCCTCACGCGCAGAGCTACGTCACTGAGCTCTTTCACAAAAAAAATAAAAAAAACACCACCTGCTGTACAAGAACCAACGCTTTTTTCCTTGTTGAGATCAGGCAATCAAATTAACATCTTTAACATACATACATCAAAGCGTTGTTTTTTTTAATTTATAAAAACGATATGATCTTTGAAAATCCCAAACGCCACGGCGATTTGTGATTGGATGATGATGATGAAGGCGGAAGTGTTACTGCATCTACATATGCAACAGCTTCCGTCTTTACGAAAATAGTATGCAAATAGATCGTTTTTCTTTAAAAATGTTGCACATAAATCGTACACTAAAAGGAGCATTTGTAAATCGAGGTTCCAGCGGAATTGTAAATCTTTGTAGTTTTATAACATGAAAATAAAATTTGGAGATATGATGCGACGCAAACCATTTTTCCAAAATGTGTTTTTTTTACATCCAAAAAACACTAACACCAACTTCGTGCTCAGTAAAATTTAATGCCCCTTATAATTTAAAAACATATTTTAGATTTTGTTTTTCACATGAAAACAAAAAACTTCTGAAGTTTATGCTGTCGAAGAGTGATATTATGCTAAATACTGTATATCTACCAGCTACTGACTTCTGAAAAGACTTTACGTTTTAAGTAATAAGTTGGGGTATTTGGAGAAACAAAAAACATACAATTTTCATACGAAAGTAGCAGCGGTCAAAAATGTCGAGATACATGTGCTTTGTTGGATAACGATGCCAGGTGAATAACATTCATAAACAAGCTTAATTTAATGGATTTAAGCTAACCATTATTTCCAACATGAATCGTTGACCCAACTTAACAAAACACAAGAATGTAACACGTTATCAATTTTTTAATTATCTCATTGCAAAATTTTTTGACAAAAAAAAAAAAACTGAAAACTCCACTGAGGCTTTTGACAAAAAAATCCAATTTGACATTAAAATTCTGATGGGACGTCGTAAAAAGCAAAGAAATATTTACAAGAGCATTGAAAATAATTCATATGACACTTTTTGTTGATGTTTATATACACGCCGCGCTTGGAGAACTTGAATCCTTGCAAAGCCAGAGGAAAAAAAATCATGTCATTTTAGCATTGAAATAAAAGACAATTTCACCGCGTCGATGAATGGCGGGCCCGAAAACAAAATTTTAAAAGTGATCTTTTAAAATGACATTGTAAAATCGTTGACTACACTACTTGGTTGCCATGGAAGCAACCGACACAAACATCAGCTAACGACTTGAGCCCTGTGAGCGCCAGAACAGGCAAAACCAGTCCATGACTAAGTCCCATTTTATGTTACTATAATGACGCACTTAAGGGAAGTTTCGACTTGTATTAACAAAACGTGGAGAGAAAAAAAAAACATCAAGTATAAATCTAGATACATTCATTGTTTTTTTTGTCCTTTCCTTGCAGACACATATGCACAATAGATATATAAACATTATTTACATGAAAGCGGGGGCGGGGCGTCCACCTGTCCCACGGAAAGTACGGAAATTTTTCACGAGAGGAAGAATTAGAGAAGACGGAATGTGTTAAAACAAACAAAAAAAAGCCACAAAAAATAGTTGATAGCAACTTTACAATATAGAGGAATACAAAAAGCAAATTGCTTGATCCACTCCACCAAGGAAGATTATTATTATTTTTTCATTTAAGTTAAAAACATAACATGTGTTTTGTAACATAACAGATTTTGAGAAAAGTTTGAGGAATGTTCCAGCATATGCAATTTTTGGAGCTTTAGCAGAAGTTTTTACATTTCATTCTTCACTTATAAACTGACTTTTTTTTTTTGGGAGGGGGCGGTGCTTGAGGGCCAATTCGGACAAAAATTTGTGGAAAAGGTGATACATGAGTAAAGGGACAAAGACCATGAATTTTTTGGGGGTGAGAATCAGAGATTTCTGCACTCGACTAGCCACGTGTTTAACTTTTTTTTCCCCCCTCCTGTAATTTTGCAAAGTGACAAACATTTTGACCACATCTTGTGGAAAAGTGTTTTGTGGTTTGGAGAACCCAGAGAAGAAAAACACAGTGAAAATGTTCCGACTTGTCCGCACTTCCTGCGGAGGATCCCCCGGCGCTTTCTCAGTTCTGGTGGCGCTTCATGTGCAGGGCCAGGTGGTCCGAGCGCGAGAAGCAGCGGCTGCAGGCCACGCACTTGAAGGGTTTGGCGCCCGTGTGTTTGCGGTAGTGTCGGGTCAGCTCGTCGGAGCGGGCGAAGCGCCAGTCGCAGTTGTCCCACGTGCAGCGGTACGGTTTCTCGCCTGACAACCACAACATGGCAGCTCAGTCAACTTCAGAAAAACAACCACAGCAGCTGCAGCAGCAAAAACCACTGAAATAGATTGCATGCGTGTTTGATGGAAAATGTTTTACCACGAGAGAGTGGCAAAGCACTACCACTACTCTTCAACTCACTTAAATATAGTTCATTGGCGCCATCATGCCACAAGAAAGCACTACTTTTGTCTGAATTAATCTCCGCAATTTACTAGTTCCTTGGCAAAGAGATGCCACAAGATGGCAGCAAACCACTACTTCTGTCTGTTAAAAGCTACCAAATATACGAAGTCCACAAAATATGAATACGTTATCCCATTAAAAAAAAATAATAATAATAATACAATCACGACATTTAGTGAATGAAACAGAAAACGTCTAGTTTTCAGGCTTGCCAAGAAAAGTTGAAGAGCAGGACATTAATCTTCTTTTCTGATTAAACAAAAATTTGAAAAAGAAAAAAACAAAAGGTGAAAAATAATGAGCTGGGCTCAATCTAAGCAGACGTGATATGAACCACACCCAAATGTTTGACATTTTAAATGAGCGGCTGCCAAAGTGCCAGCTAATCATCAACAAAGACTGAGTAAAAAAAAAAAAAAAGGATGTTGAATGATCTCCTATGCAAACATGCCACAAGAAACACAAAAGATTAAAAAGCAGGAAGAGAGAAAACATAAAAACTCCAAAGAAGATCAGAAAATTAGATTAATTCAGTTGGTGTGACAATCTTGTTTTGGGCAATGAGCAAACAGGCTGACTTTTTTGAAATGTGACACTTTATCCAAATAGTCGCTGAAAATGAGCTAACACACATGCTAACCTCACCGAATGTCAACAGTTAACTCAATAAACATCTAGCAGATGAGCGAAAACAACTGCTAACTGCTTAAAATATGAACACTTCATAAACTCGAAGAAACATTGTTACCTTCTAAAATATGAGAAATTGACTGAACTAAAATATCAAAGTGTGACGCGATCGATTGATCAGATTAACTTCCACAAATGTGATTTATTCATCCGATTAATAGCTTGCAAAAACCAACTTTCCTGCATTGTCAAAAACTAGTTTCGTCTTACAGTTAGCAAACATGCAATCGTCCCAAAATGTGCTAATTTCCACAAATCTGGTCCGTTGGCACGATTAGCAGCTAACCAATGAGCTAACTTATCAAAATGTTATCAGTTTATTTGATTTCCAGCTCGTAAATGGGCTTGCAAATTCAGTACCATCCTAAACTGTGATCATTTTATTCAAGAGCTTGTTGCTCAATGAGCTAGCAAACATGGTGGCTTCTCTAAAATGCCATCAATTTAATTCAAGATCGAGTGAAGTAGCAAGCAGACATGCGAAATTCAGAAAAATATCATCAGCATATCCAAATCACAACCGGCAACCTCAGCGACTACACAAAATGTCAAAAGTTGATCCAAATAGTTACGGCAAAATGAGGTAGCGAACATGCTAACTATCCAAAACGGGATCGATTGTGATTTTTCTCAAGTCAAAGTGGGATTCCTGGGCTGAGAATCCTCTGACTACAAGGCCATCCTTCAGTGAGCCATTTTGTCACCTTTGAGTCATGAAGTGCTCGTTGCCGGCGGCGATCAGATTAGCGCGCGGTTATTGACCAATCAATCAACCAATCACGACGTGGGCAGTTGTTGGCGGCGGCTGGGGAAGTCCAAAGAGCAGGCAGCAGGTGACCATAATAAACTGACGCTAACGTCAATTTACCATAGTTTCAAAAACATCGTTCCCTTTGGGAACAATAACAAAACAATCAAATGTGAGGTGGTGTGTATTGTCAGAGGGGCCCCACAGGTGTGTTTGGTCAAAAGCACGGTCGCCTGACACGGATTATTATCCTCCAGGGTGCGCAAATTGGCGGCTGAAATCCGACTCGCGCTGAACAAACACTCTCGGCTGGCGTACTTTTCTAAATCAGACAACAAAAAGGTCAGCTGCCTTTGGGGAGGTAATTGGGCTATGATTTATACATCGAGAGACAGAAATCAGCAGGTCCATAAAATATACGTCCTTTAAATTAGTAAAAAACCTGGGGGTGGGGCGTGTTTAGTTGAAATTATTCGAGGTCCCGTGCAATATTATAATAGTGTTTTCTTTATAATTAGTCTTTATTTGGACTTTTTTTGTGAGTTTTAAGTCGTTTTAAGCCAGGGTTTATTTCAGCAAAAATGCGTAATTTTCTTTCAGCTTTGATATTATTATTTTTTTTTTTTAATATGCCATATTTGTACAAAAAAAGGATCAATGACCAGAAAATTGACTTTTTTTTTTGTTGACTTGAAATCTGTGTTCATTGTGGGGTTATAGTATCAAAATCGTTTTGAAGTAATAAAAATGTACATTGACAAAAACTTTTTTCTCATACAACTTGACCGTGTACAAGTCTAAGTAGCACTTCCAAATGTCATTAAAGAGCATTCAAAGCTCAACTGTTTGTACAGCTGGCAAATTAGAAACCTGAAACACTCAAGCGCACACGCACTAATGTAGCATGTCTGCGCATG
This sequence comes from Hippocampus mohnikei, assembly GCA_026261675.1. Lineage (NCBI taxonomy): Eukaryota > Metazoa > Chordata > Actinopteri > Syngnathiformes > Syngnathidae > Hippocampus > Hippocampus mohnikei. The sequence goes on along the minus strand of JAKGUB010000347.1, from coordinate 1,780,132 downwards.
GAAGCGTCTTCTAAAAAGCAGCAAACACCACGCAACAAAACGCCACAAAAGAGCCTCCATCACTGTCTCTGGCGCACACAAAAGGCTTTTTGTGCACTTTTTAAAGGAGCACTGACGTTTCTTTTCCAATCGGGGGGGATTCGAAATTTGCACCGACACCGATGTCATCCACTTTGCTCAAAAGCTACAACGCTAAAATGTGATGGGGGCTTTAGCGTTTCGGCAACAGGGACCCATGCTGAATCATAATTGGGGATGAGAAATGTGGTCTAAATCAAAAATTGCTACATCCAGTGTGGTGTTCTCGCCCAAATGGAACAGGATTTAACTAAAACCGGATAGAATATTGCCCCCCCAAAAAAAAGAAAATATTGTTATTTTTTTTTTAAAGGTAACTGTATTAATTTTATTTTATCCTCAACCACCATAACTGGTCTGTTATCCCAGGGAAGGAAGGAATGCAGCAAAATTTGGGATGATTTGTCCAGAATGAAAACAAATCTACCAAAAAATTAAATAAGAGGGGGAAAAAAACATTCCTCCATTCCGGCTCTTTCATTCCTCTATAAGCAAATCTTGTATCACAATTGTGACACTTTACGACTACCTCCGCACGCTTTTACTGAGGCAAAGAGCAAACACTTAACAGGCCTCTCCAGGACGCCCATAAAGTCTTTATCAGCTCACCTGTGTTTGGAAAGAGGGCTGGGGGGGTGGGGGGTTGGAGTGTGGGTGAGGGTGGGGGTCCAAACGCACAAGTCCACGGTCAAGGTTGCACCCCCCCTACCCCGCTTGTGAACGATTCGCTTCATTGTCACAAAGTCCGTCAAGCTTTCGGATCACCTTGTTGATGTCGACGAAAACAACAACAACATGCGAAGCTAAAATAGCATATGTTAGCAAAAATCAAGAGAGCGGGCAATTAGCGTTAGCGATGGTTCAAAAGCAATATGGCGAGAGCAAGCCTCGGTAGCTGAGCTGGCTCATCTCAAACAACTATAACCGAAGCAAATGTCAAACGACTGCATCGTTTTATTGAACCAACAATACAAACAAGTACATTGTTCAGCTTGGAGCGGACAAAAGTGCACCTGTTGCTTTTTGATGGTAAAACGCAGCCCGAGATTCGAACCCAGAAGCCCTCGACTGAGTGGCAGACTCGCTAACTACAAGTTGTGTCTCTGAAATGCGAGGCATTTATTTACGTATCGCTTCAAATACTGCTGCACAAACATTAGCGACAGCGTCCAAGCTTTTTCTTTCATTTAGCCATTAGAAAGGACCTCGCCGTTCCACATACTCCGCTCATGAGTCATCGCCATCAACCGAACGGAAAAAAACAAGACGGGACAAGTGCCGTTTTGTAAGTGAAACCTGCCGATGAGAGGCTCTTGACCAGAATGAGGCCCCTCTGGACTAAACGGTTCATCCTCATAGATAACGTCAATTAGCTAGATAGATACGAGCTACCTATCTTAATAACTACCACAATAGTGATGTAAACAAATAAAAGCTTATAGGGGGGCCATCTAACTTTCGTGATGGAGATGGATCGAGTTACAGCGACCAAACTTTTGAGACTAGATGGCTAGCTACGCAGATAGATACCGCCGATAGATGCTTATTAAGTGGCTGGTCGTCTTGATAGGTTAAAAGATGTGCCTACATAAATATGTAGACAGATAAATAAATATATCGAACATCGCTAAATGCGACTAAGGCGGCTAAATACTGAAGCTACTTTGTGTCTCTTCAAAGAGCTAGCATCGCTACCTCCAGCTACGTTTTCTGTTTAACTTTCTCACTGCTGCCGTTTACAGTGGGAACTTTCCCACAGGACTCGTCGTCTGTGTTATCTATTTATGACATTTACACTCTTTCAACGCCACATTTTTGCCATCGTGCAAAAACAAACAAACAAAAAAAAGAGAGAGGAGGGAGGGCGATGAGAACCCTATCGAAACCGGCTTTCCCCGTGCAGACGACTACAACCCCCATGCCCCTTAATCTTCTTCTGAAAAGGCCTAAAGAGCAGGAGTAACTGGTTTTAGCCTCGGCTATTCCACGTTTCCCTTTCCTCCCGTGCCCCCCTTAGTGCTTTTTCTCTTTCGCCAGGCAGGTACGGACACGCGGCACAGACAGAAAAAAAAAAAGACGTGAATTCTTTTGCTATTACTGCAGGATATTAACACACACTTCCTGATGCCCTTATCTGGTGCTTTTTTTCTTACCCGTGTGCGTCCTCTGGTGCGCCTTTAGATGCGAGCTCTTTGTGTAAACTTTTGTACAGCCTGGAAAAAAAAAATACAAAAATAAATCACAGCGTGAGTCAAGCTGATGGCACAAAAAAAAAAAAAAAAAAAAAAGAAAACAAGTTGAGCATCTTCTTAAAACAACAACAAAAGTAATTGGCACCTTTGTGGAAAACATTTGCATATAAGAGTGTTCAACCGCGTTTCAAAAGACGAAGAGTACACGGTGTGCTTGACACCTCTGCCAAGGAGGAAATAGGTTGTTAGTGGCGTCGAATAGGTGAGATAATCCCCTGAGATTATGTTAAATTGCTCCATGTACAGCACTTTGTATGCAGCGATGGCTGTTTGAAAGTGCTCTATAAATACAGTTGAGTTGAGAAAAATGCTAACGCTAAACATTTTAACTGTGGGATTCAAATCTATCATTGAGCACCATGACTTTACAACAGTCTCACGATGCTAGCTAGACCGCTCCGCGGCGGTTTAATCAGGTACGCTTCACTAGATAAGTAGCTTGGCTAATTAGTCGGAGAGATCCAAGATAGGTAGCGAGTTAATTGACATCCTAACTTCAATATATTGACACATAAATGTTAATTAGGTGGTTAGCTAGCTCTCATGGTAGATTACCATGAATTCAGGGTCCAGTGAACTTGGATAGGGAAGAGTGAAAATCTGCATATGGCCATTCTACCGTAGATACATTGGGAAAAAAAGCCTGTTTGAAGCCCCCCAAATTATTTTGGATGGCAATGCATTTGGGCAAAACCGAGCGCTATCAAGAGGTGTGTCAAAGGGTAGCTGAGAGAGGCGAAAGACCTGGATAGTCGCAGAAATGAATCCTCCTCTTCTCCAGCTCCGGGTTGTTCCGTCGATTGTATTTCGGCCCCGTCAGGACACCCTGGCCGTGCGTCATCAGCATGGCGTGGGGACAACCCCGTCACTTTGATCCCACCCACCAAATGCTGTTGGTACGGAGGTGGCGGCTGGCTCGCCAAACACAGCAGATCAGCCTGAGCCTCGGGACTGCCGGGTTGCGAGTTTGGCGGTGAGGGCGGCAGGCTGTGGGGGCCTGCATGCTGGCCGCCGGATGCCGGGTAGTAACCGTGGTGCGCCCCCAGCTGGTGCTCGGCCAACATGTAGCCGCCGACGCCGCTGGCATTGCCGAGGTTCAGCATGGTCCGAGAACCGGACGCCGAGGGTCCGGAGTGGGACAGAGTCATGGTGAGGTCCGCTGTGCCGTTGACCGGCATGTGGTAGACCTGCGGCTGGGGGGCCGGCGGTCCTATGTGAAGCTCCGTGTCCAAACTCTGCTGCTGCTGGGACCCGTTGGAAATGGAGACGCCACTGGAGCTCAGGTCCGGCTTGATGAAAACACCGTTGACCACGGGGGGCACGTTGAACACCGAGGTGAAGTCCGGCAGGGCCTGGGTGCCGGCGGAGGAGCAGGGCACCTCCAGTCCGGGCTCCGTCTTGATCTGCGTCGGGGGCAGGGTCTTCGAGTTGTGGCGATAGAGGCCCGTGCGCAAATGGGAGGAGCTGGGGAGGATAACGTTGATGTTGAGGCTGTAGGGGGCGCCGGGCTTGTCCTCGGAGAAGTACTCATCCACCACCGAGGCGCTCTCCCGACGGTACTTCTTGTCACTCAGGTCGATGGCAGGACTCAAAAGCGAGCTGGTGATCTGGGGGAGGTACGTGTCCATCTCCAACTGCGCCTACAAGGACGAGTCGCAGACAATAGGAATAAGCGGCAAGACCTCGCTGGACTCAAAACTGCTCTGTCAACTTAGTCCTCCGTGTCTGCAGCCGTGACGCCGCTGGTACGGCGGAATGCCGGATCGGTTGCGATGGTCAAGCCACCTGTGCAACCCGCACATTTGCGGTTGACTTCAACCCCCATTCCTGGCCTGTGCCGTTGATGCAGGAGAGAAGCACGGAAAATTGGCTATGAAAGGCGGCGTCCCTCATTCTTCACATTTCTGACACCAAGTATAAGTCGTGCGTGCAATTTATTTGATGGGGTTGCGTTTCACAAATTTCACCCAGCTCTTCGCTATTCCTGCCGCTCTCCTTGTCCTTTTTTTCTTCAAACCCTTTTTTGTCCTACTAATCATCCAGAACAAGCTTGGTTATCACTCGCTCCATCGGAAGGTCATAAAATGCCGGCGCCAGGCGAATGACCACCGTTTTCTTCGCATTCCTCTGAGCCATAGAGGGCAACGGATGTGCAGATGTGGCCATTTTGTGTCGCAATGGCGAGGAATTTAACCCGCCGGACTGTATGCTGAAATGGCATTTTTATTTTCCATTCCTTGTTATTTACTGGATTGAATCGTACAATTTGGCCAAAGATAGCTGCAAACACGCTGAAAGGGTAATACAAACAAATAAATAAATCAAACAAGGCCTAAGTCTTGATAACTTTGTCAGTGTTTTGAATGGAGAACAATGGCAGTGCGGTTCCTGCCTTATAAACCAGAATGCTTTGATCTGAACGAACTTGAGGTCACCTAAGGATCAACTGTTAGATGGACCCACCGAATGGAAACTCCCCTTCTCGTCCAATAAAGTCGAATCCGGAGCTGATAAGCGACTCTTACTGTTTTGTTATCATCGGACGCCAGGATTCAAAGCGGGATAAGTCGAGCGCTTTCTCCAATTATTAACCGACCGGATGCCTGAAGACATTGTTCAAACCATACCGAGATGGGTTTTGTTTTCTTGCGCTGAGACCGCAGGTCATTGGCTACTCTTGTTCATCCAAAACATTCTCGACTGTCATGCTTGATGACTTCAGTAACCTCAGATGAAAACGATGAGCTGCACGAAACTTTGACTACACGGTGTTAGCTAAACCTGATGATAATCTGACCTGTTTGAGGGTTAGCCATTAGTTTGAAAGGGAACTCTATCAAAGTATCTTTAGTACATCATCGCCATGCAAGGTTGCGCTGCCTTTACATGAGGTGTTAGCTAAGCATGCTAAAAATCTGAGATGTTCGAGGATTCGTCAATAGCTTGACACGAAGCAAAGCCAAGTATTTTCTACTACAAGCATCGAGAGAATGTAACAGTCACCTTGCCGACATATGGCGCGCTCTTCAACTGAAAGCGTTACCCTATGTGATATGTTAGCCAAGCATGCTAATTTGAGATGCTCACGCGTTAGCCATTAGCTAGAACACTGGCAAAACCACCTGTCTTTTTATTTTTGGAACAACTTAACATGCTAGCATGATCGTAGAGCCGCACAACACTTGAGCTAATCTTGAGCAGTAGCCGTCTTCCACGATGGACGAGTTAGCATGCGAATAAATCTGATAAATCTGCGCTCAAGAGTTAGCCACTGGCTCGCACACGATGTATTTATTTTCCTACCAAGATGAAAAGTAGTTGGCCTTATCTCACTGATTCATGACACTGGGGCAAAGCTACACAAAGTTGAGCTAAGATTGCTAACAATCTGTGTTAGCACTCACCCAAAAATCTCCGCCCACCCTCCCAGGGCCCCCTCAAGGTGACTGTAGTCAAATGTCATGTTTCAAATTACGTGAGATCAGCACGCTACGGATACGATGAATGGTGATAAACAAAAGACAAGATATGAACAAGCAGACATTCATCAAAAGAGTGAGAATTTTTTTTTCGATGTCTCGGTCAGATTAGCTTCTTCGTAAGTTGCTCATCTTCATTCCAAACATGATTTTTTTTGTTTTTATAAAACCGTTGTTCTTCTTTGGTTATTATGTTTTTTTTTTCCCAGGCCCTCTTTTGCTTCCATGTGTCTATTTTTACTTGACAGAGTTTACGTTTCACTGCATGGTTCGCATGCCTCCAGCCTTTGTTTTTGGCTTGGCTGAGTGCGTTGGCTTCCAGCGACACACCCGTGGCGCGGAGGGAACTCTGTGTTTGTTGTCTTGAGTAGCATGTGCGTCGTTTCGTGAAAGGATTGATGTTTTGCTTCATACACCAACAAGTCGGGATTAAGAGCTATTCAAACGGAGGAAAACACCTTTTGTTTCTTTCATTAAAATGGCACCTTGTCTGGTCTTGTTGAATGCTGGATCAGAATTTCATGTCAGCATCAAAACCTTTGAGAATGTGCTGCTATTTTATGAGCTATAACAAGACTTGTTTTGACTTACCATAATTCCCGTTCTTTCGATTTAACTCCAAAATGAACATGACTCAAGCTTCCAGGAAACGGGTTGGCTTATATAGAAAACCTTGACTGGGTAATTTTTTATGACCTCCTCGTGAAGCGAGGGAAAGCAAGTCTTGCTCTAAAAAATAAGTTAAATTCACTTCCTTGTATTAGCACGCAAATCCAAGATAAGGGTGACGAAAGCATCCAGGAAACTTATGCTGAAAAAGACAAAAAAAAAGCGCAACCTGATGATGATGATTTATGACCTTCCCCTGTTGTGAATCTTATTTTGGATGATTATTAAGTGTTGACGTTCTTTTCTTTGTGTTGGCATTTTACTAAGAAAAACAAACACTACTTAACCGTCGTGAAAATTGCTTTGCTAAAATTGTGACGTGGTAATATTTTAGGACCTATTGAGCCACCTTCCAAATGTGCTAGCTACACATGCTAATAATTTGAGATGCTCAAGGGCTTGGCGTTAAGTTTGAGGCCGAAAACCATCAAAATGTTTTGTTTTTTTTTTTTACTAAAAATACGTTTACATTATTGCACCAATTTACCACACTGCGCTAAACTTGAGCAGGAGCCATCATCAATGCGTTAGCTTAACGTGCTAATTTGAATAAGCAACTACAAAAAAAACTCGCTATTGACCCAATTTAGATCAACTGAATTGTTTCGATTCTTTTCGACTTTCCTTGTACTGTATGTTGCAGATTTGTACGGCCACTTGCAGAGCTCAGTCTCTTATCACCTCAAGACCAAGCTAGCGTTCGAAACCGAAAGACGGTGAGATTTTCACAGTCAAAACAAAATGTTAAGCTGCTTAAGCAGAGAGTAGTCTGCGGGTAGTGTTTCATACACACGCGCAACCATCCGTGACGGGTAATCACGACATGAGTTAACAACCGAAGCAAACAGAGAATGACTCAAGTTTAGTGCAAATTGAAAAAAATAATGCGTCTGACCTTAGCTAACAGCAAATTTATTTTGCGTTTTGATCATTTAAGCGAACACTTGAAGTGATTGAACGCATGATAAATTGCACAAATTCGGAAACTCTTGACATTGCTTAAAGCTCTAAGGATGAATCGCTCATTTCGGAAGCTTGTTACGCAGAACACGAGAAAAAGGACAGGGCGAATCGTCTGGATGGACTTACAGGAGTTATTTTAAAAACAGTACAGTTATTTATGATGTGAATTTAAAAAAAAAAAGAATCCCGAGTCAAGAGAAAGCATGCTGCAATCTTTTTCTTTTTTTAATAAACAGCGCCACCAGCTGTGAGTGGTCACCAGTGGTACTCCACTTTCCTTTTTAAGGATGCGGGTGTGCAGGGGAATCCTGCGTGGCTGCTTTGCGTACATGCAAATACTCCGTGCACGTTGCCGAGGAGGTCAAATGGTTCGTCGAAGGCCGACACAATTCGAATAAACCCCCACTCACCAAACGTAGTTGAGCCGTATCTGAATATTGATCTGCGAAGGCTCATTAGGCGTGACCGTCAGGTTACTGTGTAACGGGTCCCGTCGTCTTACGGCCGCTGATATCACGGCTAAAGAATCCGGTGAGGGCTTTCATATGGGTTACTCATTCCGCGGTTACGGCTGGCGGGACACGCGAAGCATTGGGACGTCTTCATCAAAGCCACATTAGGCTACTGCAATGTGGTTCGACCCCTTTCGCACTGTCTCGAAAAGCCGGCACGTTCCTACTACATTTCAGCACGCCTACTACATTCGATACATCGCGTGGTAGGAAAAGGGTCTCCGTTTCTACCCCCGATTTCCAAGTCAACTTTGTCCACCTCAAACCGTTTCACACTGCTTCGTTAAGCTGGAAATTTGGGGGGGGGGGGGGGGGGGGGTGTTCCACTTTGGGACTGCAAGTGGTGGGAAGCCGACTGAAGCCCCTTTCACCCTTCCTGTAAGTGCCTTCATTGTTTTGTTTTGTTTTTTTACCTTTTTCAGGTTTTGCAAGTCCGTAAATGACACCAACATGGAATGGAAGTTTGAAAGCAACCTGCAAATTCGCTGGCTTTGGAAGTTGAATGGGAAGTGCGACGCCACCTCCATCCCCTTCCACGCGGCCTGTAAAAGCCCAAAAATGCTCCCGCCTTCTTATTTCCTCCACAGTGTCGTCGTTGTGTTTAAATGACACCGATCCACAACAGGGATTTGAAGTGTGACTCCGCCTTCTGAGGTCGCATCAGAGCTGTAATTTGCATGTAATACCGCTTGTACCCCCTGTCACGCTTCCTGCAAAAGCCAATTTTCTTTTTCTGCGTTGATGTTTTTTTGCAGCAGGCAACCAACACGGAATGGAAGGTTGGAAGTCAACCCGCGCAGCCGCCGGCTTCGGAATGCGGCGAACCGCGTCGACCTGGCATTTTTCCCCATCTTCTGAGGTAGTAACAGAGGCGGGACGACGCCTGTGCATCAGGAAAAATGTAACGTTTAACACCAGGCAGTCACAGTCCTGAATAAATGTTTGAGAACAAACAGTCGTAAAAGATGACAAGCATATGCGCTTTGCTTAAAAGTTAAATACAAATGAAGTGGACGTGACAAATGTACTGGACTGAATTTTAAAAAAAAACAAACTTGGAGGATCTCGAGCCGAAGGGATCAGAGTTCACTCCGAGACGCAAATAAAAGGACGACGCGGCGAAACAAAAGCGAGCACATGTGACAGGTAAATCCGTACGACCCTCCCACTTCAAAAAAAAAAAACCCTCCTCCCTCCCCCCCCCCGCTGCTTGACTTTCTCATGGCGGTGGGCCTTTGACGGCGGTGCCCCGAGGCGGCTTATGGAGATGTGGGCCCTGCTCAGACAGGTCGGACCGCATACTGCTGTCACGGCACAGACGCTCGCTTCAAACAACAAAGAAAGGACAAGAAACGACCAAAAAAATGGTCTGAAAACGAAGACGGAATATGGACTGCCCCCTCCCCACATTCCCCCCCCCAAAAAAAAACAAGGAGGCTATAATGGTTAGCATTTATAGTTGAAGGGGTGGGCGACGTGAGGCACGCGGTTCAAGAAATGGCCTGACAGGGGCTTTTAATCCACTCTGCTGTGCAAATTTGAAAAACTTTGGAAATTTTAACCACTAATGTACGCCATATCTAATAATGTATGATTTCTAATCGGAAAAATATCATGAAAAGTGCTTTCACGCAAACCAATGAATACGTTTGCCTCTACAGTACAGTCGCCCGAATCAAAAAATAACCAAAACATCCATCTTAAAATGGAATTAAATTTGAGTTGTTGACATGAAATGTAATTTTGTACGTTTGTGTCATTTTTCTACATTTAAAAAAATAAAAAAATTCATTAAAACAAATTCTTAGTTTTTTTTCAGCATCAATTGTACTTTTTTCCTCAGACCAATAGTTTCATCATTAGCGTCGACCTTTACAACGATTCAGCCCTTTGACGTCTTTCAAGCCCATCAGCATCATAACAATTAGTGGAAACGTCTCGAACCGCACTTGGCGTCCGAACAATTAACGTCGCCGTCTTTTTACGACAGCGTCAACTTGCTTCGCGACGGCTTGCCTTTACCTTTTAAAGCAATTATCACCCATTAACGGTTAGCATTGATGTCTCTGACACTTTGTTGTCGTCAACTGCAACTTGCGTCTTTTGATGTGTGTGTGTGTGTGTGTGTGGTAATTAGCATTGGGTGGCACAGTAGGTTAGCACGTAGGCCTCAAAGTGCAAATTAATTGATTTCTCTAAATTGTCCCTTGGCGTGACTGTGAGTGTGAATGGGTTGTTGGTCTCTGTGTGCCCTGCGATTGGCTGGCAACCGGTTGAGGGTGTACCCCGCCCACTGCCCGAAGACAGCTGGGAGGGGGATCCCGCACCTTTGCGAGGATAAAGAAGTTCCGAAAATGGATGGATGGATAATTAGCGTTGATGTCTTAAACATTTAGCGTACGAGTGCTTGACGGCTATTTGCATCTTTCAGCAATTAGCATCAACGTCTTTTACGACAGTTCGCTCCTCCAACACTTTGTATTGATGTCTTTTACGATATATTTTTTTTAAATGGCAATCAACGTGACCTTCTTTCACAACAATTTGCGGCATTTAATAACAATTTGTGTCAATGTCTATTACGACACTTAGCATCTATTTTTTTTTAATGAGCATCACTGGCATTTGACACGTATTCACGCCGATAATTTGCATCAGCAACATCTTTAATGACAATCAGCGTTGACGTCTTTTACAGCAATTATGTGTGGGGGGGGGGGGGTGTTTCCACAACTATTAAAATGAGTCTTTGAACAATTACCGTCGACTTCTTTTTACAATTTGCATCTGTCTCTTTAACTCATTCACTCCCAAAGACGTTTTTATAAGTCTTTTCAAACTTGGTCCAGAATTGGCTGGTACTGAATGAGTTTTTAATGTCAATTTGAAGTTATTTTCGCAACAGTTAACATCCGACATCTTTTACAGCAATTAGAGTGAGGTGTTTTTAGAACAAAGTTCATCATCGTCTTCTGGAGCATCTTGTGTCTCGATGATTAGTTTAAAAAAAATCATTTTCCAGCAATGCGTGCCTTTAAAATATTAATCTTTCACATCAGGTTTCGTACATCATTCGCAGTTTACTCCCGCCCGGCATTTGCAGCAGCAACAACAACAACAACGCCGCCAGCAGGCGTAACTTCGACGCGAGTTGAAGCCTCTGCTTCAGCGGTCCGGAGCTGATAAGTAGCAAATAGCAAACGCTGCGTTCAACTTCAACACAGTCGCTTGTCAGATTTGTGTCAAGATCATGCCTTGCAAATTCCACAGGCAACTTATTTATTTATTTATTTATTTATTTTGCATAAGTCAACTAGCGATCATGTGATCACAAGACTAACACAACGTTCCAACATCCCACACTGTAGTGTGCTTAATTCCAACACGTCAGCACTTCTTTTCGTTTTTTTAAACGCCGTCGGGTGTCAAGCAGGACTTTAACCCGCACAGGTGAGCGAGCATACAACACGGAGTTGATTGAGAGTAAACACCAAAGAGCTGGGAGCCGGAGCTCCGGTTTACGTCGGCGGGTCGGCGAAGACTCTCACCCCGGGCTTAACGTCCTCAAACACGGATGAGTCCTCGGCACCCTCCGCTGCTCCGGACATCCTCACCGGCTTTAGCTGCGTGAAAACCACCCGCTCGTCGCTCCCTTGCGGCGGATTCATGACCGGCCCTACGCTCGCTGCCATTTCAAAACGTTCCCTTTAGGTGAAATTCGTCTTTTTAAAAACACATATATGTGTATGTATATCGTTTTTGGGGGTGGGGTGGGGGTGGGGCGGGGGGGGTAGTTATATTTACCGCAGCTGAAAGAAGCGACACAGTAAGTCCAGCAAAGTCTTCCGCGCTGTTCTTACCTGCTACCGCTTTACCTGAGCTCAAGTATTGAGCCAAACTACCAATCAGAAGCGGGAAGGAGCCGAGCCGGCCAATCGACTGCGAGGAGGTGGGCGGGACTCACCTGAAGCGTGAGCAGGAAGAGAAGTGTCCCAAATGGCACAGATTTGCTGGTCTGAAACACACTCATAAAACATGTTTTCATTTTCATTTAAATGTTTTGGATATAAATCCAAAATATGGAATGTTTTCATTTGCAGGACAAGCAAGAGGTTTTTTTTAATGTTAATTCAAAATACATTTTTTAATATGAAGTTTAAAGTTGTACATTTCCTGTATGTAAAAGTGATACACTATCAAACAACAATAATAACAATAATTCCGTACGCATTTGTTATGATTTGTATACAGATGAATATTATGAACACTTAAAAATTATTAAAGTGCAAAGAAACAAAATAAATAAAAACAAAATAAATGATAAATATAGTAAATAGTTTTCTGAATTTTAAAAACTAAAATATTTTATGGTCCAACTCGCTACACACTAATTTATTTCAAAAAGCAAAAAAAGGAAAAGAAAAGAAAAAAATGCACCGATACTACCTTTTTCCAACCAAGTAGGAGTAAAAGTCCTTACACTCGAGTACTCACCAACACGGAGTCCCGATACTGGAGAATGTGATGTTCATTTTATGAATATGAATTTCACTTTGATTCATTCCATGTCAAAAACACACTTATTTTCATGTCAGACGTGACAGCCAAACGTAAGAATGTATCGAGAAACATCTTGCCATGACTGACATTCTAACATCAAATTCCGAAAAGTTTTGCTCTTGGCCGTAACGCAAGATCTTTCAGTTACGTAATATCTCAATATCTCACTCTGGACACAATGGGACATACAGAAGACAAGAGACGGGAATCTGGATCTACTTCTGTGTGCTAACAACAAAATTAAGTGAAGGATCAGAAATACAAGTCCTCTTCTTGACAATACCACAAGTTGTACATTGTAAAAAAAAATAATGACAGTGAAAAAAAGTACCACTTAAAAGCCCACTCGATGTTATTGTTTGGGACGCAGTAGAATTGTTTTGTTTTGTTTTTTTCTCAGAGCCTGAACTTTGCTGTTCTTGTCTATCCAGATACTTTGCGTTAAAAAAATAAATAAATGTAGAAAAACTGGAAAATGCATTCTAAACGCATTTGCGTTAATAACACTGGGAGGATCCCATCGCCCTTTTAATTTTCATTTAATTGCTGTCAAATGACGCATAATAGCACTCGGGTTTCTGAAAAAAAATGCTTCCGTGGATTCGTGTCAACATGGAACAACACCATGGATACCAGTTAGCATTTGTTGCTCAAAATTAGCATGACCCGAACAACTTTTTCCTACAGGTCTGAACCCGTGTCAAGATTTCCAGTGAAAAAAAAAAAAGGGAGTGATTACATATTTACTCTGTTTTGACCAAATCGGCAACTTCAAAATATCCACAAGAAGACAACCGGAATAGTCACATTCCTCCATAACAGCGACCTTTTCTTAATGAGGACCCATCAAAGCATGGCTTTGGCTAACGCCCTTCAGTGAGTTTGAGGACACAAGACGGTAATCAGTGTGTTAGCATTTTGGCTAATGAGCTAACATTCGAGTACCGGTAGTTTTTTTTTTCAAACATACAAGAGTAGGTGTTCATTTGTGTTGGCTCTAATGACATTTTTAACTTATTAGCCAAAATGCTAACATCACACTGCTAATGTGAGGGCCAAGTTACTATCCTTGGATAAAGCTACGTGGCAGGCAGCGAGAAAGCAAAAACAACAGCATGCGGTTGCGAATGCATTCTCCAAAATGCTAATGGCATGCTACCTACATGAGGCTTAGCCAATCACCACAGATAAAGCTACGTGGTCATCTTTAAAAATCAAAGTAACGGTTTGTTGTTAGCTCGCTAACCAAAACGCTAATCTACGGACAAGAGGCCCAGCAGTTACCATCTTTAAAAATAATTATTAATATTTTTTTTTATCAAGAATTAACAAAAATCTTAACCTCCTGCTGCAAACACAATGTTATTGCATTATCTGTCAAATAAAGCGATGTTGTCGTTAGCCGATTAACAACAATGCTACGGATTTATAGCCTAATTATGAAACATTTACACATCAGCGTTTGTGTGTCAGTGGGTGTGAAGACGAGCACCACGATTGGTCGTCCGGCCTATTATTGGTCGCCTGGCCTCTTCTTGACTGAGGGCGGAACCGGTGAACAGTCTGTGATTGTTCTCAGGAATGACGCTGCCTGTTTGCCTTTCTTCAAGGCCACAGCTGAGGCATCGATCCGCTTCGGTGAGGCTTTGTCACGCTCAAGGAAAAAAAAATAAAAATAAAAAAAGACACCCAGAGAGCGGAAAAATAAATGACAGTGTTGTCAATACGATTGCCGCAAAAAGATGACAAGGATCTGATAAAAGTGATTATACAGATAGCTAGCTTAAATAGATATGCATACATTACACATACATACTGTATATACGTACATAGGCACATATACTGCATATACTGTATCTAAAATGAAAATGTTTTGAGTGATATTTTGATATTAACCAGACTGTGGACATCATCAGGTTTGTTGCAAAGTCATTCTGTATTGTACAATCCTATGCCAAGGAACTTCCTGTCACAAAAAAAAAAAAAAAAAGCGGGGAAATTCTTTTAGCCGCTCAGACGTGACGCAGCACCGAATCACTGCCGTTATGGTTTTATAGCCACCGTCCGATATTTTACAGCCTGTCAATAGCGTCAAGAAGATCAAAGTTACCAAAAAAAAAAGAATCTTGCACATTAAGAAAAAAAATGATCAAATGATTTATATGTATACAGGGTATATGATTAGCACAAAATACAAAATCAAAAGTACCGATAAAACTCAATTCCCTCCCATGACATTTCCAAGTGTACATATAAACCGTCAAAACTGAAAGCTTTTAAGAAATCATTAACATTAAGAACAGAATTTTCTTATCAGTTAGGGGAACTAATACACTTTATGACTCTACGTCAGGGCTGTATATACCCCGTCGCTGATACATTGCACAACGCGCCGAGTATGACGGGAAAAACCTGCTAATTATGTCAATTGTAGTCAAAGTTTAAAAAAATGCACAACTGGATATGTGTGTGACAAGACAAGAAGCAACGACGGCGTATTTCACCATCACCGATATTTCCGTGACCATATATGGGCGTAGGGAAGTCCCTGGAATTCCTTCGGAGATGACGGCACTTTGACAAGGTAAACACGGCAGGCGAGCAACTGGTCGACCAAGAGGCCCGCGCCGCCACCTCTTTTAACGGCAGCCAAAGATGAAAATTGCCTGTCCTATCATGTTGCCATGATTCACGCTTCACTGTACACATTCTTTGCCTCAGAACATTTCCTGATGAATAATAATAATAATAATAGTAAAAATCTGTTTTAGCAAGCTAACATTCTCTTGTTGCCCAAGTAGAATTTGTGGGGCATAACCATTTGTGCCCCAAAGCTCCTCTCCATCCGAACAAAATACGGACAAATAAAACTGCAAAATCACGAGGAACGCCGTGTGGGCTCACACACAAAAAAAGTTTCGATCGTAAATGGATCTGAGATTTCTCTTTCAATACAGCTGGATCAAGTGGGGCTGCAAAATCAATCGTCAAAAGTCAGACTCTCAAAATTTGAATCCATATACATATATGTCCAATCCCAAAGGCACCAAAGTGGGAAATAGCTCAATAATTACATGAACTCATTCAGTGCCAGCCAATTCTAAACCAAGTCTGAAATGACACATAAAAACGTCTTTGGGAGTGAATGAGTTCATTTCAACTGAAAAAGAAAAATCGACATTGACGTCAAATCAATTCGTTCACCATCTGACCCCCCATGGAAACAGGGGTTCACAACATTCCCGGGAAGATTCCCAATACGTGTGATCTGCCAGCGTCGTGTTCCGTGTCGCGTAACCCCCACCTTACACTCGCCGTGTCAACAATGCGCCGGTAAACCGATGCAGCATCCACTGGAACTCGATCTGATTTGCCGTGCGTCTTATCAACGCTTGTTCGCCGTCGCGTCGCCTTGGCGCACGCGCTGCGGGGCCAGCGACACATTATACGTTCCAGCGTGTCGGCGGGGCCGATTACCTTCGGGCCTTGCTGTCATGTGATGAATTAGCGGTCATGAATTATAAAAGAGTTAACGGCTGTCCACGCCGGTCAGACAGCAAAACTCCCAAGTAGGCGACGATGGGGTCGCTAATTTTGGTGCCACGTTGCACTCGTATCATCCGGAGTAAGAATTTGATTGTCGTGTTGAAAGCTGAAGTTCTTCACTTTTTTGGGAACTATTTTGCTTCGGAATCCTCCGAAATGAAAGAAATTGTCTGTACAATTCGTTGTTGAGTCATAGTTTTCCCAGTGACAGCTGCAGGAGATAAGCCCAATTTCTTTTACTTCCTTGATCAAGTATGTGATCCGAAAGAGTGATTGTCATCCACTGGATGACACAAAACCAACTTCCTCCCACAACGGTGTGTTACTCAAGGTTGGCCCCCATCAGGATGATGATTGGCGTGCATCTGTCTGACGTGTCTGAACAGACGCATCATGAACTTTATTCCAAGTGGATCACTTCCTCCTGTTGCATCACAAGCAGCATTTCAGTCTCAGTGGGCGAATCGGAATCTGATGGCGGGGTGTCGGATTGGTAGAGTTGTACTTACTGGAGTAGCCGTGCTTCGTCAGCTGCTACTAAAGCATTTACGGGCAACAGAGGGGGGGATGGCTGAAAGGCAGAAGGATGCATCACAGCTTCACACATCCGAGCGTCAAATTGTGGTTTTGTCGCAGCGTTTTTTTCAAGTTGCGGCGGAAAGTTCAAGGTACGTCGGGGTACAAAAAAGGGCAAAGGGCGACTGTTTGTGTGTGTGTGTGTATCAAGGCTTACGCATCGTAGACCGCGGACTGTAGATGGGCCGTCACTTGTATAGCGCTTTTGTACCTCGGGTACTCAAAACGCCGTTCCCACATTCACCTACTGATGACGCAGCATCAGGGGCAGTTGGGGGCTCAGTACCTTGCTCTGGGACACTTCAACATGGTTGCAATGGCCAGGGATCAATCCATCAACCTTTGGGTGGAGAAACGATCGCTCAACCAGTAAGCCCCCGTATACTTTGGATCATAAAATATAGTCCACGGTTACAGTCTACTGCAAATTGGCTGGCAACCAGTTCAGGGTGTTGCCCGAAGACAGCTGGGATAGGCTCCGGAACACCCCAAGACCCCCGTGAGGACACCGGAATCAGAAAAAGCATGGATGGATGGATGATGGATTGATGGGAATATCTATGGACGATAGACGATGGAATCATAAGCTATGAATCATAGACCAAAGATCATCGACCTTATGGTGCCCGGATCATTGAACATGACTGATTGATCATGGACCGACCATCTATGGACCTTGGATCACGGTTGATAAAGCATAGACTATGGTCCATAGATTAGACACCAAATGTAACTGTGATCCTGTGCTGACCCACTACACCGGCTAAAAGTTGGGTGCGCTAAGCGCTAGGCTAAAAGGACGAGTGCCCTCTTTAAGGCTTCAGAGAAGCAAGGATGAACTCACGTACCATCCGTTAGCAATATAAAGGACTCACAACCATGGTCATGCCCCACCGGCCTAAAACCCATAGACCATAAACGACAGACCATAGATCTTAGACCATAAGATCTATGATCAAAATCCTTTAATGATACTCGGATGATCTTCGATGATCATCAGATGCAGATCATAAATAGTATAGAGAAATCCAGATCATACGAATCAAAGACCATAGACCAGAAACCACGTTCACAGACCTCTGACCACCCACTATGGACCATCGACATTTCATCACAGACCGCGAACCATGAATTGGAGCCCAGGGACCCGAGCCCTTGGATCTTCGACCGCAGATGATATCACTTTTCAGTTCTGATCCAGACCATTCTTTTGACAGACGTTTTGAAATATTTACGTACAAAGCGCAAAAACAATCCCCCCCACCCCCCGAAACCTTCTTTCGTTTGGAAGAAGTCGACATTCGACATGGGTTCTCCAGTTCCGCGGGACCACCAGGCGGCCGCTGACGTCCACCAAGACGTCAGAGAGGAGCCGAGTTCTTTTATTTGACAGGTTGCCATGAGTCCGTACGCGGGCTGAGTCACACTTGACAATGTGCTCGCAAAAAGCCTGCACACGCACAAAGCAGCATTTTTCACAACCTGCAGCGGTGACGTATTTTTGGACCTGACAACAAAAGATTTGTCTCGGCGGAAAACAAAACACTATGTTACTATGGCAAACAGAATTAAGGCCGTAAAGTCGAGTATAGTAATTATAGCGCTCGATTACGCTTACTGACAAAACATACACGTTAGCCTACTGCAATCGTGGGGAGTAACCAAGTACGAATACTTTTCCCAAGACTTTTTTTTAAGCATTTGTCCTTCAACTACTTTCTTTCCCTTTTCTTTACAGACCGTGAAGTGTTTTAGCAGGTTCGCTCTCCAACCATCAATCAGCTTCAGCGAGTTGCAACAGGCGGTTTACTTTTTTATTAATAGCCGCAATGACAGCGGCTTTGTCGCGGCCCGTATTTGTGGCGTTTACCTTAAGATTACCGCGACAAAAAGCCCGGCCGTAGCGCAACCTTTGACCGGCAGCGTTGTGACAGTTACTGTATGAGAACATGATGGATGGACGGACAGACTTGAGTGTTCAAACACTCAACCCCCCGAGAGAGTGCCTAACAGACTCCAACTTTTTCTTACACCCTGGGACACACCCAAATATCAGGATTGTGTATGGTAATGATATAACGTATAGTCTTTTGTTTCCGACTATTACAGAACTGTAAGGAGGCGGTCTAACCAGAACACGAAGCGCAAAACCTGCCGAATCCTCTCCCTCGCCCCTAACACTACCCGAATTCGAGTCACAAACCTGATCTCACCCCGAAAGAAAACCTCACCTGACACTAATCAAAGGCATGGCCCCGAACCCAAACTCTAATTCTAACCCTGTTACCAACCTGAACCCGTGACACAAATTCCGCCCCTCCCCCCCAAAAAACAACCCATCTATCCATTCATTCTCTGAACCGTTTATCCTCACGAGCGTCGCCTCACACTGAAATGCGACAAAGCCGCTGTCATATGAACCTGAACATTAATCCGAATACCAAAACGAGCAGCGTTGAGACCAACCAAAACTCTCCCCGCTTCAGGTGAGAATTCGGGCGGAGTGTCTTCCCTTGTCAGTCGCAGACGTTGAAATGCATTTTTCAGTAGCTCACACTGCCCTCTAGCGGACAAAGGAGGAAAAGACATTCATTGTCTCGTCCCTCTTCCAGGAGCATGCTTGATCTCAAAACACACACACGCACGCGCACACACACGCGCGCACACACACACACACACACACACACACACACACACACACAACACACACACAAATATTCCTTGATGTAATGATGAAGTGTCACATTTCCGCCTTTAAGGTCCGATGCGGAGTAGATGAGACAATCAGGAAATATCAGCGCGCGTGTGCGTGCATGTGAGGATCAGAGCAAATCATAGCCGCCTTAACGACCCCCCCCCCCAAAGGGACGCCGGCTAATCCTTGTCACCCCGGGGACCTTTAAGCTCCACCCGGCCCGCCTCGCCTCACCTCACCTCAGCCCGGCCTCTTGGGAGGGGGCGGGGGGTGCAGGTTCGGTCCGGTGCCTTCCTGGGCAGGTGGAATGAATCTTCTTTTCGCATCTGATCTTGATGTATTTGTAGAAACAAGCAGAGCAGCGACACATGAAGCGCATCCAAAATACTCACGGACAAACCTTCTTTGCGTCTTCTTCTTGCTCTGAACTACCCTGCGTGTCTTCCAGTCGAGCTCAGTGCTGCCCAGCATGTTGTGGCCCGATGTGGCGCGACACTTAAAGGGGCGAAGCCCGAAATTCGGATTTGCCAGGGGACCGAAAATGTTAATCTGCTCATTAGTAGTGGTCCCCAGAAAGAAAAAAAAGCAGAGGTGGACTGCTGCTTGCAGGGCTTCCGCCTTACCAGCAGGGGGCGCCAAAGGACAGCCTGCTGCTACTTCTTGCCGAGAGAGAGAGAGAGAGAGAGAGAGAGAGAGAGAGAGAGAGAGAGAGAGAGAGAGATTGAAATGCACGATATGTAACTCTGGGCTAATTAGCACTTGATGTTCACTCAATGAATACACACACACACACACACGCACGCGCGGGGTGGGGGGTCCTGTGAGAGGGAACTCTCGACATTATGTCCAAATGACACCGCCGCCCCCGTAATTAAGACGGAATCATTTGCATGGACACACAGACACACACACACACACACACACACACACACACACACACACACACACACACACACACACACACACACACACACACACACACACACACGCTAGCGAGCTCAACAAGCTGTTCTAATCAAAACATCAGCTCGCAAATTAACCGGGGGCGATTGCATCTTCATCATGACTTGGCTTTTAATTTGGCACAGCCCTGGAGGGCACTTTCACACATCACTCGGGGTGCATCAACCACCACTCCTTGGTGTATGCCAGGGGTGTCGAACTCATTTTTGTCGCGGGTCACTTTGGAGTTACGTCTTCCCTCGGAGGGCCGTTACGACAGTACACAAAACAAATGATGGCTCACTAGTTTTGAAATCAGTCAAGTATTTGTTCAATTATTGCTCAAGTGAGTGTCAACAGAGGAACAAACGTATTGCAAAATTTATTGCGGATGACAATTTGAGATTTAAGCAATGATCGTGGAAGTTGACGCAGATGATTTACTTTCGCGGGCCACATCAAATGACGTGGCGGGCCGGATCTGGCCCCCGGGCCTTGACTTTGACACCGGTGGTGTATGCAGAATGAGTTTTGGGGTTTTTTTTTAAGTCATGCACCCCCTTCAAGCATCCCAACAGAAAGTTGTGTTGAAGAAAGCCTCGGCGCTCCGGTTTTGCCTCTCTGCTTGATTATTATGAAGCGTTTGCAAAGGCTTCATTAAAATTGCATCCAGCGTTTTCCGCGGCTGTAATGAAAGTTAACGCGAGTGTCAAAAGCTTTCCCGCCAAGCAAATGGCAGCTCATGCCAAATGCTTTTCGCAACAGGCCTTCCTTTAATTGCGCAGAGGCGACTAAAAATGGAAGGTTGCGGATTTATCTTTTTTTTTTTTTTAATTGAGTTATTTTTGAAGATTTATTACCTTTAATTATTTGTCGTCAACTTTTTTATGTTTGTTGAGAATTTTTATTTTAATTTCATTTTATTATCATCATGTATTCAAAATACATGCTGAAACATCTTGGACGTCCGAGCTTGTATTTGCGCCACGTTCATTATTTCGGAGTGCAAGCAGCCCGGCTGGCACACTCGTTTTTGTTTTTTCTTTTCCTGTCTCGCTCTCTCTCTCTTTCCTGTTCTAATTGCCTGCGAAGGCCCGCCGCCTGCCATTAGAGCGCCATTAGACCATTAAGTTGGCTTCTCCCGGACCGCCGGCTCACGGCCTGACTTCTTTTACTACACCTCCGAGGGCGCCGTGTACACGCTGTAGTTGAGATGTGCGTCGTAACGCGCAGCCCGCCATGAGCCCCGAGCTCCCCAAATCCCCCTTCGGAGCACGGCATCTTAGCATCGACCTCCACTGCTACTTCGGCTCACAGAAAAGAGGAAACAAAAAGCAGCACAGGAAGTCCAATCAGCGCGCTTCAGGAGAAGAAGAAAGAGGAAATATTAATTAACCCTTGTGGCAAATTGGTCCTATTTTTGGACTGTTGACAAACAGTCCAAAAATAGATCAAAGGCAACCTGATGAAAACGTCATTGAAATGGCTCAAATTGGTCTAACTTGTCCAAAAACAGGTGAAAATTAGTTTTCAAGTTAAAAAAAAAAAGTCAAAATATGTTTTTCAGAATGATTTCTTGATTTCCATTTGAAAATGGCCAGGAGGAAAAACAGTCCCATAACGGGACGTGTTTTCCCCACACACACCCATTCGAAATGCCACTTTTCCACGTCTTCTTGATGCACTGTACCCCGGATGTTGGACCATGCATTTTTCGCAATTTCGCGCTGAATCTCTTCACAAGCGGTCGAACTACATGTGAAAACCATTTTTGGGGACTTGAGAGTAATCATGCAATAATACAGCAGATGGCGCTATATTTCTTCATGATTTATTAACATGTTGAAGGCTCTAACTCAGGGGTGTCAAAGTCAAATGGACGGAGGGCCAAATAAAAAATTTTGCTCCAAGCCGAGGGCCGGACTGATCGAATGTTCATTGAAAATGTTTAAACCTACCACATGTAGTTTATTGAACTGAATTGAATCTACTGAAAACCTAACAACTTCATTTCAAAATGATCAAATAAATAAAGCAACATTTTCTTATGGCTGTCAGTAAACTTTAATTTTCGACAGGCACAAAAGACAAAGTTTCTTTGGATAAAAATACCCATCAACATTGAATGAAAAGAAGCACCATCAATAGCCCATATTTTCTCTTTTAGCAAAATTGGGCTACATTTACAGAAACCCCCCCAAATAATAGCAATTTTCGATCATTCACTCCTCAAATAAATCATGCTCCGTAGTTGTGCCATGCATAGGACGTAAAGCCAAAAACTCCACTGTCACGCTTAGGCTTGAGTCCACTCCGCGGATGAAGATTGACAGCTGGGCAACGTCAGAAATGTCGGCGCTCTCATCCACAGCCAAGGAGTATGCGATGAAATGTTTTCCCTTTTCACAAGCTGCTCTTTTCGATTAATGGACGACTGCTCTACTCGCTCGGCAATAGTGTTTCTGCTCATGCTCACGTTTAAAAAGAGTTGCTTTTTTCAGGGCAAACTTCGTCACAAACTTTAAGCATACAGTTTTTAGTGAAATCCCCCTCCGTAAATGGCCGGGCTGATTTAGCGATCGCTTCTGCCACAATAAAACTGGCATTGACAGCAGCCTGGCTTTGTGATTTGGCTTTTTTGAACAGAGCCTGTTGAGATTTGAGGCTTCGTTTTAATTCCTCAACCTTCTGTAGCCTTTGTTCGATGTCCATATTCTTGTTTTTGTCCGCGCGTTTCGTTTCATGCTGTCGTCTCAGATTATACTCTTTCAATACGGCCACACTTTCTCCACACAGAAGACACACAGGTTTTCCAGCTACGTCCGTGAACATGTACTCTGACTCCCACCTTGTTTGAAACCCCCGGTTCTCAGTGTCCACCTTCTATTTTGCCATTTTTGATGGATATCTGCAAGCTAACGTCACTGTTATCCGAACGACTGCTGCACTAGTAAATATTGAAATAAAGCACCCGACTGCTTGGCGCGACACAGTTGCATTGTGGGAAATGTAGTATTGGTGCGTGTAAAAGATCTGTGGGCTCTCGGCTTGCGGCCGTCCGCGGGCCGGTTCTAATAATAAATCAACATCATCCCAGGGGCCACTGAAAACCTTCTCGCGGGCCGGATCTGGCCCGCGGGCCGGCACTTTGACATATGTGCTCTAACTTGTCCATACTGAATATTCCAAATGGAATGTTTTATATATATATATATATATATATATATATGCAGATTACTTTTACCCAAAGCACAATACTGCTTTTTTATTGCTTTTATTGTCCAAAGAGGGCGTCTAAAAGAAATAAATATATAAAAACTATATATGAATGGACGCCACTGAACAGTTTGAGTGGTCGAGAGAAAAAAATATTCAGAAATAACTTTGATATTACACTTTAAAGCCAAGATGCCATCATTGAACGTTTTTTTCCACTGTGCTCGAAAAATGGGATGACGCACAAGGGTTAATTAAAGTGAGATCGCTTTCGTATTTTTCGACGGGCTCAGGTCCGCAAAGTTCAGAGTTCGCCAGCGCAGGGCGGTGGGAGGGGGGGGAAAGAAGGCCGAAGGGTGTCAGCCTCGGGCCGACGGGACGGGCCCGGAGACGCGGCGGTGGTGGTGCGAGGCGTCAATCACGTCGCCTCGCCTAACAAGGCCCGCATCAATGATGGATTGCGAGCGCACGAGCGGCATCATACCGCACTGCAGGCAAACAAATAAACAAGCGGAATGATTGATAGACCGCCTTTGCCGATAACAAATAACAAGATTGAATTGTACTTTTATGGATAACAAATGCTCAAGATCTCACATGACACGCGTATAATATTCGCATCGTATCACATTGCGACTTCTTTGTATTGTGTCTTCACGTATCGTATCGATACACGCTGTATCATGCGGCTCATATCATAACACATGATACACATTGCACGGTATCAAATTTGTCACATGGTACCGGTATCGCGCTGTGTCGGATCGTATCGTAACATTAGATATGGTCATATCGCTTTGCACCGTATGCTATCTTCATGTGACATTGCGTCATAAAGTCTCGTATGGTATTATCGTGTATTGCTTCATAGTGTGTTTTGTGTTATGGGATGATATTGTATGGTATCAATACGATATCTTTGCATATCAACCTATTACCCTTTTGCCTTGTATCTTAACTTTTTGTGTGCTATTTTTACAGAGGATTTTGTTTTGTATCGCCATTTTTGGCAAGCGTACCTATCTCAGTGTGTGTGTGTGTGTGTGTGTGGATGTGATCAATACTAAGTGGAGATGAAAAAAAACCGTAAGAATGAAGTACAAAGTAAGTGTTGTCTATTGATTGGATGTTGTGCCACGGCGGTGTGGATGTAAATGCGTGTGCGCGCGCGGCCCACGGGGAGCGTGTGCTCTGTGATCCAGGTAATGCGGAGCAGCCGCGGAACAAGCGGAGCATCCGCCATCCGTCTTGACGTAGCGTCTTGCCCGTATCGATCCGCCCATTTTTGCTGTCACGCCATCTCGACAACGTGCCGGCGTTCCGCAGGGGAGCGCGTCGCTTCAATTTGCATCACTGCGATACGGCGCCGCGTCACGCGTTATCGATAACGTAAATGGTCTTATTGCGCCGTGATGTATCGCGCCGTCACGTAGCGTATCCCTCGATGACATCGTTCGTGACACGCAACGGTATGGCGTCCTATATTATCGTTACAAATGATAAACGGCATCTTTCCTATTAATTCAACTCCAAATGAGTCAACCCCATCCGTTGCCAATCAGCGCGAACGCAACACTCGATCACGCGACTCCCGTATCGGCACGGTCCTCAAACGTGCGACGATTATGGGTGTTGACATCCGAGGGCCCGGGCCACCGCTCGGCTAATTAGCAAGGGCGCGCTCGTTGGAATGATCCGTCATGGCCGCTGCCATGCAGAGGACGCTGGCGATTTATCATCACGGTTGCAAGGACACGCTTAGTTAAGCACCTGCCGACAAGTGATTGAACGAGGAACATGAGCAGAAAAGAGAAGAAACAAAAGAAAACTAGATATTAAAAAAAAAATAAAAAAATTAGAGTTGAACTTGAATTGTTTTTTTTTTAAAATCCAAACAAAATTTTTTAAAGCATCAAAATACAATTGTTTTTTTTTACTACCTAAATCCGTATGAAATGTTTAGGTGTAAGTACAAAAGTAAAAAAGTCCATTTATTTCATAATTATAATTATTATTTTAAATTGTTCAATCGTCATTTTAAAATGCAATCTAATGTCGAGCAAAATTCAATGCAAAATATGACACATGACAATTCAACCAAAAACAATTCATTTGATGTTTAGTTTGACATCTAGTTTTGATTTCATGAAAATATTACAAGATGCCTTTCGTTTGGAAAAATAGATCTCCAACTGTCACCACGTTGAATTCAAACCTTTTGTTGAACTTAACATTTGAAGATTTTTTGGGGGGACGTTCTACCGTAATTTCCGGACTATAAGCCGCGGCTTATATCAAGATTTTTCTCACGGCCGCCTGTGTACCGTCTTTCCATGTAAATATGTTACACAATAAGGGCACCTGCAGCTTATAGACAGGTGCGGCTTATACCTTGTACAAAATGTTTTTCCCTTTAAAAATTTAGTGGGTGCGGCTTATAATCAGGTGCGCTCTATAGTCCGGAAATGACGGTAGCTATTTTGCTGGATGTTGCCCCGTTGACCGTTCCGTGCGCCGACAACTCTCTTCATAATTGCCCCACTCAACGCACTCAAATACAAGTGAATCATTGAGGGCCATAAATTGGCCCTTTAGGCTAAAACAGACTCACTTTGTCAGCTATTTTGTTTTATTGTACGGACAGATGTGAGGAGAAAAACAGGGGTGGGCAAACTAGGGCCCGTGGGCCTTTTACAGTACACATTTACCCTGCCCCCTCCGCCCCCAAGCTCCCCCACTCGGCTTTCGAAATCCCCGCCACGTTATCCAGCAGCCTCGGGGCCGACCGGCAGACAAAACACACACCGGCAAGAAATCAGGATTGTTTTCAAACAGTTTCCTAATTTCACGTGAATAAAAACCAAACGGTTATCTGGATTTGAAAAATGCCACTTTCAAACTTCCCACCGACTAACCTGATACGTCCCCCTCAGGCGATTGCGCCTGGCTGAAAGAAAAAAGAAAAAAAAAATCGCAACAAGCGTGCGGATTTGATCCCTCTTGTTCTGACAAACAAAAACAGACAAGAGCAAGAAAAGAATTTTGGCCCTGAGAGAGGCAAAATCTGCCGTTGGAAGTTTGAATGCAAACCGGCCTGATTTGAAACAACAGATGGGAGATAACGTCGCTAACGGCCAAAAAAAAAGGGACGCTTTTATCTGACGTGTGAACTCCGACGTGTGGAGGGTGCACAGACCACGAACGCGGCCTCTCGACATCAACTTCGACAGCTACGGCCAACCCGTTTATTTGCTTCATATTATTGATTGACATTTTCTGCATGGATCGACTCTGACGTGGATGCACTCCGACGTCTCCGGGGGTGGTAGACACGTTATTACCCAGGGTGGAAATTCTCGACATGTACGAACCTACGAGTGTCACAAGACTGATTTTTATTCATTTTTATTAATATGCATGAATAGACACACATTACGGCAGATGGAAACTCTCGACATGAGCTTCAACTGTGTATGAACTCCTACATGTAAAGACACATAATAAAGAGCACCCCCCCATCACACACACACTGTAAATCACAGTCATGTTTACAGACAGATGAATAAATGATGTGTGCCTGTGTGTGTGTGTGATATATAATGAATGGCTCTTGTTCATTACACAAGCTCACATTCGACAGGCCATTTCCACACACACACACTTACCAAAGTAATGGTGTTTCATGAGGACGTCGTCGTTGAACCTGACTTTTGAATCTTTCATGTGGCCAGGTCAAACCCGGCGACTCAACGGGCAGCGGACGGACGCTGGAGCAAAGATGACAAGCAGCTTTGTGAGGATGACGCGGGCGGTTTGGGAAAGCGGGAGGGGGCGGGGCGTCGCAAGGGGGAGAAATGCACGAGGACGACGAGGAGGAGATGACTGAGGATTGTTTTATAGGTGATGTTATGTCACGCCTCTTTGCTTTAGGCACAACTGCTCACGGAAAAATGTAACACTGTTGATTAAAAAAAAAAAAATAACGTTAATTTTTCCAACATGGTGACCTTTGAACCCTGTGACCGGGTTCTCGCTGGGCCCTCTGGCAGCCCGACAAAAGGTCTCCCCCAAAAAGACTTACAAGTATGAGAGCGGTGGCGGGGGGGGGGGACCATGTTGCCATACGTTGGTGTCAGACGCACTTAGCGTTTGCCCTGCTGCACACGCGCACACACACACACACACACACACACACACACACACACACACACACACACACACACACACACACACACACAGGAAATGGTCATTTGTTGTCGTATAATTGGAACGAAAAGGATTTTCAGGGGGTCTCCAATTGGCCTTTCACTCGTCATCTGTTTGAATGAGCGAGGAGTTGACTTACTGGGCTAATATATAGCATCATTCTGTGTCCATTTTCACCCCCCCCCCCCACAAAAAAACCTGTAAATACTCACCATTTTTTTCACGACTGTTAGTTTAATGGCATGAGAATAAACTTGTGTCAAGTATTTGGAATCTGGCACCCACCAGACTCCCGTTTATCACTGAGCTAGCCTAATGCTAATGAAAAGCGGCAGCAGACGAGTCTGTAAGTTAGTCTAGCGCGCTCGCATCTCTACCTTGCGCGCCCGTACAAATATCGACATTCTCTTAATGGCCGGAGAGTCGCTGATATCAACAAAACGCATTAATGCGGCCATGAGTGCAAGGTGATGTATGGATGAAATCTCGGGCAGACGGCAGGACGCTAATTTGTTGTTTTGACATGTGCACATATCAATAAAGTGCATTACGCCGCTGCACTTCATTTCGTCCCACCGGGGAAACCAGCGCAGGAACATGCACCAGCTCAACTCGGCTTGGAGCTATTGTTTAGATGCTAATGTAAAAAAAATATATATAGATATATTAGAGCTGTCAGTTTAGCGCGTTTTTATCGGCATTAATTTAAATGAATTTTATCGGGATCAAAAATTTTCTCGCGAGATTAACGCGGCAGACGTCACAGCGGATGTTACGTTGCTCAATAAATAAACCAGAAACAGAACATCAATCGCTCTGTACAGGTCCACGCACGTTTGTTTTGCCAGCCACGGCAGCGCGAGACACCGAAAACGGATACTTAAATAGTTTATGAATGGAAAGTTTAAGGAAATTCAGAAACGATAAAAAATGCGTGAATAATCATGATTAATTTTTAGTTAATTTGAGTTAATTATGACAGTTGAGTTTTTAATTAGATTAAATATTTTAATCGTTTGACAGCTCTAAGATATATACATCCATCCATCCATCCATCCATGTATGTGTGCAGGGAGCAAAGATTAATTTTCGCCACTGCTTGTTGCGTGGCCGCTCGCGGAGTTTGCGTGCCGTTCGGCGTTCAAGAGCAACAGCTGTTCTCTAAGAAACGGGAGAATGTGGAGTGCTTTGCATTGTTAATCCTGAGCTCTGCATGCCATATGTTGCGCTCCAGGTGAGGTTTAACCTGACTAGCAGTGCTCGGTTAGCGCCTGTGCCCCCACCAAAAGTCAATCACTAGCTCCGCCCCCCCCGGGCCTCATACCAAAGATAGAAAAAAAAATCAGCCCCCAACAACAGTTTCACAGCAGGATATTTACCACGACATATTTAACACGACGAGACCCACAAAAAATTTTTGGTCAAAGCAGCAGAATGACTTCAAAAGTGAGACCTGGACAAACTTGGCCCGCGACGTCACTTTTTGCAGATTGACATGAAAATGAGTGGCAATGTCTATCCTAACAGGACGCTCGGGAAAGTCTCAAGGGCCCAAATGCAAAACTGAACAGGACGTCGGCCATTTTGGTCGGAAGCTAGCTGTTTTGGGGCAAATTCCTTCAAGAGCGCGATAGAAAATGCAGTGCACCAAGTGACATGACATTGGGTGGACATGTTGATCGTAACAGGATGCGCAGAAACGTCTCAAGGACGCATGCCCCACACCGAACGGGAAGTCGGCCATTTTGTGTTGAAGCTGCGTTCAAAAATGTGATCATCCTTTTGAGGATTGATCATCAGAAGGCTTGAAATAAATCATGAACACATTTTCATAAAATTGTCTGTACGTTGTGACTTTTCTGCCATGACTGACATAGGATTTATTGGTTGAACTTGACCCGAACTTTCCGCAAAGTTGGACGGCGAAGAATTTCAACTTTTCACCAAGATGATAGAACGCGTCGGACCCCCTCAAGAGGGTTTTGCGTGCGCATGAAAGGGGTGTCGAGGTTCTTGATGCTCTTATTTGCGCCCGTTCTGTCTGACCTGTGCGGCCGGCCAGTCACAATTAGACAGGATGCCGGATGGATGATTGACAGCCGCTCCAGCGTGCCCCGAGGTGACGAGAGGTCGGCGCCTGCCAATCACCTGGCGCTCGCTCCGGTGGATTGTGGAACGAAAGAAACTGCAAAAAAAAAAAAAAAAAAAAAAAAAAGAGGATCGTTAATTGGTCTATTGATCTGCATCAGCCAATCAAAAGTGGAAATTATTCATGGGGTCGATGACAAAGCAGAAGATTGATTGATTGATTGATTGATTGATTAATTGATTGATTGGACGCCGATGGGTAGTTGTAATGGAAAGCTGGGCGGAGCAAAGTATTGATTGGTCGCCACTCCATCCAGGTGAAGCGTTTGTTGGCACAAAGCCGTTTTGAAGAGAGGTGGCGCTGTTTTGGAATAGATGCAAAAGAAAGCAAAATTATGAACGTCGGACAAATCAAAATAACTAAATACATGATATATATATATATCTGGATATATGTTTTGTTTTTTTTTTGGCATGACATTTTCCGACCTCATCGCTGCCGGTTTCCTGATTCCTCGCTCTTGTCATACCTTTTCCTTTTGCTCATTAAAAATTAACGACGCCATTCCGGACTAATTGTCTTCAGCATGGCAGAGAGCAGCGCAATGAAATGAAGCCATTAGCCTGCAGAAGCTTTCATCACTCGGTGTGTGCCCGTGTGTATCGTCATCTCGCTATCCATCTCTCTCTACCGACCATTCATTTCGACATGTTGTGGTCGACGTTTTTCGAAAGATTTGAAAGCAATAAAAGAAATATATTCATTTTTTAAAAACGCGCTATCAAGAGAGAGAGAGAGAAAAAAAAGTGTTTTGTGTGTTCATCAATAACTGATCATTCTCCAACGTCCGTTTGGCCTCATGTTGACTTGTTTCACGTCTTTGTAAAGTATCACCGAACATGAAATGTCTTCTTTTTGGTGAACGTTTCATTCCTTCCTTTTCCTCGCCGTCCTTCTCAGTCAGTCAGTCAGTCGTCCTCCTCCCGTCTCATTTTCCCACTTCCAGCAGGGGTATTGAATGTATTGACAGCGTAAAGTGGTCCTACTTAAGAGTGCTCCCCAAGGGAGGGGGGGAGGGGGTGGAAAAAGAGGAGGGGGCGACAACCAGAGAGAGAGAGAGGGCCGACGGTAGACCCGCTTCACAAACGCTCCACTTCAAGAAACACAATCAGCCAGCAACGGTTCTTTAGTCCTCAAAGTTTTGTAAATT
Source organism: Hippocampus mohnikei (assembly GCA_026261675.1). Lineage (NCBI taxonomy): Eukaryota > Metazoa > Chordata > Actinopteri > Syngnathiformes > Syngnathidae > Hippocampus > Hippocampus mohnikei. Next base: position 1,749,139 of record JAKGUB010000347.1, on the reverse strand, counting down.
GGGCGTTTCAAGACATTTTCCACGTCCAAAAAATACCGAAAGTTATCTTCATGCTTGAAAAAAAAAACAAAAAAGACGCCGAGCCCATGAAGCTTACAAAGAACTAAAAGTACAGGAAATGAAAGCAGTGCAAACTGTCCTTGCTTGTCATCGCTCGTCTCCGTTTTTCGGCAAGTTGTTACGTCTTCGTTAGACGTTCCCCAAAAAAACAAAAACAAGCAGGTAGACGTCTTCCCGTCGTTTCACCTGAGGGACTTGGCGAGCTAATTGGGCCGCCGCCTCATTTGTGGCTCATTAGCGCTAATTAGGCTTCCCCTCCTCGCCTTTTTTTCGCCCCCTTTCTTTCTTCTTCCAAAAACAAGCGCGGCTTCCTCCCGTTGGTTTGTTTTGCTTCTGTCGCGGCGCCCAAATTCAATTTGATAAACGAGTCGATCTTTAAATATTAATTATGTATTAATTACGTTCGCCGGGGCAAAACAAAGCTCGCTTAAAGATTTATGAGGCGCGCCGACGCTTTCCTCCGCGTTTCCTCGTCCAAAGAGCGTCGGGAGGAAGGAAAAACCTGGGAAACGGGAAATAAGCGGCGAAACCGCCCGGCGGCATTGTTTCGCACGCTCCTGCGCCACTTTTGCACGGAATTTGATGTCCTTGTTACAGCATGTTAAAAAAAAATGACTGCATCCGGCACATGCTCATAAATTTCCACCGCCGGTTCATCTGATGAAACTGCACACAAGTGGATTGATAATCTGTTTAAGATTTGGTGTCACGATAAAAAGATGAGCAATTCGTAAGATGAACCAAAATTATTTCTGGAGGGTGAAATTTGGTGTTCTTGTTGCAGCACATTAAAAAAAAAATTTGTCTGCATCCAGCACACAATGAAAAGATCAATTGGAGAATTTCGTGTCCTCATTTCAGTTATGTTAAAAAATAAATAAATAAGCGCATCCGGCACCTAGTAAATATGTGTTGGCCTTGGAACATCATGCTCAGAAATGCAACCGCATCCGGCACACAATGGCGGAATGAAATGACGTGCCAAATCACCTTTGAAATTTCTCTGAAATTGTGCGTATTGTTCTAAAGATGATTACGTGATATTGACCGATTCCATCGACACACACTCAGTGTGCACCTGACACGTCGGGTTGCGGTTTTTCGGGTCAATTCCTGCCCCCGGTTGACTCGGCTCAGGAAAGCGTATCGGTCATCGTGTTGTGTATTTTGTGTGGACTGTGTGTATTTGTTTGCTGCACGCGGCACGACAACAGGGTCGAGTTTCGATGAGGAAAAAAGCACGCTGAAGGCAAATAGGACACCTCATCTACGCACACACACACGCGCGCGCACGCACGCACGCACACGCACACACACACACACACACACACACACACACACACACACACACACACACACACACACACACACACACACACACACACACACACACGCACCTTTGTTTACTAAACTTTCCGCCGTTGAAATATTTATTAGCATTGGGAGTCTCACACTGTGTGTGTGTGTGTGTGTGTTCTATAAAGAGGTGAGAAGTTCCCCAAGAGACAAGCGAATATCAGGGTGACAGCTTCTAAGCGTGCGCGTGTGTTAGCGACGTCGCTATAAAAAAAAGAGGAAAAAAGAAAATGACAACTGCGACTTGAAGCAAATTACGGCAATGCACATGGTTGTGGCTAACAACTGTTGCCATAGCAACAGCATAGACACATGCACTCGATAGCAAAAGGTACTGCTAACTGGCAAATGAAATGCCGATCACGATCCAGATTGACGTGCGTCTATCGCACCGGAATTCTAATCGTCTTCATTTTGAAAACAAATTGATCAATGTGAGCTCGGTACGTTTTCTGGTTATTTGGAGGAGGTGACAGCAAGTGCGACTGGGGTGAAATTGTAGCCGGCCCACAGCGTCCCACCGACCGGGGTGGGGGGGCCACACAAGGTGGGGTGTGGGTGGGGAGGCTCCAGTCCAAGTGTGGGCTGACGGGGGTGGGGCCAGGGGGGGTTGTGTGCTAGCTTAGTGAGGCTAACAGCACTCCAAGACTTTGAGAAAAGCCTCGAGGCGAAAGTCAGAGAGGGGGGGCAGGGACTCCGTCAGCTGCATTTGGAATGGCTTCAGATGCTACGCTAACAATAATGATTTTTAAAAAAACATTTTTTGTAATTATTCTGACAGTTGACTTTGTCATTCAACTCAGGACGAGTAAGATTTTTTTTTTTGGGGTTGTTAGTGAGATTAAAGCCCTGAATAAAAAGTTGTGGACTGAGCAAAAAAAAAATAATAATAATAATAAGAACCACTTTGCATTGATCCTTTTCATCGAGTCGCACTAATTGGTTGGCGTTCGCACAGAGCGGCTCCTCCGTGAGAAAGAGCCGATCGTGCGATGGTGGGAGGGACCATCATGATGATGATGATGATGATGATGATGATGGTGGTGATGATGATGCGGTGGCCTCTTTAGTGGCTGTGTGATCTCAGCCACCAGTTCCACAGCTGGTGCACCAGCAGGCAGCCCAGCCAGGCCATATGCCGCCTGGCTGCGCTGCTCCCATTGCTCCCATTATCCTCAGCGGAGCGACAAACAACCCCCCCCCCCTCCCTCCACCCCAGACCCCCTCCACCCCCTCAACACTCTAAACCACCAGCAGCTACTGCTACCACTTATTAACATTATTAATGTGCTTTGTACTGTCGCTAGTGGGAGTCAATCAAAGGGAACATGAAAAGGCCTCTTGTCATACTGTGGGTCAAATTGACCCGGGTAAATATAGACTATTATTGCGCATTGGACTGTAGCTTGTTATTTGTTTCATTGTAGTTTCTGTATGAATAGCGTTGTCACTATAACCCTCCTATTAATATGTGGGTCAAATTGACCCCCCCGACCACACACACAAAAAAGGAAATCTATTTTTGGTTCATTATTGTCAGAGTAAACATTTTGTGTGATTGTAGAATGTGAGGGTGTCGTGTCACTACAGCCTCACTATGACATTGCGGGTCAGATTGACCCATATGAATTAGTTTTCTCATGATTGCTTATTGGAGTGCAGCAAAACATTTTGTGTATTTTATTTTCCCTTCATTTCCTTCCTTTCCTTTCAAACAATATAATTCTTGTTTCCATCCTTCCTTCCTTCTTTCCACTTCTTAAAAGTGCTTGGGTCAAAAAGAACCCAATTTTGGTCAAAAACTGGATCGACCTACTATCGGGTCAATTTGACCATAGTGTGTCGGTCCATTTTTTGACCAAAATTGAGTTCTTTTTGACTCAGCAGTTTTCAGGGGTGTACCGTTTTTGTCCTTCCTTCCAATCCAACCTTGCTTCCCTCCTTCCTTGCTTCCTTCCTTGACGTCTCGGTGATGTATCCTATATTGTTTTTGTTTTGTCATGTGTCCCAAAATACTAGCTACTGATTGAAAGCGTTCCTGCGATCAATTCATATATGATGGGACGAAAGCGAGGACATTGGATTGGATACATTGGGCCATTTTCTTCGCCATTTCCGTTAGCGGGTTGGCGGGGGCGACGGGGGGGAACCTACTGCATGATGTTCCACCACTTTTGATGTGTGAGTGCAAATCTTGTGACGACGAGACCTCCACCCTTTGATTTCAATGACACTTCACAAGAGTGAGAGCCCCCCCCCCCCGGACCCCCGCCACTCTGCTTTCTGCGAAGCCCCCCGGGCGTCTCCCCATACACTGGTGGGACATCCTTCCCACTGTTCCCGTCCCGTTAAAAGAATGTCCCCGCCGTCCCCTTCAGAAGCGACGCTAAGGACCATGCAATATGGATGAGGCCGTCTCAAAGGCTGATAACCGGCGGCGGCGGCGGCGGGCGGCGGCATCCCAGAAGGCCCAGCAACACACTTCACAGGCGGGGTGGGTGAACGCTTACGGAACGCTTTTATCCGAGGCTCTCTCAATTTGGAACCTCTAATCCCGTTTCTTTCTTGTGCGTTTTTCCTTTTGAACGTGTGGCGCGAGGCAGCGACGGATTGTGGGCGGCGCATTTCAAAGGGGGAGGACACCTGCGATGAAAAATAAATCCATCAAGAAAGAAATATATCGGGCCCATTGTTAAGTCAAGCTGAAAATGGGCCATAACCAAAGGAGAGAAACAAATTCCAATCAACGGATTTTCATTTCATGACATTTTCCAAGTTGAATGCCAAAACTTCATGGCAAATTCCTTGAGTTTCAAATACATCAAATAATAATTAGGGGGGAAAAGAATTATCCAAAAATCTAGTCAATGTCATTTGATTTATTTTTTTTTGGTCCCCTGGTTCAAGCCAATTTTTCCCCCATTTTTGGGAAAGAAAGAAAAACTAAAAAACAACAAAATTATGCAAATATGGTGTCCTAATTGGGTGTCTACAGTTGTAGTGGTCTCACTTATGTGGTCTCTCTCATATTCTCACACAAATACATGCTCATAAAACACACTCTCACTTCATCACTCACACACACTCTCTCACTAAACAGACACAATTCACTCACAAATGTTGAGCCTAACTCACACTCGCTCTCTCACAAAATCACTCGTGCACAATACCTCACATGAGCTCTCTCACTAACTCTCTAACGATATACTCTTTCACATATCACACAAGATCTCTCTCTGACTCTCTCACTCACACAAACTCTGACACACTCACACTGTCTCACACTTAGCGCCCTCTCACACACACTCTCTCACTAAACAGACACAATTCACTCACAAATGCAGAGCCTAACTCACACTCGCTCTCTCACAAAATCACTCGTGCACAATACCTCACATGATCTCTCACACTAACTCTCTAACAATATACTCTTGCACATATCACACAAGATCTCTCTCTGACTCTCACACACACAAACTCTGACACATTCACACTGTCTCACACATAGCGCCCTCTCACACACACTCTCTCACTAGACAGACACAATTCACTCACAAATGCAGAGCCTAACTCACACTCGCTCTCTCACAAAATCACTCGTACATATTACCTCACATGAGCTCTCACACTAACTCTCTAACGATATACTCTTTCACATATCACACAAGATCTCTCTCTGACTCTCTCACACACACAAACTCTGACACACTCACACTGTCTCACACATAAAGCCCTCTCACACTCACTCTCTCACTAAACAGACACAATTCACACACAAATGCAGAGCCTAACTCACACTCGCTCTCTCACCAAATCACTCGTGCACAATACCTCACATGATCTCTCTCACTAACTCTCTAACAATATACTCTTTCACATATCACACAAGATCTCTCTCTGTCTCTCTCACCCGCAACAAACTCTGACACACTCACACTGTCTCACACATAAAGCCCTCTCACACACACTCTCTCACTAAACAGACACAATTCACTCACAAATGCTGAGCCTAACTCACACTCGCTCTCTCACAAAATCACTCGTGCACAATACCTCACATGATCTCTCTCACTAACTCTCTAACGATATACTCTTTCACATATCACACAAGATCTCTCTCTGACTCTCTCACACGCAACAAACTCTGACACACTCACACTGTCTCACACATAAAAAGCCCTCTCACATGTGCCCTCTCACTTTTAAATACAGAGTCCAACTCACAAGCACTCTCTCTGACAGTTTCACTCTCACAATATCACTCTCACATACAATATCACACACAATCTCTCAGACAAACTCTTACAAAGTCACACTCTCTCATGCGTGAAACACCCCTCCTCCCCGCCCCACAAACACGATTGCATACATCTCTCTCATTCTCACACTTGCGGGCTCTCACACCCATGTGCATACACCCTCTCTCTCTCTCTCTCACACACACACACATACACACGAACACGCACACACAGTAGCAGTAGTGTCGTAGTGAAGTGTATTAAGTGTCCTAAATGGTTTTGGCCATCTGTTGCAGGGCTCGTAAATAAGACATCACGCTTGTCCGCCTTAAATTAAGGTCAAGTAAAAACATAAAAAATGCATTTCCTCTTCAGGAGAATTATTTATGATGATTGTTGCACCGCTCTCTCGGCGCCGCCGCCAATCAATAGCGCCATCGCCCCCCCCGACAACGTTGCGTGACCTCCGCCAGGAAAAGTGTTGCCGGGACATCAAGTATTTATCCGGGACGACGAGGGATCTAAGACGTCGAGGTTGTGGATTTCAACAGCGCGAGCGCCACGCGGCCGTCGGTCGGTCTACAGGCCGAAAAAATTGACCGTCATCGGAATAATCGGCAAACACTTCAATGTTGAATAATTCACCGCTGCAAATGACAATTGAAAGTATTTCTGACAAATGTGAAGACAATTCGCCATCAGCCTTTGACGAATTTGCCAATTTTGATCCAATTTCATGGACTCTCATGCGACGTGTGCAGAGACACGATTGCTGAATCCAATTTCAGGAAAAACTGTAAATGTTGGCGGAGGGCGCGTTCAAGACATTTCTCTCTCTTTCACTCTCGTCACCGCCTCTGCTTCCTGGTGCGCGCTTGCCGGGCGGTTACCGCGGAAACGTGCTGCATTATTGATGGCGCGCACCCAAAAGCCCCCCCCCGCCCTTCCCGCAGGGCCCGGGTGGCGTGCTAATGTGTCGCTAATACAGTGTATGGAAACGTCTCGTTTGAAGTTGTGCATGGACGCTAGCGTTAAGTTCGCCGACTTTTGTTCTGGTTTTTGGTCAACATTTTGATGTTTCAATTGGCCATGTTTATACACGTCAGTTTTACCGTAACCTGGAGAAACACATTTCTTGAAGCAAGCACGCGTTGCTCTTTAGGCGAGTTTTTTTTCATTTCCTTAAAGTGATGTTATACAAAAGTGTCCGAATTTCTTGACAATAAGTGAATGAGAACAGGCCCTATCGGCAGCCATTTTGGCTCAGCTCCCACCCGCCAATCAGCGCGCAGGTGACTCGTGTTGAGACCTAAACGTAAGGCAGTAACAGGGTCAGTGTCCAGATGCGATGCCCTTCACTCAACTGCAGACGGGAATGGGCAAATTTCAGAATTTTCACACGATTTGATATGACAAATTTCCGAATGTCATCACAATCGCGTCTCTGCGCCAATCTTCACACACTGCCAAATGTCAACCCACTGATGTATCGCCTTCAAATCTCACACAATTGGGCTCAACGTCGCCGGAAAATTGGCCAAAGAGAATTTGCTGCGTCTCCGCAAGTCGACGCGCTCGCTAAAGTCGCACGGGCCGAGCGTATTTGAACACCCGATTGCTTTACTCGCGATCCGGAGTAACACGAGCTTCCGCCAAAGGATCAACGGGGGCCCATCATTTGTCAGCGTGACTTGAGCGTCACTCACCTGTTGCGGCCCCTGGAGGCGCCGCCGCCGCCGCCGCCGCCTCCCGCCCGTCACGCAGCTGTCAACGTCGGCCCTGCGCGGCAGCCTCAATGCGCTCCATTGTGCGCGGGACGCCACCCCTGCCCTCCGCCCCCGAATTGGCGGCACCCCACCCTTTGATCGGGTGCGTCATTCCGAGCCAATCGTCTTTCAAGGCCCTGATAATCCCGTCCGCGCTAGAAAAACAGCGTATGAAAAAATAAAAAGCACAGAGATGGCTCGAGGGTGTCCGAAGAAGAAGAAGAAGAAGAAGAAAGAGCTCGTGAGTCGCCGAGCGTCTGCTCAGCGAGTGAGCGGCGTCTGGGCCGGGCGGCGAAGTTTATACGCGTCCCGGCTCCCCCTCGGCCCGGGGGGGGACGGAATGAATAAATAATACAATGGATATTCCCGTCATCATTATTTCATCGTCGCCGTAATGAGAGAGCGCCACCGCTCGCTCTCGGGCGCGCTGCGCTACGCAACAGGTGAGGCGACCACGGCGGCCTCCGCCTGCAGAGTCACAAATCAAACCCAGGCAAGTACCGCAAGAGTAACAATTACGACGACGGTGAGATTTCTGCGAATAACTGCTACGATGACAACCGGAATCGCAACTGTGACGAGTACGTTAACAACTACGGCAGCTTCTACTTCAACAAGTCAAACTACGATCACATCTGTTACTCCGGCGACATTAGCGACTACAACGGTGACAGCAACTGCAGTACTGGAACAGGTACGGCGACCCCATACTTGATGAACGAGCATCACGGCTCGCACCTCCAATTCCAAAGTATTACCCGTCAACAACGAGGACAACGTGTGTGGCGTCGCTCCGTCAGATGAGCGCGACATGTTTGCCGTGACATCGTTCTGCGCCGTCCTCGCCGCTTGATTGTCTGGCGGAAGTCGGCGAGTATCAAGCTGCTTATTCCACATGCTCGGACACATGGTCATACGGGCCAAGTGAGTGTCCCATTTGCGTCTCACGTCCCTCTGGGACGTCTCAGGGCCTTTGAGGGACGACACCCCCCCGGACCCCCTGACACAAGAGGCACTTCTATATTCACATACGTCGCCAGGTCTTTCTGTCCTCTAATCCTGTTAGTGTGAAACTGCCGCAGAGTCAAGGCCACGGTTTGGGGAGGGGGGGGGGGGGGTAGCAATGAAACAAAGACCCCCCCCTTGGGCCGCACCAGCTGGATGTCTGTAGCGACACATTTTGTCAGTGCTTTTTTTCTTTTTTTAGCAAATGAAAATGTAAAAAAAAAAACAATTTTCCTCACATGTCCGTCTGACCGTGCAATAGCGTACAACATCTTTATTGATGTAGCGCTTTCGCAACAGCCGCAGCAGGAACAAAGCGCTTTCCAGCACAGTTAGCATAAAATAACCAAATAATGTAACAGAACACATTCAGACAGCCATGCGATCATAATTGCTATGACTGCTTGCGCCTTGTTGTTTGAAGCCGTTAGCTAAATAGCCAAGCATGAGATGCTCACGTTGTAGCACGTTGTTTGAAATACGTTCTCGAAACTCCAACTATGGTAACGGCGACATCAACATCAACAACAACAACAACAACAAAAAACGATGAAAAATGTTTGCTGTTTGTCGATGAAAACAAAACCAAAAAAAGCTAGCATGCTAACATGATCAATCGCATTCAGAACCAAAATGTAGAAATCACAACTATGACAACGACTACATTTATTTTCCAAAATGTTGTTAGTCCAAATTTTTTTTTAAACATCTACGCCCGGCAAGTTGGTGTTCTTCTGTTTCATGTCAGCCCTCCTGTGATCCACCAAGGGACCGGCAAAATACATAAGTCAATAAATAAAATGTACAAACAATCAAATATTTTCTTCCTTCTGCTCAAAGTTTTGCCAAATGTTACGTGACGTCGCAAAAAAACAAAACGAAAAGAAAAGCCACTCCAAGCAGATTCCGTTTGGATGCTGCTCCGTATCCTGGCAGAATCAAGCATGTCGAGCGTCACTCGGCATTCCCGGATCAATCTCTCTCCGGTTGTCATTTGGAAATAGCTCTGCGTCGTCTTTGCGAGCGTCTGAGTCTGCTTGTCCCTCCGGCGGCAAACATCAGAGACGGCAGTTTGACAAAACTTCATTTGTGATGTGCGCCGCGCCGCGCCGTGCCTTCGTCGCTTGTTTACGCCTTTTGTTTGACAGCGCGCGACTGTTGTAGTACAGCGTGCGGGGTTTTGTTTGGATGCTAATGAGCCGGGGTGGCTTTCCTCGGGTTGTCGTTTGATGCCGGGCCCTCGGCGGAGCCGACCACTCCGACGCGCTGACAGACGGGGACTAGAAAACGGGGATGCCATCGGGGAGCGAGGCTGCCAACGTTCTCACGGCAGCTGCTGAAGTGACACCATCTCTATGAACAACTACAACATCGGCACCAACTAATAGACAAACGATTTCGACTATCTATGAGAATTCGCATTTGATGAACAACTTCAGCGACGACAACTCCGGCCACATGAACAACTACAATGGTGACAACTACTTTGACAAATTTTTAAAACCACAACAACTTTATTAATGGGTACGATAACTTGCAGTGCACTTACAAATACGACACCTCTTACTGTATTCTACATAACAACTACAACTTTTACTCCATTAATAACCACGTAGTTGTACTATGTCAACAACTACCACTTTGACAAATTCTGCTGTATTACAAATACAACTATGGCAACCACTACATTAACAACTACAAAAACTCTGACTCTATGTACACTTGTCACATTGCCCACGACATTAATAACTACAACTCTAACCGCATTTGCAACTCCAATGACTCCCACTACATTAACAACACAACTACAACAACTCTGACAACATGAACAACTACAAAAACCTCCTACTCCATTTGCAACAATGACTATGGCAGCACCCACGTCATTAACGACTTCATTTCCTTATACGTGGCCAACTACAACTCCTCCTACACTATCAACTACTACATTAACAACTACAACTATTGCAACTCTTACTACATTATCAACTACAATTCCTACATGAGCACGTTTGAGGTATGACTACTACTATTGCAACCAAGGATAAATTAACAACCATACCAATGACAGCTACTCCGTTAACAACTACAACCTCTCCTACATCAGCAGCTAAAACTATGACAGGTCCTACACCACGAACAACTACACCAAGTCCGACTACTTAACAACAACATTCACACGGCACATCAAGGTGGAGTGGTGCAATGTCGTGTTTCTGAGCGTACAGCGTGGGGGTTGATTTATCGGAACAAGTTAGTCAGCGTGCGGGCAGGTTAGCTCAATGCTAACGGCAAAGAAATAGGACGGGCCTCGGTAAGGCTTTTACACGCCAATCTTGGCCAACTCTACGCGCAGTTGCTGCGGGGCTACGTTGCATAATACATGAGCACTCAGTTAATCTATTGATCCAAAATATGTCTTCTGTCTTTTCTCCTCTGTCAGCCTCGCAAGCCTTTTGTCGTCGCTGCTCTTACAATGTCAACAGCATCCGCCGTAACCGCTGCACCAAAAAAGTCAACTATGACAGCTCCCACCTACATCGACTACAAAAACGTTAAATACACAAACAACCATAACTACAGTAAGACTATGACAATTCACACTACATTGACTACAACGTCAACTACTGAGACGACTCCAACTACATAAACAACCACAACTCGTTCTTCATCAAGAGCTACAACTATGCTAACACTTACCACATGAACGAGTATATCCACTTGTACAATGACAACTACAACTCCGACTGCTACAACAACCTCACTGATGACAACTTTAAACTAAAACAACTACTACATTGAAAACAATTCGACTGAGACAAGTACTCGGACCACCACCGGCAATACGTTATCAACGTAACTCCCGAAACATCACAAAGACAACTACTGCTACATGAACCACTACACCCATTAAGACAAGCAATCAAGGTCAGGCTGGTTGTCTTGTCGAGTGTGACGCGCCGCAGCGATGACATACGAACGAGTGCGGGCTTGTCATCACTTCAAGCGGAAGGAACACGGTCTCTGTTTCCCGTCCGGGTTCTACAAATTTGCAGGTATAGAGCAAAGAGTGAGGATCTCTCCTCCTGAGAGAAGTGCAGGCGTCTTTAATTTGTACTGGCAGAAAATGAAATATTCACAAGGACCCCTACAGGCAATTACATTAAAAGTGTGTGGTTGGACACTGCCTACCCTTTGGCGAGGCCCCGCGTCGCGCCCCCCGCTACGCGCCCCCCCCCCCCTTACCTCAAAGGCCAGTTGGGTGAACTGTCGCGAAGTTTACAACGTCAGATTTTACCAGGCATGAATAATTCAAGATGGAAGCAGGAAAAGGAGAAACTGGGAAAAGACAGTGCTGGATGGCGGTGTGCGCGGTGTGCGCAGCTCGCGCGGCGCAGCTTCCATTTGCTAAATGCGGCAGAAAGGCGCGGTGCGGCGAGCGTTTTTTATTTTTTTTTCGGCTAAAAAGCTTGGCCGGACACCCCGAGGAGCCCATCCAGCACGTACAGCCGCACGCGTTATTTCCTCATATGTGGCGCCTTACAAAACGCAAACACGTTAGCATGTGGTGAACTTGCGCCATTTGCCGCCAATTGTTTGTAACTGCCTTTAGCGCCACAATCACATCAATAGTTTGAGCTAGCGTACGCGCCTAAATAACCCACAGGCACAAACTGGTGTGGATACAAATCAGGAATTTGCGCAAATGTCGTCAACACACAAAAATACAGGTGATCAAAGTAGACGATGTAGCTACTTGTTGCGATCTTTGCGAAAGGCGCGAAAACATGCGTATTTTTGTTTCACGCGTCCGTTTTACACGTCAGGAGGCCGGTTTGATCAAATTTGACACGGACTTCCGCCGAGGCCTCACAAAAAACATGACTGGACCCGAATCCGGATGTGCACCCAAAAACGTGTCAATAAAGTCGAGGTAAAGGAGGTCAGCGGGCCCTCCCTGACCTCGCGCGGTCGCACCCACCCGACTGACCTCGCTTGCTCTCAGCCTCGCCACAGCTGGACGCCACGCCGGTGTCGCCTTCCCGCAGGAGCGTCCCGCCTGCCCGCCTGCCCGCCGCTTGCCTGCCTGCTCCGGTCCCAGAGGACGGCGGCTGATGCATATTTGATGAGCGGGTCCCGGGGACCCTCTGGAGAGGGGCCGCACACATCGGGGACAATGGGCACCTCGCTCGGGTTACGCCGCGCCGCGCTGCTCCTTTTTGCGGGCCGCCGCTTACAAACCTGTTACCGACAACAAAAGAATGTCATCATTAGTTTGATGATGATCATCATCATGATTGCAAATCTCCGTCGAGCCAGCGGTGGGGGGCTGCCAATCGGAACTGTTGGTAAAAATAAAGAAATGGTGGGATGATGTCAAAAATATTGATGCGTCGCATTTTAATCCATCGAACGCTTGAAAATTCACAGTCATGAAATAAATGTGATTTGCAGCCCACTGTCAAAAGTCAACTGGCTGAAATATTCATCTTATTTTACAGATTTTTTTGTAATGCACATCACATTTCCCGTTACTCAGATTACATTTGTCTACTTATTATAACATATTAGTGCATATTCTGTAACATAACAGGCGGCAAATATGAAAATTCTTCACAGCCCTGTTCGATTGCCAGCTATTTGCGACATGGGGATAAAAAAGCAACAGATATATTGATCTATATGTTTTTTTAATGTGTTTGCAATTGTGTGCACACCCTCTTATAACGCACCACCCGCAGTCCATGTGGCGATGTTCAGAATTAACCAATGGCGTTCCAACTGTAATTAAATGGGAGTCAGCACACCTGCCGCCATTTTCAATGCATCTGATGAACCCCAAAGAAGTTCAGGTGTTCTAGTAGGCTTTTCCTGACATTTACACATCATCGTTTTTAAAAGACTTTTCCTTGAAAAAAAAAAATTACAATGTTTTAAAGCTTATTTAGATATCTAATGTCACAAAAAAACAGGCGTTTGTTGAACAGAGCTGCATGGACATTGTAAGCAACTGTTAGCGCGGCATGTTGGGTGACTGGTTGGCACGTCTGCCTCAGAGTACAGAGATGCAGGGTTCGACTCTGGCCTTCCTCTGTGGGGTTTCTCCAGGTCCTCCGGTTTACTCCCATGTTGCAAAAATATGCAAGGCAGGTTAAGGGAACAATCTAAATTATGATTGATATATATCTACAAACATGAAAAATTCATCGAACAAATGATGAAACAAATATTACATGTATCAAATAAGCAGCAGTCAGTGATAATTGAGCAAGATTATTTTATGGATTGCATATGAAAGTTAGCATGAGGCGTGAGGCATTTGCCTATGTAATCTTTAGTGTGTGTGTGTGTGTGTGTGTGTGTGTGTGTGTGTGTGTGCGACTGTGTGTTTGATTTAGGATTTTTTTTTGTCTTCCCCTCCCTTCCACGACGACACCCACAAAGTAAACGAAGCATGATTAATTAATGCATTAATTGCCATGAAAGTGAATGTGGTTCACATAGGCAAGCAGGAGGAAATTCCTGCGCGCCTCACATCAATTAATAATCCCGATCTGAATAAATAACTGTGTCTGTGTGTGTGTCCGTGTGTGTGTGTGTGTGTGTGTGTGTGTGTGTGTGGTTACATTGTTTATTAATCGTGGGATCTGGTTATTAATCGACTGTTATCAGTGGATTCAAGCCTACAGCTACATCGTTTCTGGACAATTTTGCTGAATATTTATTTAGGTATTTATTTATTGAATACAACTGCAGTATTGAAAAAAAAAGTATCCGACCATGTTTCTTTAGATAAATCAGACCTGCATAAGTGCTGAGTTAATATCTCCTCTTCCAAGGCTCCTGATGTGATTTTAAACGAGCAAGCTAAATTAATACAGTTCGTCGAGAGGCCATAACAAATTGTTCCCCCGCTATGTAATGTTAATTATTTTTCCTATTTATCATCTCTATTTAACCGTAATTTTAGCAGGTTTGGAGAGGCCGTCTTTTTAATCTCGGTCGACGATCTCTTCGGGAGCGCGTTGTAATTATTTTTCAATTGACTTAATTTGGGCTTTTTTATTTAAATTGAAAAGGAGATTATTTTCTTTTCTTTTTTTTTTTTTGCAGCGGGCCACCCGGCCTGGCTGGGTCTGTCCTGAGTAAGACCGACGAAAGAGGCACGCGAATGGGCGTGGATCGCCTCCGACTGGCTCACTCTGATTGGCTGGGAGACATTTTGGGGGCGTGGCTTGCTTGCCAGGCTCTTCCTATAAAGGCGTTTCGGAGGGGGGGGCGGCGCAGCTTCGTCTTCACCCTTCAAGTACTGCACATGGGAGGACTGGAGGATTTTCCACCCCTTTTCCTCCTTTTTTAATACATTTTGCAACTTTGTGAAGTGTTTGGGGTTTTTTTTTTTTCATACTTGTGCAAAGAGGACGACGGATCGCCGCCTCGCTGGCCCTCGCCTGCGTCATCATGATGTCGATGAACAGCAAGCAGCCGTTCAGCATGCACCCCATCCTGCACGAACCCAAGTACACGCCGCTGCACTCCAGTTCCGAGGCCATCCGCCGGGCCTGCTTGCCCACGCCGTCGGTGAGTCCAACGCTGCATCGGAAAGAAAAAAAAAAAAAAGACCAAGGAATGAATAATTCTGCTTTAATTAAACAAGCCAAAACACACCGCAAAAAAATGCATATTTCTAACGCTCGAGTTCGTTACGCTTCTTCAATTATGCAAAAAAAAAAAAAGTGCGCGTCATCATACCAATGTAATTTAATATTACAAATGAAATACATTTTTTATATTTGAGTGTCATTCGTATTCAAGATCACGCCGGTCTCGTTTCATTGTATAGGCACAAATTATTCAAAAGGAAGTGTATGTGTGTGTGGGGGGCAGCGTTGTAAATATTAATTTTAAATGAATGTCAGTCCACGCTGCTGGCACACATTGCACAACATGCCACGCACACCAGGAAAGTTCGTGTCGGAGGAAACTGTTTCCAGTTGACAACTGTCAAGTGTGACGTTTTCGTAATTGTCGCCTATAACATCTTGAAAAAAAATCAGACTTTCGGTTTTGGTGCACATTCGATCAGTTTGTGACCGACCGATTCAATTTTTACATACAACGAAAATAAGTCCGACATTTTCACCGATACACTTGAGGTATCGTTTCTTTCGAAATCACTTTGACGAAGCGTTTTCTAATGATCAGAAAAAAACAATATGGTTTTAGTAATATGTACTCGTTTTGGGTTTAGTTTTGTAAAAACGAATTTCGCATATAAAATGACCTGCAAAAAACTGCGTGTGTGTGTGTGTGTGTGTGTGCACTTCCGGTCACTGTGACATTAAAAATATTTTGGATATGGATTCCCGGTAAAATAAGAGCAAACTGACCATAAATACCTGCATGTCATTAAATTTGAGTTCTTTTCTCGAGTTATTCAAGTTGAAAGAGTAATTTGGCCGTCAGATCACAGGCAATTTCTGTCCTCTGTAAGTGCAGATAACAGCCAAATGACCATATTTGGACATGTGATTAAACGCGAAGTTGAAATCAGCCAATTAGCTCCGAGACTTGCAATTACTGTCTACACATTTTACAGCAAAACACGACGACGTGTAAGAACGTTATTAAACTTGACTCCTTAATTTGCCTTTAAGTTTCCGGATACTTCCGGGCACTGTGGCACCCCAATGACTATATATGGGCATCGCACTCCTAAATTTGTGTTTGTTTTTAGGAATGTAAATACACATGCTGCAACAAAAGGAGCATGTATGGAATCTGTTAAATTGCTTTAGTTGAGTGTAATGATGGCACGTCCCCACACTTGGTCACTTTATATATGTCGGACGTATGTATATTCTATAAATAATTATAAATTATATAAATAATTGAATAATTGGAGATGACAATGAATGGGCATCATGTCACCAAATTTCCAGGCACTTCCGGTCACCGTGAGAAGTCAATCAAGGCAAACTGAAATCATTCATGGGCATGTCATGTTGACTTTCCACATGAGAGTTTGTCTGGGTTTATCACGCCGTCTTAATTTTCTGTTTATTTTCCTTCTTCTTGAGACATTTTGTTGACTTTGTTGGTCCTCCTGGGATATTTACGTGTAAATTTGTCTGCTGCTATGATCGAATTCCCCTCAGGGGATGAATAAAGTATCTATCGAATTAACCTGAACTCGGATTGGGGCATATCTGGTAAAAAAAAAAAAAAAAAAAAGGCAAAACGACATTTGCGCGTCAATTCCGAGCCACTTCCCGATTAAACCTTTGAATGAAATCGACCAACTGCGGATTTTGATGATGATTTTTTTTTTTTAATGTCACTCACCGCGCTTGTGGCGGCAGCTGCAGGGCAACATCTTCGCCGGCTTCGACGAGACGCTCCTGCAGCGGGCGGAGGCGCTGGCCGCCGTGGACATCGTGAGCCAGAAGAGCCACCCGTTCAAGCCGGACGCCACCTACCACACCATGACCACCATGACCAGCATGACGTGCACGCCCACGTCGTCGTCGGCGCACCTGCACCACCCGTCCGTGCTCACCTCGCACCACCACCCGGCGGCGCACCACCACCACCAGCCGGCGCAGGGCCTGGAGGGCGACCTGCTGGAGCACCTGACGCCCGGCATCTCCCTGGGCGCCATGGCCGGCTCGGACGTGTGCTCCACGGCGTCGCACATGAGCGCCATCAACCACATGCAGCACCACCACCACCACCATCACCATCCGCACCACCCGCAGTCCATGAACATGCACGCGCACGGCCTGGCCTCGCACGGCTCCCTGGGGGGCGCCGCGGCGGGGGTGGTGGTGGGCGCGGGCGGCGGCGGAGGAGGCGGAGGCGGAGGCCCGGCGGGCGGCGACGCGGAGCCCGACCCCCGGGAGCTGGAGTCGTTCGCCGAGCGCTTCAAGCAGCGGCGCATCAAGCTGGGCGTGACGCAGGCGGACGTGGGCGCGGCGCTGGCCAACCTGAAGATCCCCGGCGTGGGCTGCCTCAGCCAGAGCACCATCTGCAGGTTCGAGTCGCTGACGCTGTCGCACAACAACATGGTGGCGCTCAAGCCCATCCTGGAGGCCTGGCTGGAGGAGGCGGAGCGGGCGCAGCGCGAGAAGATGGCCAAGCCGGAGATCTTCAGCGGCGGCGACAAGAAGCGCAAGCGCACGTCCATCGCGGCGCCGGAGAAGCGCTCGCTCGAGGCCTACTTCGCCGTGCAGCCGCGGCCCTCGTCCGAGAAAATCGCCGCGATCGCCGAGAAGCTGGACCTGAAAAAGAACGTCGTGCGCGTCTGGTTCTGCAACCAGCGGCAGAAGCAGAAGCGCATGAAGTTCTCCGCCACGCACTAAAAAAAACGACAAACGCGCGGAGAGAGCGGAAAAAGGAAAAGAGAAAAGAAGAAAGTCCCGCTTTTTAATTTATATTTTGGGTTTGCCTTTCACTTTGGAGAGACAAATCGCGGAGCGGCTCTTTGTGCCTCGACAAGACGTTTCATCACCTCGAGCGTTGTGGGAGGCAACCAAATAAGACTTCATGACTCCACTTGAGCAGATCATTCAGTATTTTTCTTTTCTCACCGCTTTTTACTTTCACTGCGCCATCTGTACTTCTTTATCCGCAGGCAAAATAGGCTCGCTACTTGATTTAACTTGATTACATTCAAAAAGTTAATCTGTTTAGTTTTTTTTTCGCAGACAAATCGCAGTCTGCCTGCCTGCCCTGTTTGTGCCTGTTAACGAGACATTTCACGATCGCTACCGTGATGGGAAGTGGCGAAAAGTCCTGTGCTTGAGTAGATTTCCC
This sequence comes from Hippocampus mohnikei, assembly GCA_026261675.1. Taxonomy (NCBI): domain Eukaryota; kingdom Metazoa; phylum Chordata; class Actinopteri; order Syngnathiformes; family Syngnathidae; genus Hippocampus; species Hippocampus mohnikei. The sequence goes on along the minus strand of JAKGUB010000347.1, from coordinate 1,730,898 downwards.
GACGTCTGCACTTTGACTTTTACATTTTTCTTGGGGGGGGGGTCACTATCTGTACTTTTTTTTACATTTGCCCCGTTCGCAAATGACGTCACGAGTTACCCAGCACTCAAGTACTGCACTGGAGTAACGTAAATCAGGGAGTGCGACCGATTCGGAGAAGCAAGATATTCCCCATCCATAACCCTAGATGGAGGAAAATGTCTCAAAAGTTGTCAGTTACAAAATTGACTTGTGGCGGATGCAAATTTTCGTTTGTCTTTTGCTTAAAACGTTTCCAAAATACTTCTGTACTCGAGTACATTTTAAAATCTCTCTCTTCCCCCATGTTTTTTTGAAGGTGATGAAATGTGTTGTTCAGAAGATTCCAAATGGGCAAAAGCTGGACGAAGGACTGCAAGATTTTGGAAAAAAAAAAAAAACAGCGTGAAGGCACCACGCTCGGACTTCTTCATTCATGAGGCTACTATTGTACAAAAAAAAATACAAATGACTCCCTTTTTTATATTTATCAATGTACATATTGTGTGAATAGGTTGCACCAATGTCTTGAATTGTTTTGGGGGGTTTTTTTGTTGATTATTTTTGATGATAAAAAAGAGAGCGAGAAAGAAGCCACATGCATGTTTTTTGTTTGTTTTGTTTTTTGGGGGGAATCGATAGAGGGCGTCTTCTGTGCGAGTCGAGGAATTTCCCAGCGCCGCGAACGCATCGCAATAAGAAGAAGCAACACACAACTGGGCCGTGGCTGTGTGTCTACCTCATGACAAACACACACACACACACACACACACACACACACACACACACACACACACACACAAAGTGTTCACGGTGATTTAACGCCCGCACACTCACGAAAAGAAAAGCAACGTTTTGTTTTCTAGTTTGATTTTTGCGATGGTGGATTTCACAGTCGAAGGACGCGTCACTGTAAAAAGCTGTCACCGCAATGATGCTTTGACAATCAAGTACGACCATCCATTGATTTGTATTATTGATCATAGCACAACCACCGCACCTCATTATTTATTCGCCGACACACGCACACACACACACACACGGAGCGCACTTTGTAGATACATAACTTATTTATTTCGTTATTTAAACATGCCCCCCTCTCCTCCCCGCCCCTTTTTATTTTCATTTAAAAATTAATTTATTTCGATTTTGTTTTTCATTTCAATGAATGGATTTCATTTGTGGAAGTGTGTTCTTCACTAATGTCTCTGTGTACATGACAGAAGCTGAAATAAAACGTGCACGTTTTACGTCTACGCAGATCCCTTGTATGGTATTTTTGAGCATTTTGAATTATTGCATGCATATAATAATTCATCTGTTGATATTCACGCGAGGATGTGTCTACAACGATTGGCCGCGCACGCCCCCCCCAAAAAAAGTAGCGATTAAATTGCAACTGTCAGTGCTGTAAAAATTCGAGTAATCGATGACTCTAAAAAGTGTATTGATGTACAGTATTAGCTTTTGCCATTGACAGCTATTGGCCATGGACGCGTTTTGGGCATGGACACGACAAACTAACAATGTAGTTATTGACAGCTGGAAAAAAACAATTTAAGATGCATTTGGTGAACTGCAAACAACCCCCAAATAGTCATTGGCCACTTTAAAAACACAGTGACAGTAATAGTAATAATAATAATAATAATAATAATAATAATTTTTATTTGTAGCCATTGACCACTCTAAGCGAATCACTGCATCGTGAAAACCCTGGAAAGCATTTTTCAAGCTTCAGTTTTATTCATATTGAAACATCGATTAGGAAGAAAAACAATTGCTGCGTCGTATTTACAAAACAAAATGGCCGCAATTATTGCGATGATAAATGTTCAAATGTATTTGCCAAAAAAACATTGTCTGCTCTTAAATATGAATTATTATTTGTTTTTTTGGTGGGGGGGGGGTAGAAATACAACAAAATGACGTTTATTAGTGAAAGACGACAAAAAAGTGACTTGTTGCTTCATTCCCGACGATTCTGCAGAACGAAACGTCGCGTCTCAACAAACGTCAGCCGGCCACGCACTCGCCGCCGCACGCCGGCTCGCCTCTCGCGGTCGCCCATCGCCTCGTGTGTGTGTTTTTTTGTTTTTTTTTGTCCACCGTTCTTTCTCTCGCTTTTTTTTTATTTCCATGAAGCGAGGAAGCACATTTTCATAAATAGACCTTGGCCGAGCGCTGCGGCCATGAAACTTTAATGACGCTCCGAGTCTTGAGTGCAGCATCGGGTGGGTTGGGGCGGGGGTGGGGGCGTCCTCGGAGACTAACAGGCCTCTGCTACGTTACTAAGTCTCTCGCTCGCGCTCTCTCACTCACACATACACACAGATGCAAACAACCCCCCCTCCCAAACACACGCGCGCGCCCACGAGTGTGTGCGCGGCGGAGCAGGGATTAGGACGGAGGCAGTGGAAGTCGGATCTGTTATTCTTTTATGAGTAGCAGTATTATGATAGGCAATGTCTTGAAGGGGGGCTGACCTCTGCTAATTCACCATTAATGGTGGAAAATTCATTGAGGCAGCCGTGACCACACACACACACACACTCCACAGCCGACGCACAATGGAAGTGTTCAATGGTTTTGCTACAAGGATGGTGTCAACCCGACCCCCCCCCCACACACACACACACACACAGAACGTAAATGACCACATCCAGTATTTCCTCCCCCAGCAAGGCAACCGTGTGAGCTTTTGAGGATGTTGTGGGATGTCGTTATGCATCTGAGACGCTAATTAAAACATGGCGTCGGTAATCAGGAACATTGTATAACTAATCAGGCCTAATGAGCATGGGAGGGGGTACTAGGCCATGATCAAACACGCAATTTCTGAGGCCTCAAGTGGGCCAACAATAGTGAGCAACCTGGACAAATAATATGAAATGTGGACGAGGTGTTCAGGTGCTCACTGTAAATGGAGAATAAACCAAGCAGTGTAACTTGTAACTTGTAAGTGAGGGCGGGGGGAGGTGGGGGGTGCACAAATTCCAGATGGAATGCAATGATATGAATTATGGAACAATATCGTAGCAGCCATATCAATATTTACAGGGCAGGATTCCCAGATCTTGGGAAAGACTCCTTTTGTCTGCAGAAGAAGAGTCAGCTACAGTAGAAGAAGATGAAGTAGTGACAGAATTAAAAAAGAAAAAGAAAAAACAATGTGCAAAGGAAAGGGGGGGGGGGAAAGCTTCCTTGTAACACTCAAATAGCTTTTGATCATTTCTAATCAATTATGTAGCAAACAGCAATTATTGAAATATTTATACGCACACTGGCAATAATTCAACTTGTGTCATGACTTAAGGCCCAGCTGAGATGTTGGTGTTTATTATTTAGTAGCTCGCTAGCCCGCTGACAGCGAACACCTGAGTCAATAAAAGCGCTGATCGTTTCAGAGATATCTTTCAAGAGGAAGCTCGTAAGAGGACAAGAGGAAAAAAATGGAATACAAATACACCCCAACAAATTTGAAAAAAAAAAAGATGTATTCTTTCCCCCAAAATTGTGCAATTGCGTACTTCAAACTGTGATATTACAAGAAAAGCAGCTACTTCATCGAATTCGAATATCTTTTCCGTGCCCGTCCTGTACTTCATAACGTTTCATGCCAAGCTTGCTTTTGACAGACAAAATCATTCTTCTCTTCTTGTTATTGATGGCCGACATCGCGTCCAAGAATTTCCTAATGGAAAACCCTTAAATGTTGGTGAATGGAATCAAAACGGGAGACATAAATATATAATATGACACTGCAACATACAATATTGTACATTTACTTGTGTTTGGTGGAAATTAAAGCGAACCATACAGGGTTGTATCTTTTTTTTTCCTCTCTCGACTTCTTCCCTTAACCACCCCCCGCCAAAAAAGGCATGTTTGGAGAAGCCGGAGACGTAAATACAAAGTTGCACTTAATTCAGAGAAGTGTGTTCAAAGCACACTGCAGTGCATCGGGCTTCTCTAATCATGTCTCATCCATAATGCATGCGCAAAAACTGACAAGATGCCCTGCAAAAAAGAAATACAGAAAAAAAAAATATCCAGCAGCGCAAAACTGAGTTCCCCCCACCCCCCCTTCCCCCCTATCCGACGAACACTGGCTAAACTTGACCATTTATCGGCGGTACAATTTTAATGAAAAATAATATTCGCGATTCAAGCTTCATGATGTTGATTGCCATTCCCAGTTGAAATTGTGGATTATCTAATGGAAGCATGTAATTCAACAACAACAGGGGTCGCAAGATTGACCCCTGCGGAATACCACACATCAGAGCCATTTGGTCAGAGACACAGTTTCCAATTTCACCGACGCACAAACGTCAAATGCTCAACAGACACCTCAGAAATAAATAACAAAATAAATCAACAAGCCACGAAAGAAGCTGCAAAAGCCCCACCAGTACCACTCAAAACTGACAGAGAACCAATAATTAGTGTGTGTGTGAGTGTGTGTATGGAAAGCTTGGTATGCGCTCGTGTTTGGGGATTGGCTCCACGCGGACCCGCTCGCTCGCTTTGCTCGCTTTCTTGCTCTGGCCCATATACTGTACCGTATGCTTGTGCGTGCGTGTGCGAAGCGCTACTTTCTTGTCTCGCTGATGAATAATGCAGCGCCGCGAGGCCGCCGGGTTTCCAGTTAAACAGCAATTTGCTTTACCAGTGTTCCCAGTCACTGCCAGCTGCGCTCGCAATATAAGCGTGGATGTACGTTGAGATGTAGATTGCGATTTTCGCAAGAGCCACACACTTGCCTGCTAATGAAATCTAAAGACCTGCTGTATATGTTTCTATCTGCAAGTTGCTGAGGTAACCTTGTAATACTTCAAGGAAATGATGAAAAATGAGTAAAGTTGTTATATGAGGAGCGAAACAAAAAGTCATTCCAGCAATTAAGTTGTTCAGTTATTATTATTATTATTATTATCGAGAGGGGAAAAACACACTCGGGTTCCAAAAATCAAGATGTAATATTATGAGAGGAAAAAATATCTATCATGAGGGACATACCGTAATTTCCGCACTATAGAGCGCACCTGATTATAAGCCGCACCCACTACATTTTTAGAGGAAAACCAATGTTGTACATACACAAGCCGCACCTGTATATAAGCCGCATGTGCCCACATTAAAACATGTCAACGTATTTACAAAGAAAGACGGTACACAGAGAGAGTTTTCAAAGTTCTAATAATATAACTTAACAATAATAATAATATAACTTTCTTCCCAAACGGTGCCTGTGACGCGGCAGTCTTAATCTGACCTTTTCTACTCGAGTGCCCCCTGGCGGCCGTTAGAAAAATTACACATATTGGCCGCATCACTGTATAAGCCGCAGGGTTGAAAGTTTGGGAAAAAAGTAGCGGCTTATAGTCCGGAATTTACGGTACCCACCTGCTAAAGATGAAAATCTGCGCTATAGAGACCAGAATTAAAATGTTAAAAAGTTTTTATTCTTTTCAGAGAGTTTGAACACATTGAAACTTACTTTAAGAACACTTGAACTTGGTAAAACAAACTTTTTAAATTATTTCTGGGGTTTTTACTCCCTCGCTGTCATGGAAAAAAAAAAAAAAAAGAGACGACAGTGTAACATCATTCCGAGGAAAGAGAAAGACTCACCTGCATTGTCCTCCAAACGAGAGGCCGAGTGTGCTTGCTTCAAGGTGTCTATTGGTCACGTCCTGTTGACGTTTGCTGTGAAAGTAACATGCAACAGAAGATGATTAAACATTCCATATACAAAAAAAAAACATCTCACGAACGTCTGGTAGCTTGATGCTAACATGAAAGGCGAAACGCGGTGGATCGAGCTAACAGGAAATAGCACTGATGTTTGGGTCATGATAAACCTACAACCTGTAGAGATTTTTTCAGTTTGCGGACTCGATTTCCCCCCCCCCAGCAAAGGGGAGAATGAGCGGAATTTGAATTCATTGAGGGATTTTTACGGGCGGCAAGGCTTGTCGGGTAATTCTGTTAACAAAAGGTATCCTTAGACAGAATTAAATATTTATCCGCTCTATGAATAACAATCAGAGGGGAACGCAGGGGGGAGAGGCGCTGTTTACTTTTTCCCTGCTTTGGCCTAGCAGGATTCTGGTGCGCATTCCATCTTGCCGAGATCGGTAGATGGTGTTTGGGGGTCGGGGGGGGAGGCCGGGGAGGGGGGGGGGGGGGGCAGTGCTACTCAAAGCCATGTTCACACTCTAATCCAGCAGAGGAAGGCGTGAGCCCGGGACTCAGGGCTCAGCGGGAACTCTTGACCTGACGACGGGGCGCCCGCTGACCCTGTAATCTGTTGAAACCCCAACAGTCACATGAGCTGAGGCCCGCATCGGATCCCCGCTACAAGAGTTTGGGGTTTTGCCGGCCTCATTCCCAGATGAATCTGAAATATATCATAAACGTTTGCCCGTTGAATATTGGGGACTCTGAGGCGCAAACACGGTGAGGCAGCTTTTTGCTGTTATGCCGCACACACATGGAAGAAGTGGCAAACAGAAGAACAGAAGAGATGGTTCTGAGATGCACGTTGAGTTAACCGACAACTATTTTCACGATCACCTGTCATTATTATTATTTTTTTTTTTTAATGATGCGACAACCTTTATGATACAACAACAGGACGGACGCATTCCAAATTGAGAATACGCCAGACTGCGCTTAGCTGAGTTGGCTGTAAGCTGCAGGAGATCTCTTTTTGGGATCGCCAAATACACGACATGTGCCCGATCTCATATTTTTTCCACGGAAATCATCCGATCGCGATCCGCCGCCGATCGATCGGCGCAGCGTTCATTTCCAATGTCCTTTAAAAATGTCTGCTTTAATGAAGTCGGAGTTGCAATGTCGTCTTCTTCTTGCGGTGCCGTGAGGCGAGCATCGCTTGAGAAGTTTTACACAAAAAAAAAGTTGAACATCCATGTTGGTATCGGTACATCTATCACATGGGTAGGAAAAGAGAATTTGGGGAAATAGAGGGGGGTTTGTTTTAAGGGGCGAAAAGCAGAGAGGCGCGCAGCAGGCCTTCATTGATTTGCGGCGCAAAAGATCCCAAACTCCTTTTTGGCTCCTTTGTATTCCTTCGCGATCATCAATAATGGATCGGGCGGCTGTGATGACATTAACGGCCCGCGATGAGCTTAACGAGCCAAGCGGCCCTGACTGATCTGAAGGACTCGGCGGCCATTTGGAATCAAAACCCACAGGGCGGGAGGCGGGGGCTGAGAAGAAATATTGATTCCAAATAAGTCGGACGCTTTGATTCCAGAGTCGGCATCGGACGCGGCCCGGCTACTTTACGGCGATCGAAGGGTTCGCCACCCGAGAGTACGACCTGTTGTGGCCTCTGCAACTTTACCATGAAAGTTTAATCAGCAGCGCTCCCAGCGTACGTACCCTCCTCTCTTTTTTTTTATGATTAATACTTGATTTTAATTCCCCCAAGCGTTGACCAAACGGCGAGCGAGAAGGTTTCCACGCGCGCGGCAAAAAGGTTTCAATCGGAGGCCTTTGATCACGCCTAATAATATCCCAGCGGTTGACGGATGAAATGGAATGACGGCTCTTTGATTCGCCGCGGGCCCGCTGTATCGGAGGATTTGACGCCTTCCTCTTGTCCATTATATAAAAAAAAATATATAGACACACACACATATGTATGTATAGATAGATTCATTAAAAAAAAATTTACAAAATACATTTTTAAAAATTTGAGAAGATAGATCGATAGATAGATATTTTTATCATGCTTACATTGCTTCCTTTTTCTTATCGTGGTTTTGAAAAATGTATTTGGGTTCCTAAAACTTGCCGTGAAGGATTATTTGCTGGCGTTATTCCACTTTTCCTTGCTTCTGACAAGCGCATAGTCTTCCGAGGATTGAACCCGATCAAATATTTGCTCCGCTACACCGGATGGTCAAATTTATGCAACATTTTTTCAGGGTGGTGAAAATGGATTCCTTCAACTATGTACTACGACAGTACTTTGGGGCGGATGGAAGGATATTCCCCATAAGCTTTTTTTTTTTTATAATGAGAGCAGCTTTGCTGAGCACGCAATAATTTAACTGCATTTTAATTCATGCGGCAAGCGTAGTGCTCGGAAACCAGCACGGATCGCAGCCGAAATCGCAATTTGCTGGGTGTGTAACAGATTGTTTAAAGTTGCACCAGGGGAGGAAAATATTCAGTAAAATTTCAGGGGGGAGGGGGTAGAGTAAATTCCCATCGGGATTTAAGATGTGGAGTTTAGGAAGCGTTTCAAGTTTGAAACTCAGAATTATGGGAGTTTATGGGGACTAGCTGGGAAATGAGAGTCACTCCAATGTAAAGTTTCCATCTTTAAAAATAATTGGAATGATGCAAGGCTCCATGTTGGGCCCTTTTCAAATTCTCCGAAGGGGCCACGCTTGGCCCGCTCTCCCAGTCTTAGATGGCCTCGTGTGTTTGAGAGTGGCGAACGAGGATCCGGGTGTCCTCTCCGATTAGCGGTGCCTTGTGTGAGTGCACTAATGCACTTCGCTATTAGCATGTTTCTCTGGGTTGCCACCGGCAGCTTCAGCAGCCGCCTCGCCCCCGCCACCCCGTTTCCACGCGTCAGAACGCATATCAGTCAGAGCACGCCGTGGCCCGCGCTGTGGGTTTTTCTGTCGCGAAGTTAGAACTAGAAGCAAGGGCGTTGTGGCACGCCCTGCTGAGTGCATCGGTTTTCGCAATGACGACGGGTTTTTATTTGTTTTAGAGATAGCATGCATGCACTGGATTGGAGTGAAAACGTTTGTGCCGTCTGCCGATTTAAAAAAAAAAGGACGACGCTTGTTCCATACCATACTGGAGGAATGCAGAAATCGAGTAAATAAATATATACGTTTTTATTAATGATCGTATAGGAGGATAATAAATGGTTTCCACCGGGAATCAAGCATATATTTTAGCTCATATGGCTGGTGAGTTTTGTTTACCTGTTAAGAGTTGAAAAACCGCTGACAAAAAAAAAAAAAAACACTTCTTCTTCGTCTGTATGTCTGCCAGTCACGCATTTGTGACATAGGTAAAAATGCGCCATCTGTGGCAACTAGCGGAAATGCAACTGTACATGTTACGCCATGGTCCTTCCAGATTGTGGCCAATTGTGCATAAAATTAGATGTGCCCCCTTAAATTTGATTGATGCATTTCTTTTAAACATTTTTTAAACACGTTTTTATACTACTACTACTACTACTACTACTACTACTAATAATAATAATAATAATAACCAAAAATAGTTTTAAAAACCTTTAATGAAACAATTTTTGAGAATAAATAAATTGCGAACAATAAAGTTGAGAAATTAATAATAATAATTATGTTTACTTTTAAAAATCGGCTATTTTAGGATAGGCTTCAACACTCCCCCATGACCCTGTTCAGGGTAAGTGGTGTTGGAAATGGATGGATGGACATTTAATGATATTACATATTTTGCATTCACATTTTAACTTTTTTTTTTTAACCTCCTTTTTTTGAATAGCCTGGCTCATCTGTCCATTTCAAAAATCAAACTTGGCCCTTGAGCTCAAAGTTTGCCCACCCCTGGGATCCACTCAGGTGGGTTCAAATTCACAGGTTCGCCAAAAAAAAACCCTCCACTCCAATAAGAACTTGGCTGGGCCTGTCGAGCCTGTTCAATCATTCATAGAATAGGAGGGTGCGAAGCCTGTGTGCCTAAAGAGCTTTGTTACGATATTAACGCACATCGGGCATGAGAGAGGTGCGTGTGGTGAGGATCGAGGCATGAAAGGATGATTGCTGGAGTCCTCGGGGGGCTCCAAAAGCCCCCGCACCCCCCACTCTTCCTCCATGTTCTCCCACCTACTATTACATCTTTCCCTTGTTACTTTCTTGTGAAAAATCACCCCGAGGCGAGGCCCTCTCCTGGGTGGCGCACCCCCGAGCGGAGCCCTTGTTCCTTCCATCGTCGGAAGCCCAACCGAGGCTTTTAGCGGGATCAGCCTCCGAGGCCTCCCAACGAGCCCCCACCGCCGTGTCCCACGCCTCATCCCAGGCACGTGGCGCACCTCCTTCCAACTTTCCCACAGCTCCCATTCAGACATGACTGGAGGTTATTTAAACACATAATCAGAATCTAATCTGGATCCGTTTTGACTGGTTAATACATGCAGCACATTTTGATACGACAGAGTTACAAAAACAAACACAAATGCTTACATTCGTGTCTCGGCTCTGGACACCAAGGTACTCCATAGTCTCCACTTTGCTGTATTTTCTTACTGCCCTCAATCTTATTTTAACTGACGTGGGTTTCAAGACCCTGGTTCCAAAACATTATTGCTGAGCCTTAACTTTGGATGTTTCAATGTTAATACTCCACAGCATCCATTTTGCTGCATTGCGCCCACAGTCTCCTGGAGACTGCAAAAACAAAACAAACGGTGACTCCTACGATACAAGAGACGCCCTTCGCTAAAGTGTCAAATACAAGACAACCTTGCTCTCTCTCGTTGCCGCTGTTTGCTAGCATGCGTTCGACTGATGCGTTTATTGCAGTGCGGTTTTCAGTTTTTTTATATTGTTCTTTGGTCTTCACTGTGTGCATTGTATTAAACCCAAAACACGCTCTCTTCTTATCGAAGGTTTATTTTGCGATTTCACAAATGGCTCGAGAGCCACTAAATGATGTTTTTTTTTCTCCGTGCAGGCCCCAAATGGTCTTACATAACAACCCTTACCGAGGTAAAGACATGATGATGAAATCTCATCCCGGTTCCACAGCGGCTCGCAATGACATAACAGGAGCTGCGAGGGGGGGGGCCGGCCGGATCACGCAACCGCAGCGCACATGAGACCACAAGCCTCAGCGACTGCGTATGTGCTCAATGTATGTATGGAGGTGACATCGTTTACTTCACTATTGATCTACGGGTAGAGGTTTGGGCGGGGGCGGGGGGGGGCACACATCCCAGGCTGCATTTCCACACAGGTACGGCATGGCGGGCTCTCCTCCTTGTCCTGCAATCCACCTCTGGCAGATCTTTTATTTAGCCCGCTGCAGCAAACGGCTCCTCCTCATAAATGATGCAGCCGCGGGCCCTCGGAACAAGCTCCGGGCCGACTCCACACCTTGTGTGTGGCTTAAAATATAGATAAAAGCCCAACAGCCGGCTACAAACATTCTTTTTTTTTTTTTTTCTTCTCCAAATCCAAGCAAGGCTGGTGAGGACAGAGTCCGCGCTGCAATTAGGCACCGCAGAGTCGGTGGAGAATCCGTAGAGATGTATGGCAACTGATCGCGGGATCGGGATAAGGGTCAGAAACGACATCAACAACACCTGTGCTTGTGATCCGTTGTGAAATGAAGGGCGAGGAGTGTCGCTACTTTTCTTTTTTTTTTTTCAAAACACGCACCGCGTGAAGACACTTCTTTACGTCAGCCAGATGAGCTTAAAGTGGACCCCCCCTCCGTGACGATTTCATAACAAAGCTTACGCAACCACAAGAACGTTTCGCGGGCCAGATGCGGTTATTTTCAGCCAAAAGAGCAAAGAATTAGACCCAGTTGGGTTTGATCAAACTGACGGCATGTGTAAAACGCCACGTGATGAGGTGGTTACAATCGGGTTTTTTTCAGCATTTCCGCTCAGCGTGAGCTTAGAAGGCCATTTTTGACCGGGAATATATTCTTGAAGTCTTAAAATGTATCGTTTTGGTCAGCGCCGTTACCACAGGTATGAAACTCCGGTCCTCGAGGGCCACTGTCCTCCATGTTTTAGATGTTTCCCCTCCTCCAAAACACCTTATTCGACTGATCAGGATCGTTATCTGGCTCCTGCAGAGCTTGCCGATGAGCTGATGATTTGAATCAGGCATGTTGGAAGAGGGGCGGCCCGGTAGTCCAGTGGTTATCACGTCGGCTTCACAGTGCAGAGGTACCGGGTTCGATTCCGGCTCCGGCCTCCCTGCGTGGAGTTTGCATGTTCTCCCCGGGCCTGCGTGGGTTTTCTCCGGGTGCTCCGGTTTCCTCCCACATTCCAAAGACATGCATGGCAGGCTGATTGGGCGCTCTAAATTGTCCCTGGGTGTGAGTGTGAGCGTGGATGGTTGTTCGTCTCTGTGTGCCCTGCGATTGGCTGGCAACCGATTCAGGGTGTCCCCCGCCTACTGCCCGGAGGCAGCTGGGATAGGCTCCAGCACCCCCCGCGACCCTAGTGAGGATCAAGCGGTTTGGAAGATGAATGAATGAATGCATGTTGGAAGAGGGAAGCGGCCCTTAAGGACCGGAGTTTGACACTTGTGCCCTACGCCGTCAGACGGGCAGACACTTGAAATGTCAGCATTTGGCATCCCAGCAATAAAAGGCAAAGACCTGACCCCCCCCAAAAAAACCCTCTAAAACTTGATGCTCGTTCGGCGCCAGGGCCAGTGCTGTGCCAAGTTGGTGCTTAAGAATAGCTTACGAAGAAGGTGTTTGGCGACAAGAAAATACAATTCCTAGAACACAGAATTCCCATACACCAGTTGACTGGGTTAAAAAACCAGGATCCGCGAGACTGCATCGGACTCCGTACCGATCTCTGTGAACACAGAAGCCTTAAACAGCAGACGACGGGGATAGCTCGGTGCGCTTATAAATTGTTTAAAGATAAATCCGTGCTACGCGGCGTTAGCGTGGCCGCGCTGATTATTTGAAGAGGAACGTCTGGCCGTGAGAATTCAATGGTGAATATGATATCATACAACAGCCCGGTTACGTATTCATGGTGCCATTAATGAATCATAGCTTCCCCCTCCTTGACTTTGTACTCCAGACATGCCCTCTTTAAATATGTCATAAGCGCTTATTCTTTTTTAATGGCCTGGCATAAGCCTCAGACAAAACAAATATGCAAACATGACGCAGCGTAAAGAGGAAGCTTTTGACACCGGGTTTGATCACGAGGTAACCGAGTAGGCATGATTGTCGCGCGGTCAGTTTGGTGCGGTGACGGAACACGGAAATACCACCAGTACTTCTCACTCTCTCTCTCTGTCTACTACTTCAGGTTACATTATTTATACTTTATACCCGTCAGGCTCTTTAAGGCTCTTTTTGCAACACTTTGCGAGGCTGCAATATCACAGCGAGCAGAGAGACACCAGAGTTTCCATCATCAAACCTTTATTAACCGTACAGGCCATTTGAACTGTCTTCTAAAGAGACTGTCACCTGGATCACAAAACTAAAAGTAAATGTTAAATAAATAAAATATGTCGTGTGAACGACAACGATCGTTTTAGCGACATGCTATTTTTAGCAAGTGAGAATCCGCGCGCTAAATTAATTGTGTACATAATAGTTTTGCTCTCAGGGGGTGAGGGTTGAAAAAAAGTTGCCCCCAAAAACTGGGTCCCTGAAGCCGCAGGGAACTGCTTGAGAGTGACTCTACAGCGCAGGAGTTGCCTCGTGGCAAGACATCAATCAAAAAAAATGAAAACAGTCACAAGTCAGTCTTTAACTCAGTAATCACCACCCAGAGTCCAGTTGGATAAATAATGCACGGTGATGACAAGGCGAGGATCTGACAGCTCTGTCGCTAATTATTGATTAGCGCCTCCAGATGACGAAGGTTAAATGTCAATCAGAGGATCTGAGCGGCGCAGAGAGAATATAATTTTCCCCTATGATCGCCGGATGTATTATTAAGTGTTGTGCTAAAAAGCCGCTTTGGTTGTGGAGGCGGGATGCGCCTTGGAGGGTGTAAACCATAAAGTGAATAAGGAAGCAAAAAAAAACATCTTTAATGTTGCAACAAAATGGCGCCGAGGAGGGATGACGGCCGAGCAGCGTGTTCATGTCGCCGTCCAGCTGTCTTTCATCATCTTGGTCTAAGTCAACTAATGTTTAGCAAGCTACATCAAAAGTGAGATAACCACCATATTAGCGTTTATTAAATTATCTGGCAGCTTTCACACTACCAACTGTTACAGATACCTATCTTCTATCTGTCTCTTAAAGCTAACTATTGACCTAATTCGCTTTATCTGTGTGCATATTTACATAATGCGGTGTTGGTTGAAACCTCCTATGTCATAATTTGGTAAATTTCACTTTTGACATAAATCTATTCTATGGGCCAGTTCACGCATGTGGGTGTTTTTAATTTATTAATTTTTTTACAAATGATTAACCAATCTTAAGTGTTGAAAATGGCGTGCTCTCTTTGACGAGGCAATGTTAATGGATAAACAAACGTTTTTGGGATCTCCTCAAATTGTGATGATTTTGGAGCTACAGTCGTGTAGATTCGAGATTCTACTCAATGCAGGGGATAGTTAGCCAGCTAGTTAGGTAGCGTTTATAAATCTATGTATAATTAATCTTACTAGTCATCTATCAACCTTGTTTCTATCTACAAGTCCATATCGAAGCTAGCTAGACACTCACATTTATCATTCTACATATTTAAATAGGTAGATACTGTAGCTACTATCTCGCTATCTATTTAGCTAACTATATTTAGCTTTCAGGCTATGTAATCACAGCAGTGGTTGTTATGTATCATCCACACCTCTAGAGGGGCGTCAGAGAGTCATTTTGAGTGCAAACAAGTGTGTGGCAGCAACAAAGAGGAAGTGTGGCAACTTGCCATACTGCTGGACAAGACTAGCAGCAGGCTAACATGTTGTCAGCCTTGCTAGGATGTACTTTCGTGTCTGGATAACAACTGAAAGTAGACTGTGGCACTCAAGTGTTAGTTGGGTAAGTTTAGCATCAAGCGTGTTAGCCCATGATGTAGCTTAGCATGAACATGGTAACATAAGTTTGGTGACTAAGACGATATCCTTGATTTGTCCCACATTGGGGAAATTTACAGTCTACAGCAGCAAGATTGGCGTAGGAAGAAGAAAGAAGAAAAACAAAGTGTTAGCATTCACAAAATAAATAAAATAAATGTTACAATGTACACCGTTCAATTAAGTGCAATATAAATATAGATATAGATAAGGCGAGTGTTCTGATGCTTCATCATTTAAGCTCTTATAAATTCAACAATGGCCCACTTTTATTTGGTGTGTTGCTTTTCAGGGAAAAAACAAAACAAACGCAGACAGGCAACATGTGGCGTTTCACGAAGAGGAGAGCCTTGGAGAGACCTTGTCATTCCAACATCTGCTGCAGTGACAGGGGACCTGCTGGTGGAGCTGCTCTCAAGGCCCCTCAAGACCGGTCCAGGCGGTCAAAAAAAAAAAAAAAAGCTCTGTATTCAGGCCTTCTGGGATGCCAGACAGCCATGAAGCAAGCACGCACCAACACGAATATCCTCAGTGTCCCTTTGAACCTGCGCAGATGTGCCAGCGGTTGACATGCCAGCAGCTTCACAATCCAGGAAATGCAGAACTTCATGTGACTGGACACGGAAAACAGGTTAGCAGACTTCTTGTGTGTGCTGCAATGACTACGGTGTCTATGCGGGCTGATGACATCATGGTTTGAACCCAAACACTTCCACTATCTTATTGAAGCATAACACATAATTTTATTGACATTACATTATTTGGTAATCACTGTACATTCAGTTAAAGAAAAACAAATCTTTATTCTAATATGGCCCGCGGACGTCTTTACAAACACTGAAATGGGAAAACGGTTCAAGCTGGTAATCGAGCCACGTCCCAGCTCCCCACCCTCAACACTTTTCAATTTCCACTTCTGATTCCTGACCTGCCGTAATTGGCCCGAGAGTGGCCTCCCGTCACCTGCAGCGTGGCGGTGCCGGTGGGTGAATTATTAATAGCTAATATCATTATGTAGGCTCGGCTTGTCATAACAATCCCGACTGGCGGAACGGGGGGGGAAACTCAATCTGCCGCTCTGCCCCTTGCGCAGACAATGCCGTTCAATTATTGATACCAACTAATTGGCGACAGGAATCACCAGGCAGGGTTACTTTTGTCCCCCCCACCCCCTTCCTCTCTCCTTCTTTCGTGCTTCGCGCCACTCCTTCAATAAAACAATCTGACGAGGAGGCCGCCCCCTCCACGACGAACCCCCTGTGTCAGCAAATTAGCAGAGAGCGCGACCTTGCTGCCTTTTTTTTCCTCTCTTTTCATGAGAATTGAAGACTTTCCTGCCACCTTTCTTCACCTTGACCACTTAATTAAATAAGAAGTCAATGTCGATTTTTTTTTTCGTTATTCATGGCACGTGGCGAAACAGGTCTGATTGAGCAAAGGGTGCTCGAAGTGTCTGGGGGTTAATAGAGTTTAATTAGGGTCAGGTTGACGGTACGCAGGGGTCCCGCTGTACACCTCATTAACACAATGTTCAATATCGGCTAGTGCAAGGACTTTTAAAACCCGCATTTAACCGTTTATGAACAAATTAGACACTTGTCAAACTAGCGAGGGCGCTCTGGAGGGCGCAGACCACCGACCGCCACACCACGTATGGAGACGTAACTCAAAACTGGAGGTTATTGTTGGCAACCATAAAATCTCACAACAGTCACTAAGATCATCTTCTGCCATTGAGAACATTGATCATGTGTCATTCTTGGGTCACAAGGCAGCACATTTCGCTCCAGATTGTCTTGTGATTTCATCAAACCCCGCGCAGATGCGAGACACTTGCCCGAGTGCAGCAAAGCAGCCCCAGAGTAGGTGATTGAAGTTAAAATTGTGAGTACGCTGAAAATCCCACAGTGGTCACCAAAATAACGTAACCCTTGATTTAAGTACGGTGTTTATTTGCTGGGTCTTTTTGCTGCCTCCAGCACAGGGCCAACTATCCGCATGAATTAAAGTCACGCTGGCTGGCTCTATATTCAGCGAGCCTTAAGTGGCGCCTTTTTAATGTTGCAGGTGGTGTGCTGTGCTTATGGCCTATACAGTATAGTGCCACTCTGGTCCTGGCGTACAAAGTCCAACAACCCCCCCGCCCCCACTACTTCCCATTAAAGCCCGTCGTCTCTTATGGTCTCACACACACACACACACACGCTAAGTGGGCCTACCATCTTGCTCGCTCCATCTCAAGGCCCTTTCCACATGGGTGGGGTCCAAATGGGCGATGATGCTGAATCACATGCTAATGCTAATGTATACGGCCGCCGCCCGGCCTCAGCGGAATAGCCGTGTCCTGATCTAAGAAGCTCCCGAGCCCTAATCTGCTTTTTAGGGCCCCGCTGCAAACGCGCATCTGCATAATCGGGGCGACAAGTGTGGAGAGGGGGAAAGTGCAGTGGAGGGAGGCAAGGGGGAGGAGGGGGCAGAATAGAGGAAGTCGTGGCGGGAAAGGTGTTGCGAGTTGGAATCGTCATCATACGTGATGTCATCATGGAAGATTTAATCTCGTGTGAGTCTACCGTTTGAGACCTTTTATGAAACAAAGAATCGTTTGAAGTGCATTTTATTCATGAATTCAAAATCATATTCTCCATAATAATGATTACTAGCATTAGCATTACCATCGTTTTACAATCAATATTTTTAAATAAGTTTGGCAGGGTTAATATATATATATATATATATATATATATATATATATATATATATATATATTATATATTACATTTACATATCAGGAAATGTAATCTTTACTTTTCTGGTTTTGCATGCCTCTGTGCACGTGTTTGTGCGTTTGCATGTCAAACATCAGCCGGCACGCCAACCCCTTGTCGTATTGATCAGTCAAAGCAGCCTCGTCTGCGCTATATCCCAGATAAATGGGGAATTTAAAGCGCACTGTCACACAATTCTGCACTGCAACCGCATCAATAATTCAACCTTAAGCGCACGCGGGTGCACACACACACTCGCAAACACAAAGTACCCAACTTGAGAGGAAATGAAGAAGCGAAAATTTGACATGAATGCACATGGACATGTAAAGAAGAGAGACTCTGTGACATATTTACAACATCCCGTTTCCCCTGTGAATAGATGGCTCTCCAGCAAGTAGACAGAGCCGAACAGAGCAGGAAGCCATGGAGAGACGGCTGGTCTTACGTACAAGTGCACATGTTTGTGTTTCGGGAAAAAAAAACAACAAAGGCTTATGTAAAAGTAACTGAGTAAATGTAAAAAAACACGACAAACTGAATCATACAAAAGAAAAAAAAATACTATAAATTCTCAGCAATTCTTTGTACAATTTAAATTTTGTCAGGTTGTTTTTCTTTTTTTTTGCGTGACATGTCATCATCCGCCGAATTTGTTAGTGTTTGACATGCTTGTGAATGTGGTCAGAGAAAAATGAGTGATCAGATACGTCACATACATTGTACCTGAAAACGCTACTTAGTACCTAAAAATATCCGCATCATAGTTGTTTCCAACAAATTAAAAAGATTGTTTCAAAATGTATTCATAGCCTATTTAGCCTCATGCGATGGGGCCCCAAAAGTCATCCCTGCGCCCTGCCTAATATCGACACACACTCTTCTGAAAGCTACATAGCGATTCAACAAGAATCTCTTTCTTTACACACCAAAATACTTTATGCCCCCCCCGTTTTGTTTTTTTTTTGCGAGCCTCAACTTTGCCCCCCACCCCGCGCAAGT
Organism: Hippocampus mohnikei; assembly: GCA_026261675.1. Lineage (NCBI taxonomy): Eukaryota > Metazoa > Chordata > Actinopteri > Syngnathiformes > Syngnathidae > Hippocampus > Hippocampus mohnikei. The sequence continues at coordinate 1,712,318 of JAKGUB010000347.1, read as the reverse complement.
ACCCCTCTGCCAGGCTTCAGGCTTCTGGCATCACAGGCGAAGCTCCATGTGATCAATAATGGATGCGGCTGTCTCCTGCACTGCTGCTACATTAGCTGGTGCAGGGGGCTACATTTAACTTGATGGGCTTGTTAATGTGTCCCGTTGGGGGTATGCCCCCCCCCAACCCCTCCCTCGCAAATGCACAAACGCGCCCCGATGGATGACCCCCACTCCTCCTATGTGGGCACGCGCTGGGTTGAAGTTAGTGGGACGGACGGTCGAGTCCAAGGAACTTCTATTCCTTCTGTGCCATAGTCGAGTTCGTTGTAGAAGGAAGTAGAATTCATTTCCCTGAAAGTTGGAATAAAATGGGGTGTTTGTTTTTTTGGGGGGGGTTTTATGGGTGGGGGGTGAGGAAGGGCTACATTTGACTTGACTGTTGAAGGCACAGTGGTCGACTGGTTAGCAAGCCGGCCTCACAGTGGAAAGGTGGAGGGTCAGATGCTGGCTTCCTGTGTGGAGTTTGCATGTTCTCCCCACGTGGGTTTTCTCCGGGTACTCCGGTTTCCTCCCACATTCCAAAAACATCACCCCCGATAGGTTGAACGGCCTAAATTGTCCCAAGGTGTGAGCGTGAGCGCGAATGGTTGTTTGTCTACGTGTGCTCTGCGATTGGCTGGCGACCAGTTCAGGGTGTACCCCGCCTGCTGCCCGAAGACAGCTGGGATGGGCTCCAGCTCGTCCCGCAACCTTTGTGAGGATAAGCGGATCAGAAAATGGATGGATGGATGGATAGTGAAGGCCCGATGTGAGCTCATGACAAGAAGTCGAGCAACAGGATCATTAGTAGCGTTGCTTCTCTAGAGCGATGTAGGTCTTAGTTTGAAACCCCCTCCTCCCCAACCCCCCACCCGCCCTCCATTACCAAGGTCTAGCGGTGCCCCCGAGGCGCCCCTCACCGTGGCTCCTTCTGCCACAGGGCTGCCGCGGCTAAACGTCAAAAGCATCCGAGAATGGAAATGTATTTGTCTCGTCTGATCGCTTTATTCCGCGTCTTGATTGGCCGTAATGTTGCGCCAAAAGCTCGGCGGGATCGGCATTAATGCATAAAACGGATAGTCCCTAAAAACATATGTCAAGGTGATGCAATATGCATGCGCTTGTTAGGATGCATCATGTCTGCCGACGGCGTGCGGCAAAAATATTGTGTGTGTGTGGGGGGGGGTGCTTGCCTTGCCTCTGTTTGATCTTATTTGCATTTTTCAAGCGCTTATTTGTTAAAATAAATCATAATTATGAAAGCCATATTTTTCTTGAAAATGTAATAGCAATAAATGTACCTTTTTTTTTTTTTACTAACACCCAGGATACAAAATAGTACTGTATTTTCAAGAAAAAAAAATCCGCATCTTAGGACAAAACAGCCCATTTTTAAATAATTTGTCATCTCACAAAATCAGTCGTACTCTTACAACTTAAAAAAAAAAAGGAAAAAAAGATCAAAATCCATCTCCAGTTCAACACAAACAAAGCCAAAGAAAAAGCAAAAGAGTCGCGCTCGACGTCGGCGACGTCGGACTTTGGGCGGACAGCCGTTATTCCGCAGCCCTGCTCTCAAACATGCAAATATATTCCTGCGGCGCTCGTTTCCCGTGTTTGCCGCCTCATTGTCGGTCTTCTCGTTTGCATTTGAAGCGCCAGGTGAGCGGCGGAGAAGCACGGGATCGAGACCCCCCTCGAGTGGAGCCGCATGCAGAGTGAGGGCGCGGGACCAACAGGAGCCCTAATTGACGGGCCCTTTAAAATTCCCGCAGAGGAGCCGCGCTGCGCTTCGTGTGGAGGCCGCGCCGTTCCAGAAGAGTGACGAATGACAAGGAGGTGAGGGGCACACTCCACACTTGCTCCACACGCGGGATCATCAGCGCAAGAAGAAAGAAACTTTTTTTTTTCCGCCTTCTTCTTTTTGTCTGTTCGTACTTACTCTTATGGTCGATACAGGAGCTTACTATTGCTAATGCTAGTTTTGCTATCGCTAATTTTCTCCGCAAAACAATGCTTGGGAAAAAAAACAAGACTCTTTTTTTTTGGTGTTGATATTTCATCATCATCATCAATAAGATTTCAGCTTTCACAACAACAAAAAACCAAAAAACACAAGCCTATTTTGTAAAAACAGTGACTCCAGTTTTTCAGATACAATTTTTCTTCTTCCACACTCTTGAAAAAAGATTTTATTGTTCTGCAGTTTTTTTTGGTCTGAAAATGTTCCTCAAGACTTTTCTATTAAAAAAAAAAGTTGCGGTACACCCCCCCACCCCACCCCACAAAAAAACAGGATTTTTTCCTTAAAAAAATATGACTTAACTCTTTAAAACAAAACTTTTTTTTCCCTCCTAAGAAGATGACCTTTTCCTTTTATTCTTGTGCAATTTATGACTGCCTCTCTCCCCCAAAATGAAACTGAAAATAAAACAACAGCAACACAGTCTCTGACCACCTTGAGCTACACGCTAACTCATGAAGTCAGTTGAACATTATTGATGGACTTATTTCTTTTATTTATTTATTTCAATGATGACTGATGATAAGATTCTGTTGGGTGGGGGGCCAATATTTCCCCTCGGTGTCAATTGCGAAAAGTCCGATACAGCCGCCTGCGGGTCATCTCGTGATGTTTCCCGTAAACACGCGGTGTTAGCTTACAGGTGTAGCATGTTCTGTTAGCGTGTGTCAACAAAGGTTCTGGTATCGATCGCGCCCCCTCAAGTTGTATGGTGATCACTACGCTTGAGAGAGCAATTAATTGTGCATGTGATCGATGTTCATCCAGGAATCAATGGACACTCTCTTCTCTATCTGCTTGTCTAGTCGCTGTGTGTGAGTGCGTGTGTATGATTGCTTGTCTGTACAGTGAAACGATCAGCACAATACCAAATGGCGAGTCCAGTTCGGGGGTCAAGGTTGTCTCGACTTGTGAAGTCTTTTAAAAATATATTTTTAAAGTCTAAAAAATATATATACATTAAAACAATTTTCAAAGAAATATGAACAAATACAAATTTTCAAGGAAGAATGTAACTTTTTCATTTGAAAATTGCAAGAGAAAAAAATGACCCAATATCTCACGGTAATCATGTTTTTTGTAGAATAAAAACTAAAAGTTAAATTGCTAGATAGACACTCCTTAGAAAAATCCGTATTACAGTCTAGAAAAAAATTTTTATCAAAAAATGTCAACCTTTGCCAGTGGGGGGGGTGTGTTCCTCATTGAAATCTAGTAGAATATTAAATTTTGATTGAAAATTGTGGAATAAATTGCACTTTCTCTGATTCTTGGGATAATAACCCTGAGTAGGAAAAAAAGAAATCTTAGATCAGACCTAAAAAAATAAAATGCTTTGGAAAAATAAGACCTTTTGCTCAGGAAAAATCCTGACAAAGTTTATGACCTTTTGTCCCAAAAATAAAAATTCTCGCAAAAGCATCCTTGCAAAAACTTTGAGAACTGCCTCATTTTCTTGAAGATTCCGACAAAATGGTCCGAAAAATGACCGCGGGTGAGGCAAGGTGTCTCCAGATGGCACGGCTCTCACTTTTGTCTTGATGGGCGTAAAAAGCCCACACTTCTCTGGGCCCGCCTCATCTGCCAGCTGGAGGACAATTCCGCTCGGTGCACACGGAGAGGGCGGGGGCCGCCCTCTTGAGTGCCACGCCGTGTCCATTTCCCCCACCTGCAAATGGCCCCCTCGCCCAGGCTCGCACGCACTTACGCACCCCCGTCGTCCCTTTCTGAAACGTCGCGTGGTCATATGTATGAAAATGGAGGGTGTGACAGCATACCTGCTGACGGTAAGCGCAGCGCGAGTAAAGAAATGAAATGACCTAACCGGGAAGTTGTCATCAATATTTTAGCGGCTGACCAAGAATTGTGCGGTCCTTCGGTTGAATTTTGGCACCCCTCTCTGATAAGGGGGGGGGACCCAAGTTGGTATTCTCTTTATCCTTTTATGAATTCACTTTGCAGGACGGCCTTTCACCTGCAATGTAGGTCCTTCTTCAACATCCAGGAACGGCTTGGCTTTGGGTCGTCAGCCCAGGTGGCAATAGCGTGGTTGTCTTTCGGAGAGCCAACTATGCCCTTGATCGTACCGTTATTAACGTTCACGGAGCGGTCTATGATCTGGGTGCTGGGTAGGGCGATTGTCTCTCATGGAGGGCTTTAGTCAACTTAACTCGACTCAACTGTATTTCGAGAGCACTTAAAAACAAACCACCGCTGCATACAAAGCGCTGTACGTGGAGCAAGAAGAAGTCATACAAAAGCACAAAAACAGTCAAACTAAAAATCAAGTCTCATGCTGGGGCTTGCCGAACGTTCCTTCCAAAGAGAGGGATCGGAAACGGAAAAGGCTCAGTCCCCTCTGAGCCTCCGTTTTGTTCTTGGTACCTCTAATAGGGTCTGGTCCGCAGATGTGAGGCCAGGTGCGTAGGGGGCTCAGAGGTGGGGCGAGGCCATTTAAAGATTTGAAAACAAATAAGAGGATCTTCAAAAGAACTCGAAAAATGAGCCAGTGAAGGGACGCCAGAGTAGGAGTTATGTGCTCCCTCTTACGAGTACCAGTCAAGACGCGAGCAGCGGCATTCAGGAGCAACTGGAGACGCTCGATGGAGGATTGGCTGACTCCAAAGTAAAGCGCATTACAGTCAGCCGGCCCAGATGTGATGAAGGCACGACGACGGCGCATCCGTCCTAGAGTCGACCGCGACCCGGAAGGTAGTGTCGTTCACATGACCCAGGTGGTACAGTCGTCTCCTTTGGTACAAAGGTGGACAACTCAGGTGGGAGAGTGGTCCAATTTCGTACAGTGGTCTAGGACCGAGGTGGTGGTGAAGTGGTTGTTTTTGGTAGAATGTTTCAATTGAGGGAACTTGAAAAAGCAACTTTGCCTGACAATTATGGGTGGCGGTTTCAAGAGAACACAGAAAGAAAAGAAGTGGAGAGAGACAAAGAGGGTAACCGAGGGAGAAAGACGGAAGAGAGGGAAGGAGGACAAGGCCCACCACACTCAGCTACAGGAAAGCAATTAATAATTTACATCATCTGTCACTGTGCGCTCCACTGGACCACTCAACAAACAGCACCCGTAATTTAAGGAAAAACACACACACACACACACACACACACACACACACACACACACACACACACGCACAGAGGAAATGAAAGCATGCGTGCCAAGATCTGACATGCACTCGCCTGCCACGCGACTCACCGGCGCAGCCTTGAGGCCGGGCCGAGATGAAGCCTAGTTGGAGCCTTAGCGGGCCCCCTCACATTTGCGGTCCGGCCAAATAGAAGCTAGCTCCTGGCGGGCCTGCCTTTTGTTTCGGCGGCGGCCATGTTAAATTCATGCCGTGTGTGTGTCACCGCTAGCTAGCGCCTGACGGTAAATATTTGATACTTTCCCATCCGTCTGAGGAAATCCCCGAAGCATACGATTAGAGCTGCCTGTCTGTCGGGGTAAGGGTGAGGTTGGGTGGGAGGGACGTGGTTGCCGCCACCATGATAAATTTACGTTTGTTTTGGGAGTTAAAAAAAAAAATCGGGCAAATGGATACTCGTAGAGTAATAATTGTTTTGTTTTGAAGCAGACGAGGTCGATGAAATGATAACATTCCAACAGTTGATATGCTAACATCTATTGAGTCAAATTGCTAACGGGATAGTGTCCAAGATAGGCCAAAAATCCTCAGTTTTTATGCTAACACCCAGCAAATCTGGAAAACGATGACTTTGCGAAAGCATAATATCAGGTAAAATGCTTTTATGTGAAAAATTACGCTAACAGATAGCGTTCAAGCAACCCGCGTATATGTGTGCTTGCAGAATGTCAAAGGAACATTTGATGACTTTTTTATATTGGAACTTCAATCCATGTTTTAATTCCCCAGCGGGGCAGCGCTAGCAACAAGGTCAGCCTCAGATGGGTGGAACATTTCAATTTCACACTTGGTCTGTCGTAAAATAGCGACAGGTCTTTCATCTTGAACACACGCTTATGGAAAAGAGAAGGGGCAAGCGTTCCCATCAGTCATCCTTGGTTGAGACACCTGAGCCAAAAGTTTCAAACTAACAAAAAAAAACAGGGGTGAGCAAATATGGCCAGCGCGAAGACTTGCCCGATGGGCAAAGCTCCAACCGATGGGCAAAAACTTCTGCCGCTGGGTGAAGCTCAAGCCTGTGGGCAAAGCAAAGCCCAGTGAGCAAAGCTCGAGCCGAAAGTCGAAGCTCAAGCCTGTGGGAAAACCGATTGCCCGTGGGCAGAGCTACTGCCTATGGGTGCAAATACAACTGGAGGGTGAAGCTACCACCAGCGGGAAAAGCTAAGTCAATGGGAAAAGCTATGAAAACCCAGAGGGTGGGACAAGCTACGGCCAGTGGGTGAAGTGATGGCTCGGAGGTGAAGCTGCGTCCGTTGGACAAAGATACCGTTTTGACCCGAGTATAAGACGGTGTTTTTTGCATTGAAATAAGACTGAAAAAGTGGGGGTCGTCTTATATTGGGGTCTAGACATTAGACCCATTCACGACGATAGATGGCGCCAGATATCATTGACGCGAATGCTGAACTTGACTCCCCCGGCCAAAGCGAACCCCTGTCACGAAGAATAAAAATCAAAATAGCGGTAGCACGAAGAAGAAAAATAAAAAATAGCGGTAAGAAAGAAAAGAAAATAATAGAAGAGATAACAGAAAATGGAGAAACCTAGCGACAATCTGGAGAAAAGTGGGTTGAAGATCGGCCAGGTTAACCGGCAGATGTAATTTACATTTCAAAAACCAGAAGCCATTCATTTACGAATGTGATTGCACTTTAGTTTACATATTTAAATGTTCAGATATTGAGATTTGAATGAGGCAAAATAACATGCTTTTCCTCTCAAATATATCGTTAGAATCATTTGTTTCAGATGTACTGTCATTACTTTCTGTATAAAAATTAATTTGGCGCTCAAAAAGTCTTTTTTCAAACTTGAGTCTTGAAAAAGAGGGGGTCGTCTTATAATCAGGGCCGTCTTATATTCGGGCCAATACGGTACAGATGGCGGATGAAGCTTTAGCTGGTCGAGAGGCAAACATACGGACGTTGGATGAAGCTCCGTCCAGTTGGTGGCACTCAGTAGAGAAAGCTACTGCTGGTGGGTTAAAAAAGAGGAACGGTAGACAAAGCTGCGTCCGGGGGGCCACATACACCAGTGGACAAAAACGACAGCGGGTGGGCGAGGCTACCAATGGGTGGCGAAATCTACAACCTCCGGCCGGCGGCCAACGCAGCAGTCAGTGTACATCGGCCGGCCAGCCGGATAAATAGCTGTACAAAGGGAGTATTGAGTAAAGACCGGTCCAAGGCGTGAAAAGATGTGTTGACTCACCACTCGCCTTGCGTGTCCACATCGAGTCAGTGAACAAAATCAATAACCATGCGTGTGTGTGAGACATATCTGTGTGTATGCCGGTGTGTGTGTGAACGAGAGAGAGTTGTTCCCTCTTCCTCACATCAATTATTGAGGTGTCAGGACAGGCCATGAGCTCTGGGGGAGTTCAAAGTTCAAGAGACCGGGACTCTGAAGGGCTTTCAGGGGGGGGGCTTAGTTTCCCCTCATCTTAGGCACACTCAAATTCACACACGATCCGGTGGAGATTCACTCATCATCTACCCGAATACACACACACGAGACTTTTTGGATGTGTTTCACATCTTGACAAAAGAGTAGCGGATCTCAAAACCTTTGCTCAACGTATCATTTCATGTCTGCTGGGGAACTTTTCAAAACTTGTTGAGTTGGAAAGCAGTTAAGAATGATGCATCACTATTTGATATCTGCATGTGAGCATTTCTAAACTTGAATGCAAAAGGGTTTGGTTTTCACTTTCCCATTCAAAGCCAATCTAGTCTTGAGATCTTTCTGCTTTCGGGGCCCTTCTTGATGTTGGTCTATGGCAGGGGTCTCAAACTCAATTGACCTGGGGGCCACTGGAGGCAGAGTCTGGGTGAGGCTGGGCCGCATCAGGGTTTCCACAAGAAAAGCGCTGATAAATCATTCCAATGTTCTCAAATATCTTTATTTTTAACACAAAATAATGAATTAAATAAAAGAATTTTAAAAAGAAGCCACCCCATCCTTCCCTATGAAGTCTTTTACGTCTGCTCTCAACTCCAAAAATCTCTTCAATACGTTTCCCCTCCTGAGCCAACGTACCTCAGTGAAGTAGAGCACCTCCCCATATTCAGATTTTATTTCCTCTAAAAAATGGGCGGGGCGCAATAGGGTCAATACCTCACCGTGATTGGTTCGTTCAGCTCCGCACACAAGAGTCATTCATATCAATCTTGCGGGCCGCACTAATATTAATCTTTCATATTAAGCAGTGGGCCGCAAATTATCATCCTGGGGGGCGCAGTTGGCCCGCGGGCCGCACGTTTGAGACCCCTGGTCTATGGGATTGGACATCTCACCATCCTCTGATGCCCTTTGGGGTTAATTTGGAGCTATATAAAGTGTGCAGGACAGGAGTGAGTTTTTTGTTTGTTTGGGATTTTAAATTTTTTTGCTGCTGCAGCAGCATCGACCACATTTACACGCTCGCGTCAAAGCGCACGTCCCAACTTGAAGAGCGGCTAAACTCGCTCAGAGCGGCCCCTCGGCTCCCCGGACACCTGACCGACTCGGATCGCTTGTTCCGCAGTAGCGCTCCGCAGCGCCGAGGGGTTCTGAAGACTCCGAACCGGCCGACGATGCCGCCGCCCCCACTCCCCCGCTCGCCCCCGCAACCTCACAATGAAACACCACGAGTTCTCGACGCAACTTTTAGCGCACCTCCTCTTCAGTTTTCGCCAGGCCCCGCGAGGACCTCACTCACCCGCACTTCACCGCCGCCCGCGGCCCCTTCCCCGCACCACCCAACTTCCCTTTCTCCTCCACCACCGCTGGCTGCATTAAAGGCAAAGGGGGCGGCTGACGCGTGTACCGTCACGGGGTGGATGAGGGTGCGAGCGGTGGGCGGCCCAGCAGCGCCTGCCCGTGTCTGGGCCCGCCTCATGAAATATTGACCGGCAAGTGTCCCTTCCAGGAGCGAGGAGGATGGTGGGTGGTGGCGGTGGGGAAGGGGTGTGGGGGGGGGGGCGCGTAAGCGGGTTCAACATTAATATTTCAGACTGCAATCTCCTGCTTGACAAACTCCCCCACGTGATTGGCTAAAAAGCTCGCGGTGCCTAGCAAGCAGCCGCCGCACCTCTCCCCCCCCTCCAACCATCCATTCTGTTTTTCTGCTTACACCTCTCAATCTCACCACTCCGAAAATTTGCAGAGGCGGGGGTGGGCGAAGATGCCGAGCGACGGGGGTACCGGCAGGGGCGGCGGCCGTGCGGGTAGGTAATTAATTACGGCCCGGTGATTTTTGGCAGCGGTAGATCCCCGCGCTCGGCCGGCCCCAAGCCTCCGGGGGGGCGCAGCCGGTGGGTCCCGTCGAATGAAGTGGCATCCATTTTTTATGAAGAGCAGGTTATCCTATTTAGTCAGATTAAAACAGGCATTGGGGGGTGGGGGTGAGGGGGGGGGGCACTGTGGAAGAAGGAAATAGGAAGGCGGACAAAAAAAAAAAGGAATCTTCCTGCAGCTCCTCATTTGGCCCTCTCCTCCTTCCCTTTTTACTTTACGCTCAAGCTTCACTCCAAAACAACCCTCCCCTTCCTCCTTTTTCCCATCAGGCCCATCTAGGCGCCCGCCCGCTTCCCCATTAACCTGGTTATGTGCGCAGAGTGCTTCATTGACCTCTTGCCAGGTGCACCCTCCAATCTTCCATTTCGTTCATCTCTTTCTCCTGACTCCTCGTCTACGCCTATTTGAAACCTTTTCCGGCTGCTCTTCTTCCATCTCGTTGTTGCCTGTTTTTTTTGGTGTTTTTTTTTTTTACTTCTGGGTAGGGGGCGGGGGCGGTGAACCTGACGGCTCCTGACCCTAAAAAAAATAAAATAAAATAAAAAAAGAGCAAACCCACCGAAAAATTCCGTTTGATGAAAACGAGCAATGACCTCAGCGGACGGAGTTGTGCACTTTGGTTCATAAATTCCGTTGTCGGATGTCCGAAGCATCCTCTCTTGGTCTGTCCGGACTGGATAAAAAGTGTGAAGGCCCCCTTCGACTCCATCGCGCAAGGATGAATGCTTAAAGAGCGGCATTTGGGCTGACTTACTCTCCTCAGGGCAGCGTCTGCAGAGGTGTGAGGGACACATGAAATATACAACGCCTCAAAACCCTGAGCCAAAAAAATCAAATAAATAAATCAAATCAAATGGAAAAATGTGCCCCCCCCAGCCTAAAAGCAGGAGGGAATCCATAACAGTTCAGTGGCCGTTGCGCCTCGTGGGAGGTTGATGAAACTTAGAGCGGCTTTTCTGAAAAGGACATCAACTTTGGATGAGTCATGAGAGGAGGATGAGGTCATACACACGGCAGAGGATAAAAGAGGATTCAGACGTCAGGTGAAATGAGTCGCTCAGTCGCAAAGTAAGGGGGGGAAAAAAACCCAACCCCTCCCAAAAAAATCAGCCTTGGAACCGAATCTTACGGGCCCGTTTTCCTGAGGGTTCACACACGACAAAACCGAGACATGCAAACAGATGTGAAATGTGACTGGACTGCCGAACGATCCAAAGGTCGACCTGGAGCCGGGTCAAGAGAAGGTGTCATACCAAGATTATCGATGAGAAAAACTTTCAAACCTGCGTTTGCCTGCGTCGGGGTCATTTCAGCACACCCGCATGCGGCAATTGGTGCCGGAACAGTTTTCCCTTCTCTGGTGTCCCATATTTGAAATGCACACGCCTGTCGATCCGATTTTCACGCACTCGGGACAAGCTCAATCAAAGCAAACGTGGATTTTTATGCCGAGCCATCGGCTTCTCTTCTGTACCTTTGTTGCTCTTTCATCAACACTTTCCAATTCCATCGCTTCATACTTGATCTTTGTAAATCGGGGCCCCAAATTGGGTGAAGGGGTCCATCACGACAGAGGACACGAGAAAAAGTCTCATGGATGACCCATGTCTGGAGTTGAATGGGAAGTCAGCCATTTTGGTTGGAGACAACCATCTTCTGCATATTTCATTCATTCATTCATTCATTCATCTTCCGAACCGCTTGATCCTCACTAGGGTCGCGGGGGGGGGGGGGGGGGTGGAGCCTACCCCAGCCGTCTCCGGGCAGTAGGCAGGGGACACCCTGAATCGGTTGCCAGCCAATCACGAACAACCATCCACACCTAGGGACAATTTAGAGTGCTCAATCAGCCTGCCATGCATGTCTTTGGAATGTGGGAGGAAACCGGAGCACCCGGAGAAAACCCACGCAAGCCCGGGGGAGAATATGCAAACTCCACACAGGGAGGCCGGAGCTGGAATCGAACCCGGTACCTCTGCACTGTGAAGCTGACGTGATAACCACTGGACTACCGGGCCGCCCTGGAGACAACCATCTTCTGCATATTTCAATCCATCCAAATGAGCCGCGATCAGTTCCCGAGAGAGATGAGCAACGCCGGATCGACAAGTCTTTCTGCCTACGGCAGCAAAAATGGACGCAGCTTGGCATCGGAGTTGGACTTGAACTTTTTTCCACTCGTTTTTATTTTGTCTTGTGGCATGTCCACAACTCCCCCCCCCCCTCCTCCCCGTGTCTTCATCTTCATCTTCCTCTACCTGTCTGCCGTCATCACGCCGTGGGAGGCTACCGTTAAATGATGCAAGAGGCGGCGGACAGAATGGTAACACGGCAAAGCCAATGGCACGTAAAAGAAAAAGTGCAGAAAATAGCGGCGCGGAGCAGCGTGAAACATCCTCCCGGGGTTAGAGGTGGACGAAGAGTGGCGCTCGCCGAAGAGGAAGACAAATGGAGATACTTGAGGGAGCGTTTCGCCGCTCGAGGCAGAAGGTCGTGTCGGCGACGGCGGGCCGCAGAGCGAACGTTTGGAGCGCCGCCGCTCGACTGAGCTTCACGGTGTCTTAAGCTACATTATTTAACACTTATTGAACGGGACCTTTATTGTCTTTACGCCTGTATTTACGGGGCTGTCGAGCATTTGCGGCTGGCAGCGACTCGTCCTGGTGCTCATCTTACCCCCCTCCGCTTGACGCAAGTGCCAAACAAGTGTTGCATCCAAGACAATGAAAAATTAGGAAATGAATCCTTTGAGAGCAACATTTAAAAACAGCTACCTTGAGGTTTTGAACAGGATAGACATGTTCAGAAAAAAATAAAAATCAGCCTGTTTTACTTGGAATCCTGAAATTTGGTGGGTATATCTAACATGAGTAGACCCACAAAATTTGTCAAGAAGCCATGCTAGAAAAATCATTGGAAGTCGGATAATTTGGTTTGAGGCCATTATCCACCGAAGCCAGTTTCACTTGGAAAAATGAAATTTGGGAGTCTCTCGTAACTAGACCCACAAAAAAAGTCTCAACAATCCATGCCTGAAAAGATTGCAGGGTCATTTTGGCCATTTCCGGGTCAGTCGCCGCCCAGTTTTTGTCTCTGCTGCTGTTTGAAAATTCAGCTCTTGATAGCTTTTTCGTTTCAAAACGTGACATTTATTTCTATCTTTAGTAGACCCACAAAAAAGAAAAAAAACTCCTACTCACAAAGACACAAGAAGTCAACCATTTGGGGTTTCAAGTGGCTCATTTTGGCCTAACTTTTCCTTGACATTTTATCCGATTGCTCCTAAATTTGAAGCAGGCATACTGCACAGACGGGCGAAACCCCCATTTTGGGCAGCAAGGCGGTCTTCTTCCTCCACTTGGGTCATGTGATGGTTGTGGTCCTCCTGAGGAATCGCGTGAAAAGAGAGAGAGAGGACAAATAGCCGGGCAAGAATATGAGAGAAAACAAACAAAACACTTCGCTGTGACCCGAAAACTGCAAGCAAAGCTGCTCTTACTCACACACACACACACACACACACACACACACACACACACACACACACACACACACTTGGTCTCCCAGGGTAACAGAAATCATGGCTGTGTTAGCGCTCAGAGCTCAGCCATGCAGATGATGTAAAGAAGTAGCTCAGCCACACACACACACACACACACACACACACAGGCGTGTTTTTAAAGGACAAGGCCGGTGGGACAGTCAGTGAGCGAGAATCAATGAGGAGGCCGCCACTCCCTGAGCATCCACAACCAAGCGCTACACGCAATCCTTTGTGTGTCTTATTATATAAATAGTGTGTGTGTGTGTGTGTGTGTGTGTGTGTGTGTGTGTGTGTGTGTGTGTGTGTGTGTGTGTGTGTGTGTGTGTGTGTGTGTGTGTGTGTGTGTGAGAGGGTCATCACACACAGCTTTTTTGGGTGGGGAGGGATGTCAGTTAGTTGTGCACAGTGGAAACAATTCTTAATGACTAGAGTCGAATGTAATTTCCCTTTTTGGCTTCTAAAATAGGTGAGCGAGCTCTCGCAGGTTGTTGTGCGGGCCTGGCAAAAGAGCAGCGCAGGTCCCCCATGACGTGTCACTCGAGTGCACACGTGGATGGAAAAAGCAACAAAACACTCAGTGACATCCAGTACTTGAGTGGTCATTGCACATAATGGGCCCCTCCATTTTGTATGTCCCGTTGGGAAGACTCACTTGTAGTGCACTTTTGTGTGTGTGTGTGTGTGTGTGTGTGGGGTGGCTGGGGGTGGTGGTGTATAATATTCAAGTTTTGTGATTTATTTTTTTGATTGTAAATTTTTTTCTCTTTATATTTTTATATTTTTCATGTGTTTTTCGTGTTATTTTCTTCAATTTACGATGTGGAAAAAAATAATATTTTATTATTTGGAGGTATCAGCATTTCTAATAGTTTCTAATTTTATTTTTATTTGTTTTATTTTAATAATAATGCTGACTTTTATATTTAAAAATGTTTCATTTTCATCATTATTTTTGTTTGATATTTTTTTCAAGTATACTAGCATTATTTTAAAATCACTCAAACAATGACTAATATTCATCGCTATTTCATAACACAAGTTCCCCATATGGTTTTCTTCCTTTCATGAAAGAATTTGTCGTGGCACAGTGTAATTAAAAAAATAAATCTAAACTCACAGACATTGAGGTTATAAGAACCAATATTTCCCATTTTTGCATCATTATAATGATAGCGTATTCTAAAAATATGACAGGCAGAATGTTTCTCTTGTCTTGAAGTATAACTATGACGCTACACTAACCCATCGTGAAAAAACATCTTTTTAATTGATCATTTTAATCTCTCCCTGAATTTGTCATTGTGATTTGTTCGCAGCCACTCCAAAAATAATCTGAGCATTTTTCTTCCTCCAAGAGTGTATTTAGTTGTCACTCGGTAGAGTATCATGAAAAAGAAGTGTAGCAAAGATGCTTTTTTTTTTTTTCCTTTTTCTAGTGTGGAGCAGATAAGTCCACTAATGCTGTGCCTCTCCCCCACCAAGCAAGTAAGCAAGCAAGCAACACACACACACACACACACACACACACACAGTAGACTCTCTGCCTTCCTCTGAATTATGGATGGAGGGGCCCCTTGTTTTTCTGCCTGCGCTCGGCCCCGCGTCCACTCAGTGCACTCTACTGTACACGCACGCTTTTTATTCCGACGCGGAGTGGGCAGGACTGGGGGGGGGTGCAGATGGGAGTGGGGGTGGGGGGGTGGGGTCTGGTGAGGCCTTCCGCGGTCAGATCGATGCTGAGAAAGTTTGGCGGGCGGCCGGAAGTACTTTCATGCCCGGAACCAGACGGCAACATTTTTGGCACTGAGACAGATCACCCCCCCCCTCCCCCCCTCAATGTGATGGAATTCAACCAGAGCAGGATGCTGGTATGTGGGAACCACATCATCCTGGTGAAGCAGCATGTGGCTCGAGGTTATTTTGGAATGGCCTGTTCTAACTTAGACAGTGAACAATTAGGACTGGAATGTTAACTGGCAGAGCCTGTTCCAAGTAACTATACAGTCGGGAATCTTTGTTGTCATGGAGACGGCTGTAAGTTGGTGCGCACAATGTTTAGTATTAGTTACCGTAGACAGATGATCATAAAATAGCTGTTGAAGTCACCGTCAACAATGATATATATATTTTTGGGGGTGATCGAAATAACAAAAACAAAATCTCAAATGTAAAAAAATATATATATGATGTGAAAAGAAAATAAGCGCTGTCAAGTTTCCTGGAAAATTCCTCAACAGCTTCCTCGTAATGAGCGGCGTGTATAACGAGCCGCCCGCCGCCTCCGTAATTAGTCTCATTAGGCAAGCTCTCAAAGTACTTCTATTAGCTTAATTAGCACACACGCGCGCTCACATTAGCCCCCCCAAATCCCCGTAGACGCGGCCACGGACTAACTCGGACAAAATAATGCGGCTAGTTTTAAAGCACTAAATGTGCGAATATTTCCAAAGGGAATAATCAACGACGTCAAACGCATACTCAAATATGTGTCGAGACTTAACGTCGTGAGGCATTCGTATTGGCACCTCGTACTCATACGCGTTACTCAACTCGAGTGTATTTGTGGAGCACTTGAAAACGACCAGCCAAAAATAATTCATACAACCACAAATAATAAAACGAGAAATTAATATCGAAGACAGTCGAAAGCACTAAAATGGCCAAAACTCAAAATCTAGTCTCATGCTGAGTCAAGAGCCAAAGAATCGAAATGAGTTTCACAAGTCCACAATTTGTCAAAACAACACAATGGAAATAACCCCCCAAAAAAGACGACGTGAAACCAGACGAAAGGGAAGACGGCAACGGGAAGGAACGCGCTCGGCAACTTTTTCTCACTTTTGTCCGCCTTGGCGGACGTCCCCGGCCGGGACACCGTCGGCTCATTTTTTTCACCGTTGAATTCTGGCAGTTCAAGTCGGATTGAAATATCTTCACTTCTCGGCAACAACGTTTTTTTCAGCCGAGCCGGGGGCTTCATTAGAGACATCTGGAGGCCGACCCCGCCGGCCCGGGGGCACTCGGGTGGAGGGGGGGGGGGTGCTAGATGTATACGGTGGAGGGGAACCCGCCGCCCATCTTTCGGCTGGATGTGGGCCAGGCTCCCCTGGGGGGGACCCACCTCCTGCTTCTCCGACGGGCCAGCGAAGAAAAAAAAAAAAAAAGAACCCTCAACAGCATTTCTCCTTTGAACATCCTCCTCCTCTGTCTCTTCTCTTCTTCCTCTGCGGACCCTAATGAATGATTCATTTAACCCCTCCACCACCTCCGCTTCCACCGCCGCCGCTACCACCCAACTCAGGAGCCTGGTCGGCAACAAAAGGGGAGCAACAAACCCCCCCACCCCCCCCTCGCGCCCCCCCACCCCTCGATTCGCACCGCCCGGCCAATTAAAGGCAATGTTTGACAAATGATTTTACACAGGCGCGGTATGTTGACTCGCCTAATGAGGGGAAGACGGAGGAAAGACGAGCAGAGGAAAAAAAAAAAAAAAAAAGGCCTTGGGATAAAAAAGAAAAAAAAATCTATTACGGGCCTTTATGATCTGCGAAGAGGCGCTTCATTGAATGGGATAATTGGGGGTGACGCCAAAGAGCTAATTGCCTTGACGCAACCAAATGTCTCTCGTAAGAAAATGGAAGGCAAATCTCGGGACGCCTCTTTTTCAAAGTCTCGGGGCTCCTTGTGAGGAAAAAAAAAAAAAAAAAGCGCCTTTTTGGGATTGGTCGCGCTTTCACTGGTGGAAAATAGAACGTGGCCGACGAGGAGACGGAGGAAGAGGCTAAAACAAACAAAAACACCCGCTCCCTGTCTCCCCACTCAGCATGAGATCAGCTTTATGAATATTTCACGCAATTATCAAACACACACACACACACACACACACACACACACACAGGGATGATGAGAGTAAAAAAACGTATGGCGCTGCGTTAGCCTTGAACATACAGCATGTGCGCTAAAAGTGTCATGAAATATTCACACGTAAAAAGTACGGCGTCCCGGGAAAGGGAAAGAGGTTGTCCCCTGAAGGTTGGAGGTGACGCTGAACACCCTCACTCGTTTTTGGCCTGACGTTTCATTCCTTTCTGCCATCAATTTGGATTTCCAACGGAATCAACGGATTTTCCACGGCTCCTGCAAACGGTGCTAATCCATCGAAGAACTTTTTTCAACGTAAAACCAAGAACAAACAAAAGCGAGACATTTGCCTATCCAAAACGGCTGCTCAATTAGCCAGTGTGGTTTTCCCCAAGTTCAGATAATTCCAGTCGAGTCTCGGTGGCGTCTCCGGTTCACCCCGAAGCCGTTTCCGATCGTTAGGCTTCGTGAGAGATGAGCACAGGACCCCCACACGCAGACCCAATCAATTCAGAAATCGATCAATTCAGAATCAAATCAATTTTATTGCCAGGAAGTGGGTCGGGTCGAGGTGGCGGGAACAGAACGGCTGTTCTTGGTGTGGTGATAGAGGACCGAGCCCAGCTGGAGATGCGTAGGGGCCTCGATCCTCGGTGGCGGCTTGAACCGGAACGCAACGTTTACGTTTTTGGCCTGTTTAGATTCCGGCTGACATCTTCGAACTGAGGAACTTGCTGGGAAATGTGCCACGCCTTCTCCAGGTGGCTGCCGGGCCAGATCGCTCTTCTTCCTCCAGGTAACCCGCTAGCATGGACTCTTATGTATTTTCGTCAAATACCGTATTTTCACGACCATAAGGCGCCATTAAATGTCTTAAATTTTCTCCAAAATGGACAGGACGCCTTATAATGCGGAGCATCTAGTGTATGAGCCGAGTTCCAAATTCTGACTGAGAGCCAACACGCGGTTTATATCGAGAAAAGGCGGAAGCGAGCGCAAACAGGCATGCGGGAAAGCAGCCAGCCAATCAGTGAAGGGTGGGCGTGTAAGTGGCCGCAAGTGAGACCAGGCATGCGGGAAAGCAGCCGGCCAATCAGTGAAGGGTGGGCGTGTAAGTTGCCGTGAGTGAGGACGTGAGTGAGGCCAGGCGTGCGGGAAAGCAGCCGGCCAATCAGTGGAGGGTGGGCGTGTAAGTGGCCGCGCATCATTTCTGTGGAGCCACATGGCAATGAGAATGACTGACAACGAGAGGGAACCCGGCGTTTTTTATGGACTACCGGTACTTGCACAATTGTTCAATTGGGATACAGAAGATGAGGACTTTGATGGATTTCTGGGTGATGATTGATCGAAAAACGTGAGTACATTGTCAGATGGCTAAATGAAGTACAACCGATCTCAGTTTTGCTTCCGTTGCCTTTTTAAAAACGTGTTTTTAGCATGTCTTAGCATGCTACGCTATGCTTCAAGCTAACGTGTTTTTAGCGTGCGTGCATGCATGCCGTATGTTTAAACTGCCGTATGTTTTACCACGCCTGGCTGCGGCCAATAATACAGTGCGTTTTGTGTATGTTTAAAATACCGAAATAGCACCCGTTACTGAGACTGCGCCCTACAACACGGTGCGCCCAATGGTCGTGAAATTACTGTACATAACACCGATCATCTCGGCCGTGACTTTCTTGCCGTTACAGAGGCTTGTCGAAATGGCCTTCGTCTAGGGAGGCTCCCTTTTCAAAGCGAGAGACAATTTCAGACGTGTTTGTTGCTGTCATTCTCACGGACAAAAAAAAAAAAAGATGCCGCTTCTCGGTTCCATCTTTGCAGACGCTTGGCAGGAACATCTGAGCGACTCGAGAGACGCAAAACGTCTGCCCGAAGACGCTTTCGCCAAGCCAAGTGGCAGCACTTCCAAGTCAAGTCCTTCACAACTGCTATCCTACTTTATCACAATGCCAGCACGCCGCAAGTTTGGACAGCCGATTGGCGCTACCGCAGCCGTCCGGACCAGCCGGGTACTTCCGACGAGGGATTCAAAACGAAAGTAAGAATCATCGAAGACCCTAATTTGTTTTGATTTCTTTGACGTCCTCACTGATTGACGTGTTTTTTTTTTTTTTTGTTTTGCCTTTTTGATCAGCGATTACCCAGGATAAATAATTGACGGCGCTAAAAAGTTAATCGCGAGACCTGCCCGTAAAGGATTTGACGGGCGCGAGAGGACGGCCCTCGCCGCTTTTCGGAAAAGGGGCCGGGGTTGGAAAAACATTGAGAGGTGTTCCCCCACTCCTCTAATTGGTACTTAAATGCCCGCGTGGAGGCAAACTGTTGCTATCATAAGAAATTGATGAATTAACCGAGTGAGAGTCTGTCGGACGGCAGAGAGAGCGGGAGAGGGTTGTGAATCTTTTAAGAGGATAACTTACTTGGGCAAAACAGCTGTTTATGCATTATTTGTGCGGCGGGCCATTTACCGCCGTTTAGGATGAAAACCTCGGGTTTCCGCCGCGCGCAGGAGTTGCCCGCGGGGGACGGGCGCCGGGGAGGAATTTTCGGGAGGGACCGTCCGTCGCTGATGAGCGAGGATGAAAAATTTATCGGCCCGGTCGTTTTGGTTTTCAAGACTGGGAGATGTCGGCCTGTCAGTCTGAGAGCGTTCGTTTAAGTGACAAACAGGCCAGGAGGGGATTCGGGCGAGACGGGGCGGGGCCAGGAGGGCGTCCGAGGTATTTGTGAGCGGTCCAGCGGCTGATTTTGTTGTTTTTCTGTAGCATGGGGCTGCATTGAAAGGTGTCAAATTGAATCGGGACAGCTGCATTACTTTGGATTTATTTTGATATTTTGATTGAACAGTCATTTTTAGAATAACAAATGTTTGGCCTTGCCTGATGTCTCTGCTTTGATTATACCGTAAATCCAAGCAAATTTTGCCTCAGCTCCTCTGTTAGGTTTCACACATTTATGAAAGGAATTAACGTTAGCATTAGCATAATCCGTCCCTTCAGCTCACTTAATCAAACATGATGTATGTGTGGAGGTGTGTGTTTGGGCGTGTGTTTCATCCCTGCTGTCACCTGTCCTCTCCTGTGCTGTGCTGTCATCCCATAGACTTGTTGCCGCGGCAACTGCCTCAGGCGCAAGACACATCGCCAAATGTCAAGCTAGCGGCTGATGCTGATGGTTCCCGACGGCCACTTTTTGTCACCCGTTTGTTCACCTAAAGCGACCATGGCGGAATGTCATACGGAGACACTTGAGAAACACACACGCGCACACACACACACACACACACACACACACACACACACACACACACACACACACACACACACACACATACACATACACATTTGAAATATGCTGCTAGGTAGGTAGCAAGCTAGCGTTTTTTTGAGCGTTACTTTAAGCTAGGTAGGAAACAAACTCGCAGTGTAACACGCTACAGAGCGGACCTCAGAATGATGTGTTGAAGATTTCCACTTCAAACCGTAAGTATTATAAGTACGTGACAACACAGAGCAGGTAGATTAGTTATTAACATGGCAAGAAGGTACATAGCGAACTAGGGAGCTAGCTATAGAGGCAAGTTAGAAACACCTTAGCCTAGCGCAAAATGACTCAAGTGCAGTTCTACTCTTAGATCCATAGTTTGGTCAGTAGATTGACTTGGTTAGATCGATATGGCAACACACATAGGCTGAAATGTATTTTGAAAAAAAAAAAAATCTAGCAACGTTACAAAATGAAGACAACATGCTGTGTAACCTTTTGGGAGTTAATGAATACAATTCCATGTGACAAATATGATGAATTTAGGTTGTAAATGGAGGTCAGTGCTGCTGATTACGTTTAGGTTAGCAGAGATGGCCTTGCGGGCAATGAAACCTGTCGGTAGCTTGGTCGCTAGCAAGCAAGCTAGCAAGCAAGCTAGCAAGTGAGCTCCCAAGCAAGCTAGATGAAAGAAAGCTGCATACTTGGTTTAGTACAAACAGAGCAAGGTCCATAGCTAAGTTAGCAACTGTACATATCGTAATTTAGGACATGGTAGACAAGTAGGTGGCGATCAAGTACGCTACCTAGCTGCTAACGTAAAGACTTCATTATGCACCACAGCACTTCCCCTCTAAGATGGCAAGAAGGAGAGAGAGAGAGGCGCAGATAGCGATATGATGATTATCGGAGATATATTCTGGCGCGTTTAAGGGGAAAAAGGTGGAGTGGTGTTGGGAGGGGCGGGGGGGGAGGTGCGGGTGCGCTGGAATGGTAATGTGCTTTAAATGTCAGAGGAAAGGTACGCTTCTCATCAACCTTTGGTCACCCGTCCGCTTTGAATATTCTTATTGGCGTCATGTATTAGTAATGAGAGTTGAAAAGTAAGTCAAATTTAACCTTCACCGTACCCGCGGAAACTATGAATATTAACGAGGGCCATTATGTGTACCTGATCTGAAAGATTCTTAACCCCCGCCTGCCAGGATACCACGCTTCCTATTCCGTATTGGAGGAGATGGCTGTTGCGCAGTCCGTACTGCAGGGGGCGATGATTGTTTATTTATTTGTTTATTCTCATTTTAAAGTGAGAGACGTGCCGGCTCCAACTGAATTTTCGGTGACATTTTTGTGAATGCTCGTGGTTGTTTTTCTGGACAGGATGCTGACCGGTCCAGATCGGACCGCGGTTCTCTTGCTAAATGTAACCTGCGGTAGGCTCCGTTTATTCGCCACCCAATGAGGATGCGCCATGTAGAAAATGAACGGTTGACACTCCAGGGCAGTATCCCGCTTCGCTCACCAGAAGTCGGTGGTGTTCGACTTCCGCTCTCCGCTACCCTTAAAGGGAAAAGCAGGAGCGCAAAAAAGTGGACGGATGACCGTCCAAAGTGCATCCCACTTCTCCCGCCAGTCATCTCGGGCAAACTGGATGACACTTCAGGGTGTTCCCCACTTCAAATGTGGCTGATGAAAGATTGGGTTCATTTGGGAGAAAGGCAGCGTGATGAGAAGCGCTTGCCAACTCTCCCCCCCATAAGGAATGATGGCATGGCACTTTAGCACGATCACCAGCTAGCACGAGCGTAAGATGATTCTTGAAGACGCACCGTAACCAACCCCCGCAACGTCGATCTCGAACCTCGTTCTGCCTACGTCTGTCACCCCCGCTGCGTCTCCTCATCTGTGACGTCACGGCTGTTTAGCATGCACAGACGCCGTTAGCACAGATCAGGCCAAAGTGGGACGAGATGGAGGAGGGGGCGTTGTTTGAGGAGGGCTGCGCTTCCTCGCTGGATTAAGGCTTGATCAAGGCGCCATCAACCCTCTCTCTCTCTCTCTCCCCCAACTTCCCCATGAGAACGCCATCAAGGGGGGGGTTGTTCTTTTCGGGGGCGTCTACTCACGATGGTGGACAACAAAGACAAGAGGAGATGTTTGCTTCCCGCTAACTGTCACTTCAGATGTCGCAACCGGGGAAAACCGTCCGACTCCGACGTGCCTCCAGACTGTTGCCGCATGTTTACTCGCCGGGTTTTATAACTCCATTTTTTAAAAGACTGTTTGTACCAGTGTGGGGGGAATGGGGGCAGTTCATGTAAAGATCCTTCCAAGTGGATCAAAGCCAAAACGGTCCATTTTCAGATGTTCTGGCATATGCGGACAGAATCCCGTTAAAGTGGACTTTGCGGCCCATTTCAGTGCTCTTCGTACAGTTTCTGTCGCATGGCCCCTTTTCCACCGCGCTTGTGCCACTGGCGACAACTGTCAATCATTCTCCCGGAGTCCTCCTCGGAGCCTCCTTCCGACCGACTCCTTTCTCAGCCCCTCCGCTAGCCCGGCGCGATCGATAGCGGGCTGAAGGTGGGAGGTTGGCTCACAATGATGGCGGAGGACGATCGATAGATGCCTCCTTCAAAGCTTCTCTCTCTCTCTCTCCCAGACAAGCTGGAAAAGCCAGAGGAGAACGTGAGCAGCAGGCGGAGATGAGATGGAGGTTTTTTTTGGTTTCTCCGCCCCCCCCCTCCCTCCGCCCCCCCCACGTCTCTTTCTCGGTCGGGGTCACGAAAGGGGGGGACATGAGGGTTGAACGAGGGATGTGACGAGGGTGTAACAGTAGCAAGGGGGGGGAGTCACCGAGACTGGAAGGAAGGACACGGGGGACTCCAACTGTTGGTGAAACAGTGGAGACGCGTTTCACACGTCTGCCTCGCCGTCAGGGAGGTCCGGGTTTGAGTCTTGTCGATTAACATTGAAATAAATCTGCAATTTATGGAGGACTACAAAAGAGTACTTTGAAATGATTTGAGGTTTTCCGCCTTGTACCGTCACTTATTAATTTAACAATGAATTTATTGTCGTTTACATTTGCATCTTGGGTAGTAGTTGTCCAGTTTTCTTCGCAGGGGTCTGACGAAGTACGGATGATGTCGGGAGGATTTGTAAGGCGAAACAATTTCCATGAACAAGTGTGAGCTCCCTCGCGGGATTTTCAAGCTTGGCATCAAACGCCACCGATGCCTCTTTTAATGAATCAAAGAAAAGACGGCGTGAAACCATCTCACCTTATTATTGAATGTTACAGCTTTTCATTCGGCATTTGGAAGCGCTTGTGTGTGTGTGTGGGGGGAAGGGGATGTCTCCTGCTTTCTTGCTGCTAATTTGAGGTGCAGGCTCGAGAATGCATGCCGGCCGGCTAGCTGGGCTTTAATACAAATCATGTTTCAATCGTTACTTGAAGACCTGAAAGCTCTCGGGAGGGCCTCGGCGTAATGAGGCCTGCTGGGATTTCAGTCACTTTTTTTTCTAATATCTGCAGGAAGAAAATGCAGGAAAACAAGAGAGAAAGGGAACGGCCGCTACAGACAAACAGCCCCCCCCCCCACCACGATCGATCTGGAGACAAATTATTTTTGAATGAATGAAAAACAAACTCAAAACAAAGAGAATACAAATTATGTACCAAAAAAAAATGGTGTCCCGCAAGGATAGTTTCTTGACCCTTGCTAAAAATCACAGATACATTTGGCTAATCCTTTTCGACTCAAAATGGATGGTAACCTCTCAATCTGTACCTGCACCCTACCCTTAATCTCCTCTTGGATAAAACAAATCTCCGAACCAGCAGTTTGAAGCCAGATGCAAATACAAAAAGCAGGTGGCAGGGAAGTGTCTTAGTTCTTGCCGCTTTACTAGTAAATGCCATTGTCTCCGTATTGTTGCACTATGCCCTCAGTCTCCTCTCAGATAAAACTTGTCTCCTTACCAACAGCCACCTGCCTCCAAGCAAATATGAAATAAAAACGCAAAAGCAGGTACCAATAAAAGTGCCATTATCTCCTCTTTACTGCACTTTGCCCTCATTCTCTTCTAGAGGGAAAATTGTGCAAATTGAACAGATTGGAGTGGCCTGGATTCGGTCTTTTGATTATTTATCTTTAACTTAAGTTCTATTATCTCGTTTCGTCTTTGTCCTCCTGGCTCGCTCGCAAGCTCGCTCTTGGCCCAGATAAAATATATTTCTGATTCAAGGTGTCGACCGTGTTTCAGCATGGTGTCAACATTTGATCTGTGGATGCTTTTATTTGGATGGGCAAGCAATACAAAAAAAGTCAAGCGCAAATCTGAATATCAAGCCGGCGCGTTTGCCCGGCCAGCCTTTGAAGGCTCCTGGCGGCATTGCGCGAGGGAGCCCGGGAATCCGACTGAGGAGGATTCAAGTTGAAATCTACCTCGGCGCGTCTCCCGCCGAGCCCAAACATCACAAGCGGCGTCGGGCTTCTCGCTTGGATGCCGTTTTGTTTGTTTGTCAACTAGAGGACACCGTATCAATATACTCCACGCTCTCCACTTTCCTGCACTTTGCCCTCAGTGTCCTCTTGGATAATATTTCTTTACCAGTAGTCAAATGCTAATGCTACCTTTAACTCGTATGACTGATAGTTGTTGTAACGTTTGAGGCGTAAAAATTAAAAAAATACTGCTAATGAGCTAATTTATTAAAATAGCCTGTTGCTGTAATATGATACCCCAGTCTCCACTTTGCTGCACTTAGCCCTCAGTCTCGACGTATATAAAATGTGTCTGACCGACAGCCAAAAAGTCGATTTGAAATAAAAACAAACACTCCACATTCCCCACTTAGCTGCTCTTTGCCCAGACTATTTTACTCTACATTCTCACATGAGCTTACCCTCGTGCTGCAGGATGATGCTCCACAGTCTCCACTTTGCTACACTAACTTGCAGCATAAAAATACAAAAGCCTTCAATCTGAAAGCCGCAGCATTTCACGTCACACTTTCCGGCTTCAAAAAAAAAGCCACCGCGGCTTCCTTGGCGGAGGTAACAGCCGCCAAGTGAGCAAGTCAGCGAAGGGATCACAGGCTTTGGAGAATCTCCACTGACACCGATGAGTGACAGCTAACCTCCCTCAGAGCTCTTTATTGATCATGCCGGTGTGTGCGTGTGTCACATGGGGGTTCAGAGGTTATTAAAACAATTTCCAGTGACCCTTGCATGAACCCATCGGGTCTGAGTGCCGCCGTGTGAATTTTATATCGGTGCGCTTCCTCAAATAAGAGCCCTCCAACCCCTCCCCTCTAATCTCTGCCACGTCCCTCAAATAGACGCCTCCTTTTTACCATCGGGAATTGTGAGTATTATCCAAAAATTGCTAATTGGGCCTAATTTGGATGTTTTCACTTCAGGGTGTAGTCACTTTTGTTGGTAGCCTTCTTTGGGACGATCCCTTGATGAAATATTGACAAAAATATGTGCGGTGTGTAAGGTACTGTACATGTCTGTGGGCGGTGGTGGAAAAGTGGCATAGTACAAATCCTTTGTTACTTCTCTGTACTTGAGTATTTTGCTAGCGACTTTGTACTTTGACTTTGGCCACCTCTGAGTGTATTTGGTGAGCAAGTGCAGGTGTGTCGGCAGTCTGCCAGTCACAAACAGTGCGCAGATGCTGACACTGTTTGGCCAACTGAAGTACTGCATGCCAACTCTGAATGATCGAATCGAGAATGATAAACACAATTAAAACGAGCAAAACATGTCCATACGGTACGCTTAATACCGTGATTCTTTTACTTCTTCTAATTATTATTAATAGTGGTAGAAGTGGTCGCAGTAGTGGTACTTTGACTGCTGTTCGGAAATACAATTTTAAATAAATATTCCAATGGTTTCGAGAAAAAAAAAGGAAAAACATTAAGAATATAATTACAAATGT
This sequence comes from Hippocampus mohnikei, assembly GCA_026261675.1. Classification (NCBI taxonomy): domain Eukaryota; kingdom Metazoa; phylum Chordata; class Actinopteri; order Syngnathiformes; family Syngnathidae; genus Hippocampus; species Hippocampus mohnikei. The sequence continues at coordinate 1,686,205 of JAKGUB010000347.1, read as the reverse complement.
GGTTTAAAACGACAAGGACATTCTTGCACCTCTAAATTAATTTCTATTCTTTTGTTTTCTCTGCCTGCTGCCAGGGCGTGCGACCTGTAGTTCTCCTTTGGACCCGCAGAGGGAACCACAACACCAACAGCAACTCTGGTAACTGCCGAACAGGCCACCTCCCACCTTAAAAAAAAAAAAAAGATCTTTGTAACCAGCTCCGCGTGACAGGCTCCCGCGACTAATGCGGTTGATGAAATATTGAGTTTTGGGCTCACACGTGCGCCGTGGCTCCTTGTCCCGTTGTATCCTCGGAGCCGTCATCCTGACCCCGACTTGTTGAGGGCCCCCATCCACCCGCTGGCTCATTTCCACTCTGGCCCAGTGCGGGATAAAAAAACAAACAAAAATGAAATAAAAAAAGTTGGCTACATTAATTATTATTTTTATGCATTTTCCAAAAATAAATCAAATCATTTTTTTGACGAACATAACCTTCCAAAAAGGGAAAGAAATTGTAGATGTGAAATAAAAAAAAATACACAAAATCGAACAAATGTTAACAATAATAATAATCACCTTTGTATAATATAAGCTATGAATAATATTCTTGCAGATCATTTTGATTGACACATTAGGAGACCATTTTTTTAATGATGGAATGTTTATTGAAGAGACATTTTACTTTTAATAGTGCTCGTTATTATTTCCACATTTCCACTTTGGCAGAACTTTATTTTATGTGTAGTTTTATTTCTAGCTGCAAAAACATGTAGAATAGTAATAAATCTGGTAAATGTTTTCAATTGTTTCTTTTTATTTTTCATACCCAAAAGTGTTTAGAATAATGCATTAAATTTATAGCATTTATATATATTTTGGGGGTGAGCATGGACGAGGTATCGCCCTGTTCTTCTGACTGACTAATAATAATAATAATAATAATAATAATAATAATAATGATAATAATCATAATAATAATGTTATTGGAATGAATTTTGCGCAGTTGAGGTATGGCAAAAAAGGTTCCTCACAGCCTGAAAGGCGAATAGCTTGGGTATTTTCTCGTGCCCGGCCGGTAATGTAGGTCAAGCGTGTGAGTTGGGAAGCCGGCGAGAGAGCGACTCGGTGATTTCCATTGTGCATCCTGTGTGAGAGGATGCAGTGAGAGGAAGCGATTGAATAATTCAGCATATTTCCTGAGCCATAATGGCCATGAGGTTAAGTGCCGCGTCTTGGTGCATCTATCCATCCGTCCGTCCGGCTGGCTTTCGGGGTTTGGCTGCAAATGACGCGAGAGTGGCTCGGATTATCAACGTGATCTCATGCTTGGTCGCCAACGACGAAGGACAACAAATGGCCTTGTGATAAGTGACAATCGCCCCAAAAATTGAGATTGTTCTAACTCACGTGGCAAACCGATATTGTGTCAACTGCTGCCCACTCGGCAACCATTGCAGCCTGGTCATCCTGGAAGAGGGATTCTCCCATCTGCGGCCCCTTCTCAAGGTTTCTCATTTTTCCCCAGATGGGGTTTGGGAGTTTTTGTGACTACTTGTCATCTGTGGGCATGTGAAGCCCTTTGAGACGGTTTGTGATGAACGGTTATAGAAATGAACGTGACCTTGTTGGGCGGTGGTGCAGGATGCTCCACCAGGGCTAGGGGGTGGTGCTATAGCCTTGTCAGAAATGTGTGCAGCCTAAGTTAAGCATTTTATTTGATGCTGGAGCCTTCCCTGGCGGGGAGTGAAATCTTCATTATTGGTGACATCCCCAGATTGGTCCCGATTGTTGTTTGATCCCATCGCCCACTGATTCATATTTGCTCCGAAATCAGCCCCAATGGGAAGCAGGTGGTGACATGAACTTGCCAAACCTTTCTGTCTTTGGCTTCTGTTTGTGAGTGGAGCACTGCTCAAAGTTTGCCCAGAAAAATGGTGTACAAATCGTTTGGGGTTTTTTTGTTGTTGTTTTTTTTTACAAGTCTGTTGGTTTCCACACCATCTTCGCATCTGGTTCAAGAAACGCAAAGCACAAGCGTCCCGACTGAGCTCTTAAAGAGGGTGGGAACGTGCTGCGAGCAGATACTTTATCGCTGTCCTTGAACGTAGCAGCTGCATGCTTGAACACAAGCCAGCAACTCTGACGGACATTCCGCGCTTTGACTTTTTCGTTTCATTCCGAAAGGATCGTCGTCTTCTGAGAAAAAAAAAAAAAGCAGTAATAGTCGGGAATTCCAGAGGGGAGTTGTTGTTGTTGTCATACCAGCAGCAGGAACAGGAAGCGAGTTGAAACTTCTCGCCTGACCGCGTGACCCCTGCAGATAACATTCCCATCCCACCCCCCCAGGACCCTCCCCACCCACCCCAACCCCTCCCGTCACCCACCCTCCATCCCTGCATCCTCCTCCCCTGTGAAACGTCTTTCTGCTGCTGACTTGTACATTTTTGTGTGTTATGGCAATTCATCACACTTCATTTTCTCGCCGTGGCCACAAGCAATGATCAAAAGTCGACATTTTCATCCATTAGCCACCAACCGTCTGTCTCGTTGTTAAGGTTCGAATTTGGTAGCTTTCAGATCGAATCTGTAGAGTGAACTCGTCTTTGTCCAAAAATGGCCCTGAAATTGCCACTTCCAACCAAAATAGCCGACTTCCTGTGTCTGTTTTTGGCGCGGCGTCTTCAGAATTTTTTTTGTGAGGCTACCAAATTTCACATTCGCTAAGTCAAACTGAATTTTCCGCAAGTCCAGCAGTATGCGACTGACCTGGAAATGCTCACTTCCAACCAAAATAGCTGACTTCCTGTGTCTGTTTTGGCGTGGCTTCTTCATCTTTTTTTTTTTTTTGGGGGGGGCTACCCGTCCGTGGTAGACATGCCTACTAAATGTCAAAACGCTAAATGAAACGGGCTTCAGGGGCTGAATACTCTCGAAATTGCATGAGTAGGCGACTGACATGGACATGCCCAAAAACTCAGCTTCAAACTAGGCCCCGCCCCTCACCCCGTGAGCCGGTACAGGATAACTTCATCTTGTTGTTCAGTCCCATTTTCCCGCCTCCCGGGATGCCGATGTGTCGCCCAGCCTGAACTTTGACCCCTGGTTCATTTGGACTACTCTGTGGTGACAGGTCTAAACAACAAAAAAATCGGAGTAAACATTCCGGGGTGGCTGCGTGATTGATTGACAGTTGTATGGGCGTTTGACGGACAGACGGTTTTGCCTCGGGGAAGGCGACTCCCAAGGGGGACAAGAGGATGGGTGAGGTGGGGGGTTCAGCCCTTGCTTTGACAGAGGGGTCAAAGGCTGGTTGTCTGTTCACTTTGGAGAGCAGCAGGAGTCCTTTTTTGGGGGGGGGGGCCTCCGCACACATTCTTTATTGATCACTCTGTAAACGAGACGAACGCTCACAACTTCAAGCGTTGACTCGCCGGAACGCTGTTGCTAACCAAAACAGCGGCGCCCACCCAGCCTTGCAATTGGACTAAAATGTGGAGTCTCACCACGTGGCTTAAATGAGCTCCCTGATTGGACGTTCAAGTTAGCGACGATTGGCATTGGGAAAACGTAAAAGTAGGACTTTGTTCCTATTTAGTTTGACGTTCATTACTTTGGCTCGTTGCAGTTTTGGCTTTTTCACAGATCTTTGCAACTTTTTTAATGACTCCAATCTTGTGACTTCACTTTTTTTTTTTAAACCCCTGCCCCCCCACGCCCCGAAAAAAACCCCCAATAACACACAGATGCCCGTTGAAGTTCGGAAAGCTCCTTTTTATTGGGTCGTCGTCAGCAGCCACACCAAATAGCCAGAAAAAAAAAAAAACAACAAACGACAAGCACACACGTAATCTCGCACTGCGCTCCATGGCGGCGAGTAACCTGTAAATAAATAACCAAATACACCACGTCGGCAAAGAAACACGTGCTCTTCATATATCATTATAATGAACCGAATAATAATATCTCACTTTTTGATAGACTTCTCGATATATTGTTCCGTATACTCTCCTTAAATTTCTTTACAACAAACAAACAAGATGCCAATTGTGTACCGAAAGCACGAGTAGTGGTTATACTGTGTGGAGTGTCGGAGGGGCGGGGGGGGCAACCTAAGGTGAATGGGCAATATGCAGCCCGAAAGCATTCGATCCAGCACACCATACAAAAACAAAAAAAACCCAAAACCGGTTAATTTCACAACACATTTCATAGCTCATAATTACAAGACTACTTCATACATTTTTTTTATTCCTAAATGTAGCCCTTAGAGGACTGAAATGGCCCCTGATTGGAAGAAGGTTGCACCCCCCCCTCCAGCTGTAGCTAATGAGCTAACATTAGCCTCAAACCAGAAATTAAAAAAAAAAAAAAAAGTACCTTTACGCGCACATCCAAGAATAAATTCAAGTTTCGTTTTTGTTCAAATAAAAGAATCTTGACCATGAGCAGCCACATGACAGTTTAAAATGCTCTCTGTGGCGACTTTGCATATTTTTTCCCCCCCAGATTGTCTGTTCTCGCAAGAATTTAGTAGGATTTGTTGGAAAAAAGCAAAGTGAGTAGTTAAAAAAATTTAATGGGGTTAATTTTCAAAGTGTGTAAAAGTGTGTATTAGGGCCACATTCTTTGACGCGAATGAAGTGAAAATATCACGAAAAAAATGCCTCCGATGCATTTGGACTATTACAAGGACGAACGTTCACAATATTTATTGTCAGAAAATGACATTTGCCAAGTGAATTTAGGACGTTAGTCACGGAATTTTCAGATTTTGTTGTTGTTTTTAACTCTTTCTTTGAACTTTTCATCGCAATAATACACCTTTTATTCTTTTGTAATATTATGACTGAATCATGCAAACATTTTCATTTTGAATGGAAATATTCCAACCTTTTTTCTTTTTTCCCCATATTACATTTTAAAATGATTTCCCAACTGTAGCGATATATTTTTCGGGGTGTGGGGCGCCAAATGTGACATTTTCAACCATCGATACGGAAAGACATTTTCTACACTATCCTACTAAATCCTTGTCCATCCTTTTTTGGATCGTTTTGGCGCTGTTCCCGGCCCCAAAAGTTCCTGAATTGACAACCATTGTCATGGTAACGCAATCCCCCCCGAAAAAAATCGATTCCGACGTCACTTGCTCATATCTGCATATAAAAATAAAGGAAGATTTTAACGCGCCGGGTGTTGTGTTCATGCATCCCGCAAACACACACGCACGTTCACTTGAAAACATGCACACACACATGCACACACACGTCAGGAAACCCGAGCCTCACCCCAGGCACCCCCCCCCCCACCCCCACCCCGCCTTCTTCTCCGTGCGCCAAAACACCGCAACTCCTTCCTGCGTTCTCGTCTGGCCCATTAAGAGCAATCACGGAGATAATTGCCCGTCTGATCAACTCTCGACGGGAGGCTTTTAGTCGTCCGGCCGGCGAGAGAGGAGAGGCAAGCGCGGCCGGGCCGGAGGGATGGGAGGTTCAAGTGGGGGGGGGGGAAAGGGGAGTCAGGCGATGCGAGGGAGTCCGGCGTTAGGGCGGCGGCCTGATCAGGGAGCTTGGCGACAGACTGAGAAACCCGACCGGACCGGCGCGAAGATGTAGCAGCAAGGCTAAAAATAAGACGACAACAAAGACAAGTCCTTCTTCGTCTTCACGCAGACACAGAGAGACACGCACGCACACCCTCGGCCCACCCTGTTGTTGGTTAACACGGCTGTTGAGAAAAAAAGAAAAAACAAAAGGAAAAAAACGTACGGTGCTGCGCAAAAGTCTCAAGCCGCCGGCAATGATTGTGGTTTTGTGAAAGAACAACTTGCGAGCATTTCTATGACATTTTGGAGTGTGACGGAGCCGTCGGTTTTGGGTTGGAGGATCTTATTAAAAGTGTGGACAATCCCAGGCTCCGCCGTATGGTCCTCCGGGAACCAGCAACTTGACGGCGACTTTTGCGCAGGATCGTGCGTCCACCTCACACAAATGAAACGATGAACTGAGATTTCATTCAGAATTACAAGTGAGGCCACAGTTCCAAAATTCAATGTCGTTGAGAGTTTCCTGCGAGCCAACCCAAATATAATTGACCTCAGTGGCCCACAACTTTTGCGTAGTACCGTCCTTTTTTCAGTCAAAGTGTTCCAGAGGTGCTGCAAATGTACTGTGCAAAAGTCACCAGTGATCAGGGATCAGGACAGATTCGGTTTGAAGGCATTCTATGAGATCTTCTCATCAGGTGCCACGTGGAAACCATTGGAAACTGGTGAAGGACCTCATTAAAAATGCGAGTCTCGTGGCAGGATCCAGCTCATCTACCTCTGCGATTGACCTTGGGGATGCGTCAGCGTCATAGAAACGAGCTTAATAGCATTGAGATTCCAATTAGGCAGATCGTGGTCCCTTTTTTCAGGTGAGGTACTACGCAAAAGTTTCAAGCCTCCGCCGGTGACTTGTCGGGTTTGGTTAAAAGCCATTTCTGATGACATTTTCTCAAGGTGTGGCACGTAGAACCCATTGATTTTGGCGGTGGATCGAGTTTAAAGTCCCAGAATCCATCGCCTGATTTTCCAGGAACCATAAAGGTGCCTCCGATCTTACATCCTATTTTCCTCGGTGGCCTGCCACTTTTGCGCGGTACCGTGTGTCCACCTAATACAACTGAGCTGAAGAATGGCATTGAGATTCCGCTCAAACCGCATTCCGGATGTGCTACGATTGTCCGCACATTTAAATCGTTGGTTCCTTGGCCCTCAGATCTTCAGTGGAAGCATCTCCTTTCGGTAATCCGTCGTGGTAGAGCCGTGAGTTGCCGATCCGGTCCGTGGTCCAGGCGTCGATCGTAAAGCGTCGGGAGGTGGTCCGTTAATAAATTAATGCATGTCAGACATCTCCGTTAGGCAGAAGAAGGACGCCAAATTCAGTTCTTCTTCAGGTTGGGCTTTTAGTTTCCAAGGCAAACAGGCACAGTAAAGCTTTCGTCCCCTTCGAGCTGGAGAAAAGATGGCCGCGTACAAGGCAGGTGAGCACAAGTAATGGTTGGCGCCTTGTTGCCACCAATCCAGGCCTGTCATAGTGACTTCTCCACAGCCTTGCTCATGGAGGGATGACCCGGGTTGGGGTTTGAAGCGGAGATCTTGCGGCACACGGTGTTGGTGTTGTTGCACCGGCAGCCGGGTCGCGTGGCCCGGTCGTGGGCACGGTGGCACAAGGCGAGGCACAGCCGGGCAGGGGGGTAGCAGCAGAGGCAGGGAAGGCAGAGAGCCAGGAGGCCCATGGTGCCCCAGCGGGCCAGGGCGTGGGCTGGGGCGCAGGAGCACGGCCGGTCGGCGCAGTTGTCCTCGTCGTCCTGCGCCGAACAGTGGTAGAAGAGGCCCTTGATACAGCACAGGCAGGTGCCGTACTCCACCGCGTTCTCGGCGGAACACAGGCAGCGCTGCCCGCAGGCCCAGCAGGAGGGAAGCCGGCGCGGGGCACAGCACTCGTGGCACTTGCAGCGGGCGCAGCGCTCGCAGATGAACTGGTGCCGGCCCGGCTCGTCCTCGGCCAGGATTTTGCTCAACGAGTAGTCGGACTTGAGCAGCTCCCCTTTCGGTTGAGTGCGCACCACCGAGGCCGAGCCGGAGTGCGAGGGCGTCAAGCCCGCCAGCAGCCTCTGGTCCGAGCCGGCGCTGGTCCGGGACATGGAGGAGCTCACGGTGCTGGAGCGGCTGATGCGGGACATGCGGGCTTGCTGCTGACTTTGACTGCGGGGCAGGGCGGTGTGGCCCGGCACCTGAGGGTGCTGCGAGTATATTCCGTGCGGGTGTCGCTCGTCGTGGGCATAGAAAAATCCAGACTGGGATGCCAGTTCCAGCGCCACTGGTCGGTCCACGTAGTCGTTGTAGGCCCGGATGGCACGGATCTGGTCGAGCGACAGCACCGGGACCTGCTGGAGGTCCAGCCCGTCCAGCTCCATCCTAAAAGAATGAGCGGGGTCCATATCGGAGACCCACAGAAGGCGGTACCAGGGTGGGCGGCACCGGGGTGGGCGGCTCCAGGCCGACGCTCACGGGACATCAGATAAACCTGCGAAGGCGGGAGTCAGTCACACAACAAGAGTGTTAATTGATTACCTGGTGCTAATGCTACATAGCCGTAGTAAAAAATGCAGTCAGAGTTTTTAGCATCATCTGGCTAACTCAAACGCACAAGCTAACTAACGAATATGTGAGGAACCTCAACCACGCTGCAGTCAGGTGTCTTTTGAGATTCTGCTACCTATCGAGCAAACAAAATAATGAACCAGCAAACACGCTAAAAAAAAAAACCCAAAATGATATAGTCAGAAGTTTTTACATTATTCTGCTAACTAAGCAACCAACTAACTATGGAGTCAAATATCTTAGGTTCAGATGCTTCTACTATCTAGCTAACACGCTTACAAAACTAACTAGCAGCTAGGCTAATTGTATCGCTAGAAATTCAACCAACTAACAAACGAATGCTACAAAATGAGGAAGATAGACTGCTGTGAATAAATGAATGCAATTTCATTGGACAAATATTAGAATATGAGTTGTACAAGAAATGTAGGTCAGTCCTTCTGATAATCCTCATGCCAGCATAAAGGGCCTTGTGTCCCCGTATAAATTAGCTGTAAAGATGTCAGATAGATGCTCGGTAAAGGAAAATAAAGACGAGAAGTGCAGGAAATGCACAGGCAGCAAAGTAGAGTCAATTGAATAAAAGCTGCAGATGAATGGATAAGCAGATAAGGGAAAAGGCAGAAGTCTCGGATTAAAGACCTGTTGAGGGCATGCCGAAAAATACATCGAACATCGCTAAAAACATGGCCGGAGATTTGTCGTGGCTCTTTTGTAGACTTTCGGCTCAGTGCGGGGAAAGGAGAACCTGACAAAAATGGAGAACTCGAGGCCTCCTTCAAGCCGAGCGCCATTCAAATCTCCGAGCCAAGTGGTAGGGTTGGGGTAGGGGAAAATTCAGGGGTCGGGTTTCAAGTGTTTAGGGTTTCAGTTTGCAGTTACTGTTTCACGTTTGGACTCCAACTTCATGCCGGGGGTTCACGTCAAGTATAGGGCTTTAGGTGATGTTGTGTTGTGTTCCAGTTTAGGCTTCAATAGCCTACCGGTAGGGCAACTGCATATTACTAGTTGGGCCAAAGTTGACACTTGCATGTTACTCGCACTACGAGCAATATTGTAAAATCCTACTTGTTAACATCTACTACCTAATACGGTACTTCACTAGTAGTACTGATAACAACCTAACTCATGAACAAACAAACTTACTAGTGAGCAAGCTAAATAAGGGTACGGTCAGACAGTCTAATTGTACTGTTTAGCCAACAACCCAATTAGTGAGCAAGCTAAATAACTAACGAGATTGGTGTGAACATTTTTGCTCTCTGCTTCCATGAAAGAAAATAACCCCACGCTCGCTCAAGGTCGAAATGTGTTTCTTCCTTTGACTTCCGCTGAGTGTGGACGGTCGATGGGGCTTTTTAATGGACAGAGCAAGCTCTCTCAGCGATGACCTCATGCAAGCAACCAAGCTATTTTAAAAAGCCACCGCAAGGGAGGGGAGGCGGTAGGCGCACTTCCTCGCCGATACCGTATGATCTCCAAGAAGAAAATATGACTTGAATTGTGATCCATCCGTCAGACGAGACATTTTCGCATCTTTAAAAGTGAATGTTCTCGTGACGCAATCAACCACCAAATATCGAAGATGCTGAATGTCTCCACTTAAAACCCGTTCAAATTCGGTTCGGGTTTAGAGCTGAAGTGAGGCTGATTCAATTGAAGTTGAATGTTTCAAATCAGAGTTAGACTGTTATGTTTGAGTTACAATTTGGGGCTGGGGTTCCAAATCAGGGTTAGGGGTGACGTTTAACTTAGGCTTTGACGTTAGGATTGGGGTTGAGGCACTAAGACCTGGAGGCTTTCCTTCCTCGATGCCCTGCCAAGAGCAGCGGCAGCAGGATTAGATGACAATAAACTTGATGAGATACCGGATGTGCTGAATCTGACCGTGACGGAAAGACTGAAATAGACACTGAAGACCAGGAAGGGGGAGGAGGGGGGGGGATGGTCACAGGAAGGGAAGGGTCAGCCAGTGACCGAGGGATCACGACACTGTTAAAGATTTTTAAAAATAAATATGATGAAAGGCCATCTGAGGGAAAGTTGGGGAGGAAGTTCCCATAGCACAGGGGCGGGGAACCTTGTTCATCATGGTCCTCTGAGGGAAAAAAGTATTTTCAACAATTTTCATGATCCGTTATGAATGGACCCTCAAGTGGAGTCTCAAGAATGCATGTACTGAAAGACACAGGAGGGCAGCCATTTTCCTTTGGAGACCCTTATTGGGGCTATTTCCAGTCCACTGCTACCCCCCTGAATATTTAGGGTTAGAAAATTCAGCCCTTGGCGCCCATTTCACCGAGCAACATGACATTTGGTAGACATATCCATCGTATGTGGACCGACAAAAAAGTCTCAAGAAGCCGTTATAGAAAATGATCCATTTCAGGTGTCGTCGTGACGTACAAACGCAACTCATTATTCAAGCGGATGGATTCATCTGCTTAATTCTTATTGCAAAAATGCAATATTAACAGATTAACGGCATTTCAGTGGGGAAAATTGATTTAGGTTAAATCAAGATACCACTCATGATAAAACCATTTGTTATGAAATTTTATAGGCGGCCCGGTGGTCCAGTGGTTAGCACGTCCACCTCTTAGTGCAGAGGTCGTGGGTTCGTTCACGGCTGCGGCCTTCCTGTGTGGAGTTTGCATGTTCTCCCTGTGCCTGCGTGGGTTTTCTCCGGGTACTCCGGTTTCCTCCCACATTCCAAAAACATGCGTGGCAGGCTGATCAAACACTCGAAATTGTCCCTGGGTGTGAGTGTGAGCGCGGATGGTTGTTCGTCTCTGTGTGCCCAATGGCTGGCAACCGGTTCAGGCCTATCCCAGCCCGAAGGACGGCTGGGATAAGCTCCAGCACGCCCCGCGACCCTTATAAGGATAAAGCGGATCAGAAAATGGATGGTTGGATTTCCTATGGCTGTCGTAGGAAAAGCCCACTGTGTGATTGATTAAGTCGTTGATTCAGAGGTGCTTCTCAATACTTTTGTTCGGCAATGTGAGGCAAATCTAACTCGGTCAAGTTGCCTTTTAGTGCAAATCGTACATTTCCGCAACGCTGTGGTTGTACAGTGCATTAGTCGGAGCATTAGTGCTTCTACAGTGGCATTTAAAAACAAAAACAAAAAAAAAACTTCCCATTCATCCCCTCCCTCCCTTTCTCTGTGATCCATTCATCCTTTTCATCATCCGGCCATCCCCCCTCCCTCCCTCCCTTATCCCTCTTCCGCCCCGTGGCTGGTTATTCCTCCTAACACGCATCTCCGCTCCATCATCCGCCCCCCCCCCCACTCCTCCACAAAACGTCACTCCATCCCATCATCTATCGGCCCACCCCGGCGGAGATGGCTATCGACATTCTACATCCGACCTTGAGGACAATCAATGGCAACCCCTGCAGGCGTGTCCCAGTCACGTTTACGCAAACAGCCATTATGGGGAGGGCAGGATTTTTGGTCCCCATGACGAGACAAAAACAGAATACATACACAAAGTTCCGTTATCGGGATTGTGATTTTTAGTCAACAAACCGAAACTTATCGGGCTGTGTTTTTGGTCCTTATGCTTCAACAGGTTGCCTTGATATGACTGAAATATGCCCAAGTTTTTGCACTCCACCCGGCAAGCCAACACTATGACGTGAATGTCTTGCCAAACATGTTTCCCCATGAAAGAGTTTCCGTATCCAGACTTTTGTCCCCATTAGAAGACAAATACCAGAACATACACACACACACATAACCTTCCATTATAAGGGAGCAGATTATTTTGGTCCCCATGATGGGAATGTGTAAGCAGATTTTTGTTCTCGTATTCATCAACTCATGGAGACCAACATACACACAAGACATACATACACACAACCTTCAATTATGGAGTTGGGAGTTTTGGCCCCCAGGACATGAGGCAATCACCATGATTTTCGGTCATGTGACATCCAAAGCACACTTCAACAAGTTATGAATTCCAGAACGCACAGAGACAAAAATGACACTTATGGGGGCGCCAGATTTCTGGTTAATACTGTCGTGGGACAACTTAATATTGACGATGTTTATAAATAGAATGATAAAAATATTTTTGGGGCTTTATTTGACGTGCTAGAAAGTGTTTTCGAAACTTTGTGAACAGCACAAAATGTGCAACGTACCTCAATATTGATTTTTTTATACCCGATATAAACTCAAAAGGGCGACTGTATTTCCAGCTTGAAAACACGGATCTGTCTCGGTGTCCTTGCACCATATAAAACCTGCACACACACACTTCCATGATGTGATTTGGAGTCCTCGACGCCTCCATGGATCTCCACAATGTGACTGTAAACGTCTTTCCCTTCAAAGTAATGGCCACCTGATTTTTTAAATTATTTTTTGGGGCCCCACTACAAACGCATGAACTTCTGTAGTTTTCGAAGTGATGCACTTACCTCTGATTCGATTGAGATCCATGTTGCACGTGTGCGGCTTGTCCTTATTGTCCGTTTTATATGCAAATGATCCCTCACATCAACTAATGTAGGTTTACAAAATGCATCTGTGGGAACTCGAGTAACTCACTTCACAGGGCGCCGTGCACTAAGTTTTTGTCATAGTGGATGTGAAAATAATTCCTAAATGTCCATGCGTGCGTGTATGGAGGGAAAGAAGGGCTTCATGGATGCTCTCGATCAGCAGGATGTGCCCTCTTCTTCCTCCTCCTCCTCTTCCTCCTCCTCTTCCCGGAGCTGGGATCCCTGCGCGTCCTCCTGAGGTCACCTCCTCCCCCACCACCGCCGCCACCGCCGCCGCCGCCGCCGCCGCCTTCCTCTTCTTCTTGTTCTTCTTCTTCTGAAAATCAGCCGGCGCGCGAGCCGTCCGAGGATGCTGGCGAGTCAGCAAGTCGCAAATGTGCAAGAGGCGCAGGTTTCACGCTTGGCTTAGGGTTCCAAAAGTAACAACGTGCATCCAAGTCAACAGGATGGGAGGCACAAATTGTTTCCCGCCCTGTTGTAGCGCCCGCGTCTCTTCTCCAGAGATGAATGGCTGTGTGCGCTGTATGCTCTCTTGCACTCTCTTGATCTCTCTCTCTCTCGCTCTCTCGTGCAAACACACTCACACTCCTCCCTCTCGACCCCCACCCTCTCCCATCACTGAATTCAAGCCACTTCATGCACGTGCACTCAAGTGGTCATCACGCACATCAAACTACTTTGCCACAATGACTAGTCGGGTCCAAATCAGAATGTAGCGTGTACCGAGCCTTTGCTGGGTATTGTTGCGTGCTCTGTATGTGTTGCTGCTCGGTGTGTGAAGCAGTGGCGCTGGTTTGAAGGTTTATAATGTTCATTTCCATCCATTAGCCCGTCTTTTGGGTTTGATGCGACATGTTAGCACAACGCTAACTCGCCCAAGGATTTGCAAATAATTGTTTGAGTTTTTATTTCTTTTATGCAATGTCCCAACTTCATTGGTGTTTGTCTATTTCCCAGCTAAATTCTCAAAATATGGCAAAATTGTACTGAAAATGTCGTTTTGTCCAGTCCTGAAGTGAATTCCATCACGTGTGAGCATCACTTCCACTGTGTTGTCCCCCCCCCCTCGCTTTGCCAGCTGCTTCTCCGGTCACACCCACACGCCCTCTAATTGCCGCTGATATGTGGGTGCGCAGATGCGTCGAGACACTGATCCATTAAGTGGCCAGGCCCGGCTTGATTGGCTCCGGATGAGGCACACCCTCCCTCCCCCTTGAAATAGCCCGCTTGGCTATTAGCCAAGCGGCCATTTCCTGTGTCTGAGAGGAGCTCCAGCCACCGGGGCTCGAATGCATTTCCTGACGAAGAATAAAAGTTTTATTAATGAGCGCCAGTGCATCAGTGGCCCGGGCCTCACTCTTGCCTCGCTCGTCAGGAGAGATGACGACTGTGAAAATACAAACACGGTCACAGTAGGTGGAAAAGTGGCCATTTGTCGGCCTTTATTTTGAAATCCTTTTACTGTTATCAGACTTTACGCAAAGAGAAGTGCAAAACAAGGCGCAGACGCCATCACAATCACTTGCAATTCATGATAGGGGTTTATTTTTGGGGAAAAGGAGGGCGGCTTGGTTGGGGGTTAGGGTTAGTGAATGCAAGGGTTAGCTAGGTAATGGTAAAGGATGGTTGGAATGCTCTTGATCCTGTGGCCTAAATCCTCCAGGTGTCCTTCCTGAGCCACACTCTGGATTTCATCTCCGATTAGCTTTCAGGGAGGTCAGGGTCAGAGTTAGGGAAAGGCGTGGTTGAGATGCTGTTCCCTTACAGTTGCCGAACCATCCTCACGTCCATCGGAACATACATTTGATTCCATTTCGGAGGCAAAGGGGTCAGGGTTCGATATTGGGGCATGCTAGCGAGGAGGTTGGAGTTGGGGGGCTGGGGAAGTCGGACGTGGTTGCAATAGCCTTCCGTTCCTTTTCCAGTGCTTGAACCCTCCTGGTGTCCTTTCTCAGCCACACCCTTGATTTGGTTTCAGATGCCGCGTGAATGTCCAGATGCTGCCTTGCATTCTTGGAGACCTTGGACCGAGTTTGGATTGGTTGCACCGAGTCCGCCAGACGTCTCACGTAGAGGTGGTCAGCCATGCAACTGTTTTTTCTGGAAAACGATTATTCCAAAGTGAGGGCCAAGGGTTGATAATGATGATGACCTTTGCCGTTGAGCCTACCTGGGCTGACAGCCGGCGTCATTCTTTCGCTTTTTGGGATGGGTAATTCCTTGTCCCGCCTCACCACCATCCTTGGTTTTCTTCTTCTGTCCCGACTGCTTCTTGTTGCAGACACGGCTGCCCAGATTCTGCGGAAACACTTCCTTCTTTTTACCATGAGGTTCCTTACAGTCACAGGCAGCCATTATTCCGCAGCAAAACCTAACACTGTGCGACAAAGAATCCTGTAATTAGCCAGGGGAATCCAATTAGGTGTTGTTTTTTTGGGAGGGGTTGGGGAGCGGGTTCTTACTGGGGACTGATGGCAAAGTGAGGCCACAGGTGGCTCATGCTGATGAACTGATGCTCCAACACCTGGCGGGGCGTCATCCGAAGAGACGCGTCCAGGCGGAACATCCCCTTCAACATGTCCACAAACATCATCTTATCGGCTGAGTACACAACCTGGTCCGAGGGGTGTCTGGTGTAACACCACTGGAACTGCTGGAGCTGGAGAACAGAACTCATGAGAACCTCGTGAAGATTCTCTCGAGACATTTTTCGACCCTACTTGGAGGAGGTGGTCAAGGGAGCTCAGCTGGAGGTTCTTGGCCATCCTGACTGCTACTCCGGTTTCTTGCTGGTACGTTTCCGACGTCTAACGAGAGGCGACATCGAGATTAGACCTTTGAGGTTAGACCTGACTTTGACTTGGTATTCATGAGACTTGGCTGGTCTTAGACCTGAAATACATGACTTCCACGGTTTACATTTGTTTACAATGGAAAATCTGCACGTCGGAAACTCAAACAGGAGAGATACTCGACTTGACCGCCCTCCCGACTTTGGGGAGGACGAGAGGGATAAGGATGGAGTGGTTATCGCTCAGGAGTCGCACCCCTGAAGCTAACTCAAGGTCAATTTCGTCCCACCCACCATTATGAGCACACGGGAGGGAGTGTACCTTCAGGCTCCACAGACTGGTTTCACTTTCCTGGTGGAAAAAGTGCTCAGTCTTTTTTCCAGAGACCAGAAGGCTGTCTGGAAAGGCTCCTTGAGTCCCTGTGATGTACGTTATCTGAGCATACAACACATCACAGTCGCCATAGAAACCTCTGACCTTAAAGGCAAACATGGGGTTACTTGATAACGACAACGAATCCAGTGCGTAGTTGCCCTCAGAATGGAACGATACCATAACCCTGACAATTCACTCTACCCCATCCAAAGTAGCAGTGATCAACATTTGAGCCCAGATCAATAATTACCATTTCGTAATCATTCTTGCCCGGGAAAATCAGTGTACCCGTGTACAAAAAAGCAGTCACGCAGCCCATGGACCAAATGTCGATTGCCTCGTCGTACGGCGCCCCAACCAAGACCTCCGGAGACCTGAGCAGAGGATCAACCACGTCAAGTTGGCTCCCGTGGAAACCTCTGGAGAAAGATCTCGGAAACGACCAGTCAAACACCGGTAAGGGCGGCTTTGAATGTACGAGCCCGGTCTGGCGTCTGCGATGTCATGCGTCAGGCCGAAGTCGATGACTTTCACGCGGTAGGGCTGCTGCTGATGGTTGATGAACATGATGTTCTCCAACTTGAGGTCGGCATGAATCATCCGTGCGCCCTTTAGGTGATCCAGAGCCTTAGCAAGCTGACAGAAAGTGTCTGTTAATGGGACATACTGTAGACAATTGCCTTTGGCTTTTTCTTTTGCTCTTGCATTAGACAGGGCCACACCCGGAAAAAAATACAAGAAATAGTCGGCTCTGCTTCCAGGAAGAAACCGTTCGCCTAGTCGAGTCGCCCTAGCTCCACCCCAAGTCGGTAACAGGGTAGAGGAGCTCGCTTGCCTGAGACAGGGCCGCTGCCTCATAACGAGCTAGTTTCAGCAAGAAAAGAAAAAGTAGTGCGCTTTATTTGATTCTTGGGTTACTTTGACCAAAACTTGTCAGAGATATTCTAGTAAGACACCTGGGAACGGTTTTGAATTGTGGACAAAAAAATAAATAAAAATGCATACAAATAGTTGGAACAAAAATAACCCGATTGTGGTTCAAAGGGACCGACCAATACTTGGGTCAAGTTAAGCCCCCAAGTAATGATTCGGTCCCTTTTTAGCCCAGATTGTTTTTTTGTTTTTTTTTTTAAGCCAACCGTATTTGGAGTATATATGACGCGTTTAAATCCATGGGATTGTAACATCACGGACAGGACTCGAAATACCTGGTGGACGATGGGTCGGATCTCCTTGACTTGGAGAGGCTTGAAATGTCGCTCCTTCATGAAATCGAAAAGACTCTTGTCCAGGTATTCAAATTCCAGGCAAATGTAGCCCATGTAGCTGAAAGTGCTCATCCACTGGACCAGGTGACTCGTGTAGTTTTCCAGCATTTGGATTTTCTGTAGTGCCTCAATCTGCAGATATTCAAGTCATGGTTCCCAAAGTTCAATCATCACTGACGTACAGTATTTTCAGGATGGTGTTTTTGTTATTGTTGTTGTTTTTATTTTGGAATGTGTTGTTCTAACCTCAAACCTGGCCTGCACAGCAAAGTTTCCCTGGTCCCTGATCATCTTCACCGCCACTGTCTTGTTCGTATCCGCTTTGCGACATTTGGCCACTTTGCCAAAGGTACCCTCGCCCTTAACGGAGAGCACCTTGTAGCCGGCGAATGGTGAATGAAGCCTGGCTCCCGGGCACAGGCAGTACGCGGCTTCACTGTCCATCTTTGTCCATACCACTTTCCCTCTTCATCTGGAAAGCATTTTGGTGTGATCGAGTGTACAAACATCCCAAGAAACAAAAGATGATTGTAGTTGTGCAAACACAAATGATCAAAGGTAAATAACACAAAAAGTAGTCATTTTGTATTAAAGTGTGACATCACTGATGTCCGCGGTATGCCTTTTGACATCACAGTGTCATGCCTTTATTTACTCTGAATGCACATAAATCATGACTCACTTTGAGGGATTCAAATGAATCAAATCAAGTTGGGCATCAGACATTTAAAAAAAAAAATTACAATGACACAATTGAATGTTAAATAACATCTGGTTGCATTAAAACAACCCCAAAATAATAATATTTTTGAAGTGCAGTGAACAACTGGCCCGTGAAAATACGGTTTTACTCCATCATGAAGTATAATACGTGTAATGTGAAATGTTTAAACAAGGTACTGTAATGACAAACACGTTATTGTTGTACAATGTGTACATCAGGTTTTATTTTGAAGGGACACAGTCAAAAACGGAAGTGTCGCTGTTGTTCACACCTGCGAGGCACGTGTGATTATGACTGGCGAGTGGCGAAGGCAAGGTAAGTGAATTGGTCGACTTTATTCATGTTTTAATGTTTCACGTTATGTGGCTTGAATCACCCCCTTTTTTTAATACACGTACATACTTATCGATCCGTTTGCTATCATCGCACACTGTTTAATCATTAATGTGTGGAATTTGAAGTTTAATCTCAAACATTTGAGGTGAATTAAGGAGGTCTTGTCAAATTAGAAAATGGCGGCATCAACATTAGCTTAGCTAAAGATGTCTAAATCATATTTTCTCGACCTGGTGATGCAACTTACAATACAACAGGGAGCTCCAGTTGGCTGCAGAGCCCCCTGGGCATGCGGGGCACGGTTTCTGCTGTGAAAGGGGGTCGATAGGCCTGGCAAGCTTTGGATGGGGAAGGGAGGGTCAAAATGGTGGCAAAACATAAACACAGTGGCCTCATAAGCATGGATGTATCCGACAGGCACAGAAGAAATTGCATGTGGCCGAGATGAGGAGTAAAGACTAAAGAGTTTGAATGACATGGGAGTTCATTTAAGACCTATAAAGTCATTCAAAGAGAGAGAGGATTTACAGTAGGGTAAATCAGAAAGTCAATATTAGATTTGTTTATATCAATGCCATAATGATAAGGGTTCCCAATTGTTATCAAACACTTTTTGGGGGTAAAATTATTTGCATTTGTGTATTGGAAATGAATTGGAGTTACCAGGCTACTACCCGATTTCTGCAGGATAACGAAGAAAACGTGCGTAGTACACGTATGACGTTTTTCCACTACGTTGACTGGAGGGGAAAAATGACACAGCATTGAGCACTCCAGTCGGAACGAGATGCGCCAACAAATGAAAATAAATGGTAAGAGAACAAAGGTTTCCTCTATTGATTCTTTTTGGAACAAAGACAAATGTTAGTCGAGACTTTAGGGCAAAGTGGAGACTGGGGGACATCAACATGGTAAGATAATGTTCGCATTTTGCCAAAATTTTACGTAACTTAACGCGTTGATATGTTTGAGTCCTTAGTGGGATGAAATTCACATTGCGATTTGACCTTTTTTCGGCCATCTCACAGCTGAAATTTGTAAGCATTTTCATTCTTTTTTTTTAACCCCCTCTTCCGCTGTCACGCCTCATAATTAATTCACGAGGCCTACATACCGTCGGTACGGCCTGCATAATCGATTGAGTCTCATAACGTGTGAGGCGAGGGTGAGGAAGGATTACAATGAAGCTCGATGCTTGAGCTTCACTTTTCGTGCCAGTTGCTCACATGTGACTTTATACTGTGCACAGTAGAATTCACTCGGGACGGGTTTCATTTGTAGGAGAACTTCGAGTGTAGTGACAAGCAGTCGATGGGGCATCCAACAAGCCCTACAGAGCTGCCATGACCTCATTCCATGGCTCCGCTGCCTGACCTGAAGAGAAGGACGCCATCTGCTGTCTAAACCACAACAGTGCAACGCTGTATTTGTGATACCAAACCAAACTGTACGTAGAAACGTGGTTTTGCTTCGTGAGCAAACATCAGACACACCGGGAATGAGTAGTCAAGTTCAGGTCTTTTGTAAAGCAGTTTTATTGCTAAAGAGTTAGCATCCCATACTAACCAGGCTGTTGCACAGCTTCCAGTGGAGAAAAAAAAAAGTTCAAGACACTACAAACACACAAGGAAATAACAGTTGACATCATGTTGTGCTTTAAGATCCATCCAACAACTATAAGCACCCACATCCATGCGCCTCCTCCCTTCATGCTACCCTCCAATAAACATTACACGCGAGCGTCTGACAGCAAAGCAAAGCTCCCCATTTCTCTAAACCGTCTCAGAAATATATATATTTAAATATGTACAGCGACAAATTCACCTTGCTTTATGGGGAAACATCAATAAACTACTGCAAAAGCTAGTCAGTGTTTGCCCATAATTGGCCAATGCAAAAAAAAAAAAAAAGGGGCATAGAATTGTTGTATTAGTATCAAAATAATAGATCGGGTGCATTCCCACGTTAGAGCCATCCTATGGAATTAATGGAGAGGACAGGACGGGTGATTTCCACGTTGTTGTTCCCTCATTCCTGTTGGGACAGAAGCCGCGTATGGGTCAAATTGCCTGCTGTAGCACTTTTTGGCCACCAAGAGGCGCCAGTTCATTTGAAACTTGCTATCTCGCGGTTCACGTTTGGCAGGTTGATCTGGAAACTATCCCCATGGGAGATACATTCCAGACCCACGCGCGAAAAGTGAAAAATGGCACCATCGAGAGACCGTAAATCAACTTTTTAGACACTTTAAACATTTAAACAAAAAAACTGTAATATGATGAGGTCTCAAAACGCAAGACACGTAGCATGTTGCAAATGCTACAGTAGCCCAGTCACCGCATTCTGTTACATACCCGTCAAATACGTTCAATGACGACGGTCTTGTCTTCACCGATGGGCGAGCTCATGGACCCCTGGTAGTCGTCACCCAGCAGGCCGAGGATCGGGTACTGGGTCCTGTATCTGCAGTGACGTCAAAGGAATCACGTGGTCGGATTTTTTGGGACGGATGAACAATCGAGTTGTTGTTTTTTTTTTTTTTTTTTCTTTCCCAAATATCGTGGAGCGTACCTTTTGGTGATGACAGTCTTAGTTGTCCTGGAGTTGTCGTTTGTGGTTCTTTCCATCATCAGCTTCCGGATCTCCTGCGGGCAATTCAAAAAGCCAGCGTTTGGGAGCCAATATACTGACAACATGGCAACTCGAATCAGGATTTATTTTTTTTCTCCTCTGCAATTCTCAGCAAGATGCCACTACGGTTATTCACTCTTTGAGTACTTACCAATGACCATATTCACTTTTCACGTATAAAATTTCATTGAACGCGATGATGACAAATTGTGAGTAACAAATAACATTGTACCTTCAAATATGTCCATCATCGGACCGATACCTGATCTTAAGATCCCTTAAATTGGAAATGCTACATGAGCGCGTGTGTTGTCACAGACCTCCTCCTGTCTGGTGATGGTGGTCTGCCGCTGCTCCAGCATGGCGAGGAGCTCCGAGATCTTCAGCTGGAGGGTCTTCTCCGATGCGGACGACGTCCTCTCGGTGGTGATCTCTGTCTGGAGCCTCGTAATCTGAGTCTGGAACGAGGGAGAAGCACGAAAACGGGTGAGCTTTCCCTTTCCCAGTATCGCAAAACCGGTATCGATCCTGTGTCGGGTGAACTGTTCACGCACTTGGAATAGCCCGCCTATGGCATTTTGGTGAATGAGTTCGCATTCAGACATTAATTAGTCAGATGAAATGCTGTGGTTCTGTTGAATATTTTGGTTCTGAAATATACAACGTATTCACCCGCAGCCGCTGGATCTCTTGTTCCTTCTCCTGTTTCATGATGCTGAGCTGCTCGTTGAATTGCCGCGACAGCTCCTCGGTCTTGATGTGCAGCGTGCTGCTGTTAGATTGGCCTAATTGCTGCGAGGTGGAGGCGGAAAGATGGAACAACTTCAGAGACTTTCAGGCTAAAGTGAGAAGGCCTGGCCGAAGGCCGGAGCGAGGGTGGCCGGCTACCTTCTGTCGGAGAATCTCGTTCTCCTTCTCCAGAGCCCTGATGCGTCCTTCCAACTCCCGCATCCGGAAGTCGCGGCTCGAGTCCACGTTGCGCGCTCATCAGCTGGCTCTCCAAGGCACGCTGGGAGGAGGTGGTCTCCTTCAGAGACACCTGGGGCGCACAAGGTGGGTAGTCGGCCGGTGAGACCTTTGCATCACGGCTTGCTAAAGTTCATACGGTCGAGCCTCGCGCCGTTTGAGCCGTCAGAACAGAGAGAATAGATGCCCGTTTTAAGGTTGACATACTCTTCGATTTCACCTCCTTTCATCGAGTAATCGATACTAAAAAAAAAGTGCTTGTGACAGCCCGAGCGGAAATGCGCCTTTAGGCTTTCAGGGCTTGTTCTTACCTGAAGCTGTCTGTTGTTTTCGCGAACCTCTTCCAAGAGGCTGTCGTACTGGCGAGCCTGATCCACTTTGAAGGCCAGATCTCGCTCCAGCGCCTCCTTCTCGCTCTCCAGACGCTGCAAAAGGCGCACATTCCGGGGCAACTTGCTGGCGTTGTGCCTAACGGGAAAACGAGCGAGGACTGAAGTGTCGCTGATCTTACCCGCAGGTCGTCGGACATGTGGAGGAGTTCCTCTCGCAGGCTGCTGAAGGTGGACAGCAGCAGACGCATGCTCTTATCCGCAGTCAGGCGAGTCTACACACGCGCACATATACAAAGTTGTTGAGAACTTGCTCGACGCTGAATCTCAGCACGTGGTTCTTGCTAACCCACCTGCAACAGGTAGCGAATTTGCTGTTTGGTCAGTTCGGTGGCTCCTTTAGGGAGCATAGCCTCGACATCTTCCACCTGAGTACACACATTATTATCAATACCATGAATGTGTTCAATCTAGGGGGGAAAAAATGTTATCCATTAACTGTGAATGGGGCTAACGCACCTGGTCAACACTGAGATCCACTTTCCTGTCACACAAAATGGAGCAAGCAAACAAAAAGTACTTGTGTTGTTATAATTATTGTGATGTCCAGTTCGGATGACCATTTCGGCACCTTTCAGTTTGCTGGCTAGTTTCCATTCGTTTCACTTCATGTCGTTGCGAAGTGCACTTACTGTCCTCGAATCTTGGACACGTGCTCGGAGATGCAGGAGTGGATGTCGCAGTTCTTCCTGTAGACGTCAGCCAGCAAGGCAGCGAAGTAGCGCGTGTCCATCTTGGTGGCTTCGCTCAGGTCGGTCCTCACCTCCGTCCGGGAGATCTTCTCGATGGCCGGCGGCGGCGGCTTTTGCTGTATTACGTTGACAATCTCCACCTCCTCCACTTCCACCGCCTCCTCATCCTCCTCCTGGAAGCACAGCGCCGATGTGTTAGATGTTGCACTTGCGTTTAGCGTCACAAATGGAGTCAGTTGCTATGAGGCGCCTCGAGATCGCGGTTCAGCGTACGTGACCCTGCATGCATCAGGTTTCCTTTATCCCTTTTTTTTGTTAGCATAGCGTTCTACATCTCATCATTTGGAAAGCGTCTGGTAGGGAGGAAGAGCCCAGGTTCATTTCCAGTCACATTCGGAATAACAATCAGCTATGGAACTCCATAAGAGGGCTCAACCGATTAATCGGCAGGCAGATTTCATCAGTCAGTATTTGCTCTTTTATAATCTGCAAAAATTCATTTTTATACACCTTAACACAATACAAGCCAAGACAAAAATGTAATTCAAGCTCCCTCAATAATGTAGTCGCAACAAATACATTTTCTACACATTTCATGCTTGTTTATATACAGTGTGGTTAAACGTGTTTACATGTATTGAAAGTGTGTAGGAAGGCGTAACCTTTTTTTTTTTTAAACAGTTTTACGGTCTCTCCGCCACAAGCCCAAACACACCCACCACCGCGTTTTTCTTATCTGTAGCCGCTTGGTCTTATTCAATGTTGCATAACCTGTTATCCGCAGTCAGTCATGCCATGCAACTTAACTCTCTGTAAACATCCCACCTGTCACTCTCTCTTTTGTGAGCTGACGCCTGACGTCGTCATTTGCTTGGCACGCTCAAATGTGATTGATATGGGAAGAAGTTGCAAGTTTTGCATTTCCGTGGTGTTGTTCAAACTGAAAGACCAGTTTGTCAGATTCACGCCATCGATAATAATCTAAATCGGTGTGTCATTTATTTAGCAAACGAAAAGAATGTGTTATTTCCTTATCTGCTTTTAAATCAAAGACAAACAAAAACTTTCAGATTTCAATTGTTGGCCTTTCAATTTTCGTTAGCCTGTTATTTGAGTTTCCCCATTATGTGTTCGCATTAAGCAAGCGGGCTTGGGTGGTGAAATACACAACGTGTCATTTTATTTCATGTTTGGTTTGACAGGAAACTTGAATTAGGATTCATGTGATCCTAACCGATTAGTTAATGAACTTCGGAGCATGTCCCGATACTTTTGCCCATGCTGAAGTGTGCACTTCTCACACCGGGCGTTGATGTCATCGCTTGACAAATACCTCTGGAGTCGCACCGACAGATTTCACAAGGTACCGAGGGAACAGAAGAAAATGGCAAGGTAGTGACCAAAAACCCAAAAAACATCAGTGTTTCCAGTTGGCTTAACAAAATCATTAATTTGTGTCTGTGGTGCAGTTTTTCAAGCCACCTCTAGAAATCAATTGGTTAAAGAAACACCTTTTTAGCAATCAAATGTGACTACTAATAC
Source organism: Hippocampus mohnikei (assembly GCA_026261675.1). Taxonomy (NCBI): domain Eukaryota; kingdom Metazoa; phylum Chordata; class Actinopteri; order Syngnathiformes; family Syngnathidae; genus Hippocampus; species Hippocampus mohnikei. Next base: position 1,661,841 of record JAKGUB010000347.1, on the reverse strand, counting down.
TTTTCACGCCTTAGTTTTGATTAAAGCCTTCTGAGATAAGGACAATAGCGCTTCGATTAATTAAAGTGAAAACCTGTGTGAGGGATCACATGGGTGTGTCACCACATGCCAGTCATTCCTACACAGAAAGTGAGCAAAGGCGGCCCAAAAACTGGTCGGGAACTGTCGGCTGAAGCTAACGTGCCCGAAAAATAGCAAAACAAAACAATTTTGAATAAAGCAAAATAGCACAGTATAAAAACACAAGAAAAGAGAATGTAAAGAAATAAATTAGGTGAGGTACGACTGTAGCTGGAATGAAACCGCAACAAAACACAACTCCAAATTTGTGATACGGAAAACACCCCACATTGTTTTGAGAAGTGTAAATGTTGTACATTTCAGGCCCCGTTAGCTCACACTGGGACTGAGTTGGCAGTGTTGATTGTCCCAGAATGCAAGAAAGTGCTTTGCTGGCTTATCAATATGCAGATAACCGGCAAACGCCAAATTCCAAAGAGGCGGCTGAGCTCATGCTTGGCACTTAAACGAGAAAAACTCGCAAGTGCATTTCTGCAAATAGCTGCCAAGGCCGTTTATTAACCCGACTGCACATGGAGGGCAATGTCCTGAATGGTACAAATATTATAACAAGTTATGCTAAGATAGCTAGAGTTTAAAATGACTGTCAAGGAGGAATGCAAATCAAAACTACTCATTTATTTTGTTTTCCCCAAGGGCAAAAATGTTTTAAGTTGAAAGCACACTCTTGTTTTGTTTTTTTAATGGTTTAACTTGCAGGAATATTAAAAAAAAAAATTGAAAAACAGTCATACACTTCTGAGAAATGTAAAAACAAAATATTTTAATATTTCGTCAACAGTCATTGATGGAAATGAGGAAAAAAGTCTGAACTTGAAGTGAATAGTCGCATTTAGCTGTCTTTGGACACCATTTGAGGACGTTCTTTCTATCGCGTCCAAAAGAAATCTTGATTTCATCCGAACACACGCAGGCTCACAAAAAGAGGCGGTGTGGTAAACCGACCCTTTCTCCGTCACGGCCTCTCGGGTTACACTTTTGAGAGCCACCGTGTCGCGCACTGACCTACATCACCATTGATGCGCGCGCACTTGATACGCAGTCATTTAGTGTGCTGCTCTCTCATGATTACCAGAGGGCAGGGTTTCATCATTCATAATCAATATTCACAGCCACATCAGTAATCAAAATGAAAAAAAAAATGCACCCGAGATGTTGTGCTCAAACCTCTTTCTGTTCATTAGAACAAGGATGAACTCGGTGAAAAGTGATGACTACTTGCTTATGGACGTCAACATGAGGCTGACAGTTCACTCGCATGAGACAGCGGCAGCACGCCTACGATATCCATCTTTGGATGGTTTTGTCATTTCCACGGAAAAGTGCTCACTAAGCCGGTAAGCAAGCGCCGACACAGTAAATCACTCGGGTTGTGGCCACGCCCGTCTCATACGTGACGCTGCAGGTTGACATTCCACGGAATGTACCCACCCACAGCAAAAACGTGTGGGAAGTGGCACCGGACACGCCTTGGTAGCCACACACACACACACGCCCTTGCTTTGTCACACACACACTTCGAATAGACTAACCCCTGCTCATGTGCTTTTTGAGCTGCATGTGTCTGCGCGCACACAAACAGACTTGCACCCCCAGCTCTCGCCACCTTTTTATCAGTGCCGTTTAAACCTAAGACAGTTTCCATCAAATGGAACATCACTCCTTCATTACATGTGACCATAAAGTTCAGAGAGCAAAATATTTTTGAGGCGCTCTACACAAAACTTTTTTTGGGGGGGGTCGCGATTTTAGACCCAAAACAACCACTTGTATCTTGTTTAAATATCAGGCAAGAAGCTATTAGCATTTTTCAAAGCATCCTCCTCTAAATCAGTGTAAAGTCTGACCTAATGATTTTTGGCACCAAGTAATGAAACTCTTCAGTTTGGCAGAAGTAATTCCCCTTGAAATTCAACTCCTACTGCAACCTGTCGTGACAGGTTTAAGCTCCAATGCTGATGGAGAAAGTCACGTTACCTTCAGACAAATGTTTGAATTTAATGCTCAAGCTACTCAAGGCAAAGTCAAGCAAACAAAGGCCAAAACCTTTCATCGGCAAAGGACACATAGTTGCGCGCTTGCCAGGCGGACGGCTGCTTCCCGGAGATTTTCCAGTTACGAGCGTGTGGGGAAGCTACAACTGGTGTACTTGTGTGTGCCTTGCCTCCTCCTCCTCCTCTTCCTCCTCCAAACTGGGCTCGGGGGTCTTGGGGGGACTGGAAGACAGGCTGAGCCCTGAGGACGAGTTCCTGCTCAGGCTCTGAGACAAGAGGAAGAAAGAGCCGTGTTCATAGAAAGCCGTGGCGGGCGGAGTCCTTTAACTCGCCTCGCCACCCACCCGGATAATGCCTCTTTGTACTCCTGTTTGAGGAACGGGCCAAATGTCGGTCTGGTCTATTGGGCTGGATCGGCCTCCCTACTAAAAGCTGTAAATGTTGACACTTTTTTTTTTTCAATTCGGCAACCACAACCATGTTCACTGGTGGACCATCGGGTACGTAATAAACTAGCTAATATAACGTATATAATATATCAATCAAATTTAGGATTGAATGAAATCATTAATTTAATTTAATTTAATTGAAGACAGTAGCTATCCAAATGCTTTTGAAAATATTGTAATATGTTCTTTGGGTGCCTCTCTTTACACACGAGTGCTTGAGTCAAACAGCTCAAAGCAAACTGCCGTGCTTGCTGGCGCGATCCACACAGTGTTGCATAACGCGTCGTTGAGCACTGAGTGGCAGCGCAACAAAAACCTGAAGAATGTTACTGGCCTCAAACGCCGTTTTGTTGTTGTTCAATTTGACTCTGCTCCAAGCACAGTGGCGTTGCAACCTCACCTGGCTGGTTGGAATCAGTAATGCGACACAGTATCTGTACTAGGCTACATTCGTGTTATTGGAGCAGTGACATTGCATTCTGTTTGTGAAGTCCAACGCCTTTAAAAGAAAAAAAACAAAACAAAACAATAGAAACTTGTCTTTCCGGAAAATTATTGTAACGACATTGCTAACAGCCGTTTTGCACAAAAATGTCTCATGGTCCGTATACTTGGAGTCACTAACTTTAGCATATCTCAAATGTAATGCTAATTCAAGTGAATGTCTCAATATGTCCCTTTAATTTTTTTGGGGTGTACATTTTTGTCCCCCAAATTTTGCTTTGATTTGAAATCCCGTCAAATGAATTAGTCCAAGGTCCACTTTGCAACATTTATTGCCTTTTCCTTGGCTACACGCGATTTAGGTTCACATTTATCAACTGCACGGGTGATGATCTGGTTACATTTTAACATTCCAAACAGTGTCACGAGAATGTAAAGTGGCAAGTCAAATGACACTCAAACTGTATGAATTAAAAATCACTCTTTGCGTGTTTTAATGTCAATTGGTTTCAGGGTCAAAGTATCGCCATCATAAAAGCTTGAACTTGACAGTTGGTGGTGTTTTAAGTGACACTTTAACATACAACGCAAAGACAAACGCCTCACGCTAAGGAGGGTTATTTTCATGCTAGCTTTTACCTACATCCTAATCAGGTTAGCGACCCCTTCCTGTCCAAATATTTTTGGTGTTACAACATATGTTTATTCAAACCAAATCTGCATTGAAATGACCTATAAAGTCAGAGCACTACTCTATTTTACGTAAGCTGAGCGCACCACCTCATATGACCTATGACCACGATCATCAAATCGTCGGAGAGTGGGAGAATGACTTTTTATCTTCTTGGTCTTCAGGGTGTGCCACCTTGGCACCTGAGTGGGCAGGGTGTGGCGCTTGCTTTCTGACATTCCCGACTGCAGTTACTCAAACAGGAGAACAAATGAGTGGGATTGAAAATGAATGAGAAGCCTTGTGGGTGGTTATATTAAAAAAATAATAATAAAGAATGGTAGAGTCCAAATGAAAACCAAAGCACAGGAAGTGGATGTATTATTTTTGAAAGAGGTTAGTGAAGTCACTCTGGGAGTACGTACAGAACCTTCAGTGTATCATGAGAGGACTGTTGAAGATGTATCCCCGAAACTCACCAAGTAGCACCACTGAAAAGTTAGCCCCAACACCATTTTCACTGATTAACACAAAATCAGGACAACACGTAACTGGATAGATGGAAAACTCTCAGGGATGCATGCAAGAAGCTGAACAGGAAGACGGCCATTTTGTTGTAGCAGCCATTTTGGGATGAGTTGCAGTGCTCGAAAGTTGGGGGAAAAATAAAAGTAAAAATCAATCCCCAACGACAGTTTCACTGATCGTTGCGAAACGGGGTGGACAACTATCACAACAGGACACACAAAAAAAGTCGCAAGCACCCAAACTGAAGAGGAAGTCGGCCATTTTGGTTTGGCTCTGCCATGTCCCCACTTGAGAACTTTCCCAAATGAGCCCCAATCGGAAGCAGGTATCCTACAAAGATGTTTTTTTTCCTTTCATTCCCATTCCATTCACAGGACGGGGTGAAAAAGACACACCGGTGCGAGTGACAAGCACTCATCCAACATGATGACAAACGGGTCAGCGTGTTAAGATGCGGTCAGATGACGCCACATGCACATGCGTACGCCGATGCATCATGCATCCCGCCCACAAACAGACGCAGACGTCGGCTCCGCCAGCTGTCGTCTTTTCCAAGCATGCAAAGAAGGAGCCGGAATATGATGATGCGGCCAAATACCTCAATGCAAAATGACACAGTGCATCCTGACAATTGTGAAACGCGCTGCTCACAATGCACACACCCACACTCATAGCGTTGCTAAGTTAAGACACATCATCACTTGCGGTTGATTTATGCAACAGTGCAACCTCCAAAGTGGGAATTTCAAAAGCCAGTTTTACGCCGTTTGCAAATAAAAGGTGGTGAGAATTCATCTGCCAAAAAACGTTTTAACACGTCAACATTCCGAACTCATACAGGTGACATGAGCAGTTCACCGCTCCGAGCGGCATTCGTCCTTTTAGATTCTCACGAGATTTGCCGCGTGGTTGCCTTTTTGAGTTCTGATCAACTTTGGAGGTTTCATTGTCTTTTCAACGTGCATACGCGGTCGGTCGTGCGAATGAGAGAACTCAAACGAATCATTATTGTGGAAAACGACAATGATAGACATTTAAATCTGTGAATGTTCGATGGATTGTACAGGTCTTGTGCGTCATGTACTTCAAGAATAATGTCGCTTCAGCATTTTTGCCACATCCTTGATATCCAGCTTCAGGTCCATGTACGAGTACGTTCTTTGTTTGAGCTAGTAAGACAAGAACGCACTACTAGAACAACTGTGTTACACTGTTTTTTTTCCCCTCCATTGTGCTAAAACGTTTCTGCACACTAGCTGGACAATTTGGGCATTCTCGCATCGTGACAACACGTTACTAGTGAGGCAAAAACGTGCACTCGTTGACAACTGTGTGCCTCTCAAACCACGAGTGACTACATTCTCCCAGTTAATATCTCATGCTTTACGTATTAGTAACAGACAGATGTCAACTAGCCTCATTAGTAACGTGAAGTTGTCCAACTTGTATGCCAAAGTTGTCCTAACTAGTGTGCAGAGCTGCCATTGAATAGTGCAAGGCAGGAGTGTCCCCTCAAATCTACGAGTAATTTATGCCCTCACACAAAAACAAAAAAAAAAGTTGCCAAAAGATGTGACAAGATGCTGGCAAAGCACGACTTTTCAACTTACTTCAACATAGTTCCTTGGCAGCAAATCACAAGGTGTGTACAGCAATGAAGAGGTAAGTTTATCAGCAAAAAAACAGACTGAGCCACGACTGCGCAGTAGTTGGCAGCTGGGTGTTACTAGTCGTACTAGTTAAGTGCTAGCTATGGATTAGTAGGATTTTGTCACACACTTGTCAACCAGCGCACAGTTTAGCTTCACAATTAGTAACATTTAGTCCGACCATTATGCCAAAATTGTTCTTCTGGTACGGTACAAAGAGTGTATTAGTACTTTGTACATGGACATTAAGCTGGCTATCAAAGACTCGAAAACGCTTTACTTGTGAAGAGTTCAACAACTTTTTTTCCTTGAAGTTGGCAGTGGTGAAGTAGTTGCGCTTTGTATTTTGCGGACCGGGCGCGAGTCAAGCGGTGACCTCACCGTATTCTGTTGGAACAGGAGCTCTGAATCCAAGCTGCTGACGCTCATGCGGGGGACGCCCTGCAGGTAGACGGGCGACATCATCTGCTGCATGACCGTCGGCTGCTGCACCAGCACGTAGGACTGCTGCTGCACGGTCGGCTGCACCGGCACCAGGTAACGCAGCGTGCTGTAGTTGCCGCCGTTGACGGCGTACTGGAGCGGAGAGGCCGAGCGGGCTGTCCCGGTCGTGGTCAGCATTGTGTTGCTGCTCACCGGCTCGGAGGAGGCCACGTTCATCGTCCGATAGGAGGAGGAGGACGTGGAGGTGACGGACATTGTCGTGGAAAAAAAAAGTTTGTTGGGAAAAAGAAGTTGTGAACGCGTTTAAAACGAGCTGGTTCCTGGTGTGGTTTTTTTTTCCCTCCCGGAGAGGAGAAGTGAGTCCTTCGATGTTACTTCCTCCTCTGCGGGCGGCACTCGGGAGGAAAGTCCGGTTAGTGGAGTCACTCCCGGGGGTGGGGTGGAGACGCCAGCGCCACGGGGGGAGGTTCTCTTGCTCGGTATGTAAATACAGTACAGTAGGTACTCTGCCTCTGGAGGTGGGCGGAACCGAGAGAAAGTCCAAACAAATCGACTTATGGCAAGCCCTTCGAGCATTTATTCGATATCTGTGCGTGTTCACCTTCTTTGGTATGTTTAATGTACTTCACTTTACTAATAACGCAATACAACCTTAACTATTACTAATAATGCGCAGATGTCAACTAGTGTCCAGTTTTCCTCCACCAGTAACGTGTTTTCCAACGAATATGCCAAACTTGCCTCACTAGTTTGGAAAAATGTACACTATTGTAAAAACATAGTTACAGTAGTAAGACAGTCGTTCTACTATTGCACTGAGCTCTCTTACTAAGTGAGAACAAGAGTGCAGTAGTGCATGGAGATACAGCTGGGTATCGTATGGAATAAATGCTCAAAACAGCTCTTCCCTTCGTTTACGAGACATGAAGTCATAAATCGCGTTCGCTGGTCGCCATGGAAACGTCCACCCCTCCGCACACGAATGTAACAGCGAGCCATTTTGTATTGCGTCATTGTGTAACTGCTCATGCTGTATTGCATTCGAAGAAAATGGGAAGTTGGAGTTTTCCGAAATCCGACGAAGAAAAATGCACCAGAACGCCCCTATGAACTGGGAGGTCAGCGTTGCAAAGTCGGGGTTGGGGGGACGAGTTCACCGACAGACTTCGCTATAACAAAAAGGACCCATTGGAGACACAAGAGCCAAAAAGCCATTCATGTTTCAGTCGTAACCGTACAATTCACATAACAAATATTCGGGCGTAGTTGTGATTTAATAGCGGGTTCTGTAACTAATGAATACAATAGGAATTAACGTCGAAGTTACTTTTGTAGCAAGGTGTAAGATGGATCTTTCCTCTAAAACACACCCACAAACTCTCGCGAGACTGACATGACGTCGCCTTTCCGTCCCGGAAATCTTTTCATAATAAATCAGCATAATGGCCGTCGACCTGATCATCCATTTATCCGCATACCGCTCGCTCGTCTGCGGAGCTATTTACCGATCACTATAGCCACACGCCCCGAAGACTCAGTTTTCCCAACGGTAAGAAAGAAAATCCGCCGTGGAAATGTTTGTCCTTAGGTAGCAAATGGTTCCGCAATCGGCGGCGCCAAACTGCGTTAAGAAATTTCACGGATGAACGAAGCCACCGTGTTTTTATGTCGAGAGTGCAAAAAAGCTTAATATACGCGTGTATGTGATGGAGCCACCACTCTCCAATTCGGCGGCGATGACATGAAAAAAAAAATCCGTTGCAGTTAGCTATTGTCTTAAGACGAAACACCCTTCAACGGTGAAACGTCGAAAATTCCTATGTATATAAAAATTGAAATCCCTAAATATACAAATTTGGTTCTTTTGTACTCCTAACCTGGTTTACTGTGTGGCGGACATTGTGCTTTTTGTTTTTGGTCACGGTCTTCCAAAAATGCTGTGTTGACATTTGATACGCTTGTGCAGTTCCTCCTATGGCCTGGCTGGTTGCTCCATCCACAATGCACTGCCAGAGGATTTGTGTCCCAGCTGACCTGCTGTAACCTCAGCCTCCCCATCAATCCGGTCCACAGTACATTAACACAGCTGGGTGCGATGAGCCCATCCACTGCCAGCCTTTACTTTCCATTGCAACTCTAATCACAAGTTAGTTTTAATACTCCACACTAACTTTGTATTTGTGTGCATTCCTGCACTCAAGTGGAGTTCATTGTAATTCTCATTTTTACCTCTCCTTTTCCCATAGGAACTCACTGATCTTTGCTCCTCTCCTCATAGTACTGAAGCCATGTCTGGTTCAGGTGACTTGCCAGGTGAGTTGGAAATAATATTCCTGGTATTGACATTTCTGAACAATTTTGTGAAAAATCAATGGTATTTCCTCTGCAGCTCTTGAAGGGCCTGGGATGGGCGGGATGAAGCTCCCCATCGGTATGACCCGCCGGGCGCTCAGCTACGATGATAACCTGGAGGCGCCCATGTCGACGCCCCCACACGACATTAACATCACCAACCTGTGGAGGCGCCCCGTCGTACCCGAGAGGAAGTTCAAGCTCTTGGCTGAGGTGGTACACAAACCCTAAACCTTCCAATGCAATGGTCCTCTACTCCATAAGCGTTTAGAGTTTGGAGGATAGCTAAAATAAAATAGGTTAAGATAAGGAATCAACATGAATGTGCTTAAACTGGAGCGTGAGGCCCACTAAACGGCATAATTACACACCAAAAGATCATCATGTTATGAGAAGAAGCTTTTTCCCTTAAGATGGTTAAAATTCACTTCATCTCAATTTTAAAATTTACCAGTGATATTATGACTTTATTTACCGTTAAGTAGAACTACCAACCTTTTGGCATTTACACATAAACATGTGGCAAAGTAGACTACACAACTGTTCAAGGCTGTTTCGAGAGAAGGGAAAATAAAAGTGAGTTTCACTTTGTATACAAGATGCATTCAAAGACGGCCCACAAAATAGGACATCTCAAATCCAAGTGAATTAAGCCTATACACCCTGTGGCGTCATAGTAATATTTTTATTGTTTTGCTCTAGTTTTAAAGTGTATTCTAATCTTGGTTTTTTTTAATCACATACATTTCTGACTTTTTTGGAATAAAATAAGGTCTCCCTTGTCATCGCACTACATCTGTGTTTTCCTTATTTTAACAAATCTGAACGTTCTTGGGAAAACCCCCAATCAAATCTTTGATTCCCCTTGAAAGGCCACGGCGCTGTATTAAAATCTGTTCTTATTAGATAGGCGTTTTAAGAATTGGTCCATGTGGTTGGCCACCAGGAGGACGAAGGTGTTGCGGTGTGTCAGTCGAACATGTTGGAGGGCGCCCCCGCCAGGTCCACAAGTGTGGTGAAGACCAAGGCTTCCTCTGTCATCCTCAACTCTCTCATCACCAGTAAGGCAACGATCGCCACACTTGAAAACATGTTTACATTTGAATGCTTTGATATGACTCAATTATTGATCCTTTCCTCACAGAGCAGACTCATGACAGCATGTACAAGTTTGAGCAGAAAGCGGGCCTCAGCGACACTGGTTACACTCCCCATAAAGGCCTCACGGCAGAGGAGACGAGATATCACCACCGCATGCCAGAATCCTTCCAGGTAACACACAAAAACATCAATTTTCTTTTCTGGTAGTGTTATGACCAAATAAGAATTCTCATAAAGTTCAGACTGTTATAACTTTTAAGATCATCATTGTGTCGTAGGAGCCTGTACACTTCTGTGGAGGACAAAATATGTTACAACTCTATTCTATCAGTAGTAGGACCTTTTTGTGTTTCATGTAGCCTTATTTTTATGGCAATTTCATTGTGCTGTAGAAAATGCAGATTCAGAGCCTGGAGGCTCGGGAGGAGCGCCAGAACTCGTCAGCCCAGTCCACGCCATCCACCACTCCACACACCTCCCCGAAACAGCAACGCAGGTACCTCGCCACCCCCACCCCAACCATCCGGGCTAATATGCTTAAGTTTGTTTTTTTGGTTTTGTTTTGTTGAGGAGCTGGTTCAGCACCACCAGTTCGGACGTCAGTGTGAGCTCCTCCAACAGCAGCGTGGATCTGGTGGGAGGCGACGGAGGAGGAGGGATGCTGGAGCGCTGGGGCGTGTTTGGGCCACGGCCACTCGTGCACAAGTCCGCCTCCGATCTGGGAACCGATCCTTCAACACAAGGTAAACATGGCTGCGTAAACATCAGCTTTACAGACGCTGTTGCGTCCATTCTAGTGGGAGGGAGAGTGGCACACGATGAGCATCACTCCCCCAACAAGTATGATTTTCCCCACTTTTTTTCTCAACTCTCTCGTCCCTGTGTAAGGGCATCGACTGCTTTGTGGGTAATCCCGCAGCTGCCGTTAGACTTTGTGAAGCAGCACGTGCCTCGTTCGCCAAAGTTCCAAGTCACAGTGTAAACAACCGTCTGTTTACGAATAAATCGAGCAACACAGCTCATGAGTTTGGCAAGCAAAAGGCTGGCTTTGAGTTAATGAGTGAAAGGACGACCTTCAGACTGCTGCCTATTTTGGATGGCTGCATATAAAATACAAACAGAGGAGGATCAGTTTCACGCAGAGAGCAGTGGAGGAGCGAGATTCGACATGCTGGCAAGACATTGAAGCTTTTAACTGCCGCATGACTTTGGGTAGGTGAACTTTGGAGGATGTCTTTGTTCATCCATCCAACGTTTCCAGAGGAGGCTGCTTCTATTCGATCTGATAGACTTTGTCCAGAAACTTGGTGAAGCAGCATGGGGCTCATGGAGCGCTGACCTGCTTCTCCCTGCTTTTTTTTTCTTTCTTTTTAAACCCAGCAGGCTTTGCACTGCAGGCATACCGCGGCGTCCACAAGCCCAGTGCCGCGGAGGTCATGAAGTCACAGGCGACCGCCCGGTTGGCCGACGGGCCCGACGCCCAGAGGGCAGCCGCCCCGCCCAAGATGGAGATCCCAACGGTGGACGGGCGGCGGCAGGGCGCTCGCCCGCACAAGCTCAAACCGCGCGACATGAACATCTTGACGCCCTCCGGCTTCTAGACGACACCGCCCGTCATGTTGCCTGCCATTCTGCCGAGGTCACGGTTTGCCTTTTAGCCGCTTTCAGTCCGCTACGTTCCATCTCAAAATGGCAGCTGCGATGTCGGATGGAAATCCCAATTCACAGCATCATCAGTGATTGACTCAAACCATTTTTTTTTTTGTGGCTTTTTAAATATTCCTCACAGCACAGAGGAGTTAACCACCGTGATCTGAAACCAAAATGCAGTACAACTATTCTTCAAAACGGGGAACAAGGAGGCGTTGATACAGTGATGCTGTCACCTCATTGTGATTTTGAGTTGCAAGTATCTGTCAAACAGTTCGATGGTCATTTTTTTTCAAGTGCTTGGTTAGTTATAATTCAATTAATTATAAATAATACGGTCAAATGAATATGATGAAAATCAAGAATTTTTTCAATCCTACTTTTGTGCAGAGGAAGTTCGCTTAGCTCCGCTATACCGAAATATATGCCACTCGTGAAAAAGTGATTTCCGAATAATCTTGCCATGATCCTTTCAAAATGATTGAAGACGCCCGTCCTGTAATTGCACTTTAACCATCATGATCTGATGAATTAATCCGGAAGTATACTGAAGTAACAAAATTGTGGTCTCAGGACAACGCCTGGCCCGCTCGTGCTGAAATGTCCACTTTTCTACTTTTTTTTGGGGGGGGGGGTCTTCCTTGCCTCTTTATTTAGATGTTTTCATGACTAGTCAGTACATGATAGAAGTACGTTTAGTTTGTTTTTCAAGTTGTCAAAAAAGAAGCAACACGGCTTAATTGCAGCTGTTATTGCAATAGTTCTCATACGTGAAGCTTGTATTCTCTCTTTTTTCCGCTGTAGTTGCACTTTTTTGTTGTTTTAGTTATTGCACTTTTATTTTCAGTAAGTGCACCAAGTGGTGTCACTGTTACTTTGGCGTGGCGTTCCCTTCCCTTGAAAAGAAAAAAAAAAATAACAACCATCCGTGACTATGACTTTTTGTTCGCGTCTAAAGGTTGGCAGAGTTCTCCACGGTCCTTACTGGGGGGGAAAAAATGTAACACTCCTTGGGAATTTTGAGAGAGAGAAAAAAAGATAACCGCTGAAAAAAACATCACCAACCGATACTGCATGTAAAATGTACATAAAATTGTACCAAAATAAATGGTTGAAAGCAAGCAGTTCTAAAAGATACAAATGCAATGTGTACTAATCAAATGGACTGTCCTTGATTAAAAAAAAAAAAAAAAAAAAGACAGGAGGCGGTTAAGCCACTGTGACATTATGCATAGTGACCAAATGAGCCGCGATCAGAAGCAAGTATTGCATATATCGAACTTTTTTGGCCCAGAAAAAAATGCTCTTGCAGCCTGTATATATGCTGTATGACCCATGTGCCGTATGTTGCCCCCCCCCTCCTCGAAATGGACTGAAGTATGTCTCAAAATGTGTCCTTTTTGTTTGTTGTGGTTTCTAGTGTCTGCACATGATTATTTTGGGCTGGATTGGAGAATAAATGTCAACATTTTCATCACCACAAAAAAAACGTACTTTGTCTTTCCTGTGAAAATACACGAGCGAGGTCGGTTTTGGTCATCGTGAAGGAGGTGCCCTGTGAGTTTTAAAAGCACAACTCGCAAAAAGTAGGGTATCTTGTGCTTTTGATCTTGGTGCCCTGATAAATTCCCAGTCGCTGTTGTGTCGATCAATTCAAGAAAAAGCACAGATCGAGGGACTTTTATTGTAAAAGTTCATTCATGCAAATGAACACAGACTTGCAGTGTATTGTTTCGCATATAAAAGGAGGAATGGGTTCATCAGAAGTGTCAAAATCCAGAAAGTAAAAAGCCTGCCACGGTTTGGCTTTCACACAACCGACAGGTAAAAGCTTTTGACTTTCTGGAACTGGATTTGACATCCTCGTCCCGCATCCACATGACTAATTCTTCATCTTTCCCTCCATCCTCAAAGACTCTTCAAGATGCGTTCCCGCCTTCCGCCTCGATCAACATTCTTATGCCTCCGTTCCCGCGTTTGGATCTTTCCGTATGTCCGGAAAATCAGCTCCATGTCCGCCTGCAGCGTGGAGTTGCGGCGGTCGGCGGCGGCCCTGGCCCGCTCCACGTCTCGGATCCTGACCTCGGCCGCGCTCTGGCTGCGCCTCTGCCACTCCAGGCGCTCGCGCAGTGCGGCCACCTGCCGCTCAAGGCGTCGTTGCAGCGCTCCAACCTGCGGCGAGAGTGCGGCATCCACTTCTACTTGGATCAATTGTCATTTGCTCGAAAACGGCACACAGGGCCAGAAACTTGTATTTTTGTACCTGTGTATCCTAGCCTGGTACTCGCTCCTCTGCTGGGCCATCTGCTGTCGAAGTTCGTCCAGGAGCGACTCTGCGTCATCGGGCTCGGATGCTGAAGGTTCCGCAGGACCGGACGGGAGGAACACCTCTGAGCTGCCGGTGCTGAGGGGGCTGAGGATCGAGCCGGATGTCGGCGTGTTCAGGTGGCGTCCTCCGTCAAGGTCACTTTCCGCGTCACCGTCGAGGGGTTTGTCATCTTCTGCAGCTTGACTCGAGGGGGATCTCATCGGTTTCAAGTCAGGACCGACCCGACCCTCGGGATCGCTGCCCTGGCCCGGCTGTAAAACCTCGCAGGAGGACCACGACGAGGAATCGTCTACGGTCTGCCACGCCTCCTCCGATTCCTCGCCGGAGTTGCCCTCACCCTTGGGGTTGGAATGTTCACCGACGACATCCTCGGTGGTCTGACTCGAAGGCGCTCTGTTCAGGTTGTCATAATCCGATGGGGTGCTGTCTTCCTGCACCCCGCTGGCCGCTTGGGGACCCTCGCCTTCTGCCCCTGCGATCTGGGTGGCACTGGAACTCCACAGGTGCTCGCCTGCCAGTGCTGCGGGGTAAGAGAGTGTACAAATGTTTCGTTACTGGATTTAAGTAGGGAGTATTACTTTCCCGAATGACTTTTAACTTTCACTCCCTGCATTTGAAAACAGATCTCTACTTTGAAGTAATATGTCAACGAGTTGAATCCGTACTGCAGCTTATAACCAGAGTTTTTTTTTTTCCACGTCTCCCGTATTTCTACTCGATTACAGACTGTGAGTACTTTTGCCACCTGTGTCGCCCGCCTCTCCCAGACTGGTCCAGACCTCCATCCAGCTACAAACATTTGAGGGGGAGGATCCACCGGCGGTTAGGTCCTGACTTGAAGGTAGCAGCGGGTGGAAGCAGTTTTCCGGTTGCGACGAGGTGTAGCGATGGCCGAGGAAAGTCTTGTTGCCTGAGGTTACCTCTGACGTGGCTGCAGCTGAGGGGATGAAGCTGCAGCAACAAGTAAAACAGGTATCGACACGGACTTCTCACTCTGTCAAAATGTGGAGGTGTTAGTTCTTTCAATCGCTGCCGATGATGATGATGATGATGATGATGACGATGATGACAACGCGATGTGAACAGAGCCGTCAATGTTCCTTCAGGGTCTATTCTAAATCCACTGGATTTTAGTGTGAATCATTTTGCCGCCTGCGGCTTCAAGGGTCTTCATGCAGGATTTCGAGATGGTTGGCAGCGTGATTTCCCCGTCAGAAATCCAGAAGGTACCTGGTCGCGCGTCCCGGCTCTCTGCACCGCTCTGCAATGAGCGGCAGCGACATCTGGCGAAGGCAGGGCGGCTGGCGCAGATGCGGTCGTCTGCGAGCACCGGGCGAAGCGTGAAACCCTCTGGCCGTATGCGCGGGAACTCTGGGAAACAGGGACTGGTGCTCTCTGATCAGCTCCAACATCAGCCCCTGAACTAGCGCTGCGCCTGGAACACAATCCTTCAAAGGTCTTCCTGACACCAAGACCGAACCGCCGAAGCCTTGTGAGTTGGCGCTTACCTCCCATGATGCTTTCCGGGTCCTCTGCTTTGGCCCGAAGAACGTTTGGTCCAAAGACTGTGGCTAAATTCTGGCAGCTCATCTTGTTCCCTTTTGAGTGACTCTGTACCTCGTTGAGAAATCTGTGCACAAAGCCAAGACTTACAACAGTGGCACCGTGACTGAGCAGTGCTTTAACTCGTATTCGGTAGGTCTTACTGGCATATAAACTTAAGAAGGTTGAAATTGGCCACTGGCAGCTCCAGAAGAAGATTCCTCAACTCCCCCAAGCCCTGTCATTGCAAAAAGGGGGGGTTAAAGTGTACTTTTCAAAAGCCCAATTTCTCACTCTTTTCCATATTTTTTCATTTTTATTTTTGGGAGTGGCATCTCACCTGCGTGCGGTCGCTAGAAAGCTTTTGGCCACTGAGCAGGAAGTCCTGGTAGTGACCGAAAGGAATCAAAGGCTCTGGCAGCTGTCGCAAGTAGAGCTTCAGCAGCGACGCCACCGTGTGGACATCTGTATTACTGCAAACGCATCAAGCTCAGTTGAAACTTCCTGATTGGGATGACCGACCGACCGCACCGCAAACCCCCAAAAAGTCGGAGGCGGACCTGTCGAAGGAGGGCCTTTCGCCCGCATCGTAGGCCTCCTGCAGCTCCCTCACCAAGCTCGCCCGTCCCGGCTGACGAAACAAGCCCACCTCCTGGAGGCCCCGCTCTCGTATGAAGGCCACGCACTGCTCCACCACCAAGGGAACCGAGCGTACGCCGTAACGACGCTCGTACAGCACCGTCTCCTCCAGGCGCTGCCCGAACACACCTAAGTTGCGTCGCGGCGGTAGACAGGATAAGATACGGAACGCCAAACTGCAGTGATGGCGTGCTGAACAACTCAGTATGGCTTCTCTTGAGTATGTTCGATCATTCTTAGGCTCTTTTACTTTCTCACTGTGCAATCCTAATCGAAAAGGCCAATCAAAGTTGCTTCGCAATGGGTGAAGCACATTCCGTACAAGTTCTAGGATGAAAACCAAATCTCCCAAAAGGCTCATTTCTGTTTACCTGTGAAGGGAATCCAGACTCCAGACTTGTGGAGGCTTTTCAGCCACTCGTCCCCCTGGCCGGCGCTATTGGACAGGAAGAAATACGAGCCCGGGCTGGCCAACACGTCTCTGTTCCCTGCGCACAACCAACCCAAAGGTGCGTTTTATGGTTCTGGCGTTTGAAGGGACAAGTCCCATCCCAAAGCGTTTGTCTAGCCAGTCACGAGGATGTGAGATCTTTTTGGTTTTTCGAGACACGCCAAGTTCAGCTGCAGAGCAGAGGCGACTTAATGAGCCAAAGAGGAAATTGGATTACGTTGAGGAAAGATAAGATCGCAGGAGGACGAGTCTCCAACCATCTCAATTACTGTCAAGACCGTCCGTGTTCGCTGACTTCCACTCGACCTTTTACGCTGCATGGAACCAAAATGATATTGAAATTACAACATCGGCGTCATATTTATTAAGAGTCACAAGCTGTCAAACATTCCACACACACACACACACACACAGAGCACTTGTCGATCCTGCCGTGCTTCACTCTCCCCCGCCTCCCTTTCAAAGTCAAATTGAGAACTTTCAAATCCCCGAGTCATCATTTCGTCTCAAGGACACGCGTCGTCATTCACGCTGGCATGAATGTGATGCTTGTGTGTGTGTCACCTTTGAGGCCTGTTCTGTCATGTTTCCAGGACTTGAAGCAGCTGAGTCCCATGCTGCAACACTCCCGCGCTCACTTTGCTCGCCGGTTGCCGCAGTAACGGTGTAATTCTAGACGCTCAAGTGCAGACAATAGAAAGTTGAGCCGTTTTTAAAGCGAAGTGGCTCGAAAGTGCGCCGCCTGCGGCTGTATGCGCTCCTCGTGAAGAGATTCCGATCTGGGCTGTTGTCGTGGTTCATGTCGCTGACTTCTTCAGCTAGCCGCGGACGGGATCAATTCCCTCTCGATGCGTCCTGGGATTGACTGGCAAGCCGTCTTGCGGGCCACTCAGCGGGAGAGACTTCAGCCCCTGGCCTGACCATCACCCAATAACAACTGGCGAGATGGGTGATTCTGGGAAAAGATGGAATGGTTCACGTTGCTGACCCGCGTTGGATCACCTCCGACTCAATGTGTCCTGGTGACCAGTTCTGGGTGTGGTGACCACATCTGACCGGTCGCCAAGGTGTAGTCCGCACCTGGCCAGGGCAAGGGATGGTGGCCCTGGAAAAGATGAAATGTTTCCTTCACCACTTTGGTGCCCGCTGCGCTTGGCTCAATTGTGACCAGTCTCGGGTATCATCTGGACTACCGCTGAACAGGAGAAGCCAAGTAGACATTGGAGAATTGGGCAGTCTTGGAAAAAGAGCCCATGGAGATGACAGGAAATTCTAGAGTATACGCAAACCTACGATCTTGGCTCCTTTTGCGGAGGATGCAGGAGAATATCCCGCTGTGGAACTCTTCGGGCTTAGCGTGGAAAGTAGAGAGCCCGAGGCGGGTTAGCTGGCATAGAAAATACACGGACGAATTGAATACTCAGTTTTAGAAGATATCAAACCTCCAGTGTTGGCCCCCTGTGGATCTTTCAACTTTTCCATGTCCTTCTTGAGACGATCCTGGTACTTCTACACTCGTGAAAAACGTCTCTAGCTCCTCCAGTTAAAGGGTAAATCCCACGGCAGACAAAACCCGCTTTGAAGTGAACATGTAAGCCCGTTTCTTGGACTTCAAGCGGAATAAACCACCAAAGTCGCATGATTCTGTCCGTCCTGGAAGCTGTCGCACATTTTTCTTTCTTGTGCCCTTCGCGAAAAAAAACAGATTCTCAAGGAACCCCTCTTAATGTTCCCTCACTCTGACTGGACGTCCTGTTCCATCCTTGAACACCTGCCGCTCCGTTTCCCTTGCCTTCATCCCACCCACCCCCCACTTTTTTTCCTCCTTCCTTGCCCGGCTTCTCCCTCTCTTTGTCCAGCTTGTCCTTCCACTCTCCTGCCTCTCTCTTTCTCTCGCTCTCTCTCCCCACTTCCCAGCACTACGCGTGGCCCCCGTGTTGTCCCCCTCCCCATTTACCTCATCAATAACCGTGGCGGCGCGTGTATGTGTGCCAGTGCATTAGGAAAATTGGTTCTCTGCGACGCAGCGCTCTCCTTTACTCCAGTAATCACAGCAGAGAGAGAAAGATGGAGAGAGAGAGATGATGTGGCTCGGAGTCTGCTACTGAGATATCATCTGCAGCACTATACACACACACACACACACACACACACACACACACACTCTGTGTCACCATGATTCACGTTAAAGCGAGACAGACTGGTTGTCCCTGTCAACTTTTGAACTCGCTGTAAAAATCCCTCTCTCTCTCTCTCTCGACTTCAGATCAATATATTTTATTCCGTCCGAGTGATGTTCCAACTACCTCCAGTACCAAAAATGTGTGGCTACTCTAATAATTGGCAACCTGATAAAAACTCCCCGGAGACCCATTTTGGCTCTACGTATCAGAAAGGCCGCCATTGAGGCACCCTTTCGAGCATTTCTTTTCTGTAAGCCTAACCCAGCTCGCTTTTGGCGAGAGAAGCGGGGTACAACCCTCGACTGCTTGCCAGTCAATTGCAATCCGTACATTGACAGAGAAGAGGTCAAGTGGGAGTGATTTCCTGGACCACAAGTCTGAGAGGCGACTACGAGACGCTAGAGCAAAAGCCCAGTGGTTCTTGATAGGAGCTCTGAGGGACACCATCATTCCAAGTTCAAAAAGATGCACATTTTTTTTTTCACCCCCATAACTATCAAAAGTCAAGTGCCAAGGGGCCAAAAGCACAATGCACATGTGAAAATTGTGCACTGGACGAGGACTTGCAGGCAGCTCTCGATGATCATCGGTGACTTCCAGAGCAGGCCAATTGATATTAACGGCTGACTGTATATCGACCTGATCGATGGTCCCCCCAGCCCCCATTTTCTAATCCCAGCCGAGAGCTTTAAACAGCTGTCCGTCGATCCGAGCCGCCCCGACGAGTGCCATGACGACCGCATAACTCTGCGTGCGCCTGAGTAACAAGCTTTTCAATGAATGAAATACTGAAGCACCTCGTCTCACTAATTTAATGAATGAATCGTGCGCGGGAAAAACGTGTGATGCAAACGGTATGTTTTTAATTCTACTTTGGGAGTCCATTATGGAAGATGACTATTTATTTTTTCATAATTTGTATTTTTTTTTTTCAGCGACTTAGTTTTGTCACTGCCAAAAGACAAATGCATTTTTTTTAACCCTTCTGGTAACTGTTACTATCATTTTGATAACATCGCATTTAAAATGAAAAACACACCTATGAACTACCTATTCTTTAAAAGAAGAGTAGAGACCATTTTAATGTGTATTGTGACGTTATCACTTTATTGCAATGTTGCTGATAAAAGCCACACAAGCACAGGACCTAATGACCACAGCAAACCCCCCCAAAAAAAAATATTGTACGTCAGGGTTGCCAAATTCCTCATTTCATCCATTCATTGTCACTTCGATGAACACGTGACTCGCTTTATGTCCTAAAGGTGGGATTTCATGTGAACTTGTTCCCTCAGCATCTTACGCAACCCTCACCGCATTTCCACGTCTAATAACAAACTGTTCCCTCCCACCAACGGTGGGTCACGGCAGGAACGTGAGGCAGCTGCTGGAAATTGTCCCGCTGTCTGGCCGGCGGTGGGATTGCGTGGAACCAATGGTGTTATGTTAATTTTAGCGTGGCTTTTTAAATGAGGTGCTGTTGCTCTGCTCGCTTGCCGCTAAGGCTAAAGATAGGTGTTGACTTACGTCAATTAAGACACAGGAACGTTGCCCAGTTTATTTTTGTGCGACGGACTGATTAGTAGCTATTCACGTTGTTGTTATTGAACAAACTGTTGCTACTTTAGCGATCGTTTTTGTTGAATAAAAGTGGACATGGAACGGAGCCCAGAGGAGCACCACCTCACCTTATTTGGTCACTTTTCAACGTTGTTTTAAGCGAAATTATGTTTGCGTCAGTCTTAAATTGTGAACCCACCAGAAAGTTAACGATTACGACATGTTCAACCTTTTAGTGATAGCATGACTCGTCAACTTTGTACAAATGTGAATCTGCATTCTTTTCGGTGTTTGCCGTTAAATGAGTGATACCTCTTGACATTTTGGGTGTCAAACAACACCACGCGAGCCGTAACGCCTCATCAAATGCCGTGTACCTTTACATCACAAAACCATTATCTGCTAGTAAAATTAGAAAGGCCACGGTTTTTATTTTTTTTGTTTGAAACGAGAGCCTTGTGCTGGGTCGGGGGCAGCGGCGGTGTTTCCGCCCCGTCACCCACCACCAGCCACCTTACGACCCGTGTCTCGTTTCACTGCGGCTGGGCTGTGACTTTTACCGCTGCTGAGGTGCTTCGAGGGAATGCCCCGCGTCTTGCGTTTTGAGGAACATCATGTTTTATTGCACCGGTCACGTTAATTCCATAGCCCCCTTTTTTTGGCAGGCCACATGGCAGTCAACACTCACGTTGCACCTTGCGGGAAGAAGAGGAGGGAGAAGACAGAGGAGTCGGAATAAAGCAGCAGGAGAGTCCCAAGGGCCACCAGTCAGAGGAGAACAGCACCCGCAACATAGCAGCCTTCACTCATCGTTTGTCTTATTAAGGTGAGAGCAAAAAAATATTTTGGCGCAATGACAGCTGAAAACGGACTTTCTGATTCAACTGTTTTTTTTCATACCCGTCCAGCTGTCAAGACTTGGACCATGGGCAGGAAAGACCAGGACTGTGGTTCGTGGTTAGGTATTTTCACATAAATCTTGTCTAACTTTTGCGTACCTATTTTACCAATTAATTATTTTGCCGGTTGATCCATGGCTTCTTTTCTTAGACCGCCATGAGGTCAAAAGAGACTCCCTCCAAGATGAGATCAAGAACAGCAGCAGTGGCAACCAAACGGGTGGCAACCCCGTGAGTAATATTCTTGTGACAGATGCATTCTGTGGTTCAGAAAAAAAAACATGACAGGTTGCGAGTGCCTGTTTTTAAAACGTTAAAAAAATTACAGCGGCAGTCGTGGTCCAGATGGGAAAGTAAAAAGCGGGTGAACGCAACAAAACGTGGCAGCGTGTAATTGAGTGTAATCAAATTTGGAAGTGGTCCAGATATTGAAGGCGCGCAACTATAAAGAGTGATTTGCTTGTATACTGTAAAAATAAAATAAAAACAATGGCCTAAGAAGCCAGGATATACTAGGGGCACCAAAGATGAACTGTCATAAATCGGCATTCCCTGTAGAAGCAACTGAAAAGGCATTTTCCATTCTATATACCCTTTCAGTTGTCCATCATGTTGCAGCAGCACACTGTGTCTTCTTCGCCCCAGCTCGAGCCCACTCGCCTTAGCGATGACAACAAGGTTCAGAGGAGTCAGGCCGGCGGCAGCAGCAACTACGATGAAGAGGAAGGTCACCTGATCTACCACGCGGCCTCGTGCTGAAGAAACGGTGTATGTGGCTTTCTGTCCTTTCTGTCCCTCAAAGTCGGTCCATTAATAAACGTCTGCCTGTCCCCTTCCCAGATGAGGTGGTGTCCACGCTGGGTGTAGGGGCTTTTGCCAAGGTGGTCGAGTGTATTGACCAAGACAAGTAAGCTACATTTTGATCTGTAAATTGAGTTTCATCTGCTGTAAAAATGAATTTGACTCCAACATCACTGCAAATGGATTGTTCCTCACGCTAAAAGTGGTTCGCCCAGCAGTCGGTTTCTCGTGGCATCAGCAATGTGTTTGCACGTTCGTATTCCAGACACGGCCGTGTGGCAGTGAAGATTGTGCGCAACATCAAAAGCTTCCGTCAAGCGGCCAAGGGTGAGATCGCCGTCTTGGAAGAGATCAACGCCTTGGACGATGACAACAGTTTGTGAGTGATGCGCGGGTTTGCTCGAGTGATACATCAAAGAATGTATTTGATGTTTCAGCGCAATGCATTTATCTGGTCCGGTTCTTTGTGTTTTCTGGAGAAAAAAAAACATGGAGGTGATGATGTGAAATATCTTTTTAGGAATCAAATCTCTAACAAAGAAAGAAAAAAAAAACAAGGCCTCTAGAAAGGAGCTCTGTGGAACACCACAACTTCAGGAACAAAGTAGAATCCTACATTTACTGAATCCATGGATCACCGTGTCATTAATAATCACCTAAAACTACTCCCAACAGAAAACTTTATGACTTCTTTGTGGCCATCACCGTTTAGCTAGCTAACCTCTATTTGTTTCAACGTTACGTCTTGGGTATAATGATGTTACTTGGAGAGCAAAGTGTTTTTTAGGTGGTGCCGTTTGAGCTCCGTCTTCTTCGCAGTGCCTGTGTGCGGATGCTGGACTGGTTTGAGCACCAAGGCCACATGTGTCTGGTCTTTGAGCGCCTGGGACTCAGTACCTACGAGGTCCTCAAGCAAAACCAGTTTCTGCCGTTCAGCGTGGAGCAGATCCGACATATGGCCTTCCAGATTTTTCGAGCCGTCAGCTGTGAGTCAAGTGTGTTGAAACAAGCTTGAGTATCAAAACCTTCTATTCTGTGTTCACCCTGAAAGTGAAGTTGTCTTTTTCCAGTCCTACACCGCAATAAGCTGACCCACACCGATCTGAAACCGGAAAACATCCTGTTTGTCTGCTCTGACTACGACATGGTGTACAACGACCAGATGGTAAAAGCTTCCCCATACTTACCCTCGAACACGCTGAACTAAAACCTGAAGTGAAAATGTTTGTGTGCGTCAGAAACTCGACGAGAGGAAGATGAGGAGCCTGGATGTAAAGGTGGTGGACTTCGGCACCGCCATTTTTGACCATGAGCATCACGAATCCTTGGTCTCAACGCGCCACTATCGAGCTCCGGAAATCATACTTGGTATAAAAAATGAGCGCATATGAGCAGTGGTGCCTTGAGATAAATCTTTATTCGTTTCACGGCCACAAAAAAAAAAAAGATCAAATCATCTTTCTCAATTAAAATGAATGGAAATGCCTTTCATCAGTTCCAGCCCCACATTTTTTAAAAATGTAATCTTTTTTTTTTTTTAAAGAACAAAAATAGCCCTCAATAATATTGTACATATGATCATGACCTAATTAAATAGAAAGTAAAAATGAACAGTTTTTGCATCACGATTTCATGCTTCAATTCAATGGATGTTGTGCTGCTCCTTCTTCGAATATTGGTCATATTTTCATCTTGTGTGGTCAGATCTAGGCTGGAATCAGTCTTGTGATGTTTGGAGTTTGGCCTGCGTTCTCATGGAGTACTACCTTGGCCAGACGCTATTCCCGGTACGTACACACACACACACACCGTCTGCTGGGCGAAGTGAGAATATGTGGTCAGGAGGCACAGTACGGCATGCTCACTTCCCGCCCGACTTACGAAACACCACCACTCCCGAAAAATCTGAAATCCTTTTTCTTCCTGTGTGTCCCTCCAGACTCATGACAGCAAGGAACATCTGGCCATGATGGAGAAGCTCCTGGGACCCATCCCGCCGCACATGCTGAAACAAACCAGGTCCCGCAGAACACTGGCGCACGATCTTGTCTAAATTACGCTCCGCAACATAGTTACAAGAATTTTTTTTTCTCAAATTGAGGCTCCTTAACTCAGGTCCACATATAGTATATGTCTTTGGCACCAAGATGCCACAAGGGGGCAGCAAAGCATGACTTTTTCTTTCTCAATGAAGCTCCTACGCTTAGTTCAACATAGTTCCTTGGTTGAAATATGTCACAATGTGGCAAAGGTTCTAAATAAGTGAATATGCGACGAAAACCGTATAACATATTTGACGTGTTTGTAAGGAAATTACCTGACGCCCCCGATGTGTCCCACCGGGACGGGAATCCAAGCGTCAGTGTCGTGAAAGAACCCACGTGGTGCTTTTTTAGTTTTTTTTTAGGTCCACCTCCTGTATTGAACCCCCTGTCATAATCATTGTGTTTAGAAAGCAGCACTACGTCCTCAATGGCCGACTGGACTGGGACCAGCTCAGCTCCTCGGGCGGATACGTCCGGAAACATTGCAAGCCTCTCAAGGTACGCCGGACACAGGAAGTTAAGCAGGAAGTCCGGCAGGTGGTGATGTAGTTCTGCTCCGTTTTGGCAGAGCTTGCCGAGGCGCGGCGAGGACGAACGGCAGCTGTTGGACCTTCTGGCCTGCATGCTGGAGTTTGACGTGGCTCGACGCATCACACTGGAGGAGGCGCTCTGGCACCCGTTTTTTAAAACGGCCAGAATGGAGAAACAACGGCAAAGATGACGCACACACACACACACACACACACACACACACACACACACACACACTTACATTACAGTCAACCCTTCAATATTTGGTTAAGGGACCAAAAGCAGTCACAAATAATAATGCCCCTCCACCCGTATGTCGTCGTATTTATTTAAGAAATTTGTACTGGCCCGGACGAGCAGGCGTTGGAGAACTTAAGGGGGCCCGGCGCAGTCACGTAGTGGCCTCGTGTCACCGGGCTTCTTTTGCTGTTGAACCCTGCAGTATAGCCATATGGTAACCATCAAAAGAAAAGAAATACGTCATAGGTGTGCAAAGTTTTTGTTATGTCCTACAAAAAAACAAAAAACCCCAATGTGACTAGGTGAGTTTACAGTCATCCAACTCGTTGAGGGTTGACTGTAGAAAGAAATACATTCGACCTCAACCTGCTGCTTTATGGGTTTAGGTTTCTTGATTGTTGAAAGTGAATGTTGTCACGGTGGAGAGCAATTGTTATCAGCAAGTGGCATTATCGTGCTGTTTATTACAATTTGTGAATAAATACAGTATGCGCCATTTTGGTCGGTTTGATCTCAACGTCCAAGTGCTCACATGACCTCTCTGAAATGGCGAGTAACGCAGAATTAAGTCTTATTACCTGCCTTGCCTGATTAGGTTACATCGACGCTGCAGCCTGCAGTCACACTTAAGTCA
Organism: Hippocampus mohnikei; assembly: GCA_026261675.1. NCBI lineage: Eukaryota > Metazoa > Chordata > Actinopteri > Syngnathiformes > Syngnathidae > Hippocampus > Hippocampus mohnikei. Next base: position 1,636,625 of record JAKGUB010000347.1, on the reverse strand, counting down.
ATATGGATCCAAGCTGAGCCGCATCCACGTGGCCTGGTGGCAGATTTATTGACAGTGGAGCAAACCAGGACGTTTCCATGACTAAATAATCAACTAGACAAGAGGAAAACCTTGAGATAAACCAATTGGACGCTTGCTTGGGTTTGTTATCTCCGGCAACGACAGTCTTACAGTACGCCAGTTAGAAATAAAGCACAGAATGTACGACCGGGATGTACTTTGAAACGCACAAGCAATTGTTGGTTGGTGAACCAGTGAGGTAAGTGGTGAGTAAATCGGCCTCAGAGTCAAAGGGTTCTGGGTTGGAATCCCATCAGAGTCTTTCTCCTTCACTCCGCTTTGGTCATATGACATGGAAGTGAGACGGTTTAGGCTCCAGCGAAGCGGAATTGCAGGGGTTTCAGCCACCGGTTCAAGTCTGCGCTTGCGACTGAAGGTCTCCAACCCCGAAGACCGGTCCGGGAGCCGACCCCCTTCCTGCCAGGCACGCAAACATGTCCGCTATCTGCGTCCTCACCTCCCTCTGCCAACAGGCGTAGACTAGCGGATTGATGAGCGAGTTGGACATGCCCAGCAGCCACAGGTGGTTCTCCAACACGGTGATGAGCCGGCAGCTTTTGCACAGCAGCTGCACGATGCTCACCACGAAGAAGGGGCACCACAGGGTCAGGAAGCAGCCCACCAGCAAGGCCACGGTCCTCAGGGCCTTGACGTGGCTCCAGTAGCGGCTCCTCGCTTGGGGCCACTGGGAAGAGTGCCGGTGGCCGGCGGTGGTCCGGGAGCCCGCCTGGCTGATCTGGAAGATCTGGCGTTGATGGCCGCAGGCGATCTTTAGGATGTCCATGTAGATGTACACGAACACGGAGAGGACGGGGAAGAAACAGGCGCTGAACAGGACGATGATGCCCGTCGGGTAGATGACAGAGAAGAAGGCGCACAGGCCACCGTAGCCGTCTGTCTGCAGCTGGCGGACCATCACTGTGGACAGGAGGGGGGAGGATTAGTCAGGGAAGCCACAAGTATGGCAAGTAAAAATGTCTGCGCAAACGTCTGCAGATCTTCAATCTACCGACTGAGTGATTTTACCTGGTAAGAATCCCACAATGACCGAACAAGCCCAAAGAGCCGCCAGGGAACCGGCCGCCGTCCCCTTTCCGGAAAACCTGGTGTACCTCAGGGGCACCTTGATGGCGGCGTAGCGGTCCAGCGAGATCAGAAACATGGACAAAATGGACGCCGTGCACGGCGACATCACGAAGGCCATCCGCATCAAACAGCGGCTCTTTCCCGGAGCCGGGGATGTGAAGTTCCCGGCACCTTGACGGTAGTACTGGTGGTGGTGGTCCGGGGAGGTGACGTTGGTACCAAAGTCCTCTGTGGCCAGACCGGTAATGGCCAAGCCCACCAGGATGTCAGCCAGGGCGAGGTTGAGGACGAAGCACCAGCTCTGGCTGCACCTTTTAGCCAGAAGGCGCAGGAGGGCTGCAGCCACCAGAAGGTTGGTGCCCACGATGAGGCAGGAGGCCACGCTCAGGATGAAACCAGTCACCCGTGGCTTCAACCCGTCACCCGTGGCCGCCGTCATGCTCGCTCTAGTCCTCTCGCGGTCCCGACACAAGGCTGCGTCGTGAGCCACCCGTGCGCTCCCGTCGCCATCGACCAGCCAGTGACTTTATTAAATGAAGCTTTTTCAGACATCCCCGCATTGGCTCCTGTACGGTTGAGTCGTTTTCAAAAAAACAGCAGCTCGAGTTAACGTGCAACCTGGCAGACCTACTTTACTCCCACCCGCCCTCGGGGAGAGACATTTGCCATTACGGGACATTTTCCACTCGGCTACACACACAAACAGATATGGCTAATGATGTTTTTTCACAGCCATGCATGAAAGGACCCAACGCTAAAGGATTTCCATGATAGGGTCGTGATTGTAAAAAAAAGTACAATGGTGGAAATCAAGTCAGGATTCAAAATGTTTCTGGTATACTTGTATCTATACACTAATTCTACCTATCTTTAGAGCACGGTGGTATTTTGATTACCGGTAACTTTTTTTTCCATTAATACCTTTTTTTTTCATCTTTATCTAATATATATGATAATTTAGACTTCATTCTTATAAAATGATGCACTTCTCCAGCTCCAAGTACAAATCTCTGGATTATAAACGCAAAACCTTCCATTTGTGGGATTTTCTGATTGGCTCATCTTACTGAGTGAGTTGTGACTGTCTTCTTTGTGTATTTATTATGTACAGTATGTATTATACTGCTCCCTGCTGGCCAAAGTGCACACACCGGAAGGATCAGCCCAATATCCATTGAACTGAAGCAAATCAGTATCCAAAAACTGTTCTTTTTTTTTAATGTTACCGTTACTGTGCTTTGTACAAAGTACGAGGCGGTAGAGTGCTATTTTTCAAAATGAAAACATCATTAAAAATTGTTGTGTTTTGGGGGTTCCACTAAAAAATTTTCAACTTGTGCTTGACTTTTTCACCTTAGTTAAATTGGATCATAGACGGAAACTATGCAAATGCTAATGAAGAGGAAACAAAAGACTACAACAGACGCTAATATATCGGACACAACGGAAAAAAACAAAAACAAAACAGGAAATGACTTTGGACTGTCTCATTGGTGGTGTCATTTCGTTTATGACCTTCACATGACTCGGACTCATGGCTTCACAGCAACCCGAGAGTTTTTTTTTTTTTTATCAACCTGCCCCCCACCACCGCACTACCATTCTCCATTACAAACAAAAACAAAAAAATAGGTGCCGCCACGTTTGACACAATGCACCAATGTCATCCAAGCGCCGCTGGATCTTTCAGGACCTTTTGAAAAGCGCCCGCCTCAGCAGTTAGCGTGGCTAGCGGGCTGTGGATACCAGGTGAGGAGTCCGCTTTGGCTCGTGTTTGCAACCTCGAGACAACGCCAATTTCCCTGACATCCCTTTTGTTTTCTTTTCGTTCCTTTTTCTTAACCAGGCAGGAGCTTTTTCCCCAGGACAAATCGGTAAGCAGAGGGTGTTGCAATGTTGTGTGAGACGGCTGTTTGTTTCGGGTACGCCGATCACTCTGGTGATGTCGAGAACTCACGTGACTAAAGTCAAGATGGAGCAGTGGCTGCTGATTTGTGATTACCAAATTTGTGGAAAAAACTATGAATAAAATTAAAACGAAGTAAAACATTTAAAGGAGGGATAACAGAATACTGATGTATAGCGTATTAAAATAGTTCATAGAATTTAAAAGTACTGACAACAAAAAAATAAGAACACAACTCATTTTTTTGAATCAACAATGAACAAAGCAATAAACGGAATGAGTAAATGAATAGTTTTGAAAAAAATGTCCATTAAAACATTTGAATTTTCAAATAAATTGAAATTAATCAACAAATGAATTAAAATACCGAAAAAATGTTTTTTTAAGAAGGAAAAAAATGTCTTCAACTAAAATAAGGCATAACTACTCACCCTAAGATATTTGCATCCGCTAGCATGATGCACAAAAAAATGATCTTAAATTAATCCTGCTGAGATTGGGTGGCAACCAGTTCAGGGTGTACTGCCTGCTGCCCGAACATAGCTGGGATAGCTTCCAGCACGCTCGCGACCCTCGTGAGGATAAGCAGATCAGATAATGGATGAATGGATCATTTGTACTGATGCGAGGGACATTGTGCGTTTGCCGTTGTCGCTTTCCGTTTGAGTTGCAGGCTTAAGATGCCCGTGATGAGCCCCCTGCTGGCCAGGCTGGTGTACTGCGCTCAGCGTGCGGCCAAGCTCTTTTGCGGTCAGCGCAAACGGCACAGTGGGACCTCGCCCGGACCCCCCCGGTGAGACTTGGTTGCTCTTTTATGGACACCCTCACGTGACCCATGCGTTCTTGTGGTTCGGCACCCATAAATTCACCTATTCGCTGATTTTTTTTTGGGTGGGGGTAGGGGTTATTTATTTTTTTCATGAGTTCACATGGACATTTAGAAACAGTAGATTCACACTTGTTGGATCCGTATTTTCATTCCCACCACGAATATTTCCCTTGTTGACTCTCTGTTGCCATAGCAACCTGATGTCGCTGTTCCAGCAGCTTTCCAAGAGGTTCTCCGATTTGCTGCGCAACGTTCTGTGAATCCCGGCTGGGAATGATAGAATAAAATGTGCAAAGATGATAATAATAGTCCACTCTAGGAAAACCTACAATTTCCTGCTGCTGTGGGATCTTTTTGCCATGTTGTTTTTAACTCAATAAAATACCCTCACTGGAACTATTGTGATTGATTGTCATTATGTTAAAGACGAAGAAACCCCCAAAGAATGAAACGTATCACATAATGTGATATTTATCACATTTACCTTGTTGCTCATTTAAAGTTGCATGGTCATATCAAAACGGAAGAATTATTACGTTATAAGTATAAGGTGAAATCAAGCACTTTAAAATGTGAAATTAATCACGTTATAACGTGGTGTGAATGTTTATTTATTAATTGCTTGGTAGCAGCCATAGCCTTCCGTACTTCCGGCAAATCTCCAGTTGGGCAAACTTATTTTGAAACTACTAGTGTATTTCACCTCACACGGCGCTCGCACTTAATTCTGTCACCTCGTACAATAGTCCCAATTGTTATAATTCTTCGAATTACAACGAACAACACAATTTCACTTCGATACTCTCATGACCTTGCTTCGGACGAGTGAGGCGTTGTACTTTGAAAGTTTGACCCGGAAATACAGTCGCTTTTCTGTTTCACTTGACATTAGCTGAGTCCAAGATCAGCCGAGCGAGACCGCTACAAGTTTTTTTTCTTTTCTCCCCCCAGTCGGTGTAAACCATGCGTGAGTCTTGACTCACGGAAATGCGATCTTAGTAGCAGTTTGTGGATTTTATCGACTACGTCCAGGTATGTAAATACAATTTATTTGGATCGGAAAGTATTTGGAAGTGATCCAACAGGCTAGTAATCCCCCAAAAGTGCTAGCCGACAAGAGCTAATTCACTACGACGGCGTTTAAAATGAAATCCTCAAATTATGTAGTAAAATTCCAACCATGTGAAAGAAATGTTAAAGTTAAATTTTAATATATTCGGCGGATTTGTTGTCGGACAACGTGACTTCATAAAGAACTTCAATTCGTGTTCCCGTCAACGGGTCGTTCAGATAGTTTCGTCCTCCTCCAATGGAATCTCGGAGCGTTTGACTGACAGCGGATGTCGGCCAATTACAACGTAATAGACAGCGTGACGACGTTTGTGTCTCTTTCCGGCCTTAGTGTCTGTGTTGTGAATATGTATAGGAACATATTTCAATATTACATGTGTAGTGGCATTAATATTTTCCCGCGTTGTCAATTTTGTGACTTTACAAAGGATTTTTTAGTAAGTGTTACATTCGAGCGCCGTTCCTCCAATGGAATCGCGTAAATATTTGATTGACATGGTTGACAGCCCATAGCAGTTACCCAGCCGATTTGGCTGATTTCTCGGTCACAGCGCGTACTTGATATGTATATGTAGACATTTATATTGACTTGTATTAATTAAACCGTTTTTGGCCTCGGTGGGCCTTCATGAAAAAAATATCAATTGACTACGAGTTATTTTTACCGTCGTTGGAATAGCATCGCGTACACGATTGATTGACGTGGCCCACAGCAAATAGCAATGACGCGGCTGCCGTGACGACGCTTGGCCTCAGTTTCCGGCCGCAATGTGCTTTCGGGTGCTGATGCTGATGAGGCAGCCCCCGCTGTTCTCGGTAGCATCATGTTTTTCGCCGTGCTTGTTCGCCTGCTGTCACAGCGCTGTTGCGTGGACTTGTGCCTGGGCGGCTTGCTCCTGTTCCTGGCCGGGCTGCAGCAGGCGGAGGCTGCCGCAGCCGCAGTCGCAGCCGCTGGAGTCCCCTCGGTGGAGATGGCCAACCTGAACTGGAAGCCGTTCATCTACGGCGGGATGGCCTCGATCGTCGCAGAATTCGGTAGGTGATGCACCGTACCAACGATTGTGACTCGGCAATTAGCTTTTACATTTTTGGGGTAAAGGTATTGACCCTGCAGGGCTCAAAATGATTCTTTTTAGATCATGTATTTAAGTCTATTTTTATGAATATAATAAATGTTTCTATATTTGAGTGTGACTTGCCTATTACCCTCCCGTTATGTTGCAGTTAAAATAGACCTGCTTCTTCATTTAAATTTATGGCAGGAATATTTTTTAAATTTAATATAATTTTTCTTTTATATATTTTGTTTAAATTCCATTTGACGTTTCTTGTAGACTGATGCCTTTACTCTTTGAACTAAATTCAAATGCTATCAGTCCATTCCAGCCTTTTTGAGATGTGTTTTAATAAGAAAATAGCATTTCATAATAGTGTACTTTATTAAAACATACCTTATTGACATCATTATCTGGACTGTAACAAATTCAACAGCTTTTGCCACATTTCTTTCCTTCAATTCATTGGACATTGTGCTGCTCCTTCACTGTAATACAGACAAAAAAAAAGTAATGTAAAAAAATATAAAATCAATGTTATGGGAGGCCCGGTGGTCGAGTGGTTAGCGCGTCCACCTCACAATTTAGAGGTCGTGGGTTAGATCCCAGCTCTGGCCTTCCTGTGTAGAGTTTGCATGTTCTCTCCGGGTGTGCGTGGGTTTTCTCCGCGTACTTCAGTTTCCTCCCACATTCCAAAAACATGCATGTTTTTGGAATTTCATTAAAAAGTCTCTCGATATAACTTAGTTTTTGTGTACTGCAGTACCAAACATAACAGGAGGGTGAAAAACACAGCCACAGTGCGGTGGTACACACTGTATTTGGCCTTTTTTTGTATGCCGTCACGTAATTGCTTCATTGTCACCTCATTACAATTGTTCATGATGCGTTTGTATTCTTAGGCACGTTCCCCATCGATTTGACAAAGACGCGGCTCCAGGTGCAGGGTCAGTCCCAGTACATGGAGGTGCGCTACAAGGGCATGTTCCACGCCCTGTTCAGGATCGGCAAGGAAGAGGGCATCCGAGCGCTCTACTCAGGGTAAAGGACTTTGCGTTTTCTATTCTGTCGACACCCAAGCGCGGCTGCAGTGCTGTTGGATGTGGGATGCACAGATGGGCATTAAACTTCTGATGTTTGAAATTGTTTACACAATTTCAGCAGGAGTGTAATCCAGTGGTCTGGTGGTCAAGTGCTGCATCCACCAGTAAAAATAGAATTGATAATATCTTAATGGCCACTTGCTTTTGTAAATTCTCAATTTGGACTCAAAGAAGCAGTGTGTTGGCATTCGAGGAGTGGGGCGAGCACCGTCTCATTTGCTTGTAACACATTTTATCGGGCAAGGCCTATGGACCACCTTGGAAAGACAGCTGTAATTCTTTCTCCTTTGGGTATTTTGATGAAAGTGTCTCACGGGCATGTTACTAAAAGAACTGGGAACTACATAGATATGTTTGATATATTAAAAAAAAAAAATGTCTCCTCCTTGCAGGATCTCACCTGCGCTCTTGAGACAAGCGTCTTACGGGACCATCAAGATTGGAACCTATAACTCCCTGAAGAGGCTTTTTGTCAGTCGCCCAGAAGGTCAGTATCACTATAAGTTGTACTTGGGTTTTTTTCTCCATTCTATTTTATTTTCAAACGTGTTGATGTTTGTTTGATGACAGACGAGACCATGGTCATCAACGTCTTCTGTGGAGTGGTCTCCGGCGTCCTGTCGTCCTCGCTGGCCAATCCCACGGACGTCCTCAAGGTGACAAGTCTTGGACTGACGGACAAAAGCATTGCAGGCTTCCTCCTGAGTTCAAATGAAGCTGAGGCGGTAGAAATCTGATCTTTCACCTGCGTGCGCTTTCCAACACCCCCACTGGCTCGGACAAATACTTTTTCGAATAATTCTTGACCTGCATTTGATTGTTCCTGAACGTTTTAGTTTACCTTAGCTAAATGGGCTCTGTTAAATGCTTGCTGAACATTTTCGTGAGCCACTACGAAACGGATCCTGCACCTCATATGCCTATTTTGTGTTGGTATATAGTGCAAAAGCAACCCCATTCTAAACCTCTTGAAATTGAGACTGGCTCGATTGCAGATCCGAATGCAGGCGCAGGGCAGTCTGCTGCAAGGCAGCATGATGTCCAACTTCATCAACATCTACCAGACGGAGGGCACCAAAGGCCTGTGGCGAGTGAGTCAGCGGGCCCTTGGAAAGCCGTTTTGCGACCGTTTTCCCTGCTCACGTTTGTCCATTGGTGTCCCTCAGGGCGTCATTCCCACGGCGCAGCGGGCCGCCATCGTCGTCGGCGTTGAGCTTCCCGTCTACGACATCACAAAGAAACACCTCCTGCGATCAGGCGCCATGGGCGACACCATTTTGACACACTTCATGTAAGACTGTTTGATCATCACAATTCGGCTGTGGGAAGTTGAAGTTAGAAATCTGAGTGGTTTTTTTTCACATTTCTGCACTTGAGTTGAAGATGTATTTTCTATGACTGATTTTCTTTTTTTTTTTTTTAACTTTCTACTTGAATACAGGAGTTGAATCCATACCGACCAAAGTCTTTGTTTTTACACAAGTGTCTCTACTTTTGCCACTTCATCTTCCCGTTGATCTCACGCCTCGTGTTTTTTTTTTTTTTTTTGCCCCTCCTGTGTCTGTGCAGTTCTAGTTTCACGTGCGGCCTGGCGGGGGCGCTGGCCTCCAACCCCGTGGACGTGGTGCGCACGCGCATGATGAACCAGCGGGTGCTGTCGGGGGCACCCATGTACAAAGGCACGCTGGACGGCGTGATGCAGACGTGGAGGAACGAGGGCTTCTTCGCGCTCTACAAGGGATTTTGGCCCAACTGGCTGCGGCTGGGGCCTTGGAACATTATCGTATCCTTTGCATTGCCGTTGCTGTGGCAAAGTCACTCATGTGAAGTCCACGTTTTGGGGTTTTGTTAGTTTTTGTTTTTAATCGGGTAGCCACTTTACTGAAAAGCGACAGTGCTTTTAAGCCCCCCCAATCCCCCCCCCAAAAAAACGTCATTGAGTGAATTTTGGTGCAAGTACAGAAGGTTAGTTTTGAGAAGAAAAAAAAAAGCCGCTGATGAATGTTTCTTACATATGTGTTTGGGTTTTTTTTTGTTGTTGTTGCTTTTTTTTTTCCTTCACCTGCAGCTCAGTTCTTCATCACCTTCGAGCAGTTGAAGAAGCTCCCGTTGTAAGGTGGGGAGCGATCGTCGGGGCAGCGCCGATCTGCAGGACTGCGTCGGCCATGCAACATCTTGGGGCGGGGGGACGCGGCAGAAAAAGTAATACCGGGAGGGTTGTGGCACCGCCCTCTATTCACACTCCTTTACCAGCAACTCCACCACAGCATCAGCCAGCCTCTCCACACACTCATGCAACACCTCATGTGTATTTCATTTTTTTATTTTTATTTGGGGATGGGGGGGTGCTCTTTATTTATGGGTGACGAATTCTGTTTTCACCACAGTCGTGAGCACTGACACCAGGCAGCTACGGTACTTTTATCAGGGCTCTAGCAGGAGAGCGGGAGACAGACAGCGAGTGTGCGAGGGAGTTAGAACCTGGTTACTGGGACACACCAGGTGAGTTTGAACCTCAGCTTTTCTTCAAAGACGTTCATCTAAAGTTACACGCATCCGAGAGGCTTGAAATGTCTTGTCAGTTGCATTACAAGAACTGGATAGTAAGGTGCCATATACGTTTATTATGTTTCATTCTAGAGGCTGAAAAAAGCCAGACGCAAGCGTCAATCTGAACCAAAAGCCTTTGCTGTGACACTGGTAGAAACATAGCAGCTACATGTATTTTGCGCTTTGAGGCTTGTGCGGGTCACGACTAGCAAGGAAGGTCAAGCGTGCCAAAAGTAACTATTGCCTATATACCGTACTACTCTCACAATGTCTGTGACTCTTCCAGTCTTTCCGCATCACAAAATAAGTCCATGACATCTGGATGTTGGCCTGTTTTACTGCCACTTCTCTTCCCTCCCCCGCTTTCACTCTGTGATAATATGAGCCGTTCCTGTCATGTCATCAGCAGGTTGCAATCGAGCCTGGAAGCATCTTTTCAAGCAGGAAAAGAGGGGGGGGGGCAATAAAACAGGCCGAAATCCAGACATCAGGGACTTTCTCATCAGCAAGTCGCAACAGACGCATTGAAAGACTTAAAGAGTCACAGAAAGCTTCACAAGTGGATTAAGGCATGGATTAACATTGTCACAAAACTGTAATAAGGCACACAAGCGTCAAAGGAACTCTATCTCAACTCAAATGTATTTATAGAGCACTTTCAAACAGCCATCGCTGCACACAAAGTACTGTACATGGAGCAACTAACATATAATATACAACAGTAAAGCAAAGCAGCAAATCAATATCAAAGTATCAATCTGTCGCATCATTTAAAAAAAAATCCCTTCTGGTAGTCGGCATCCCAAAACATTGACAATTGCTCACTTTTGAATGAATCGTTGCAGGTTTTGGTACCCAACCAAGCCTCGCATAACTTGTGTGTGTTTGCCACAGAGTGCGGCTTCGTATTTAATGATTATTGTTTGATAGCTATTTATTTTCACGAGTGGGTCCAGTCTGCCGTTTTTGTTTTATTTATTTTTTGGGGTCGAACACGCTTAAATTGACGCTGCTTTCATTCCCGCTCACGCGTCTGTTTTACAATCAGACACGTCACTTCAGCGCCGGTCGTTCATTCCTTCAATGTTACAAAAGAAAAGTCTCAATTATACGTTTTATGGATTTTCTTTCCAGCGTTTTCTGATTTTTGATTGTAGCTATATAAAGCACCTTTTGCCTTTTGTTGTATTGAATAGAAGAACTGAAATGTACTCTATAGGTCATCCAAATGTTTTTATAAAGGCACACTCAATTTTTGAAAACAATGCAACAAATTGCACTTTTGGCTCAGTTCTTTCTTTTCCTGTTGTTGTTGTTGGTGGTGGTTTTACTTGTTGAAATTGTTGACATTTTATGCTGGTGGTTTTGGATGCAGATTTCTTGATTTTCACCTGTTGTGCGTCAAAAAATGGCTTCAATCCATGTACACTTCAAATAATTAAAAAAAACAAAAACAAAACAATTGTATCCAGTCATTTGCTTTTCTTTTTTTCACCCGTAGTGAATAATCAAAAAAGTACAAAACAAAAACGAATGAATAAACATCATTAAAAATACAAAACCGTCGATAGATGTCATAATATGCAATGCAGGGTTGACTTGCACCAAAACATGAAAGGCAATCCCCCCCCCAAGTAATAAAAACCTCAACAGGCAGCTGTTTAGCACCCTTGTCAGTTAATGTTTACTGTCAAACCTAATAAAAGAAAATACACACGTTTTCTTATGTATCTATTTTATGAATGGATTTATTTATTATTTTTTTTTAATCAGTGTCCCGGTGGTCCAATGGTGGGCGTGGTGGTTGTTCGTCTCTGTGTGCCCTGCGATTGGCTGGCAAACGGTTCAGGGTGTCCTCCGCCTACTGCCCCAAGATGGCTGGGATAGACTCCAGCAACCCCCCCGCGACCATTGTGAGGATAAGGCGGATCGGAAAATGGATGGATTTAAAAAAAAAAATTTTTTTATCATGACAAAAAAATATATATATATCGTCGGTTTGAAAATCGATGACTTGCAAATGAGAAAACGGAAGAGCGGCCAGAGCATTCCTCCCATTGGACCAATCAGATGATTTGCTCCACCCACATGCCAATTAATTCAAGTGTCCACAGGTGTTGGCTCATCCCACGCCAGAATTGTGACGCCAGTCAAGTTAAGAGTTTGGAACAAGAAGGCTGACTTCTCTGTGGGGCGCCAACAGCAAATATGTTTGCTTGAGCTGTTCGTTTATCTTTACTTTTTGTCTTTTTTACTTTCCTTGTTGTAGGAGCAACCTACGTGTTGTTTTTGTTTTTTAAAAATATCCCATCTCTATGTTGTAGCAGAGAAGCAGTCTTGTCCTTTCAGGTGCCTCATTTGAAACGACGCCATGAAGGAGGAAATTGCCGCCGCCGTCTTTTTCGTGGGCCGCGTGGTCAAGCGCTACGGGTGTCTGGACAACGACGGCCGTGAGCGCTTCGCCGCCGCGCTCACGTCCGCCTTGTTTGAGAGCTACAAGAACCATTGGCACCCCAACATGCCCACCAAGGGGCAGGCCTACAGGTATGCTTCAGTGCCACTCCTTGGGTGTCTTTTTCAAAGCTGCCATGGGACTTCTACATAATGGCTAACAACTCTAAATTAGTTTTTTTTTCTTCCCCCGCTTTAGATGTCTGCGAATGAACCGCGTACAACAACAGGATCCAGTGCTTCGGAAGGCGTGCGATAGAAGCAGCGTGCGCTACGAGGACCTGGGCCTGCCTCAGGAGCTCACCGTGTGGGTCGACCCCGGAGAAGTGTCATGCAGGTCGGTGGACATTTTGTATCCAACAAGCCGGAGGCTTGTTTGTTTGAATATCTAAATGACAAATGGCCTAATTCATGACTGACCGTCCTCTACTTGAAATTTAATACCATGGTCTTTGTCATTATTTTTTTTTTAATCTAAGTTGCTTGAAGAGTGAACCTTGAGACATGTGTGGCAGGTACGGCGAACACGGCGCCCCCTTCTCCATCTCAATGGTGGACGGCAGCCGGCGCGCCGACGGCCAATTCTCCCGGCGAGTCCACGACGCCGTGGAACGCGCCAGCCTGGACGTACCCTCGGAGAGTTCTTCGGATGAGGATGATGACTGGGTGGAGGAGAAAGAGGGCGGTAGCAGCAGCGGGCCATCTGCTGCTCTCGGTGCCGAACCCAAAGCCATCCCGACTGTTAGCAATCCCAAAAGCGTCTACCGGGTAAGTCGGCACAGGGAAAGTCTGGTAGTACTTTATCCACCCTATTGCTTGAAAGTATAGACTGGGGCTATTTTATCCTTCTCCTTCCCACATACTTTAAACCCTTGAACATAAACTTATGGGATTTTTTTAAGCTAATTCAAATGTAACTTTACCATTGAATTTACATTTCCTCCTTTTACAGTTAACTGACGATCTAATCTACTTGAGTAAAATAATTAGTACTTTGTTACGTTCCATCATTGGATGTTTGAAAGGAGTCCTAGAATATGAATTGTCTACATATGTATTTTACAAACCACCTTTTTAGTTCAGCGAGTTTGCTTCCGGCGCACCGCAGATGTGGCTCACCCACCCCAAAAGGAAGCCATTCGGCGGGGACGCCTTCCTGCCTCTCGTCCCTCTTCCTCCTCTCTCACCGCAGCACCTGGCGGGCTCCAAAGGTTTCCATTCCTACCGGGCTATGTTTACCTTCACTGGGCCTCGTGTGGATAAGTACCACTGGGTCAGCAAGTCTCGCTCCTAGAACTTTCTGGATCATCGGTGAAGGGAAAAAAAAACAAGTCTCAGGGCTGTTTGTGTCTTTAAAGGAAATGGTTTTGAATATTTGTGCATGATTTAACTTTTTTCTCCCCTTTTTTTAACGTCTTGACACAAGTGCTTTTAAGTAATTCTAACTGTAAATGTGTTTTTAATCACCGGTACCTGTGAATAAAGTAAATTGTGAACTGTAGCTCAAAAGAAATAAACAGATCAGTTTCAGATGGTTTGTGTTAATCCCCCGTTTTTAACCTAATTGTTAAGCCATTGTGCTCAATGTAATGTCTGCAACATAGACCACTAAGGGACTCATCCGAGAACAATGTTACCCAGGAGAAATAAAAACCTTAATCAAGATCAAGCTGCATGTAATTGGTCTTTTTTGTTGACACTGGGCATTAAGTGGAAGCTTACTGCTTGTGTTTGAGATGAGTCTCTTCAAATCATAACAATTATTTTATGATTAGCAACTTTCCACGTTTGCAATTAGTGCCCTATTTCCCCCCCTAATGAAAGTATCTAATGTATTGTTTTTGTAGTGATTTTCACTCCAAGGACTGCAATTTTATCCAAGCTGTGGTATGCTTTGGATTCAGGGTTGACTTCCAATACCGAAACGTTACTATAATACTGTTGTATTGGCGCAGCCATGTCATTTGCATGCCTTGGTAGCATTTATGGAAATGCTATCTGTAGGGTCGAAAACGGAACAAGTGTATTCTACTCGTGCCAAGTAGTGTTCGTGCAGCAAGGTTTACGAGCAAATTTGTGTATTGGTAGTCCATTTGGTTTCGACGTCCATCTAAAGGTCCATATTTTACTACGCTCTTTATCCTCACTAGTATAAAGTACTAGCGAGCACTAGCTTAAAACGGCCTTCCGACAGGACGAAGCGAGTGTACAGGAAGGACACTCGGTCACTCTGGGACGTCACAGCTCAACGGCCGCCGCCGGGCCAATGGCGCGGCGGCATTATTCGCGCGCGTAACTTCTCCGCCCAATCGGAAAGCTTGTTGTTAAAACGTGGATCGGCGCTAGGTCACATCCGGTCGTATATAAACCGCCACGAGTTAGCGGTGAATTCGGAGTGTCCATTTTGAGCTGAGATCCGGCGGCTCCCTCTCTTTTTTTCCCCCTCCCCTTGTTAAAGTAAGACAGCTTTGCTCTTTTTCGGCTGCTGAAGCGCTTATTTGTAACTCTAGGAGCGATAAGGTTTCCGTGCGCGGCTATTGACGTGTTGAACTACCTTCCGATTTGAGCGTAATTGTAACATTTCCCGGATCGGTAAGACGATGCTATCGACGAACTAGCTGGCTAACAGTAGCGCCTTATGTCCAGGCTGTTATTACGTATGGCTAATGAATGATTAACACGCATTCGAGTAATAATTTCCACCTGAATGTACACTTGTGTACCCCATTCGTTACCATGAACTCCATTTCCTTGCGCGGTGTGTAATGTTTCGCTTTGTTTCGTTTGCAAGTGTCGGAATGCCAACCGGGGCCTTGCTCGTTCCCCACGAGCGCAGTTCGTTAGCATCCGGCTAGCCATCTTATTGTTACCAAACATTTGCCGAGGTCGCCAAAGTGGAAAACGCGGCCGTCCAAGTATCTATTTAAAAACACCTGTTATATAACTCGGCCAATCGGCTGTGATTTTAAGTACAACTGCTGGAAGTGGGCTATTGCGCATGTTTTGGTCTGTGTGACAAGCGTGCATTTGTTTGAATGGGAATATTCCGCCCGCCCCCCCACTGTTTAGGTCAGTCAGTTAGGCTCGAGCAACTTTGAAGTCGCTCTTTAATTCCTGTGAAGTCCTAAAAACGCCAGAAAAAGCCACGTTAAGTATTTTGGATAATCACAATGTTTTAAAATTGTGATTCAGACAGAGTGAGTAATGAAAAACATGAACCACGATCTCAAAACCAGAGCCCAACTGATTTTGATGTTTTTGTTGTTTTAATACCGATTCTGGTATTTGGCAGAAACAATTTCAGATAACTAATGAACTCTTTATTCATTGAGAACATCTAGAATTATTACAATACTTTGATTTGGATGCTTAATGTATAGATCAAACGTATGAATCACAGGCAGATTGTTTTCACAATGCAGTAGTGGTGTAACTTGGCAGCAGAGACATTTTCAAATACAAAAACCTGCAAAAAACTCCTTATAATTTGCAGAAAGGCTGAAAAAAAAACCATATCCTGTCCTCCAGTCCCATCTCAGCAAATCTCCGTCTGATTTATGATTATTCTGAGCTGGGCTGCAATCAAATGAGTTTTCAATGTATCCTTCTATGCCACACTCGAAGAATACATGATTTGAACTGTCGGAAGCTCCGCACTGATGAAACGTACTGCCCCACCTCCCCTCATCTCATTTCAGGCTACGTTAACAATCCACCCTCACGATGGCCGACGCTGACGTTCTGCTCATGGAGACTTCGGAGCAAAACGGTAATGAGGGCGACGAGGACCAGAATGACGACGCCGCCGCCGAAGCCGAGCTGATGGCCGACGACGATGCAGACGGCGGCAAGATTGACGCCAGCAAAAGTGAAGAGGATGCAGGGTGGGTGTCTATTTTTATTTTGAAGAATTGTCTTATTTGTCAACGTCGGTTTCTTGCCCCAAGACAAATACAAAAAAAGAGCCTTGCCATTTTCTTAATTCCTCGCATACTTTTAAACAGTTTACTAGACTTGACTCGTTGTGCCAGACTCATCACTCATGTAAGAGCAAATACCTGACCCGTTTATGGCCTTGACTGTGAAGCGATGTATTTATTGAACACTTCCGGACATTTTCTTGTAATGCGGTTGTATATGTGTGCACGTCACCAGTAAGAGTAACAAGCGTCCGTCCCTACTCCCCCGTTTTTCTCTTCTCCAGCAAAATGTTTGTTGGCGGCCTGAGCTGGGAGACCAACAAGAAGGACCTCAAGGACTACTTCAGCAAGTTCGGCGAGGTGTCGGACTGCACCATCAAAATCGACACGGCGAGCGGGCGCTCCCGCGGCTTTGGCTTTGTGCTCTTCACAGACTCCGCCAGTGTGGACAAGGCGGGTGCTCGTCGAATTGAAACGCCGTGCGGTGCCCTCGTCCGCCTGCCATTTTGGCTGACTTTTACTGGCGCGTGCGCCCGCGCGCTTTGCAGGTGCTGCAGCAGAGCCAGCACAAACTGGACGGGCGCCAGATCGACCCCAAGCGGGCCCTGGCCATGAAGAAGGAGCCCGTCAAGAAGATCTTTGTCGGCGGTTTGAACCCGGAAGCCACTGAGGAAAGCATCAGGGAGCACTTTGGAGCCTTTGGAGAGGTGAGGAGACCCCCCGGCTACAAAGCAAAGTCTGTTGATGGAACGCAATGGGGCTGGAGGGGCGACTTGTAGACAGCTGTTTTTCTCCACTTTTATTGAAATTGATTTGTACATCATCCATCCACTGCTCTTTTGTCAAGTTGCGTCAAACAAAGACAATAACATTTTGTCTTGGTATAGATGAACGTCGTTTGAATTATGTTGAATACAACAAAGCGTGCAGGACTTAACATAGCTTTACATAATTTATTGTTGCTGGGGAAAAACAGGTGGTTATACCACCCCGGTGTTTTACATTTGGCATTTTGAAATCTGCAAATGTCTTTTGTTCAAGTCCGAAGCATGACGTTTCAAGTTGCTGACACGTGTCGTCGTCTTTCAGATCGAAACCATCGAGCTTCCCCTGGACCCCAAGTCGAAGAAGAGGAGGGGCTTCATCTTCATCACGTACAAAGAGGAAGCCAGCGTCAAGAAGTGCTTGGAGAAGAAGTTCCACAACATTGAGGGCGGAAGGGTCAGTGGTCTTGTCGAGATGGGCGGCGAGAACGTCGTGCGGGCGTTTGAAGGTGGCCGTTGTGTTTCTGGTGGCAGTGCGAGCTGAAGATTGCCCAGCCCAAGGAGGTGTACCAGCAGCAGCAGCAACAGCAGCAGCAGTACGGCGGAGGACGCGGCGGAGGCTACGGCAGCCGAGGAGGTCGCGGCCGCAGCGGGGGTCGGGCGTCGTATTTGTTAAGAAGTTGATCCTGGAAAGGAGTCGGATTGAAGGGCTTAATGGGTGCCTTGCCTTGGCTTGGCTTGGCTTTGCGTCGACAGGCCAGAGCCAGGGCTGGAACCAGGGCGGCTACGGAAACTACTACCAGGGCTACGGCGGCCAGGGCTACGGCGGCTACAGCAGCTATAGCGGCTACGGCGGCTACGACTACCCCTCCGGTGGCTACTATGGATACCCTGGATATGACTACAGTACGTATGACGCGGCACGTGTTGCGTCATTGCGCCAAGTGACTCAAATGCATGTTAAAAGGAGCAACCTTTTAACATGCAAGAAACCTTTCTAGTTGTAGTTCACTTGGAACATTTGGAATAACCTTTTGTACTCCTCTAGATAGCGATAGTGTGAAGCACTCACAGTGAATAAATACTGTTCTTGGTAAAAGTGGCATTAAACGTGCCCGAGTTTTATTTTGAAACATTTTTTTTTGTGTGAACACGCCTTTCAAAACAAATGTTGACGATGCAAAGATTGCGCCCGCGAAGCTGCGATTGAGACTTGTTGCGCTTCGCCACCATGTGGAAATGTGTTTTGTTTGTCTCGACTTGCGATGTGTGCAGTTGACGATGATGCTGTGTTGCCAGGCCAGGGCAGCGCCAGTTACGGCAAAGCTCCCAGACGGGGCCACCAGAGCACCTACAAGCCATACTAATGCGCGCACCTGGGAGGTACGTCATCCGCCGTCGGCTACGCTTCCGTTGGAAGGCGACTGGCACACTTACGGGGTTCTTGTCTCTCCTCCCCTCGAAGGATCCAGCCAAACAAAACGGCCGACTGGACAAACGCGACTCCTTTTATGACAGAAGACCATTTGTACAGAACACATCAGAAATGTAACTTTTTTTCCCCCTTTTTTTATTTTTATTGTATGCTTTCATTTTTTTAGGTTTTATTTTCCTTCTGTTTTGTTTTCCCTCCCCAACATTTCCATTGAAAGGAAGTGTAATTTTACTGTACTTTTTGGTACCTGTTTTGATTCTAATGTATTGTAAGGGTATTTTACATGTCAGCTGGCTTTACAGGTTTGGATGACTTACTTGGCGCTGTAAAGGAGCTTTTTTTTGACAAATAAAAAAAGAGAAAAATTCACAGACGTGGTGTCCTTTTGTTTGTTTGTTTGAGAATTAAAAGTTTGAAACCCTAACCTGAGTTTTAAGGTGTACTTTGAAACCATTATTCCTCGGACCAAATCCTAATTCAAATCATTCACCCTTGTTTCAAGGCCGAATCGGGAATCCAAACCGAGCTTGAAATCTTTCACCATCGTTTGAAACCCTGACCTGTAACCCTAATATAAATGCTCAAACTGTAGTTTTTAAAATTATCCGTTGTATTATTTGCGTGCACTAACAGATGTATTGCAGGGGACCGCAGCAGCGCGACTGTGCGTTGTCCAATGTTTGACTACCTGGAGACCCTGGCTGAGCAGGGCATGTCGGCGATAACGATGCGCCGATTGGCTCCTCTGAACTTAAGGTGTGCCCATACAGAAGCGTCGGCACGCGTCTCTCCCAATACACACGCATTCAAAGTGGATGATTGTGTCAGGAAACAGACGCATGCGCGACGCCACAACGTGCTCACAGCTTCAGTCCACGAGAGCCGCACACAGACAATTAGACAAGACGAATCGCGGGAGGTTTCGACTGTGCAGTTTTGCTCCCGTCTACCCGGGGATCTTTGCAGCTGTTTAACAGCAGAACACCGCAACATGGTAAATGAACATCACAATGGCGTCCTCAAATAATATTTGCATGCCTCAGACATTGCATTCACCTTTAGTGGAAGAGCAGCATTGCACATTCCTGTGCTCCCTTGTGTCAGTATTTAAAATGGTTCTTAACTCCTCTTCTGATATATTTTTCAGTGAGGGGATGTGAAAAGGGGAATTGTACAAATGAAAAGGATATTTTTTTTTTCATGTTTAGTATTTATTTTGGTAAAATTAGTATTTTGTTTTGTTTTTGTTAAATTAAGGGGAGGGGGGAGACAACTACTGTTTAACAAAGTTAAAGTAAAAATGTCTTATTTCCCTAAAAGGGCTATTTCTATTATTAAGCAGGCACAACTTAACAAAATAAAAGAGTTCCTGTGCCTCAATACAATACCTCTCATTATTTGCTGTGTCCTGGCAAAGTGAATAATTGTTATTTTCATGCACCCCATTATTGGTTGGTTGTGAGGAGTGTTGATTTGTATAAGCTTGGCTTGACCATACTAAATGGGCATATAGCCCTGTTCCCCATGACCGCCGGACCTTGTTCTTCTTAAAAAAAAAGTGGACCTACAGCATTTCTAATTGAGGACCACTGATGTATAGTAAGGCGTTTTTAGCCCAAAATAACCCGACCATTTATAGTAAGACGTTTTTGATGAAAAAAACCGACCATATATAGTAAGGTGTTTTTTGACGAAAAAACGACCATGTATAGTAAGCCATTTTTAGCCGAAAAAACCGACCATGTATATGAAGGCATTTTTAGCCGAGAATAATGACCATGTATAGTAAGGCGTTTTGGTGAAAAAACGACCATGTATAGTAAGGCATTTGTAGTTTAAAAAAAACGACCATGCATAGTAAAGCATTTTAAGCCGAAAACAACTATGAATAGTAAGGCGTTTTTTGACGAAAAAATCGACCATGTATAGTAAGGCGTTTTTAGCTGAAAAAAACGACCATATATAGTAAGGCGTTTTTTGACGAAAAAAACGACCATGTATTGTAAGGCGTTTTTGATGAAAAAACGACCATGTATAGTTAGGCGTTTTTTGACGAAAAAAACGACCATGTATAGTAAGGCGTTTTTGATGAAAAAACGACCATGTATAGTAAGGCGTTCTTTGACGAAAAAAAATGACCATTTATAGTAAGGCGTTTTTGATGAAAAAACAACCATGTATAGTAAGGCGTTTTTTGATGAAAAAACGACCATGTATAGTAAGGCGTTTTTTGACGAAATAAACGACCATGTATATGAAGGCATTTTTAGCCGAGAATAATGACCATGTATAGTAAGGCGTTTTGGTGAAAAAACGACCATGTATAGTAAGGCATTTGTAGTTTAAAAAAAACGACCATGCATAGTAAAGCATTTTAAGCCGAAAACAACTATGAATAGTAAGGCGTTTTTTGACGAAAAAATCGACCATGTATAGTAAGGCGTTTTTGATGAAAAAACGACCATGTATAGTTAGGCGTTTTTTGACGAAAAAAACGACCATGTATAGTAAGGCGTTTTTGATGAAAAAACGACCATGTATAGTAAGGCGTTCTTTGACGAAAAAAAATGACCATTTATAGTAAGGCGTTTTGATGAAAAACGACCATGTATAGTAAGCGTTTTTGATGAAAAAACGACCATGTATAGTAAAGCGTTTTTGGCGAAATAAGCGACCATGTATAGTAAGGCGTTTTGATGAAAAAACGACCATGTATAGTAAGGCGTTTTTGCGAAAAAACGACCATGTATAGTAAGGCGTTTTTGCGAAAAAACGACCATGTATAATAAGGCGTTTTTGCGAAAAAACGACCATGTATAGTAAGGCGTTTTTGGTGAAAAAACGACGAAAAAAAGCGCGACCATGTATAGTAAGGCGTTTTGATTAAAAAAAGCGACCATGTATAATAAGCGTTTTGATTAAAAAACGACCATGTATAATAAGGCGTTTTTGACAAAAAAACGACCATGTATAATAAGGCGTTTTTGGCGAAAAAACGACCATGTATAATAAGGCGTTTTTGATGAAAAAACGACCATGTATAATAAGGCGTTTTTGGCGAAAAACGACCATGTATAATAAGGCGTTTTTGAAAAAAAACGACCATGTATAATAAGCGTTTTGACGAAAAAACGACCATGTATAATAAGGCGTTTTTGATGAAAAAACGACCATGTATAATAAGGCGTTTTTGATGAAAAAACGACCATGTATAATAAGCGTTTTTGATGAAAAAACGACCATGTATAATAAGCGTTTTTGATGAAAAAACGACCATGTATAATAAGCGTTTTTGATGAAAAAACGACCATGTATAATAAGCGTTTTTGCGAAAAAAAACGACCATGTATAATAAAGCGTTTTTGAAAAAAACGACCATGTATAATAAAGCGTTTTTGATGAAAAAACGACCATGTATAATAAGCGTTTTTGATGAAAAAACGACCATGTATAATAAGCGTTTTTGACGAAAAAACGACCATGTATAATAAGCGTTTTTGGCGAAAAAACGACCATGTATAATAAGGCGTTTTTGAAAAAAAACGACCATGTATAATAAGCGTTTTTGGCGAAAAAACGACCATGTATAATAAGCGTTTTTGAAAAAAAACGACCATGTATAATAAGCGTTTTTGCGAAAAAACGACCATGTATAATAAGGCGTTTTTGCGAAAAAACGACCATGTATAATAAGGCGTTTTTGCGAAAAAACGACCATGTATAATAAAGCGTTTTTGGCGAAAAAAGCGACCATGTATAATAAGGCGTTTTTGAAAAAAACGACCATGTATAATAAAGCGTTTTTGCGAAAAAACGACCATGTATAATAAGCGTTTTTGACGAAAAAACGACCATGTATAATAAGCGTTTTTGATGAAAAAACGACCATGTATAATAAGCGTTTTTGACGAAAAAACGACCATGTATAATAAGCGTTTTTGATGAAAAAACGACCATGTATAATAAGCGTTTTTGACGAAAAAAGCGACCATGTATAATAAGGCGTTTTTGATGAAAAAAGCGACCATGTATAATAAGCGTTTTTGACGAAAAAACGACCATGTATAATAAGGCGTTTTTGATGAAAAAACGACCATGTATAATAAGGCGTTTTTGATGAAAAAACGACCATGTATAATAAGCGTTTTTGATGAAAAAACGACCATGTATAATAAGGCGTTTTTGACGAAAAACGACCATGTATAATAAGGCGTTTTTGATGAAAAAACGACCATGTATAATAAGGCGTTTTTGGACGAAAAAACGACCATGTATAATAAGGCGTTTTTGACGAAAAAACGACCATGTATAATAAGGCGTTTTTGACGAAAAAACGACCATGTATAATAAGCGTTTTTGAAAAAAACGACCATGTATAATAAGGCGTTTTGATGAAAAAACGACCATGTATAATAAGCGTTTTTGATGAAAAAAACGACCATGTATAATAAGGCGTTTTTGATGAAAAAACGACCATGTATAATAAGCGTTTTTGATGAAAAAACGACCATGTATAGTAAGCGTTTTTGATGAAAAAACGACCATGTATAATAAGCGTTTTTGATGAAAAAACGACCATGTATAATAAGCGTTTTTGATGAAAAAACGACCATGTATAATAAGCGTTTTTGATGAAAAAACGACCATGTATAATAAGGCGTTTTTGACGAAAAACGACCATGTATAATAAGCGTTTTTGCGAAAAAAACGACCATGTATAATAAGCGTTTTTGACGAAAAAACGACCATGTATAATAAGGCGTTTTTGACGAAAAAACGACCATGTATAGTAAGCGTTTTTGAAAAAAAACGACCATGTATAATAAGCGTTTTTGACGAAAAAACGACCATGTATAATAAGGCGTTTTTGGCGAAAAAACGACCATGTATAGTAAGGCGTTTTTGGCGAAAAAACGACCATGTATAATAAGGCGTTTTTGGCGAAAAAACGACCATGTATAATAAGGCGTTTTTGGCGAAAAAACGACCATGTATAATAAAGCGTTTTTGGCGAAAAAACGACCATGTATAATAAGCGTTTTTGACGAAAAAACGACCATGTATAATAAGGCGTTTTTGCGAAAAAACGACCATGTATAATAAGGCGTTTTTGCGAAAAAACGACCATGTATAATAAGGCGTTTTTGACGAAAAAAACGACCATGTATAATAAGGCGTTTTTGCGAAAAAACGACCATGTATAATAAGGCGTTTTTGGCGAAAAAACGACCATGTATAATAAGCGTTTTTGCGAAAAAACGACCATGTATAATAAGCGTTTTTGAAAAAAAAACGACCATGTATAATAAGGCGTTTTGGCGAAAAAACGACCATGTATAATAAGGCGTTTTTGCGAAAAAACGACCATGTATAGTAAGGCGTTTTTGCGAAAAAACGACCATGTATAATAAGGCGTTTTTGCGAAAAAACGACCATGTATAGTAAGGCGTTTTTGCGAAAAAACGACCATGTATAATAAAGCGTTTTTGCGCGAAAAAACGACCATGTATAGTAAGCGTTTTTGACGAAAAAACGACCATGTATAATAAGGCGTTTTTGCGAAAAAACGACCATGTATAATAAGCGTTTTTGCGAAAAAACGACCATGTATAGTAAGGCGTTTTTGACGAAAAAACGACCATGTATAGTAAGGCGTTTTTGCGAAAAAACGACCATGTATAATAAGGCGTTTTTGAAAAAAACGACCATGTATAATAAGCGTTTTTGAAAAAAAACGACCATGTATAGTAAGGCGTTTTTGAAAAAAAACGACCATGTATAATAAGGCGTTTTTGACGAAAAAACGACCATGTATAGTAAGGCGTTTTTGCGAAAAAACGACCATGTATAATAAGCGTTTTTGACGAAAAAACGACCATGTATAATAAGGCGTTTTTGACGAAAAAACGACCATGTATAATAAGGCGTTTTTGAAAAAAAACGACCATGTATAGTAAGGCGTTTTTGACGAAAAAACGACCATGTATAATAAGCGTTTTTGAAAAAAAAACGACCATGTATAATAAGGCGTTTTTGCGAAAAAACGACCATGTATAATAAGGCGTTTTTGGCGAAAAAACGACCATGTATAATAAGCGTTTTTGCGAAAAAAACGACCATGTATAATAAGGCGTTTTTGACGAAAAACGACCATGTATAATAAGGCGTTTTTGAAAAAAAACGACCATGTATAATAAGCGTTTTTGAAAAAAAACGACCATGTATAATAAGGCGTTTTTGACGAAAAAACGACCATGTATAATAAGGCGTTTTTGACGAAAAAACGACCATGTATAGTAAGGCGTTTTTGCGAAAAAACGACCATGTATAATAAGGCGTTTTTGAAAAAAAACGACCATGTATAATAAGGCGTTTTTGCGAAAAAACGACCATGTATAATAAGGCGTTTTTGCGAAAAAAACGACCATGTATAGTAAGGCGTTTTTGATAAAAAAACGACCATGTATAATAAGGCGTTTTTGACAAAAAACGACCATGTATAATAAGGCGTTTTTGCGAAAAAACGACCATGTATAAAACGAAGGCGTTTTTGCGAAAAAACGACCATGTATAATAAGGCGTTTTTGGCGAAAAAACGACCATGTATAATAAGGCGTTTTTGAAAAAAACGACCATGTATAATAAGCGTTTTTGCGAAAAAACGACCATGTATAGTAAGGCGTTTTTGCGAAAAAACGACCATGTATAATAAGGCGTTTTTGACGAAAAAACGACCATGTATAGTAAGGCGTTTTTGTTTTTAAGGCGTTTTTGCGAAAAAACGACCATGTATAGTAAGGCGTTTTTGCGAAAAAACGACCATGTATAGTAAGGCGTTTTTGACGAAAAAACGACCATGTATAGTAAGGCGTTTTTGAAAAAAAACGACCATGTATAGTAAGGCGTTTTTGCGAAAAAACGACCATGTATAATAAGGCGTTTTTGACGAAAAACGACCATGTATAATAAGCGTTTTTGCGAAAAAACGACCATGTATAATAAGGCGTTTTTGACGAAAAAAACGACCATGTATAGTAAGGCGTTTTTGAAAAAAAACGACCATGTATAATAAGGCGTTTTTGTCGAAAAAACGACCATGTATAATAAGCGTTTTTGCGAAAAAACGACCATGTATAGTAAGCGCGTTTTGACGAAAAAACGACCATGTATAATAAGGCGTTTTTGAAAAAAAACGACCATGTATAATAAGGCGTTTTTGACGAAAAAACGACCATGTATAATAAGGCGTTTTTGACGAAAAAACGACCATGTATAATAAGGCGTTTTTGAAAAAAACGACCATGTATAGTAAGCGTTTTTGAAAAAAAACGACCATGTATAATAAGGCGTTTTTGACGAAAAAAACGACCATGTATAATAAGCGTTTTTGATCGAAAAAACGACCATGTATAGTAAGGCGTTTTTGAAAAAAACGACCATGTATAATAAGGCGTTTTTGAAAAAACGACCATGTATAATAAGGCGTTTTTGAAAAAAAACGACCATGTATAATAAGGCGTTTTTGACGAAAAAACGACCATGTATAGTAAGGCGTTTTTGGACAAAAAAAAACAACCATGTATAGTAAGGCGTTTTTTACCGAAAAAAACGACCATGTATAATAAGGCGTTTTTTACCGAAAAAAACGACCATGTATAATAAGGCGTTTTTGACGAAAAAATCGACCATGTATAGTAAGGCGTTTTTGACGAAAAAAACGACCATGTATAATAAGCGTTTTTGCGAAAAAACGACCATGTATAATAAGGCGTTTTTGAAAAAAACGACCATGTATAGTAAAGCGTTTTTGCGAAAAAAAACGACCATGTATAGTAAGCGTTTTTGCGAAAAAACGACCATGTATAATAAGGCGTTTTTGAAAAAACGAAAAAACGACCATGTATAGTAAGGCGTTTTTGACGAAAAAACGACCATGTATAATAAGCGTTTTTGCGAAAAAAACGACCATGTATAGTAAGGCGTTTTTGAAAAAAAACGACCATGTATAATAAGGCGTTTTTGAAAAAAAACGACCATGTATAATAAGGCGTTTTTGGCTGAAAAAAACGACCATGTATAATAAGGCGTTTTTGCGAAAAAACGACCATGTATAATAAGCGTTTTTGAAAAAAAACGACCATGTATAATAAGGCGTTTTTGAAAAAAACGACCATGTATAATAAGGCGTTTTTGACGAAAAAACGACCATGTATAATAAGGCGTTTTTGAAAAAAAAACGACCATGTATAATAAGGCGTTTTTGCGAAAAAACGACCATGTATAGTAAGCGTTTTTGACGAAAAAACGACCATGTATAATAAGCGTTTTTGAGAAAAAACGACCATGTATAATAAGGCGTTTTTGAAAAAAACGACCATGTATAATAAGCGTTTTTTGTATAGTAAGAAAAAAACGACCATGTATAATAAGCGTTTTTGCGAAAAAACGACCATGTATAATAAGGCGTTTTGACGAAAAAACGACCATGTATAATAAGGCGTTTTTGACGAAAAAACGACCATGTATAATAAGGCGTTTTTGAAAAAAAACGACCATGTATAATAAGGCGTTTTTGAAAAAAACGACCATGTATAATAAGCGTTTTTGAAAAAAACGACCATGTATAATAAGGCGTTTTTGAAAAAAAACGACCATGTATAATAAGGCGTTTTTGATGAAAAAACGACCATGTATAATAAGGCGTTTTTGAAAAAAACGACCATGTATAGTAAGGCGTTTTTGATGAAAAAACGACCATGTATACATGGTCGTTTTTGAAAAAAACGACCATACTATACATGGCGTTTTTTCGTCAAAAAACGACCATGTATACATGGTCGTTTTTGATGAAAAAACGACCATATACATGGTCGTTTTTCGTCAAAAGCGCCTTACTATACATGGTCGTTTTTTTGTCAAAAACGCCTTACTATACATGGTCGTTTTTGTCAAAAACGCCTTACTATACATGGTCGTTTTTTCAGTCAAAAAAACGCCTTACTATACATGGTCGTTTTTTGATCAAAAACGCCTTACTATACATGGTCGTTTTTAGTCAAAAACGCCTTACTATACATGGTCGTTTTTTTATACATGTCAAAACGCGCTTACTATACATGGTCGTTTTTTCGTCAAAAACGCCTTACTATACATGGTCGTTTTTTTCGTCAAAAACGCCTTACTATACATGGTCGTTTTTAGTCAAAAACGCTTACTATACATGGTCGTTTTTTCATCAAAAACGCCTTACTATACATGGTCGTTTTTTCGTCAAAAACGCCTTACTATACATGGTCGTTTTTTCGCAAAAACGCCTTACTATACATGGTCGTTTTTCGTCAAAAACGCCTTACTATACATGGTCGTTTTTTTTCAAAAACGCCTTACTATACATGGTCGTTTTTTCGCAAAAACGCCTTACTATACATGGTCGTTTTTTCATCAAAAACGCCTTACTATACATGGTCGTTTTTTAGTCAAAAAAACGCTTACTATACATGGTCGTTTTTTTCAAAAAACGCCTTACTATACATGGTCGTTTTTTCGTCAAAAACGCCTTACTATACATGGTCGTTTTTTTCAAAAACGCCTTACTATACATGGTCGTTTTTTCATCAAAAACGCTTACTATACATGGTCGTTTTTTCGTCAAAAACGCCTTACTATACATGGTCGTTTTTTCGCAAAAACGCTTTACTATACATGGTCGTTTTTTCGATCAAAAACGCCTTACTATACATGGTCGTTTTTTTTCAAAACAAAAACGCCGTTACTATACATGGTCGTTTTTCGTTTTTTCAAAAACGCCTTACTATACATGGTCGTTTTTCGTCAAAAACGCCTTACTATACATGGTCGTTTTTTCGCTCAAAAACGCCTTACTATACATGGTCGTTTTTTCGTCAAAAACGCCTTACTATACATGGTCGTTTTTAGTCAAAAACGCCTTACTATACATGGTCGTTTTTTCGTCAAAAACGCCTTACTATACATGGTCGTTTTTTTCGGCTAAAAACGCCTTACTATACATGGTCGTTTTTTTCAAAAACGCCTTACTATACATGGTCGTTTTTTCGCAAAAACGCCTTACTATACATGGTCGTTTTTTATCAAAAACGCCTTACTATACATGGTCGTTTTTCGTCAAAAACGCCTTACTATACATGGTCGTTTTTTCGCTCAAAAACGCCTTACTATACATGGTCGTTTTTTCGCAAAAACGCTTACTATACATGGTCGTTTTTAGTCAAAAACGCCTTACTATACATGGTCGTTTTTTCGTCAAAAACGCCTTACTATACATGGTCGTTTTTTTTCAAAAACGCTTTACTATACATGGTCGTTTTTTCGTCAAAAACGCCTTACTATACATGGTCGTTTTTCGTCAAAAACGCCTTACTATACATGGTCGTTTTTTCGCTCAAAAACGCCTTACTATACATGGTCGTTTTTAGTCAAAAACGCCTTACTATACATGGTCGTTTTTTCGTCAAAAACGCCTTACTATACATGGTCGTTTTTTTGGGCAAAAAACGCCTTACTATACATGGTCGTTTTTAGTCAAAAAACGCGCTTATATACATGGTCGTTTTTAGTCAAAAACGCCTTACTATACATGGTCGTTTTTTCATCAAAAACGCCTTACTATACATGGTCGTTTTTTCGTCAAAAACGCCTTACTATACATGGTCGTTTTTTTTCGTCAAAAAAGCCTTACTATACATGGTCGTTTTTTTAGTCAAAAACGCCTTACTATACATGGTCGTTTTTAGTCAAAAACGCCTTACTATACATGGTCGTTTTTTCGTCAAAAACGCCTTACTATACATGGTCGTTTTTTTCGTCAAAAACGCCTTACTATACATGGTCGTTTTTTTCGTCAAAAACGCCTTACTATACATGGTCGTTTTTTCGTCAAAAACGCCTTACTATACATGGTCGTTTTTTATCAAAAACGCCTTACTATACATGGTCGTTTTTTCAAAAACGCCTTACTATACATGGTCGTTTTTTCAACGCCTTACTATACATGGTCGTTTTTAGATCAAAAACGCCTTACTATACATGGTCGTTTTTTTTCAAACGCTTACTCAAAAACGCCTTACTATACATGGTCGTTTTTTCGTCAAAAACGCCTTACTATACATGGTCGTTTTTTCATCAAAAACGCCTTACTATACATGGTCGTTTTTTCAAAAAACGCCTTACTATACATGGTCGTTTTTTCAAAAACGCCTTACTATACATGGTCGTTTTTTCATCAAAAACGCCTTACTATACATGGTCGTTTTTAGCCTTACTATACAAAAACGCCTTACTATACATGGTCGTTTTTTCATCAAAAACGCCTTACTATACATGGTCGTTTTTTTCACAAAAACGCCTTACTATACATGGTCGTTTTTCATCAAAAACGCCTTACTATACATGGTCGTTTTTCATCAAAAACGCCTTACTATACATGGTCGTTTTTTCGTCAAAAACGCCTTACTATACATGGTCGTTTTTCGTCAAAAACGCCTTACTATACATGGTCGTTTTTAGTCAAAAACGCCTTACTATACATGGTCGTTTTTTCATCAAAAACGCCTTACTATACATGGTCGTTTTTTCAAAAACGCCTTACTATACATGGTCGTTTTTCATCAAAAACGCCTTACTATACATGGTCGTTTTTCATCAAAAACGCCTTACTATACATGGTCGTTTTTAGTCAAAAACGCCTTACTATACATGGTCGTTTTTTCGCCTCAAAAATGGTCGCCTTACTATACATGGTCGTTTTTTCGCAAAAACGCCTTACTATACATGGTCGTTTTTTCATCAAAAACGCCTTACTATACATGGTCGTTTTTTCAGCCAAAAACGCCTTACTATACATGGTCGTTTTTTCAAAAAACGCCTTACTATACATGGTCGTTTTTTACGCTAAAAACGCCTTACTATACATGGTCGTTTTTCGCAAAAACGCCTTACTATACATGGTCGTTTTTTCGTCAAAAACGCCTTACTATACATGGTCGTTTTTTCGTCAAAAACGCCTTACTATACATGGTCGTTTTTTTTCAAAAACGCCTTACTATACATGGTCGTTTTTTCGTCAAAAAACGCCTTACTATACATGGTCGTTTTTCGTCAAAAAACGCCTTACTATACATGGTCGTTTTTTGTCAAAAAACGCCTTACTATACATGGTCGTTTTTTCATCAAAAAACGCCTTACTATACATGGTCGTTTTTTCGTCAAAAACGCCTTACTATACATGGTCGTTTTTTCGTCAAAAACGCCTTACTATACATGGTCGTTTTTTCATCAAAAACGCCTTACTATACATGGTCGTTTTTCGTCAAAAACGCTTACTATACATGGTCGTTTTTTCATCAAAAACGCCTTACTATACATGGTCGTTTTTTCATCAAAAACGCCTTACTATACATGGTCGTTTTTTCATCAAAACGCCTTACTATACATGGTCGTTTTTCATCAAAAACGCTTACTATACATGGTCGTTTTTTCATCAAAAACGCCTTACTATACATGGTCGTTTTTTCGTCAAAAACGCCTTACTATACATGGTCGTTTTTTCGTCAAAAACGCCTTACTATACATGGTCGTTTTTTCGCAAAAACGCCTTACTATACATGGTCGTTTTTCATCAAAAACGCCTTACTATACATGGTCGTTTTTTCGTCAAAAACGCCTTACTATACATGGTCGTTTTTTCGCAAAAACGCCTTACTATACATGGTCGTTTTTCAACGCCTTACTATACATGGTCGTTTTTTTTCAAAAACGCCTTACTATACATGGTCGTTTTTTCGTCAAAAACGCCTTACTATACATGGTCGTTTTTTCGTCAAAAACGCCTTACTATACATGGTCGTTTTTTCGTCAAAAACGCCTTACTATACATGGTCGTTTTTTCATCAAAAACGCCTTACTATACATGGTCGTTTTTTCGTCAAAAACGCCTTACTATACATGGTCGTTTTTTCGTCAAAAACGCCTTACTATACATGGTCGTTTTTTCGTCAAAAACGCCTTACTATACATGGTCGTTTTTTCAAAAACGCCTTACTATACATGGTCGTTTTTTTCGTCAAAAACGCCTTACTATACATGGTCGTTTTTTCATCAAAAACGCCTTACTATACATGGTCGTTTTTTCGTCAAAAAACGCCTTACTATACATGGTCGTTTTTTTCGTAAAAAAACGCCTTACTATACATGGTCGTTTTTTCATCAAAAACGCCTTACTATACATGGTCGTTTTTTTTCAAAAACGCCTTACTATACATGGTCGTTTTTTCGTCAAAAACGCCTTACTATACATGGTCGTTTTTAGTCAAAAACGCCTTACTATACATGGTCGTTTTTTCGTCAAAAACGCCTTACTATACATGGTCGTTTTTTCATCAAAACGCCTTACTATACATGGTCGTTTTTTTCGCAAAAACGCCTTACTATACATGGTCGTTTTTCGTCAAAAACGCCTTACTATACATGGTCGTTTTTTCGTCAAAAACGCCTTACTATACATGGTCGTTTTTTCATCAAAACGCCTTACTATACATGGTCGTTTTTTCGTCAAAAACGCCTTACTATACATGGTCGTTTTTCGTCAAAAACGCCTTACTATACATGGTCGTTTTTTTTCAAAAACGCCTTACTATACATGGTCGTTTTTTCGTCAAAAACGCCTTACTATACATGGTCGTTTTTCGTCAAAAACGCCTTACTATACATGGTCGTTTTTCGCCAAAAACGCCTTACTATACATGGTCGTTTTTTCATCAAAAACGCCTTACTATACATGGTCGTTTTTCGCAAAAACGCCTTACTATACATGGTCGTTTTTCAAAAACGCCTTACTATACATGGTCGTTTTTAAAAAACGCCTTACTATACATGGTCGTTTTTTCGCAAAAACGCCTTACTATACATGGTCGTTTTTCGTCAAAAACGCCTTACTATACATGGTCGTTTTTTCGTCAAAAACGCCTTACTATACATGGTCGTTTTTCGTCAAAAACGCCTTACTATACATGGTCGTTTTTTCATCAAAACGCCTTACTATACATGGTCGTTTTTTCATCAAAAACGCCTTACTATACATGGTCGTTTTTTCATCAAAAACGCCTTACTATACATGGTCGTTTTTTCGTCAAAAACGCCTTACTATACATGGTCGTTTTTTCATCAAAAACGCCTTACTATACATGGTCGTTTTTTCATCAAAAACGCTTACTATACATGGTCGTTTTTTCATCAAAAACGCCTTACTATACATGGTCGTTTTTTCATCAAAAACGCCTTACTATACATGGTCGTTTTTTCGCTAAAAACGCCTTACTATACATGGTCGTTTTTTCATCAAAAACGCCTTACTATACATGGTCGTTTTTCGTCAAAAACGCCTTACTATACATGGTCGTTTTTCATCAAAAACGCCTTACTATACATGGTCGTTTTTTCATCAAAAACGCCTTACTATACATGGTCGTTTTTTCGTCAAAAACGCCTTACTATACATGGTCGTTTTTTCGTCAAAAACGCCTTACTATACATGGTCGTTTTTAGTCAAAAACGCCTTACTATACATGGTCGTTTTTTCGTCAAAAACGCCTTACTATACATGGTCGTTTTTAGTCAAAAACGCCTTACTATACATGGTCGTTTTTCATCAAAAACGCCTTACTATACATGGTCGTTTTTAGTCAAAAACGCCTTACTATACATGGTCGTTTTTCATCAAAAACGCCTTACTATACATGGTCGTTTTTCGTCAAAAACGCCTTACTATACATGGTCGTTTTTTCGCAAAAACGCCTTACTATACATGGTCGTTTTTCGTCAAAAACGCCTTACTATACATGGTCGTTTTTTCGTCAAAAACGCCTTACTATACATGGTCGTTTTTTCGCAAAAACGCCTTACTATACATGGTCGTTTTTTCGCAAAAACGCCTTACTATACATGGTCGTTTTTTCGTCAAAAACGCCTTACTATACATGGTCGTTTTTTCGCAAAAACGCCTTACTATACATGGTCGTTTTTTCGCTAAAAACGCCTTACTATACATGGTCGTTTTTCATCAAAAACGCCTTACTATACATGGTCGTTTTTCGTCAAAAACGCCTTACTATACATGGTCGTTTTTTCGTCAAAAACGCCTTACTATACATGGTCGTTTTTTCATCAAAAACGCCTTACTATACATGGTCGTTTTTTCAAAAAACGCCTTACTATACATGGTCGTTTTTTCGCAAAAACGCCTTACTATACATGGTCGTTTTTTCATCAAAAACGCCTTACTATACATGGTCGTTTTTTCGCAAAAACGCCTTACTATACATGGTCGTTTTTTCGTCAAAAACGCCTTACTATACATGGTCGTTTTTTCAAAAAACGCCTTACTATACATGGTCGTTTTTTCATCAAAAACGCCTTACTATACATGGTCGTTTTTTCGTCAAAAACGCCTTACTATACATGGTCGTTTTTTCTTCAAAAACGCCTTACTATACATGGTCGTTTTTCTTCAAAAACGCCTTACTATACATGGTCGTTTTTTCGCAAAAACGCCTTACTATACATGGTCGTTTTTCGCAAAAAAACGCTTACTATACATGGTCGTTTTTCATCAAAAACGCCTTACTATACATGGTCGTTTTTCATCAAAAACGCTTACTATACATGGTCGTTTTTCATCAAAAACGCTTACTATACATGGTCGTTTTTTCGTCAAAAACGCCTTACTATACATGGTCGTTTTTCGTCAAAAACGCCTTACTATACATGGTCGTTTTTCGTCAAAAACGCCTTACTATACATGGTCGTTTTTTCATCAAAAACGCCTTACTATACATGGTCGTTTTTAGTCAAAAACGCCTTACTATACATGGTCGTTTTTCTTCAAAAACGCCTTACTATACATGGTCGTTTTTCTTCAAAAACGCCTTACTATACATGGTCGTTTTTCGCAAAAACGCCTTACTATACATGGTCGTTTTTCGCTAAAACGCTTACTATACATGGTCGTTTTTCGCAAAAACGCCTTACTATACATGGTCGTTTTTCGCTAAAAACGCCTTACTATACATGGTCGTTTTTCGTCAAAAACGCCTTACTATACATGGTCGTTTTTCGTCAAAAACGCCTTACTATACATGGTCGTTTTTTCTTCAAAAACGCCTTACTATACATGGTCGTTTTTCGCTAAAAACGCTTACTATACATGGTCGTTTTTTTCGCTAAAAACGCTTACTATACATGGTCGTTTTTCATCAAAAACGCCTTACTATACATGGTCGTTTTTCATCAAAAACGCTTACTATACATGGTCGTTTTTCGTCAAAAACGCCTTACTATACATGGTCGTTTTTAGTCAAAAACGCCTTACTATACATGGTCGTTTTTCGTCAAAAACGCCTTACTATACATGGTCGTTTTTTCGCAAAAACGCCTTACTATACATGGTCGTTTTTTCGTCAAAAACGCCTTACTATACATGGTCGTTTTTTCGTCAAAAACGCCTTACTATACATGGTCGTTTTTCATCAAAAACGCCTTACTATACATGGTCGTTTTTTCATCAAAAACGCCTTACTATACATGGTCGTTTTTCATCAAAAACGCCTTACTATACATGGTCGTTTTTTCTTCAAAAACGCCTTACTATACATGGTCGTTTTTTTCGCAAAAACGCCTTACTATACATGGTCGTTTTTTCGCTAAAAACGCCTTACTATACATGGTCGTTTTTTCGCTAAAACGCCTTACTATACATGGTCGTTTTTCGCTAAAACGCCTTACTATACATGGTCGTTTTTAGTCAAAAACGCCTTACTATACATGGTCGTTTTTTCATCAAAAACGCCTTACTATACATGGTCGTTTTTTCGCAAAAACGCTTACTATACATGGTCGTTTTTTTCAAAAACGCTTACTATACATGGTCGTTTTTTCTTCAAAAACGCCTTACTATACATGGTCGTTTTTCGTCAAAAACGCCTTACTATACATGGTCGTTTTTCGTCAAAAACGCCTTACTATACATGGTCGTTTTTTCGCTAAAAACGCCTTACTATACATGGTCGTTTTTAGTCAAAAACGCCTTACTATACATGGTCGTTTTTAGCTAAAACGCCTTACTATACATGGTCGTTTTTGGGTCAAAAACGCCTTACTATACATGGTCGTTTTTTGGTCAAAAACGCCTTACTATACATGGTCGTTTTTGTCAAAAACGCCTTACTATATATACATGGTCGTTTTTCGTCAAAAACGCTTACTATACATGGTCGTTTTTTCGCTAAAAACGCCTTACTATACATGGTCGTTTTTAGTCAAAAACGCCTTACTATACATGGTCGTTTTTTCGTCAAAAACGCCTTACTATACATGGTCGTTTTTAGTCAAAAACGCCTTACTATACATGGTCGTTTTTCGCAAAAACGCCTTACTATACATGGTCGTTTTTCGCAAAAACGACTTACTATACATGGTCGTTTTTTCGCAAAAACGCCTTACTATACATGGTCGTTTTTCGCAAAAACGCCTTACTATACATGGTCGTTTTTCGTCAAAAACGCCTTACTATACATGGTCGTTTTTCGCTAAAACGCCTTACTATACATGGTCGTTTTTTTGGGTCAAAAAACGCCTTACTATACATGGTCGTTTTTTTTGGTCAAAAAACGCCTTACTATACTTGGTCATTTTTTTGTCAAAAACGCCTTACTATATATACATGGTCGTTTTTTTCGTCAAAAAACGCCTTACTATATATACATGGTCGTTTTTTTCGTCTAAAAACGCCTTACTATACATGGTCGTTTTTTTCGTCAAAAAACGCCTTACAATACAGTCGGGATTTTTTCGTCGAAAAACGCCTTACAATACATAGTCGGTTTGTTTGGCTGTAAAAACGGCTGACTATCCACGGTCGTTTTTTTCCTGGAAAAACGCCAGAGTATATATAAATGGTCTTTTTTTTCGGCTAAACACGCCTTACTATACAAGGTCGTTTTTTGGGAGGGATAAAAACGCCTTACTTTACATCAGTGGTGTCAAACATACGGCCTGCGGGCCGGAGCCGGCCCCAAGGAGGTTTAATCAGGCCTGCAGGATCATTTAAAAGAAAAAAATGCATAAAAGACACGGAATGAATGTTTTTATTAAGGTGCAATTCATGGAGTATCCGCTTGGGGACACACTGTTTTCATCAGAGTAGTAGACAACATTGTTTTTGATCAGAGAAGAAGACAACATCAGTCTCAGTCTGTCACTGAGGCAGACCCAACACAGCAGAAGCTATCAAGGACATGTGAATACTTTATTATTTACACATTTAACAGCACCCTCCGTAGTTTCTAAGGTATCGGCAGGGATTAAATTTAGATTTTATATACACGTGATTTTATATACACGTGTAAATGGTTAAAAAATTAATTTCTTTATGAATTCATTTAATCTTAAAATGTAGTATATTTTTCAAGACCATATTACTTGCTAAAGTTTTGTGCCTTTGTACAATCAGTGGGATCAGTTGCTATGCATTACATGTGAATGACCAAAGTCAATTGCACATTTGTCTCAGGAAATCTAAGGTGCTTCATGAAATGTTTTGTAAAAGATATGTTCATTACATTTCAACATTTTCCTGATGTTCTTGTGCTTTTTTAGACCAAAACAAAGTAAAGACTTATTATTTTGGTTATTTATAGCAGAGTATGGTATCATTTTAATGGTCCGGCCCACTTGACATCTACCATGGCCCACAATGTGAAATGAGTTTGATACCCCTGCTATACATGGTCATTTTTAGGGGGATAAAACACCTTACTGTACACGGTAGTTTTTTTCAGCCAAAAACGCCTTCCGATACATGGTCGTTTTTTGAGGGGGATAAAAACGCCTTCCTATTCATGGTCGTTTTTTAAGGCCAAAAACGCTTTATTATGCATGGTCGGTTTTTTTGGGGGTGAAAATGCCTTACTGTACATGGTTGTTTTTTCCGGCCAAAAACGCCTTCCTATACATGGTCTTTTTTTGGGGGGTACGCCTTACCTTCCATGGTCGTTTTTAAGGCCAAAAACGCTTTACTATATATGGTCGTCTTTTGGGGTGATAAAAACACCTTACTATACATGGTAATTTTTTTCGGCCAAAAACGCCTTACTATACATGGTCTTTTTTTTTTTAGGGGCGGGGGGGTGGGGGGGACGCTTTACTACGGTATATATGGTCGTTTTCTTTTAGGCCAAAAACGCTTTACTATGCATGGTCGGTTTTTTGGGGGTAAAACGCCTTACTATACATGGTCGTTATACACACACACACACACACACACACACACACACACACACACACACACACACACACACACACACACACACACACACACACACACACCATGGTCATTTTATTCGGTCTTTTTTTTCGACTCAAACGCCTTGCTAGTCGTTACTTGCTCTAAAAATGCTTAACTCCGCGTGGACATCAAGAGAAAAAGGGAAGTTAAAGGCGGGAGTTGAACTTGAAAGAGGCAGTGCCACATTCATTCTTGAAGTCGGGGAACACGTCAACACTTTTGTTCCACCCTTTGATAATGGACAATATCGTCCAAAAACACGCCAGCGATTTATCATTTCACAGATTTCGTGTAATTCTTATACAGTACAGTAAGTTTTTTTTTTTACTGGCCCTGTTACACAAGCACAAAAAAAAAACGTTTCGCCTTTCTCAGTACCGGGCAAATTAATATCTGAAAAAGATGGATCCCACATGAGCGTCCAGATCGTAAATACCAGACATGGAATTGTAGAAAACGAGCAGAAAATCATTCAGAGCTGTTTAGAATGAGCAAAGCACCGCGCAGTGTAGCGTGTCGTGTGTGTGTGTGGCACACATTCCGCCGCCGAACGAAGCTCGCGTTGCGGCTACGTCTCGGCGATGGGCGCCAGTCTGGGCGTCTTCAACGTTCTCCACTGCTTGCGTGGCGTCCTCACGGGTACCCCGGCGCCTCTGTGCTGATGCTGTTTGTCCTCTTTGACTTTCCGGTCCCCGGCGCGCAGGAGCCGGGCGGCCGTCAGGAAAGGGTCGCTCGCCCCCCCCAAGTGCTCCTCCGGGGGACCGCGGCGGAATCCAGCCCCGACGGAGGTCCGCTCGCTTTCGACGTCAGCGCCACCGTTCATTTTGTGCATTCGCCTGCAAGCAAAAGACAAGTTGCAAGCATGTCCGGGAAAATGACATTTTTGAGAGGAACAACATTTTGCGACCTGATGTGCAGTAGCTGATGGGTGCACGTCTCTTCTCCTGCTGGAAAGCTTTGCTGGAATTGCAACTGCTCCTTCACTCATCTTTTGACTCCTCCCCTGCGTGCCTCACGCGCGCACACGTAGTAAGCAGGTCGATCCGTTTTTTATTTTATTGTATTTATTGGGGGGGAGCAATTTTTAGGAGTGAACGTGTTCCTGTCAGAATCTTCTTACATCGGCATCTAAATGATCATATGATTTAGGATGACATAATCATGCAATTTCTATTGAGATGAAGCGCTCCACGAGTCCAAACCACCGAGTGTTCCAGTGACCTTCAACCCACATGAGGATCCGCGCGGTCTGGCGTGAACCGGCCGAAAGCCGCGTTCTGGACGAACCTGCTGACCTGCAGTGAGAAGAAAGCAAACAAATGAGCGACGTGGATCGAGAGGTTACAGTCCACGCGGCCACGGGACGGTCGGACACATTATTTTTTTTTTTCTTTTCTTCCCCACTTGAGACATTTGTGGCGACTAATCGTCATACCGATCGAGCAAACTGCAATCGTGCAACATATCGGCAATGACGTGATTTTTTTCAAGCATCCCCAAAAATGTCTTAAAAAGTGAGACGGTAATATTTGTGTAAAATCCTTCATGATACATGATCCACAAGTCATTTTTGTACAACTTTTCTTACAAAATGTAATAAATCTTTTTTCAATTCAATGATGTGCCGGGCCGGATGTGGCCCCCGGGTCACCCGTTTGACACCAATGGTGTCAGGAGTCAACACGAGTTAATCGGGGCCCGCAAGGGTTGCAAATGCGACGATCTAGGAATATTCGGGAATTTCTATTGCTGCTCCGCCTGCGCCTGGTTTTGGGTGGAGGTGATATGGAGTGGTTGGCATGGCTGGCGCTGCTCAAAACAAATGATGTCATCGCCGCTGCACGCAAAGCACCTCGCGTCGACTGGAATTCATTCATCAGTCCTGGTAAAAAGTACGTTGCTTTGCTTTCAAGATCTTCAAATTGAGGGCTTTCAGGAAAAGCCACATAGCACTCTCCAATAAATCATTCTGAAACAGAAGACACAAAATGATACGAGTCATAATCCACAAAATTGTTTTTAACACGAAATCCACATGGTACATTTTGAACCCACCCACCAAAATTCTCTCTATTGTTTATTTAGTTCGGTTTTTTTTGTGGGGCGTGGCAGAAAATGTGATTTGGTGGGGGGTTCAAAAGCTATGAAATGATTCTGAAACCAACAAAATATTGCGCAATATCCACAAGAATGTGTTCGGGCAAAGTCGACTTCTGTCATTTTTGTGCAAAATCCGAAAATATTTCTTAAAACTTTTTGGAAAAGCCCACAAAGTACCGTACGAACCCGAATGGATCGTTTTTGTACCAAATCGACCAATCAGCTTTTGGCACTCAAATCCTGTTGGCGATGATGTCCTCGTGTTGGAGGAGCGTTGCCGTCAGCTGGTCTGCGACCGGCCCAGCAGGTCGGTCCGGTCGCTCTTCTCAGCTTTTTATTTCTGGAGCCACTCACGCTCTTGTGAGACGTTCGCTTTCCTTTCCTAAAGGTGTCACACACTCAGGTAAGACACGCTCACGCGTTTTTGATTGTTCTTGTACTTGCGATATTTCACAATGTCACTATTTCGTATTTCCTCTTTTGCTGGAGAAGCACACCTGACTGGATTTCAACAAATCGGATGAGTCGGCTCGTTTTCAAACTGGCAATTTGGCAAATGAGTTTTTCCTTTGTAAAATTCCAATTCGTTTTCAGGAATTGTGATTTGTTTTTTTAAATTGATGGCTCTTTTTTAAGAAAAAGAAGAACATTTTCAGGGAAAAAAAACCTGACCGTGTTCTTGAACATGTTTTGGGATAAGTGGATTTTAAAAGTTGGCCATGTCACGAAAGATTCAAATAACGAATTTGAAGGAAAAATAACCCCAAACAACTATTTGTCCTGAAAGAAGATTTTCTCATGATACTGATTGAGACTTTTTTTTTGGGGGGGGGGATCACTTGCCCTTGCAAATGTCCACCTTCATCTTCAAATATGACCATTTAATGGTCAAATGTTTCTCCCAGTTTTTTGTTTTTTTTCCTTTTCTATCCGACCAATCACCCGCATGCGTCCATCGAGCTTATTATCTCCTTCTGAGAGGAAATACGATATCTGATAAAAAAAAAAAGACAAACAAAACTGTCCCCACTTTCCTTTTTTCGAGCAGCACACACCCAAGTGTGTGTAATTCTCCACCGACAGGGCTGCAAACGAGTGAGACTTTGTCCTCCGCCGCCAGGGAGCCGACATGACGTCCAAGATGGTCGTCAAGCAGCCTCAGCCCGTCATGGTCCACCAAGACTCCAACGAGTGGGGCAGCGGCATCTGCGCCTGCTGCGACGACGTGCCCATGTGTAAGAGACAAGACTTTTTGCTTTTGCTTTTCCCCGATGGGAGTTTTGACATTGCGCGGTGACGTCACCATGGCATTGACGAGCGTTGGGGGAGTTTGCGAGGGCAACCCGATGTGTTTTGTGTGTGTGTGTGTGTGCGGTGGCTTAAAAAGGTTGCTGCGCGTTCTGGTGCTTGCCTTGCTTCGCCTGCATGACGGCCAAGAAATACGGCGAGTGCCTCTGCCTCCCCTTGGTGGACCTCCTGCTCAGCCCCTTCGTCCCTCCCGTCACCATGTCCACCAGGGTGTCCATGCGCCAGCTCTACGGCATCCGGGTAAGCCGGCCTTGCGCCCGCCCGCCCCTGCAAACAAAAGCACAAATAGACAACGTGACCTTCCGGGGAGGACTTTGTTTACGACTCACAAAACGTTCGGGATATTTGGCGACATTTCAGTCGTCAGGCGGAAGTGGCCACTGAGCTTAGCGTGTCATCGGGAGGTTGTAAAAGAGATAGCGAGAGACTGGAAGAGTCACAGAAAGATGTAAAAGTGGACATGCAGGCGTCATCATCTCGCATGGGCCATCTTTAGAAAAAAAAAAGACCTTTTGTATTCCTGGAAAACAACCTGCCTGCGTTTTTCGAGCGCCTCCTTGAGTGACTTCGCAACTGTCGTCCGCAGGGCTCGATGTTCAACGACTGCGTGTGCGCCACCTTCTGCACGGCCTGCGTTTGGTGCCAGATGGCGCGCGAGATGAAGGCGCGGGCCATCGAAATCGTGCTGGTGAACAAACACACCAAGACCTTGGCCTAACAGCATTACGCTCCTTTTCACACTTTGAGGGGAGGTGCGGGGTTGCAATCTATCGCTCGGTCCCACCTCCCTCTTTCCTTTGCAGTGATGCCTTGACTTAAGAGAGCTCCGATTTACAACAGCTTTGAATTTCACCGCTTGGTTGTTGTGGTTGGGGTTTTTTTTTTTTGGTTGTTTTCAGTCGCAAGCAACTAATTTGAGGATGAAATTCAAACACACTGGCATATTTTGACACATTCCAGCGCCATTTTTCTTTCTGTGGAACAGGCTAATGGCTTATCAATTCATTTTCGATGGGGAAGATTGATTTTTCAGGATGGGCGCCATGTGCCATGGGATATTTTGCTTTTCTCGAGGCGAACTCACTAATGAACTCCCAAACACTGCCAATGCGTATGAAGAGCCACGATCGTTCAATCATTTGGTTTGGAATTCTGATTTCTGGAGGTAACAGCTAATCTGCTCACTCGCACCCCCTTGAGGATTATAAAGGGACTGCAGGACAAAAATGCATCTGAGCCACTTGAGTCTTGCAAATTGTTTCTGGAATAATTGAACAAATGACATCGCACGCTCTTAGTTAGGTCATTTTGAAAAATTTGATTTTCATCCATTCATCTCGGGCGATGACATGATTGATTTTGTCATTTTTCATTCAGTTACTATGCTCATGGTTTTGATGTGTATGTTGCCTCTCAATATTTATCTTATAACTATACAATATAAATATATAAAATGTAAAGTTGGTGATTTTTGTTTTTTGATTCAAACATTTGTTTTCAAAATAAAACAAAGTAAATCATTCGATCGAATGACGAACTAATTGTTTTTTTTTTTAAGTAACTGATGACACCAAAGGTTTGTGTGGTGAGATAAGAAGTTAAGAGAGAAACCATTAAACTATTGACATGTATTTTTTTTGGGGGGGGGAATGGGGGGACTGAACGATAAAATCACACAGAAGGCAAATTTGTAAACATTTGTGAATCAAAGTATGGATTAGCCAACTATAAAAATTCCCAAAGCAGTCAATTATATTTTTCGTAAAACCCGAAAAAATCCCAAACCTTAGCCTGCGCTATGAATAAACCAAAAGTCAAAAGACTGGCTTGCTATTTTTTCTTTTCCTTTGCCACCTTCTACTGGATACAATTCCTAAAAGTCCGCAAGTGGCAGTATTTTGCCAAAGGTTACCAAGATCAACATCGTTTTTAATGAATCATACGAGGCCGCAAAGAGCCAAAACAAAAACGGAATTGGATGGGATTAGAGCGTTTGGGTTCGCCAGGACGAATGCGGCCGACGTTAATGGGGTGCGAGTGAAGGGGCGTGGCCAGGGCAGCTCGTAAAGGCGGCAGGAATGTTCATTGCTGGCTGGCTGCCCGCTTTGTTGTGTTGGTGGGGGCACAGGGCTTCTGTTGTGCCTCCTTAAAAGGCCCACAAGAGCTGATTTAATAT
The DNA here is from genome assembly GCA_026261675.1 of Hippocampus mohnikei. Lineage (NCBI taxonomy): Eukaryota > Metazoa > Chordata > Actinopteri > Syngnathiformes > Syngnathidae > Hippocampus > Hippocampus mohnikei. The sequence continues at coordinate 1,593,436 of JAKGUB010000347.1, read as the reverse complement.
CTGTGACTTCCACACACACACACACAAGGCGCGCAGGCAACTTGTCCCACCTCCAGCACTCACTTCATCCGCTCCCATTCTCGGACAAAATAGCTTGTCTCATTTCCTTCGTGTTGCTTAATCAGGCAGTCGGTGCCCCCCCGCCGATAATCCAGTTTGGAAAAGTTACAAAACTACAGGTGCAACTAAGGCTACGCTATTAATCGAATTAGAATTGTGACCACAACTTTTTTTTCCCCGTTCCGGATGCGGGCTCCCCCTGTAAACGTCATTGGGAACTTTCTGGAGCGGTCGTGTGACAGCCGCCAGGGGGCGACACATGGTTAAGTCTTCATTCAGCTCGGCGGGGTCAAACAAAAGAATATCATATTTGATTCAGTTAGCCCTCTCGTAAATGTAAAATGATTAAGTACGTTGGACTTTTTAAAAAATGTTTTATCATTTATTCTAAATTGAATATCCATTTGTTTTAAAGTTTCATGTTACATTTTGCCCATCCACTAATTTTGCACTATTTCTAAAAGTAGGACTGTCATAATTGCCAGAATAAAAAACGTGATTCAAAACATTTTTGGAGGAGACTTATTGAAAAAAATATCAACATTTCAAAAATAAAATCATTATGTTATAAGGAAAAAAAGTTCTTGATCCATGAATAAATTGCTGATTTTACAATACTAAAGATGTAACAGTGTGAGAATAATAATGATAACTGTGAGAGTAAAGTTGCATTTTGGAAAAGCACTTCTTTTTAAGTTGGGAACAAAAAGCAAATGTGAAATTATGATTATTTGTTTAATCTTGAGGAGAGTAAAGTTGTACTTTGACAGGAGCAAGTTGAGAATTACTTCCCTCCCGAAAATGATTCATCACGGAATGAAAACATTTTTCAATTTAGCTCAAGTGTCCCTCATCTCTGATTGGCTACTCGTCACTGTGCAGAAATCACCTGACACCAAAACTCTTCCAACGGGCGCGGCGCCAAATGCCGCATTGCGCAACCTCAAAGTGAAATACAACCGAACTGCACTTAGGCCGCGATTCTTTCCCGCACCACGAGGGGAGCTTGTCTATCGCACACTTTTGAGAATCCGGCGCAGTGGATGCATTTGAACCTGAGGCCTATGAAGCCCACCTGAGTGACATGAACCGTGATAACCTGACCCCCCCGTCTTCCGCCATGACAGATAGAGACACGGTCTATCTGCCTCCAAGTCTTTTGTCATTTCCTGGGGGAAGTGTTCCTTTTTCAAAAGACAAGCTCCGAGTTTGCGGGGGATGGAGGAGTGGGCTGATAACGCTCAGATTAAGATGAGGTGATGGTGCGTTGCTTAGGTGGGGGGGGGGGGGGGGCGCGACGACATATGCGTGGGGCGCTCAGGCGTAGTCGGACTATCACAGCGCGAGCCTGCAGGCAAACAAACAACTCTGACCTCTGAAAACAACGGCAGCGGGGAGCGTCTGATAACTGCGGCCGTGCGTGCGTGCGAAGGGGAGGGCGAGGGTCGAGGGCAAAGGGGCGCACGGGCCGAGACTCCCCCTGATTTGGCCGTCTATTTCAATCAGAACGAGATTGTCAATCAAAACATTCAGGCCTCTCGGTAGACGACAGGGCTCCTGGGCAAATTCAGTGACAACGTTTGGAACGGTTTGAGCAGGTCCGATTCGGGGGGGGAGGGCATTTTACAGAAGTGAACTTGTGGAACTGAAAGTTGCCATTTTACAAGAAAGGTTGACTCCAGGAAATAAAAGGGCATCAAGGCCAAAGTACACCTTAGAAAGTTGTTTTACAGAATAAAAGCAAATAGTTGTGACATCGCAAGTGACGAAAAAAGTTGCAATGTGCATGATTGGGAGGGAGGCCCTTCAGTTGTGATTTCACAAGAAGCGATATTTTTCTGAGACTAAAGTCGAAATGTCAGAAGAGAAATTATTTTGAAAAAGTTATTTTTTTTACAAGATTGATTTTTTTTTATGACGGTTAAAAAAAAAAAAGTAATAATTGTGAACTTCAAATTGGAGTTGAGTCCATTTAATACGTTTGTAGATGCAGGACGAAAAGGTGCAACAATTAAAACCTTTTTTAAAAAATGTGCGAAGGAAAAAAGCTGGAAAAAAATGCAGTGGATTTTTTAAAAATATGTTTTATTTCTCAAAAACACAATGTTGTTCATGGAGAAGGAAATCTTCAAAAATACTTCTACAACAAAAAATTATATTCCCTAAAACGGAGTTTATTTCGGGTAACATACAATTTATACCTCGACATTTTTTTCCCAAACATGATTGGCTTTGAAAATAATTCATTTTTCCCCCCTCCGCAAAGTATGACATTTTTATAGATTAAAAAAAAATCCAACTTCTTCAGTGATTCTGGATAATTGACTTTTCTTCTTTTTTTAATATGACCTTTTTCGAGTACTATCCACCCTAATTTTATTTGGACTATTATTTAAAATGACGCTTTAGCCTTTGTTTCCTCGCTATTGTAAATAATGGTGTTGAAATTGCCGAACTCACGATCACAATGTCACTTTGGTCGTGCAATTTTTCCATTTGGTGTCGTCCGCTTAAGTCCGTTTCAGGGACTCCTTGTGACGATTCGGTCATCATCCACTGGGGGTCAGTATCGGACGACGGGGGAGAGCGTTTTCCTCCATCGCGCGGTCATTAGCGGCGTTAGTGCGGTGATATACGGCCGCCGCAAAGTGCATCTCGAGCTTCGTTGAAAGGCTGAAGACGATCTATAACTCTTGCTCGCGCGTATTTGACTTGCTGCTATCCGTGGCCAAAAAACACACGCGCGTTGATCGGCGTTAGTTTGGATCTTTTCTCGGGGGGAACATTTGGGCCTTCGACCAAAAACACGTGAGCTCTCATGGCGACGTAGACAAGAGGACGAGTGTGAAAAAACGTGAGCGGGAATGCAGACGGCTCCCAATCAAAAGTGTGCTTGGCCGAGAACCAAGTCTCAGGAATTGCCTTTCACTGTCAGCACCGACTTAAAACTGTCCAGACCAGCCGAGCGCGTGCGTGCGTGCGTCTTTCTATGGCTGTGCGACACAAGCCTTGACACCCCCCCCCCCCCTTTTATTTGGGCCGCTCCACGCAACCTTCACCCGATGACTTGTACCGAGGTTGCGTGCCGTTCCGGTAGCGCTGCATGGATTGTAAATGCTTTTTCAACGACCTTGACATCACTGATATTTTGCATGAATTGTCCCCCCCCCCATCCCCCCCAAAAATGTGAACAGATAACATTTTTAGAGAAAAAACATGATTCATTGTCATCATTTTAATCTTTAGATGTGTCTAAAGATTTGGGGGGACAATTTTGGGGAAAATATGTTTTACGAGGTTTTTTTAAATCAGAAAACTTGTTCTTCAAAAAGAAAAGATTGTTCTAAAAAAAAAAAAAAACAAATAAAAAAGTTTCACAGGGGAAAGATTTCAATCAAGATGAAAATTCCAACCCGAGATAGTTTCTTTGATATTTTCTATCTCAACTTTTTATGTTTTTGGGGGACAAATTTTTAGTTTTTGTTTTAACAAATGTTTTTTTTTTCACTTTTGGACGTTTTTTTTCTGGAAACTTTCCGAGTGCAATTGCATACGTTTTGGTTTGAAGGACGCCGTTTAATCCTGGCTGACCCGGAGCGCCTCTAACTACCCTGACCCACGCCCCCCATTCGTCCTCACTCGCTGTACCACCACCCCACCCCTCCTGCCCCACCTTCCAAAAAAATCCTTAAAGCTAGACTCCTTGTCACCATGGTGATTGCTAGACTAAACAGCCAGCAAAATTCACCAGATCTGCACCCCATTGGATGGCCAAATTGCCCCCCCCCCCGCCCCGAACCCCCCGCCTTCTTTTTTCAGCAGGCCACTTTTGGGGCACACATTCGCACACGTGAAGTAGCCACGGCTAACGTGTAGCCTTAACATTCTCGACGCCATAAACAAAAGCGAGCCGGACAGATGCATCAGTGGGACGGCTGGGAACGTTAAAGCCGTCCTGACAACCAGAGTGCTTAAAAAAAACACTGAGGGGTGGGGGGAAAGAGAACTGAAGCCTCAGTTCATAAAAGTACCTAAAATTAATTGTAACGGTCATGAAAATGTTTTTCGTGCTTTGGGTCTTTCTGTTTGGCCAAACATAAGAAGGAAAGTCATTTGGGAACTTTCATTTGCGTTACTTTTTGGAGGAATCGTGATTTCACATTTTGTTTATGCGTTTGTCGATCTTGATGCTTCAAAATGAGAATGACTTTTACTGACTTTGATGATTTTTGTCAATTTTAATGTTATTTTTTTTATTGGCAATTTTCTAAATGTGCATTTTGACGGACTGTCATTTCAAATGTTCAATTTAGCATTTGCACTAACGCCTACAACTCATCTTTAGACATTGACCAAAGTTTCTTGGCAATTTCCAAAACTTGCATCTTAAGCAATTGTCATTGTTTTTCATTTTCATTTAGCACGAGCGCTAACAGCGATAACTAAAAAAAAAAAAAAAAAAGGCGATTTGGATGTTTTACATGAACAGAGTGACCGGCCGGTCGCTTGACGTGAGAGAAAAAAAAATGAGAACGGACGCAAAGCGGCCGGCAGACATGTTGGAGTCCCTCAGCTCCACCGATGCGACCGATCGCTTGACCGCATTCTGGCATCGTGACTCCACATCAGTCAAGGAGACACACACACACACACACACACACACACACACACACACACGCAGGGCTTGTGTGTGTGCGTGTGTGTCATCAGTCAGAAGAAGAAGAAGATGAAGAAGAAGAAGTTGCCTGGCCTCTGAGCTTGATAACGAGCCTCTTAAAGCTCGCAGGCTAATCAAGCTCAAAGAGACGAGGGGGGAAGAAAAGAAGATAGATAGCGAAGGAGAAGGCTCTTTCTCTTCTTTCCTCCACTTTTTCAATTCCCTCCTTATCTCCCTCGCTCGGCGGGGGCACCCTAATGGCTGTTCAGGGGTGGTGGGGGCGCTCGGCCCCCGTCTTCCACTACATACCAGCACTGCCATACAAAATGCACATCGAGTCACAAAAAAGTTTTTAGGGATGAGCTTATCATGAACGCATTCAATGCACAAGACGTTTAAAAAAAAAAAATCCAGGCATTTAATCTCAGGTACGTCTTCGTATATTTTGAATTGGTTGATTTTTTCACATGGCAGGTTCCCAAAGAAGGGAATGAAAATATCTGGCACTGAACGGAAATGCTCAAATTAGCTTTTTTATCATCTCATCCCAAAAGAACGGCGTTCGAACTTGATGAAACCATGAGAAAAAGTGTCTTGTCAACACCCAAAAGAATCCAGTTTGAGGAGCTTTTCGAGACAAATTCATCGAGTGTCTGTATTGTTGTGATGACAGGACGGGTGCGCCGGCGCACGAGAAAGAGAAAAGGGAGAATCGTTCATGTTGGACGTGAAGAGCAAATGAAATAAACAGCAAGAAGTGGCTCTTCTTTCTGTGGAAGGCTTCCTCATTTTAACACTTTAGTGGCAAAATATATATATATAAAATAATCATCTCCAAGTTTGGCGCACGTTTAACGTTGTTGTTTTCCTTCAAGGTTTTCGGAGTTGAATCCGAACAGGGTTTGGGTTTGTGTGTGTGAGCAATGATTTCCTGTTTATTAAAAGACGATTGGCTTCAATCAAATGTCACTTTTTTTTAAAAGCAGAAATGAGATTCCCCTTGGAAAAATAGATTTTATTTTTCACATATAATTTGGTTTGAAAAAAATCTGGGTAGTTCTGAAGTTTTTTTTTTTTTGGGCCTATAAGTCTTGTTGTTTTTCTCATCTATTTAGATTTTTCCCCTTCTTTTTTGCAAAGAAAAAAATATTGGACCATGACTCTTGAAAAAGAAAATGCTGATTTTCTATAAAATGTCATTTTTTGTTTTTCATTTGAGATGTACTGTTGTGGGGTTAAGATCACTTTCTCTCTCAAAAAAAAAAAAAAAAAGGAGGAGGGGGGGGGGGACCAGCATCTTTCTCTTGTAAGATCCCAACGTGAATGTGAAAACGATGGCGCGGTGGTTGTGATGTTACGAACGCTGTTGAAGTTTCGCGCGGGCTCAACCTCACCTCATCACTCTCGTCGCCTCTCATCTTGTTTTTTTTTTTTTTTCTTCCCATGACTTTTCTTTTTTGGACTTTTCTTGTCTCGTCTGCTCCTCCTGTCATGTGCTCATCGCCGGTCACCTCTTCAAAGTCTCCATCCACTTTTCCCACATCCACTTGGACTTGCCTTGTCAGCCTGAAGTGGGGAAAAAAAAGATTGCTTTAACCTCCTTTTGTGGAAATTAATTCATATACATATATGTGGGCGTCACGGTGATAGACTTGGTTAGCACGTCCGCCTCACAGTGCAGAGTTGCAGGGTTCGATCCCGGCTTCGGTTTTCCTGTGTGGAGTTTGCATGTTCGCCCCGTGCCTGCGTGGGTTTTCTCCGGGTACTCCGCTTTCCTCTCACATTCCAAAAACATGCATGGCAGGTTAATGGAAGTCTCGAAATTGTCCTCGGTGCGATTGTGAGCGCGAATGGCTGTTCACCTGTGTGTGCCCTGCGATTGGCTGGCAACCGGTTCAGAGTGTACCCCGCCTATTTCCGATGTCAGCTAGATTAGGACTGTTCCATTAACCTGCCATGCATGTTTTTGGAATGTGGGAGGAGTACCCGGAGAAAACCCACACAGGCACGGGGAGAACATGCAAACTGCACACAGAAAGGCCAGAGGCAAGAATCGAGCTTTGCACCTTATGAATATACACACTCAAAGTATGTATATGAGTATTTATAAAAGGTAACTGGTAAGGGTCAAATACAGGATTTAGACACACACACACACACACACACACCCTTCTTGATTGCTAATGTCAGCCCTGCAATGAGATAAGCCTGAGCCAGGCTGTCATGTCTGTCACTCTTCAAGCGCGCGCGCACACACACACACACACACACACACACACACACACACACACACACACACACACACACACACACACACACACACACACACACACACACACACACACACACACACACACACACACACACACACACACACACACACACACACACACACACACACACACACACACACGTTATTGGAGGGTAATGGCCTCACTTGCACCAATAAGGCTGGAAATGACTCATCTGGCGCTTGTACAAACGCTTAATTCTAATTGTCTCTCTCCAATGTCACGTGGCGGTTGCTAAGTTTGACAGGAAGTAACGTGATGACGTGATCGCCACAAATTCTTTCGCTCAATTCACGAAAAAAGGTGTCAAGTGAAAAACAAAACCGGTCATGGTGGATGGCGGCTGTACAAAACACAGAGTGGACTCGTGCATCGCTGGGGATGGTGTCCTACAAGGTGCCACTCTAGGTCCACGGCCCTTCACCTTTGAGATGCTCCGAGTCCAGACAATGACAAAATTAAAAATGAAGACAAGATTTGTTGTTATGCAGGGTGAAAAAATGGTACACACCTTGGAGAAACAAGATCTTAACAAGTGGAAGTCGACGCAGGTTGATTGATTGTTCCTCGCATAAAACCAATCCCACGTCAGTGTGCATGCATTTTCCCGAGCTGACGAATTTTTTTGTGTCCGGGCGTCATGGTCACGTGCCGCCCGTTCCTCATAAATGTCGGCCCCCGTGCACCGGCCGGCGTGAAGTCGTCCAGAGTTGTCGCGTTTTTCACCTTCGGCGTGCAAAAGTAAATGTTTAAGCCGCCTGCCGTAAACACGCCTCAATCATCGCACCGACGCGCACCTTCTTGAAAATAAAATCCAACAGATACGCACACGTGCAAAAGTGTGCACACCACCTCACATCTATTTGGGGATGTGTTCCACATTCAAAGTCATGTTGAATGAGAGTCGGCACACAACTGCCGCCATCTGCAATGCCTCCGATTAACCCGAAATAAAGTTCAGCTGTTCGAGTAGCTTTTACAAAGCGGTCAGTGGTGTGGAGCTTTCAGTATGAGTTGTGCTAACAACAACTAAGAAATTAGGAAAAAAGGCATCATCTTACTTTAAAAAAATCAATTCAATTGAAAAAAAAGGGTTTTCTATATATTTTTTGTTTTGGAAATCAGTTGAAATGCGAAGAGAAATAAATACTTATTTTTAGAAAATAATTGTAGTTTTCCATGAAAAAAGTTATGTATTTTTCAGTGTCATATTTGCTGAAAAGTTGAAATATTTATGTTTAAAGAAGCTGTTAAGAAAATGAAGTCTTACATTCTGAGGTGGGGGAGGATTTTTTCTTTGTTAAAAATGTATAATGTTTTTATTTTAAAATTTTGAAAAAACATTTTTTTAAAAGAAAGAAAAACTTCTTTGAGAAGCTTAGCTAAAAATGAATTTAGTTGATTTCCTGTGGAAAAAAATCAGTATTTGTTATTGAGCTAGCCAACCAAAAGCAATGAAAACAAATCGCATGAAAATAAAATGACACATGGTTATCTTATCAAAATTCTCATTAGTCGGTCCATCTTCAACCCTCAAAATAGCGGAAGTGCATGCGCGCGTGGGAAATGCTATCTTCTCCCTTTCATAACCAAAACAAAATGTCCAAACTGAACAAAATTAGCCATCAAAAAATTCCTCCACTTGTCTATCTAGAAGGCAAACAAATCATTAAGGAATTGCGTGTCCACGTTCCGTCCGATGAAAGTTGACACTAACCAGATGAAACAAAATAAAAAATCAAGATGGGAAGTGTCCTTTGCAACAAAGAAATAATCCTAATTAGGAGAGAGCAGATAAACCACCCTGAAAGTGTGCGATGCAGTCGCCCTCTTGTGGCTCGCAAAAGAATCGTGAAATGAGCGAGATTAAACTTTTTCAAATCCACATTTGTTCAGCAATGTTCAGTTGTATTTAACTTTTCAGTACGCTACATTTGCATTTCATTTTCTTTCTTTGTTTTCAAACATACAGCAGGTCCCCTCTTTTTTTTCACCTCATGCACAGTGCATTTTAATAGAATGATTATTTGAGTGTAGGTTTTTTTGTTCTTTCAAGACTGTATTTAAGCAAGTTCAAACTGGGCATCATCTTACATAATTGGACGCGCTGAGCTCTTTTCAAATTGAAATCTGGAATTTGACTCAATTTTTTTTGGGGGGGGCACAGAAAAACTGTCATCTTTGTAGTTCTTCATTCACTTTTCGCACACTTTTATTTAATTTCGCGCTGGTAACCCTCCCCCAACCACCACCACCAAATAAATAGCCACCCCACCGCCCAATACGCCCCATCCCTCTCTCAGTATCTCTCAGTTTCGAGGAAGCTGCCGGGCTTCTTGGCTGGAGCCACAGTTCTGCTCCATCCATCATCCTTATCACGGGGTGGGGGGGGGGGGGGGGGGTTAAGGCAAGGGAGCACTCTGGATGAATGGACAGACAGACAGATGGATGGATGGACGAATGGATGGATGGAGGAGAGGATGTGGGGGAAAGTGGGGAGAAAACTGGAGCGGCCAAACTCAGGAATGGTGTGACGCAGGGATGCGATTGAGGTGTGCGTTTAAGGGGGTTCTGGGTTGGGGAAGGGGGTGGTGATAAGCACTGATACAAACAATAACAACAGACACATCAAAGCCCCCCATTTAGATTTGGGCTTACAAGGGGTTAGCGCTCCAGACCAGGTTGGAACCTTTTTTTTTTTTTTTTTTTTTTTACAACACTTTCAAATAAACAAGCCAGAGAGTCGGAATGTATGAGATAAAAACAAGGAGAGAAAAAAAGTTTATGGTCTGATGTTTGGGAGTTGCCTCACACGCTCCGACGAGCGTTAAAGACACGACACACTTTCACTCCTCGTAGCGGGGTTATTTATGAAGCCTTTAAATGACTGAAAATGCAGCGTCTAATGAGGCCATTTTTCAAAAAAAACAACAACCAAAACTGTCAATGAGTATCATTCAACCAAAATATTGCACGTGTAAGTAAGATTTCCATCACAAAAATAATTGATATCGAAATAATTTAAATACAAAAATATATATATCATTAAAACCAACTAATGTTCCATTAAAAATTTAATGGAAATTCTTCAAGACAATCCAGCAAAAATAATACAGTGAAAGCAAAATATCTATACCACACTTATTGAAATAATTAACATCCCTAAAATTAAATAACAGCTTGAAATTGAGAATTAAAACTATTGCAACTTCCCAAAAAATGCAGACACTAAAATTCTGAAAAAAATAACATCCTATGAAAGTAGCAATCTAATAATAATCATAAAAATGTAATAAAAGAATTCAACAGAAATTGCAACTTCATTTGATTCCACAAAAATCCAAATAAAAAGTTACCGCACAAAAACATGCCAAATCAATCCAAGCACTGAAAATAAACGCTGCACTGTCTGAAGTCATGCTACAGCTACTGCGAAAACTTTGTGCCATCTGCCTGGCAGTAAAACTCACTTTTGTTATAACTCCACGTTCTCAAATAAACATTGAGGATTTTAGCGCGGGGCCGACAGTTTTACAAGCATCTGAAGTGATGCTAATGCTAACGCAACGCTAGCACTAGTCAAACGTGTTTGTTTTAAAACATGATGTGGCGGAATAAACATTTATCATCTTCGTGTGCGACAATGTTTTTACAACAACAGTGCACTTGCTAACGGCGCTTTTCAGATTTGTGTGCAGGCGTTTTAAGCAACAAATAAATAAATAAATTAATAACATTTTTTTGCAACCATGGCAACACCAAATCAACCATTCAAAAAGGTGATATTCATGTTCGATCGATGGAGAGTGGGGAGTGCTCGCTTTTCACACTTACACCGTTAGCATTGGTGCTAATGCTTACACACAGCAACCAAAAGGACTCAAATTTGGTGATTCTGTGTTACCGTAGTAACAACAGAGTGACTAGTCTCATGTTGATGCCCCCCAGAGCCGAATGATAAGGGCGCACTTAGCTGAAGCTAACGTCGCTAACGAGCCCCGGCCTGCCCGCCCTGGGCAAAACAGATGCGGCAGCGTCATTGTCGCCAGACTCCACCTCGCTCCCCCCCGACCCCCACCCCAAAAAATAAATAAATAAAAACCCAGAGTGATCAGTCAAGATGAGGATGGACGACCCCTGAAACGTAATAAAAGCGTCCCTGTGATGCGGCGTAAGTCGCATTATCTTCATTAGCCGGCAGCGCCGTGATAACATTAAAGGAAAAGCTTCCTTTTGTGCCACGCGCATCTGCTCTAAGCCACGCTAACTGCTCCTGGCAAGAGACACAGCTGGACGGAAAAAATCGAATTTCAGAAAGATAACAAATGAGAGACCTTCGCCAAGGCCTGAAACATTTGAAGCTAGTCACTTGATAGCCACAAGTGACTAAAAGAGCCCAAGTGTCTTCATCATTCCAGATAACAGATTCGACGTGAATCAAAAGTTCAAAACCCGTCTGAACAGGCTCACGTGAGGTTGTTTTATTTTGTTGTTCATTTAATGATTTAAAAAAAAAACTTGGATCTAAATAGTCACTGACCAGGAAAAAAAATAATGGATTTTTTGGGGGGTTAATGTCCAGCAAGCAGGATTTTTTTTTAAATTACAGCCCCCCAAAAAAACAAATGTTCACAGCCACCAAGGTGTGGCCTCGTGATACGGGCGCTTTGCTAATTGGAAGCGTCTGGCGTTGCGTGTTCGGGCCGTGGCCTCGCTCGCTCCTGTCTACACGTACACGGGAGATTCCGACCCGGGGGCTCGCTACATCATGACGGTCACGCCGCCGCTCTTCCGCTGATCTATCGGCCACCTCGGACCATGTGAAAAGGGAGGGCCGAGAGCGCGCTAAAAACAGGGACGCGAGACAAACTTGAGCTTCTCAAGGAGGATTTCTGAAAGGGTTTTAACGCTGCTGATGTCACGTCTGACTGGGAGATCAAATGAAGACGTTGCGACATTGTGTTCGCGCTTGACATCTGGTGTGCATTTGCTTGGATTTACAGAAAGCAAAACAATCCTACTGGAAATAATGGCAATTTATTAGCGTGCGCAACGCTACATTTGTTCAACACATTTTTTTATCTCCAAGTGTCCATCTCAAGCAAATGATTACAAGACAATACAATACATGCTGATTTATATCGCGCTTTCACAATCACGACCAGGGGGTGGAGCTCGGGCGTTTCGCCCACTTGGTAAATTTATCGCAGAATATCGCTTACTTTTTCGATCATCCGACGGACTATTTTCCTCCAATACTTTTTGCGGTGTTTCCGAGACTCCATGTTCACTCCCGTGCAGACTACAAATCCACCACTCGCTAATTTAACCGTATTGTGACATCACAATGCGGTAACCAGACGAAGCGCATGTTCACACGAGTATCCGGATTAAGGGAGGGAGGGCGGGTATTAAGGCCTTGGCGGAGGTCCCGAACGCGAGAGGCGGCGGTACCAGCGGCAAATAGTGACGTGGCCCATAAATCCCTCGCCGAAAGAAGAAGAGAAGCTAGCGTCCAGATGTGAAGGGGCGCAAGTGAAGGCGGCGGGACAGATTTATGATTCCCCCTTTCCTTAATGAGCTAACATCCTTTTTGCTCGTAAGACGTTTCAAGAAGAACAAACTCACCTCGCTGCTTCTTCCGCATGCTTAAAATAAGCTTATTTTGCCAGGCCGGGACTCCCCCAGGGAGGATGTCGGATTTTGACGATTTTTCTTCTTCTTCTTGACGTCAGCCGAGCAACAGCTGCCGGGGGGAAAGAAAAAAAAAAAAAAAGGAGTGTGGAATACTTGAATGGCAACATAAACACGGCAAAGTGATATACAATAGCTAGCTCTTGAAAAATGATGAGGGAAGCACTTTTGGCGAGAAAGCGGTGGCGAAAATGCTTTAAAATACAAACAGACTAGCTGAAACCCGAAGAAGAGCTACTTCCTGGTTTGGGGAAATGATTCTGTCAAACATTAAAAAAAAATTCTATTCAATACAATACATCCCGATTTATATCGAGATTTGTTTTTTTAAAAAGTGTTTCACTTTCTCACCATTCTGAAAGATCCTCGACTGCATCGCTTAAATTGTTTTGATGCGTCATTTGACCTCTGGCATTCTTTACATGGTTATTTCATTTCATGGACTTTTGGAACTCTTTGTATTTAATGAGCCCGCACCTTATCCAGCAGCTAGGGTTATCGCTTTTAAAGCCGTCGTTATTCCGCCAAAACCTCCTGAGGGGCGATCAGTATAAAAGCCCACGGCCTGCGCTTATTTTGGAGGGTCTGAAGATGTGGGCGGCCATTTATGAGCTGTTAACATGACTGAAAGAAGCTTTTTAAAGGCACAGGAGGTAACAGAGGATTTGTGTGGCAGGCCCTCACCTGGAACACAGGCCGCTTTTAAATGGCCGCCGGACCCACCCCGAAGAGCGGCGGACGACCAGCCGGCGGGGTCACCGACGACCCCCCCCCCCAGCTCATTAGAACCCGCCTCAGCACTTTTGGGATGGCAGCATTTTATGAATGGGCACCAAAAGAGGGTGGTGGGGCTTGGGGGAAGGTAACTACGAAGGTGGTGGTGGTGGTGGTGGGGGGCAGCAGCTAATTGACAAATCCATAAAGGATTACATTTACAGGTGTTGCCCTGAGGCGAACTGGTACCAAGGGGGCGGGGTTAGGGGGACAACAACAACACTTCCTATTGGTCCTTCTTTGTTCATGTTCGGCATCAGAATTTCAGCTCGACACTTTAAAAACCCCAACGATTCAAGGAGAACCGGAATGTTGGCCCCAGTTCTACTCGTTTCTCGATGCCCCACCCTAAAACTGACAAACCTGAACAGCACCAAATTTGCAACTCTCTGTGAACATTTGGGAAACATGGCTCGGCCCCGCCTCTCCACCTTCAGGACCCCGTGGCTAGCGGACCGACGCTAAGGACCGCGAAAAGCAGTTTATTTGTATGCTTGGTGCGCTGGCCGCTTCAAAATGTTTAAAATAACCCCCCCCCTAAAGGTCGGCGGGTCATTGGAAACATTCTCCCATTGACATGAACCCCCCAAGAATGGGATTGTTTCATGAATGGGCACCTGTAGAAGTCGTCATGGATTGTGGGGGGTAGCCAGCAGCCCCAACCTCCGCCGCCTGATAGCGACAGGAGTCAAAATTTAATTTCCGCGGTCGTAATTTAATCGCTGGGGTCAAGCCTGAACGTCGCGATCTACAAGCGCGGGCCGTCATTAATCGCAGGTAAGGCGGAGGGGAGGGGGCGCGGAGGTCTGCCCGATGACAAGTTTCCCCACCTTATCCCAGCTGCTCCGAGCTGCCAGCTGATTTAGGACGCCCCCCCCCCAACCCCCCGGTATGTAAACCATGTGCTGCAGGAATGTATAAGCAAGCCGTAAAAATCGGATTTGCCAGCAAAGACGGACAAGACGGATTATGCCGTAAAACAAAAACAAGGCGCTCGATGGGCCTTGTTGTTGGGGGAGGGGGGGGGCTAGCTCACATGATGTGGAGGGTGAGGGGGTGTGGGCGGGGTGCTTGTCTGTTGAAAAAAAAAGTGGATTACTAGTTGGATAATGTACGACCCTCGCGAGGGAGCTGAAGAACGTCGGCCGGCTCGCGTTCACGATGCCTTACGCCGACGAGGGACGTTTCGCAAACCAGAATATTTGTATTTATTGTTTCAAAAAATTAAAAACAGATAAACTCTTATTGATGCTGAAATAAGTCTGCATGCTTTTGACGTCTTGGCAAATGTGACTTGAAAGGCAACTTTTGTGTGGAGCAAAAAGGATGTGGTTTGTGCGCCGAAGGTCCATTTATCTTGTTTGTCTCCTCAAGCGAGACTTTGCGGCTCGCATGAAAGCAGGCCATCGCTCAAACGTCCACAAAAGCGCGCACACGCGCACGCACACAAAAACGCAAATGGCCGATTGTGGACGAAAGCAGACAAGTTGGCTGCGATACCCGCGGGATGAAGCGGACGCGGGGAGCCAGCCCGCACCGCTCTTGCCGCTCAAATTTGGCCGACGGGGTTTTTGATTTGAACAAAGCGAGAGCGCCAAACGTTGATGTATCAAACGAAGCCCCCGCGATGATGTCATACGGATGCTGCGTGTCATAATCGCACTGATAATCGGATCAAGACGGACAATGTTCCGCGTGAGCCCATAATCTCGTTTTAATCGTTTAAAGGCTCCCAAAACGCTCGTGTCATTGCTCGACGGCGCTCGCCGCAACGGGAGAACAATTTAGGCAGAAGACGTTTTGGGAAAAGGGACCGCTCATTTTGGAAGTTTTTCTTATGCTGGCAAGAAAACGAAGATACACCATGAGAGAATTTGTTTGGTGCAGCTCAACTGTCCGACATCCTTTTTGCTGAGTCATCCAATTCACTTACTTTACGCTTCCTCAGTACGGCTAAGATGGTTTTAGTAACCCGTTTGCGTCGATGTTGAGAGCACAAAGTCTATGATTTAAAATATGTCCACGATTAAAATTGACATGGTCGACCTGTCAACAAAATCGTACAAAACAAAACACATTTTTACATAAATATGTAAACTGGATATATAAAAATGGAAAGATATTTGGATCGCATGCTTTCAAAGAGCGACTGTTTTAAACCGCTTGTCCGTATCTTCCATATTCACGTCATTTTGTGTGAAGTTTGCGGATGATGAACGACATTTCTCCCCCCTCGCTCCTCCCCGCTGACGTCGTTCACCTGCGCATCACGGCCGGAAGGAATGCGCCCGAGTCCTTTCATGGAATGCCGACCCTCCGCTTATATCGGGAGCTGGCTTTTAATTCATCGGACTGAAGGCGACAGGAAGCGCGAATCTCTCGTGTGCCAAAACAGCCAAATCACCGCTTGCCCCGGCTGCATCGAGCCGACGCTAGGCAGCGTTGTGTGTTTGGAGGACGGCTCGACGACGGGGGGGATAAATCAGAATTGTGTGAAAATCGGATGCCGAAAAGTCGCTTGGATTCTTGACCGTGCATCTAATGCACCGCTGAGGTCATCATGTGTTACAGAAGGCCTGCCATTAAAAAAAAAAAAATTAAAGCCCAAGGGGCAAAAAGTGGAAAAGGGGGGCGGGGGGAGAAGAGGAGGAGGAGGAGGAAGAAAGGCGGCAACACAGGAGGCGTCTGTTTTTCCTCAGTGGACAAACGGCCCAGCGGAGTCGACACGCAAAAGCCGGCGGAATGAAAAAATGGTGCGCAGGGTAGCGGCATCGCGCCTCCGATCGGCTCCCGGAAGCCTTCGCGCACACGCTTTTTTTTTTGTTTTTTTTTTTGGTCGACTCCATCCGAAGAGAACAGACGGATTGATGCACTCTAAAAATAGTTGGGTCAAAAATAACCGAATTCGGGTCAAAAAATGGACGGATTCAATATTTTGAATGTTGCGGGTTGTTTTGCACCAAGCAACGGCAAATTAATATGGCATCATTTTGTACAAAACAACACCAAAAACGGAAAATTGGCTCAATCTGACTCAAGTAGTCCCCTTTTGGGACCCAAAATGGGGTTATTCTGTGTTTTTGACATTGCGGTACTGCTGCCTGTTGATCAAATTGAAATCTGATCAGATTGATCACTCTTGTAAAGTCGCCTGCCATATAGTGCGGAGCACAATCGAACAGCAGTTGGGTTTAAAACAGGGCAAAAAGTTGGCTTGAATGAAGAATCCACAAAACAACGCAATTTTGTGGGACTTTTATTTGGACAGAATAACCCAGCGTATGGAGGTGTTTCGTACAAAACAACCTCATCTTTTGGGATTTTGTCGTGGATTTCTCATTCAGTTTCGTCCATCCCTTAAGGACCCAAATTGGGTTATTTTTAACCCCGCTGTTCTTAGAATGCAACTGCAAGGTCGAAAGTAAGCCAGCACTGGGTCCCAAAGGGGCGGAGCCCACGCTGGGTTATTTATAACCAGCGCATTGGTTTGAGGATTTGACCCAGCATGTTGGATCAAGTCTTCGATCCAACAAGGGGGGGAAATGGCCCATAGTGGTGGGTTAAAAATGACCATGACGCTGTTTTGTTTGAAAGGAAAAAAATGCACATTTTACGAGTTGGACTTTTCCCCCTGTGAGCAGCAAGACCCTCGTACAACAATTTGCTCACACACCTGACGCAAGTCGGCCTTTTTCCGAGGGTACGGTCGCCACGTCCAGTTGCTGCTGATGTGGGCTTGGCCGGCGTTCTCCCACCCGCTTTCTTTTAACGGCGCCGCTTCGCAAACACTCCAGAACAGTCGATCCGTTTCCCGGCCAGATGGGACAAGGCACCCGAACGCGGAGTCATCCTCGTGGATGGCGTTTGATGATGTCATCGCTGTCAGGCGGAGAGTGGGGGAGGCTTTTCGGGAGACGGCGGGGCGGGGGGCGGGGGGGGCTTGGGGTCCCAGGGAGTCCGCTGGCACCAGCGGGGCTTAGCCCAGATTGACCCCCGGTCTCTCATCTCTCCTTTCCCACATGAACGGGTGACCTGGGCAGCCACAAAGCACTCACGCTCAGATTTATGTGGACGGCGGCGGACTGGCCAAACGCCGGCGGGCCCCATCTCAGGTGTAATTTCAAGGAGTCACTCTTATCTTTACAAGTATTTTAACCTAAAAATCCACACTAATTTATACACAACCTTATCAGCGCTACATTGCTTCCCACGCTACGACTACATCTGCTCGGGAAAAGTGCATCGACTTTCACTCGCCAAAGGCCTCCCCTCCCCCCACCCCACCCTTTTTTGGAGGGGGGGGGGGAATAAACAAAGTAGTTCAGGAAGATAAAATGCTGTGATTTACTATGGCCGATGTTAATACGGAAAAACTGAATATGAAAAAGTTTTAGAAGGGAAATGACAAAATTGGTCTGTTGTAGTTTGGAGAAAAACAAGACTCACAAAAATTTGGAGAGCCGTGCTTGAATTCAACAGCAAGTACACATTTATAATGTATACTTTTCACTCAAATAACGACTTACTTGAATTTGTGGCGATTAGTAGACAAGCAAAAAAATGTGGCGGATTTCAAAGAAAACCACCAAAACACAGCATTAAAAAAAAAATTTTAAGCTTTAATACTCCCCCCCCCAAAAAAAAAAATATATATATATTTAGGTACATTTTTAAGAATAATTAAAATAATGAAAACTAAAATAACTGATGTCATTTTTCGGTTGGGTTAGAGATGACATTTTCACTCGAGTCCACCAAGTATGACTTGCACAGCATCACTTTTGGCGGTCTTTAGTTTGATCCGAAAAATCCAGTTTGGCCCAACCCCCAAAACTCAATCTATTTAGAAATGAGGGATTTTCAGAGGACAGCGACTCCTCTCGCGATGCGAAATGACAAAGACACTTTTGGATGGACTTCCTTTTTCACATCTTTCCGCAAGTTAAAAACAGCAAAGGTGCGAAAAACAACACGCTGGCACCGGCTCGCACACCGCCGACGGCGTCTTTCGGCTGATACCGCAAAGGTCATCGTGCCAACCGTGCCCCCCGCCCGATAAGCATCCAATCAGAGGCGGCGTTGGTCCTGATAAGCATCCAATCGGAGTCGCAGAGCCTGTCGCGGCATTCCGCGGGGGGCCGAACCGACGCTATCACCGCGGCTGCGAGGCTATTTTTAGACGGCGAGAGATAGGGCCGAGTTGCAGCCCAAGCCGGGACCGCGCAAAGAGGGGAAGCAGTCAGGACACGTTCACAAGACGGCAATTTGAAAACCACTTTGGGTTCTTTTGATTCCAGGTTCCTTTTTCTGATGAAATATTCCGCAAAGACATTTTATTGTACACGTTTCTTTTTGAAAGTGAAAATGCAAACAATAGCTCTAATAGTATTCTTGAAATTGTGGTTGATTGTAACAAAGGCCGTGATGCCAAAATCACATTTACCGTATATACCCGTGTTTCTTGACTCCAAAACGCTCTAACTGTTTTAATTTCTTAGATCCACATTGTGTACAGCATCGAACAACAGCAAACATCGTCCTGTCTTGAAACGTTTTCAGCGGAGCAATTTCAAAAACATCTATATATGTCCGTTTAAACGTATTTTTGAATAGGTTGAAAGCTAAATTGATGGGAGGGGTTGGGGGGGGTGGGGTGGGATCTACTCTAATGTAAGTTTGAGAACATTTGATTGTGCAGACCTCACAAGTTCAAATGAGTAGCCAAATGAAAAACAAATAGAGAAATAAATAAAGAAATGCAAATGACCTTCCAGGTAACACTAATGGCCCAGTGGCACATCTGTGACCCATTCGTGGGCTTTAACGAGTCTGGCCGGCGACGTGTGCAGAGTATGCATGAACAAGCGGGACCACTTTAACTAGCCGACGCCGCCATTAGGGGCCATTATCTTTGTCCAAAGCACAAATGACCTCCAGAGTGTTGCTGCATTTCTTCCTGATTGGATAAATGGCCTTTCGGAAAAGCGACATCCGACTTTTACGCGGGCAACGACCTCTTTGGTGTTATCTCGCCGTAGCGCTGAACGCAAGAAGAATGAGAAGTAAAGCACCCGAAGCTTTCATTTGATGCGTGTTCAACAACTGCTCGCATGCCAAAAAGTAACATCGTATTTGTAGCCGAGAAGAGCAAATCTTTACGGCTACGCCGACAGTATATTAAAAGATATCAGGTGATGACGTCATGGTAAATTCCAAGAATACTTTCACTTTTTTTTTTTTTGCTTACAACTGAGTGGAGACAAAAGTGTAATATCATATTACCCGAGCCAACTATAAAAGTAAATCCCTGCACCTGAAATAATTTGAAGTGAAATGAATCTTGGAAGTAAACTGAACCTCGAACCCCCAATGGAGCATTGCAAGGAGTTCTTCTGTGGAGGAAGAACAAGAAGGAATTCTTTGCTATTCCCCCCCACCCCCTCATTTATTTGACTGGATTTCATTCCCCCCAAAAAACACCTCAACACAGCAGAGTTTTTTGACGACCGGCAAATAAAAGACATGCAGGAAAAGACTTCTATATCTTCTCTGGCATGGCCCCTTGAAGCTTTTTTGTGGCTCTCGTCGGAACATACACGTCTGCCATCTTTCATGTTGCTCAGTGACACCAGTATTAGAAGGCTGAACAGTCAAAAATTTCCAATTTGCTTCTGATTTGAAAATTGACCCCGATAAGTCATCTTTTGGGCGTTTTGGCGTATGGCTTTTTGTAGTTCTACTAATAGAGAGGTAAAGAGGTGGGAAGCAGCTTGGTTGCGAAGTTCTCCCCTGAAATTTCTGTGGCATGACTGACCTGAAAGTGGCCAAAATCACCGCTTCTTGTGGATGGTGGCTTCTTCTGACTTTTTGTCAGTCTGTCTACTCTAGACAAGTCTATTAACTTTTATGTAGCTAAATGAAGGCGTATGTAAATTCCATTCTGCTACCGACCTGCTAATGACTTAAAAGGCCCCCAAACGGCAGCCTTTCTGTCTTTTCAGGCATGGCTTCTTGAGTCCTTTTTGTGGGTCCGCTCAAGATGGACATGTCTACCAAATGTCATTTTGGTCAACGAAAACCAGCTCACAAATGGGAGCCGTCCTGCAGATTTGCGACAGAAATGGCTTCTTGAGACTTTTTTTGTGGGTCTGCTCACAGTAGACATGTGTAGCAAATTCCACGGTGCAAAGCGAAACCAACTTTGGAGGCGGAATTTTCCCCAAAAGATTCTGTGGCAGACATGCCCGCCAAAGTTCGCCAATTTTGAGGATGGGAAAGCCCTCAGACAGGCGACAGAGCAATTTCAAGGGGCCTTTCACCCCGGCCTGCCTTAAAAGCAATATTTGTGAGTGTTTGCGAGTGGCGCTCCTGCAGTGTGTGGCAAAAAATGCTTTTAGAGACGGCGGGTCCCTGATGCGTCTCCAGCGGGAGGTTTGCTCGGGGTCAAGCCTTTACGCCGGTGTTTTGACTGTCAGCCCGGCTGCAATCCTCACGGGCTCGTCTGACACAGAGCAGCCACCCCCTGTTAAAGCCCGACGGCTGTGAAATCATTAGAGCCTCGGCCGGCCCGCCTGCCCGGTGGTCCGCGGGCACGCATGACGCTCAAGAGCAGGACGTGCTACAAAAGCAGAATCGACACATATCTGTAAGGCCACGTTTGCTGCATTTCACGCGTTTGTCAGGACTTTTTTTTTTTGCCGTTCTTGATGCTGCCTTCCTATTTATATTTAATTTGATACTTTTTGTCTTCTATTTTCTCCTTTGATAATTTTGCTGCAATAAATTTCTCCCTTGTGAGACAAATAATGGTTTTCTAATCTTCTTAAAACGCATTCAATTGTGTCATAGTAATAAACATTTTGCTAAGTAGCAGAAAATAGCGGACTACAGAGTATTGAGGTGTGCATGAGCAAAAGGTTGGTATATATGAAATACATGGAGGTCCTTGAGGTGCTGAACTTCTTACTTTTCTGATTTTTGTCTAAGCTTTGAATGTTTTTTTTTAGCTAAATGATTCCATATTTTTACGATGGGGATTTAAGTAGAACTTTTAAAAAACAACTAATGGATGTTAAAACTTGAGTTATTTAATTTCAAGTGAAAAAAAAAGTTGTTATTTTGGAGTGAAAAACATTTGCGGAATCATTTTCAGATTCTTTTTTAACTTCTGTTGATTGTATGTACTTTGGTATTTTTTTGTATGGTGGACTTGAGAAGATTCGACAGTTTACATGTCAGTTTTTACTAAACTGACGTACACGCAATGTATAAATAATCCACTTTGACATTTTAATTGGTGGAATGTCAGAAAACTTTTTTTCCAATCCTATCTAACCTGACAAATTCATTTTCTAGTATTTATTTTTTTAATGGAAGTGAACCCCCAAAAATGTAACTGATTTTTAGGGCGAAATGTTGCACACTACTTGACTGCAGAGGTGCTCAACCTGCACTAATTTGCCATCTAAAGAAGAAAATTAAGGCACCCTCCCCGCCACCACCACCACAAATAATACATGAATTGAATTCAAGTCAAATTTATGAGATGCTGATCTCAGTAGGGCAGAAAGAGACACGACCATAAAATTCCTGCTAATAACCATAAATAAAGGAAAAAAACAAAAGCCGAGAAGTTGCTTACAGAGTGTCACGATGTCTCTTTTCCTTTTCTCCATCTCCTCAGTGTCACCTTCCTGCGGCATTCCAGACGTCGGCCTCTTATCTTTATTGGCTGCGGACGGGCAGAATTACAGAGGGCGAGGCCTGCAGGATCAGAGAAATGTCCTTATCAAGGGCCTGCCGTATGAAATATGTACATAGCGATACAAATATACGGTTAAGAAGAGATGATCGGTGATAGCCAGAGTCAAGCGGGCCGGGAGGGGAGGTGAGGTGAGAGCTAACGCGGAGTGGAATGGCCGCCGTAAAAGTAAACGGTGCGCTAAAGCTGGCAGATCAGCAGCAGTTCAAAAAGCGCCAAGTTTCTCTTGAGAACAGCTTGAGAGCAGTCAATCACATCGCTGTCCAAGAGAAGACATGCATGTCCAGATTCGGGGCTTAGTTGTTGTTGATCGTGTTTTTTTTTTTTAAATGAAAAAAAATCAACTGTTCTTGATTACATCTGACAAACTTGGGAGATGCTTTTTATTGGACAGCAATGATGTAACCATGGAAGATAATTTATGTACAATCAATGCCAAATTCTTAGCCTTAAAGCGTGATTGCAGATGACATTTTCAAATTATTGTCACAATATCAAGAAAAAAAATCGCTTGTAAAAAACGGTCTATGTGATCCAAAAAAGGTTTAATCATGGCAACTGGACTTTCCTTGTTTGCCCCCCCCCCCGACTATGGGATACGCTCCAAAATGACTTCGCTAATAAGCTGGTTAGCTAGCAAATTAACGAATACTGTAGTTAGCTTGCAACATTTATGACATGATAATGGCAGCAAAAAGCACGTTGGAGAGACTGTTTTCCCCCAAAAAACAACGTCAATGTTGTCCAACTGAAATGTACGCATTTTTACGTTGTTCAGGGTTTTATTTCACAGGTTTTGCCAATGGCTCAAAATGGAACAGTACACCCAAGAAACAAAATGCACCATCCATAGATTTTAACACGATTGTCTTCAAACCAGGAAGTAGTCTGCTAACTTTGATCCTTTGGCCATTTTTTGCCCCCCTCGGTCAAGCTACACAAGTACGATTACCGTTTTCTACGTATCGTTGCAGTGGATCGTGTAACGTTTTGGAACAAAAACTACATCCAGTATATTTTTATCTTTGCCGAAATACTGTCGTGAGCCCACTAGCTCTGATTGGATCGTTCGTCCATTCATGACTTTTTTTTTTAATCACACGTTAACGCACATGAAGTAGCAAAAGGCCCGCTAACTCCCGAAAAACATTTTGAGTCAGAAAATATTTTCCGTTTGCGCGGCATACTATGACTTTACATATCTGGATGAGCCCCTTCTTTCGTGGGTGGTTGACTCGCCCGCGACTGTCAAAACGGCGCCACCGCTAGTCTCCTCCAACCCGACTCACCCGTCTTAACTAATACGGCGGCAGCGTTTAGACGGAAACTTGACGTAGTTTTTTTTTAACTACTGAAAGACGCCGCCGCCATGACGTGGCCGCCGCCATGACTTGACCGCCGCTTTTTCCCAGAACGCCGAGCTAGCCGCCGCCGTGGCTAATTAAAGGCGTTGAATTGAATTAGCCTAGCGTGCCATACTGGAGGGCTGGGGAAACACACTTTGACTCACGGCCCGATGTTTTGTTTGTTTGGAGATGTTAGAGTTGAAGGCAAGCACTCCGAAGAAGGGGGAAGCGCCGTCTATAGAAACGTCGACGCGACGACACAAACAATTATGCCGGGAATTCATAACACGGCCAAGATGGCTGCCCGCGGCCTATGTATGTAGGTCGTTTCCCTCGGCGATGCCGGGGAAACGGGTGGGGTTGTGGGGGGCGGGGTCCTTTGGTGTGGCGGCGGGGCAGCCTGCACTCGCCCCTTTCGCACCTCTGCGGTATGATATCAAATCCATAAAGAAGATCAAGAGAAGGCGTTTGTGTTTTTCTGCAAAAAAATAATAAAGTGAGGCAATGGGATGGAGAATAAAAGAATGAGAGAAACGGTTCGGGGAAAGACGGCGAGATGGTTTTGGGGGTGGAGGTTTATATTTCATGCCTGCGTAGTGGACGTCTTAATCAACAGTGTCAGGTTTGCTTTCTGGAGGCCGCATGGACTTCTTCAGACTGACAGCCGCGGGGATGCAGCTCGCCGGACAAATCCCCCAAAATCTGAAAAAGTGAAACATTCACGGGACAATTCTAGAAGCATGCATGTGGAAATATTCCATTTGTAGGGAAAATAGTATCAGAAACATATTTAAATGATGTTTCTGATAAAAAAAAAAAAATAAGAAATTCCCATTATTTCATACATGTAATGTCAAAATAAAAATTGTTTATTGTTCGTTATTTAAGAAAAAAACCCAAAATATTTTTTCTTTAAGTAATAAATTTTCAAATATCCAAATTATGTGATTTCAAAAATATTTATTCAAAATTCAGCTTTTAAAAATATTTTTTAATTCAGCTATTGTTTCTTTATTATGCGTTATTTTTATTTCAGTTTTTAAATTATATATTTTAACGCATTTAATTTGTATGTGAATTTTAAAATATTTTTGTATTTTTCTTGACTCCTAATACTTTGCATATCCTACGTGCCTTATATTTTTACAATATACTATTGACTTATAATGCATCTCGTGTTTTATTTTCTGCAAACGCTGATTTTTTTGGTTAAGATTTATATTTTAATATTGTTGTTGAATTGATACTTTTTAAAATAGAATTATTTTTATTGTTAGAAAAAGCAGGATTCTACAAATAATAAAAAATGTAAGTAGAAACTATGAGCCAAATGAATGGGGCATATTGTAATTAATAAATAAAATAAATTCGAGAGGCATAGTTTGTACATGTACTACTTTCATGGGAAACTTAAGAAACACATTGATGGCTCAATATTAGCTCTATGAATACAAATAAGTTACTCATATTCATATTAATATTACATAAAAGCATTATCCTTATAATTGGCTCTTGGCCATGGTGCAGGTTTACCTAATCAACTGGCCAGCAAAAAGACGAATAAATAAATAATAAATAAATGAAAACACATCAACACAAAGCTCAGAGGCTCGACAGGACGTAGTGACAGATGATTATTTAAAAGAAAAGGCAGCAAAGTGGCGCTGTGTAAACACAGTAAGAGCGAGCAGCTTCGATGGAATATATGCAGGAGAAAGAAAAAAAAAAAAAAGAAACACACCCCGCGTGATTTATGGTTGTATTTAGATAAGACGCGGCCGTAAATGGTTTGAAAATAGCGTCAAGGTCACGCGATGTAATGAGATCGTGTTGCTTTTGGGTTTTTACGCCTGCGTGGACAGAAGACGAGCAAGATCGGGGTGGTGCGGTGAGTGAGGGGGGGGGGCAGGAGTGCGAAAGCGCTCACCATTCTCAAAAATCATCGCATATTAACTCACACTGTTCAGATCATGGGAAAGAAAACACACAAAAGATATCCATTAAATACATTTAAACTCACCATTAAATCTTGAAAATGTTTCTAACTATAACTTTGTTTTGAAATGCCTAATAAATTTAAGAGGACGAGTCTCGCCACAAATTATCCTGACAGTAGGTTCTGTGCGCCCCCATTCGTCTAACTGCGGTATTCAGCTGAAGTTTAGGTTTTGTTTAATACGAATTTAGCAGCAAATTTCACAATTTTTAATTCGGTGGGGAGGGGGGGTTGTCACTTGTTGTCGCCTGAAAATGACGTCACTGTTACCAACCACGGTTTAGCTTGCAAACATGAACAAATCCAGACAACAGGTGAGATACACATAGGGCCCATCTGACCTGGACATTGCGATTTTATAAGACTATTTGCAGACGTGATCATTAGAACACGTAAATACTGGCAGTGATCTAAAGAACATGTAATATGTTCTTAATTATTTTCGAGAAATCCATCCATCCATTTTCAACACTGCTTATCCTGAACAGGTTCGCGAGGTTCTGCTGAAGCCCATCCCAGATTTCGTGCAGAAGACAGACTCCACCCTGAAATGGTCGCCAGTTAGTTGCGGGGCACACATTCAGCCAAACAACCATCTATAACCATACCGTCACCAAGTGGGAACTGATCCCACAGTGCCCGCACACAGGGCAGGCGACTATACCACGACACCAACAATGACTTCTTTCGAGACATCCTTAACATGTTCGGCGTCTTCTCATGAATAGCATATACTATTCAGAATGACATCATATTATTATTATTGGGCGCATTGGTGATTTCAGTAGTAGGTGTCCAGTTCCCAATAAGAAGGTTGGTTTCCCTTTGAAAAAGGTTGCTCCAAAAAGTCAGATCGCGTGTCCATGTTGTGGGCAAACCAATCATTTCATGTTCCTCATCAAAACCAGACGGCGATTGCGTCACTGAAGCTTGGCGTCCTGTGGAGCTGCCCTACCAAACTCCTCCCACTCTCCACCGCATTGGGCGCCCCCGAGGACGCGCACTCCTTTATAAACCTGTCCGCCTCGCACCTTCTGCCGGGTCAAATTTCTCCGAACAACCGGTGGAGCCTCACCGTGGAAATTACATCGCAAGAGTGGCGCTTTTGTGGAATTATAAATTTCGTTGCGATTTTTTTCTCTCTCCCTTCTTTAAAATGAGACATGTTGGACAAATAACTGAGCGGTGAATGACTCGTGCAAGTGGTGGAGAAGCGAGACCCCAAGCGAGAGCAGCAGCAGCAGCAGCAGAAGTCGGGCCAGGATGAACTTGATCGGGGGCTACCACCACCACCACCACCACCACCACCTCATGCCCGAAGCCTTTCCATTCGTGCAGCGCTGCCACCAGGACGCCCCGCCCTACTTCCAGAGTTGGGTGCTCAACCACGGCGAGGTGCCTCCGGACTTCCACATCCAGGCGCCCTACCCGGCCGGCGGGGAGCTGACGCCGGGCGCAGCCGCCGCCGCCGCCGCCGCCTCCTCCTCCGTCGCCACCTCGCAGCACGACCACGCCCGCCTGGAGGGCCTGCAGGCCGGCATGGCCAAGCGGCGGGCGGCGGGGCCCAAGAAGGAGCGCCGGCGGACGGAGAGCATCAACACGGCGTTCGCCGAGCTGCGGGAGTGCATCCCCAACGTGCCGGCAGACACCAAACTGTCCAAAATCAAGACGCTGCGCCTGGCCACCAGCTACATCGCCTACCTGATGGACGTGCTGGCCAAGGATGCCGGAGAGACTGAAGGCTTCAAGGCCGAAATTAAGAAATTCGAGAATCGGGATCTGAAAAGGAAAAGGGAGATGGTGAGTGTGGACGTTTTGCGAGGTCCACGCCAAAAGGACGCAATCGCACGCTCGTTCCATTCGGTCAAGTCGCTGCTTTCGACGCGGGCGTCCCTTTCGCGGAGGTTTGCGTTACACTGGCTGATTTTTAAAAAGAGAGCCTGCTCATTGAAATCGCATTACAGAATCGCGTATGATCAGTTAAGCACGCTTGAAAATAGAAAAGGGTCAGTGATTGGGATTTTACACGCGTCACAGAAAGTTAATTTCGTTTGTCTTGCTGTAAGCGAGGAGCTTGTTTTTTTTTTACACAGGCTTGCTTTAAATCGGCTAATTTTGAATCGGAGTCTTTTATGTAAAAAAAACCACACTGCTTTATTATGATTTAATTTGGAATCAATAAATGGTAACTGCCCGTGATGCAAGCTTACAGTGAGTACATTTAACAGCTGCGTTATTCCCCAAATAAATGGTCCACCGCAACCGAAATAAGGCCAATTAAATTCATGACGATCTTATGTCGACAGTGAGCTTGAAACGAAAGTTTGCATTAAATCGGTGTTTCTAAGGGGAGTCTGATGTTTAAAACTTACTTTCAAAATCTGTGATCTAATAAAAGAAAAGGGAAGAGGCTGCACTTGGAAGTTTACGTTCTTCACAGTGAGTGAAATAGTGACGGAAATCAACTTGATGCTATGCCAATGTTTAGTTTTTTTTAATGGATGGTTGCTTCAAACTGGCTAGGGTGTCTGGTATATATTTTTTTTAAATGCAGTTCAAAATTGGATACTCAAAACAAAATGACTATTTTAAATCCGGGGTCTGGAAACGAAAAGGGATCCCCCTTTGCACGTTTATAATCGCCAATAATCGAAAATAATAGTAACTTCAAATTGTTTTGGTTTTATTAGTTTAAAATATATATTTTTTCTTTCGACTTATTGAATTTGAAAGGCACGTTGGTATTTAAAACTCACATCTGTAAAAAAAAAAAACGAGCTGGTTCACATCCGTACATTAAATGTGACTTTTTTTGTCAAACAACTTTGTGAGGTTTGCTTTAACTGGGTTCATCTTAATGGGAGGCTGCTCTATAAAATGCCACCTGAAAACGGAATATTTAAGTAAACCTTTTGGAACTTTGGATCTGAAAGAAAGTGCTCTATAAATACAGTTGAGTTGAAAAGGGGAGATGATAAGTCTGGAGTTTGCGTTCATAATATCCATTGTTAGTCTATCGAGGGCAGGTCCACAGTTCACGTTCTGCAAGTACAACATTGCCGCATTTCCAACAGTGAAAATGTTGTTCAAAGTATATCACCAGAGAAATATTCAGGAAATCCAACACATATTAATATACGCTTCAGTAGCCAAACACACAGTCTACAATACTTAAAAAGATCAATAAATACACGTACATTTAATTCACATTGAACGTCACGTGTGGATCAAAACACGTGGCAGTGCAAAAAATAAATGAAAAAGTACGTCAAGCTAAATTCCACCAAGTATGTGGATATTTGTTCAAAAAGATTTTAAGTTGTATTGCTTATATCGTAACATTTTGAGGACAATACTTGAAAATAATTTTAAATCGCAGTAGAATACACTTTTGAAACACGGCATGTACTGTGTGTGGGATATTTGTGTCTTATTTTGTCACGTCATCACAAACTTTGTTTCTTCTTCTTATGATC
This sequence comes from Hippocampus mohnikei, assembly GCA_026261675.1. Lineage (NCBI taxonomy): Eukaryota > Metazoa > Chordata > Actinopteri > Syngnathiformes > Syngnathidae > Hippocampus > Hippocampus mohnikei. Next base: position 1,564,381 of record JAKGUB010000347.1, on the reverse strand, counting down.
ATTTTTGTCGCTCGTGCAGAACGAAGGTCCAGCACAGGACTCGTTTGGTCCCGAGAAGAAAGTGAAGGGTCGGACCGGGTGGCCGCAGCAGGTTTGGGCTCTGGAGCTCAACCAATGACCCACGCCCCCCCAAAAAATAACCCCCAAACCACTTGTACGGCCGCACGTGAACGCATCATCGTCATCCGTTTGAAGAAAAAGGGACGTTTCATATTCTCTCCTGCTGTTTGTTTAATAAGAAATGTGGAATATTGTGTTTCTCCCTCCTTCTTGCTGTGTCCCCAACATCCCACGAAAAAAAAGTTTAAATTATGTGTTGAAAGCAAAACCAAGACATTTAAATTATTCTTTCATTTTTATCCCGTTTTAAAATTGCAACACGTGTACTGTCTTCTTTTTGGTGGCAATTTTATTCGGGAATCTAGTTGATTATTTTAACTGCCTTTTTTTTGGGCGGGGGCTACGCTTTTGTTTAGTGTTTGTATTGGCACATTTTATTTCTTGGTCTACTGTTGCTCGGTTTTGTGTGTACGAATGTCGTTTTTAGTAGCGTAAGGTGAAGTCATTTCATTGGATATAATGTAAGAAAAAAATCGAAAGGAAAATACAAAATTACATCATGTATAATTTCCACCGAGTGTGAAGCCATACTCAAGAGAGAAGACGTAAACATTGTAACTTTTTTTGTATGCCTTGTTAAGAATCTACCTCAACGTACCTCACTGTCCGCTTGAATAGACGCATTCGAATGTTGTTCACCTTCAACGCAGCTTGACTCACTCGCAAACGACAAGAAAAAGTACGATTTCAATTATTTGTGCAAAATGTGGATGGGAATGTACATTATACGTGAAGCTCTATAATAAATGGATATTTTATGACTTCCACCATTTTGTGACGTTTCTAATTTTTGCGCAAGATCACGTCGCGTAATAACGACGTCACTTAAGCAAAATGATCATTGCAGATTCGTGTTATGCTTTCTGAATTTGAGAAGGGATATAAGATTTCAGTTTTCTTCACTGGCGTGATTATATGTAGCAAATTTGGAGTTTGGTCAGAATGTCAATGGTTTTTTTTTTTTTTAATTAAATGCTCGTAAAAGTATGGGGAAAATATAATACAGTACAAAAATGTTAATTGTTGATCCATTCATTGAATCATCTCGAAACATAACACTTGAAAATCAGAGACAAACTCGATTTGGAATCAAATCAAATTACCGGTACAGTCAAACTTGTCATCCCATTTGAAGTTTCCACTTTAAAAAAATAGCTGCGTTTGCAAACAATTGTGTCACCTAGTGGTGTCTTACTGTCACTGCTGGAGTTAAACGAGTCGAGTCACATTAACATAATTTGCTATTCAACCGAAATAAAGTAAAACTACTCACCGCTTTCCAGGAAGCCTGCAAATGAAGGGACAGAAAGTGTTTGGTGAGCCATACTGTCACCTAATGGTGTGTTTTAGAAACGGCTGGAGTTCATTCGCAAGCGTCATTGAATACATCTTGTTCAACAAAAGTTAAAAGCAAAAGCACAGTCCCACATATAGATAGGCCTGTACATTTATTCATTTCATTAGCAGGAGCATTAAGCAGCCATATTTAAATACAAGTGTGATTTCTAATACGAAGGTTACAAGTTAATACGGCTGTTGTCGCTTACGTGTGAATAAAGACGGATGGTTATCCCCTACGTGATGCTAACGAAAACTACCAGCAAAAAATGAAAACGTGTGGAGTAAAAACAAAAACAATCTCAAATAAAAACCTGTCAAATGTGTACAAGCATCAACGCAGTGAAAAACACAAGTGTTTTTACTGAACGGGACACTCAAGTTTTGTCATTGAGTAACTACCGCCAAAGGAAAGCTAGCCTCAGCTAGCTAAGATTTCAAACAAGCACGAAGCATCGTTGCGCGCAGTGCTGACAGACGCTCTACACCGGTGACATAATTTAACCCTCCTGTTAACATTGGCTTTTCGGAAAACGCAATCGTATTCTTAGGTCAATCTGACCCGTTACACAAAATTGTGCTTGGAATCACTACACACACAAAAAAAAGGACAGACACATACGGTTTCAGACTGGTGGCGCCCTCTGCTGACGCTAATGGTCACTGCGAGTTATAGGCAAAGAGCTTTTTGTTTCAGTGCTAACAATTAACACTAAAATGTGTTTTTTTAAACCATCCTGTAAAATTCATAGTGATCCTGGGTCAATTTCACCCGTTTTTAAAAATGGTCAGAATTAGGAAAACACATTCCCCAAACATGTGCTGAAGCCTATGCACTTAAAAGTAGGAAAAAAAAACAAATGGGCCTCATGATTTTAGCATGTCAGCGGTCCAAAATATTTTTGGAGAGGGCTTTTAAAACTCCCTTTACATTCATTTCTCATTAATAGAATGGTCAATTTGACCTATTATCCATAAAGTGTCATAAATCATGTACTGTAACCACTAATTAAGGAAAAAAAAATGTAATAGGTCAATTTGACCCCAACATAACAGGAGGGTTTTGAGCCTGTCACTGATAACAATTAGCACAGAGTTTTTTCTGTACAGGCTTTTCTGCAATCTGCCTGGTAGGTTTGTTTCCAAGGAACATAAAGAATGTTCCTGGGTCAATTCAATCCACAATTCAAAACCTGTCAGAAATTGGAAAAAACAAACAAAAAAAAAAACTGACACATCCAATTAGGATGGATTTTAGTTCATAATCAGATATATTATTGATCACCCAATCCTGTTGTACTTGCTCACACATGTTAATCCACTGTACTTAAAACTTATTTTAAAATGGGCCCATTAGACCCCGCAAAATAACAGGAGGGTTAAAAACGGGCCAAGTGCCTTCAGCATGTCAGTGCTAACAATTGCTGTCTGCAGTGCGCCATGTTGGTGGAGAAAAGACCACATGCAAATGTCAGCAGTCCTGTCCGGGCGCTTGAGGTCCAAAGCAAGGTTTTTTTTTTCTCCTTTATTTTAAGTACATGACGTTGTCTTTCCTGACGAGGTTAAAGGGGACATTCTGTCGGCGGGCGAGTGAGCCTTTTTCCGTCACGGTGGACACGGTAACAGTTGACACATGTCCGGTCAAAATTGCATCCTGGTCCGAGAGTCACAACCATTCGGGCGAACGAATGGTTTAAAGGGGGTGTTAAAAAAAACAAACAAAAAAAAAAAGGGGGTCAACCGGGGATGCACTTGTGTTGAGGATCCAGTTTTTGGTTGTTTCGCCATGTCTGGTCATGTTCGTCGCTTGTGTTTCGTTTTGTTTTTTTCCCCTGTCTGCGTGTGTGTTTTTGTTGTTTTGTTTTGTTTTAGTCGAGTGGTTTGCTGCCGCCGTCGCCCTTCTGGTCCAAGCGGCTCTTGCTGCTTTTCACCATGTAAATAAAGTAGGTCAGCGTTTCCTTCTCGTTCACCGGAATGTTCCTGAAGTGACGGCTCACCGTCTGCGGAGGCACAGGACACAAAGATTCGATAGTCAGAAGCATGCGCCCTTCGCTTGTTAGTTGACAATAATCTGCGGCCGGTTCATCCCGGACGGGGTTCGGCCCATCTCGTAGCTTCTTCCACTTTCGTCCGGCAATTTTTGTTTTTCCAACTTGACGCACCTGTGTCGCGCGGTTACAGAAAAATTCCCGGTCCGCTTTGTCGATCCCATCAGTGCAAAAGTGGCTCCTTTTTGCTTTTTAAGGCTTTGTTGTTGTAGGCCCATGGACGAAAATCTTTCCTTCTGTTCTGAATACATTCACTCAGTGGATGTTTATTTAGCTGATTGGCTATTTGTAGGTCAGGATTTTAAGGCGCTGCCCGAGAGGTGTTTCTGACTTGTGCTTGACAGCAAGTGAGCAACCGCCCCGAGCTTAGCGGACAAAGCTTAGCTTTAAAAAAAAAAAAAAGGCCAAATTTTAAAATGTAAAAAAAATAAACAAACACTCAACGCGGCTGAGCGCTATGGGGGACACTGGCACAGCTGCGGGCGGTTGTCGGCTGCGGACCGCCGCGTTATTAATGACGTGCGTGGCTCGTTAAAACGACGTCCAAAGTCTGGGGAAACGTTCAAGTTGCCGGCGGGTGCCATTCATCCGCCGTTGGCGCCCGCCGCCAACTCCCCCCGCCGCTTGGCTCGAATACAGGAGGTTTTCATAAGGCGGCTGCCGCAAAGTCCACCTGTCGATGCGGCAAATTAGTCTAACAATCTCTCAGTGAGCAATTACGGCCGCGTGGGAGCCGCGACACCGCGTACGTCAAAGTCAAACGAGGAACGCAGTCCACCACGAGGAACGCCTATAACGAGGACAACATGGCATCGGTTGTCGGGTCGAGCCTGCACTGAAAAGCCAATTTCACATCGTAGCAGGCATGAGGAAAGTCCATTTAAGGTCCACGTTGTACTACAGTGTTTTCAATTTTGGCATACAACAACCACAGTGCACGAGTGATGCAAAACTGTTTTTGTTCCATTACACGACAACTGAAATCCTGGGTATCCTTCCGCCATGAAAAGTAGTCAAGTTTGGACAACAAAGCTCACGAGCTCGAGCAAACGTATCGCTGTCCGCTCGTAGTTTCAAATACTACGTCATTCACACTTATTTGCGGTGGCCTCAGGGCATTCCGCTGGATTTGCGGTTGTGATATGTGCGATCACCTCGGCCAGCTGGGCCTTGTTGAGGCCTGGCCTGGTCTGCAGCTTGTAGTGTCGCTTGTAGCGTCGCAACGTGTTCACCTGCAGCTGGAACAGGTCCACCTGCGAAGACGCGACACAGGGTCAGCCAGAGCGCCAGAGTCCTGGATTGGAATCATCTCATCGCGCCAACACCATCGCGCCCTCAGAGACCGCCGGAACTCACCGAAAGATTAGTGAACTTCAACACTACTGTCAATCCATCAACCAGATTAGCGACGAGTTCTTTTCTTGAGCACAGTATACAAGTTTCTACGGCTAATGTGGCGACACGGATCAGGTTTCAAACATTCCTAAAAGGCACGGCGACGAACTGAACTCTCCCACTTTGTGCGGACAGGAGCTCAAGGGAACGCTTTACCTCTGGCACCTCCACGTCGTGATCCGGGGACTCGCCGCCGTCGTCGCTCGTCTTCCTCTTCCTCTTGTTGCGCACGCTCTGGATGAAATTCTTGTGGAAGTCACAGATGTACAAGTGGCGCACCTACACGCATACACACACACAATAAGTGGAAGGGAAACGCCGTTCAAGTGTAGTTCACAGTGGCATAACATTCCCGAGCAGCTGTGTAACAGGAACTTTCCCTGCTGACAAATCTGCACACTAAGCCCAGTGGATATCTGGAGTGTATCAAGGCTTTATAAAAAAAAAAGGAAAAAAAAATCCCAGCCACATGTGCATGTGTTTTGTTGTGGATTTAGCTATCAAGCTCACTGAGTGCTTCACAGAAGCATGCGAGCTTGCCATTAGGCCACAAGTGGCGACTGCCCACTGGAATGTTCTTTGCAATCTGTCCTCCCGCGACCTTGGTGAATGCACTGTAGGTCATACCTTTGACATGGCTCGCCGCATGTGATGAAGGACAAGTAAAAATTTAGCGGGTCCCGGAAAGCATCGATCGTGCGGTTCTAAAGTCTTGCATAGGACACGGAATGTTTTGTTACATCTTGCCGAGGCCAAGTCCCATCGACGAGGAAGCACAGTTGATGCTCCAGTGCACGAAAAAGCAAAGCGCCTGATTTCCAGGTCAATTTTGAAGGCTTTGCAGGCTCCAAAAATGTGTTCCCGTCCTCTTTTCTAAAATAACCAACTTGTGCACACAGCCAATGACCCGGTGCAAACAGACAGCCTTTGTGACAACATCGTTTTACTTCATTAAAACAAAGGCGCGTAAAAGCCTCTAAAATGTTCACATAATTATTCATATTCAAGTAGCTTATTTAAAAAAAAAGCATTTTCGGGTTTCAAGCAGCTTCATGTGTTTTAAAAACAGCTTTTGTGCAAAAGCTTCCGATATGTTGACACTTATCTATATTTGAGTGGCAAAACACTGTCACCGTGTAACCACAAACCAGACATGACTCGGTTTGTATCCACTTCGAGTGAAAAACAAACGCGTGGAAACCAATCGAGTCTACGCCGACCTATTTAGGCTGCAAAAACATGACATGCCAGAGGTTAGTGGGGGGGTCAAGCTCAACATCTTGACAGTGCAGGGCGCTTTTTAAATAGTAGGCCAGCGTTATTCGCACAAAATGTCCTCGCCGGAGAGTTGGACTAAGTCGACTCGGAAGCGCTAAAGCAGCTAACTTTAGCACAGTTCTCTCAACTCGCTCGTTGTTACGTCGCAGAACGCGACAAACCAAAAACCTTCTGCACACAAAGCCCAAGTGAGCTCACTTGACCTTAAAAGTAAGCGAAGACCATGAAAACAAAACACCATGTTGCGCATCCGATTGGAGGTATCTTAGCGTCAGCCGGCTAACATGTTGTCTCGCGGAGCCCACACGGGGAAAAGTCGTCGTGTTTTAATTTCCCTCCCTCTCGCACTATTACTCACGCTCTTGTCGATGTCCAGCTTGAGTTTCTTCTGCGAAATGCTCTTCTGGATCCGCTTGCTGAAGGAGGCATTGCCGGCCGAGCGGCCGCAGCGCTCGCCGTCCTCGATCAGGCAGCAGCTCTGGCCGTAGAGGGGCGGCGCGGGCGGCCCGTCGTGGCTGTCCTCCTCGGTACTGAAGCCATTCATCCTGGAGGGGGCCACTCCTTGCGGAATTCGCCAACAAAACAATGTAACACACGCCACAAAATCCCTTCCGAGAGCCCAAGTCCGTTGAGATGACGAGCGGGTTGGGCTTGCGCTGCCCCCCTCAAGTGTGGCGTATTTAAAGGCAAAATCCTTCAAAGCGAGTCGAAAACATGCTCCCGTCTGTCGCCATTCGACCAACCGAACCGCGGCCAGCTAACGTGTGCTAGCTACGGCTAGTTAGCACAAGCGCAAGGTGGACTGGATATTCCGAAGAGAGCCCACGTTTCGCGTATGACAGCAGTCTCGAACGACTGCGGCGCGGCTTGAGATGAAACTCGACGGGCGCAACAACTTTTTTTCGCGGTTTAGAACAAATCTGGCGATCAATTCATAACAATCGCGTTCCACAATGGACGTGCTGAAGTGTATGTAACGGAAGTTTCCCTCCCTCGCCAAGATTGGTCAGTTTGTAGATGAAGGTGGGTTTTGCGAGGAAACGCCGCAATGTGATTGGCTGTGACCAACGCCGGTCTCGTCTTGACACCTCCCTGTGCATGACTCCGGTGTTTTCCAACACAAGTTTGTCGTGGTGGTGAACGCCAGGGACATTTAACGACGCATTTGACCCATTTTCGACAGGTTCGAATCACAAAACATTCGGTTGATCCTTTAGGTATCCGGAACGGGTCAAGAATAATGACATTACGATTGAGAAACAATTCCAACAACCTGTTAACGCGACGTTAACTCTGCGAAACCAATCACTCTGATTAAACTCTATTTATGATTCTACTTCCCACGTGTTCTGAAATAATTGCGTGCATTTATTATCATTATGCATTCAAAGATATTCATTGCAAGACGCATGCTGTTGACATCGCTATGGTGTGACTCCATCAATGACTTTACAGGGGGCAGCAGAGTCTATTAAATGAAACAAGGGGCGCTTAAGCTGTCCAAAAATGTTTTAAAGCCACATTTGAAACGTTTCCAAGAGCCTGCGCTTTGATGCATTCACATTATTTAATGTTAACCAAAAAAAAAACCCACCACCACCCACTTGAAAGTAAAATACTGGGGTTAAACGTCAAGGGTTTTTTTTTTTGTAGTCAGCTTTAAACCCCGTCTCTATTATAATACTTAAGGATGCTGTCTGCTTACCATTTGTTTGGTTTTTGTGCACCATCTCGTGCTCAGACGATGTGGAAGGTTCACGCAGAGGACGCCATTTAAAAAAAGTGGCAGAGCAGAAAAGCAAATTGGATTATTGTCTTGATGAGGCCAATAAAGGCTTTAATGGAGCTTTAAGATGAGACTTTCGGAGAGAAATGCTGTGAGGATGGATTGACACTAGATGGTAAACATTTGCAGAGTTTTCTAGGGGGGTTGTAATATTGTGTTCCCTTGTATTATTGTTATTTTATGTTAAATGTTGTATACAGTTACAGATACAGCTGTTAAGAAAGTGCTACATATAAATAAGATGTCTTGTATTGTGGAACGCTGGCGCGTTTGGCTGCCGCTGCTCAACCCGCATTGTGTTTTATTGTTCTTGTTCCTGATTGTAAAGTGTCCTTGGGTGTTTTGAAAGGCGCTTATAAATAAAATGTATTATTATTATTATTATTAAAAGTCAACATTTGGGACCTGAGGATAATAATTAACGCGCCACACATTTTCAATGTGAAACATGTCTGGACTGCAGGCAGCCCAGTCAGTTTATGATGCAGTGCCGCCTGAGGGATCGAAGGTCACGGACGGATGAAAATAAGAACAAGCGCACGACACCCTTAAATTGATTTCTCGGAGGAATTTAACGTCTTGTCTTTTTACAACCACAACACAAGATGGCAGTGGTGTTTTTGACGTGTGGATGTGACACCTGACCCAGTTTATACCTTTATTCTAAAAGGTATAATGTGTCAAGATATAACTCCTTAAAGTCACCAGAAAGCCTTGGGGTTTAAAAGAAAAGTCATGGAGTCATTTTCTCTTCTTTGCTGCTCTTTAGATAAACAGAAAGAGTTGAATGAGGGTTCATCTTATGGTCACCCTTAAATCTTGGGCTGACGTTCATGTGGAAGCGCCGGGAAATAACGGCAGTCAAAGCACCCAGAAGGAATAAATATTTTGTTAAATGGGGAATTTATGAAGCGCTTAAATCAGTGACATAACAAGGCGGACTTCCTGCCGCTGGATTCGATCCGTATTTCTGCAGGATGTTTTGAATATGCTTTTCATAGCACCCATCTTTTTTTTTTTTTTTGTTGCCTTCTTTGTCCGGGTGAGAGCAACGTGGACCTTGAAATGCACATTTCTACATTTGCTTACTATACTGATTTCCAGCCGTTTTTTTCGATGACGGTGACAATAAAATTCCTTCCCGTTTTATTCGATTCCAGGATCCCGTCTCGGGAGCAATAAGGTGTCACATTCCAAGCGCCCTGCAGCAAACATCAAGCACGGGAGTCCCCTGAGGCCCAAGTACGCATTTTATTACCATCTGGTGGTCAAACGACAGCACTGCGACACGAATCAAGAATCAATCAGCTTTATGGTTGGGCAATCCTTGCCTGGTGTTTATGAGAATGCATCTGTGTCGCTATTAGTTGGACAGGCGTGACAATGTACTCGGAGCATCACGTAAAGCACACGATGCCTCGTGCGCGACAAATGACGGTCATAAAAAAGACGCCAAATACATAACGTGACGGATATAAAGATGAATTGCAACATTTGGTCCTGCGGCGGTGCAAGTGTGAAAACAAAAGCGTCACGTGCGAGGAAAAGCGCCGGCAGGTTAATCGTCCATCACATGAAAGGTGTTTTTGTTGTTTACAGTTGGGGGGGCCGGGGGGGGGGGCGACGAGGGCTCGTTTCGCCTTGCCCATTGGCTAATGCCCTTCGCTCGGAAAGCTAAACGAGCGATTGATTTTGGCCACTCTGCGATAGCAGTTTGTCATTGGTGATCAATGAGCCAACATGAGCTTGGACATGCTTACGTCTTTTCAAGTCCGCCAGCCCTCCCGTCATCGTTATTCATCGCGCCAAATGGAACAGAAACACCCTTCCAAGGCTTAGCGTGTCCATCTTGGGACAATGGAGAGTAATGAAATGTCCACTGGTCCAGAAGGAAGTCCAAAGTCGCCTTTCAGCGCTTCGTCCTTCGGTACTCCGGAAAGCATGTCAATCGGACCTCAGGAACGCAAATTGCTTCAGTGCTGCTTTCAAGGAAACTGGGAAACGGGAAACATCACTGCGCTAGTCCAAGTGCTATTTTACATTAGCCATTGTCGAGAATGTTTGGGTCATATCATAACTATTTTTATTTTTTTAAGAGTCACCAATGACTGTACAATGTTTGACACATGAAGCTTATATAATTAATCTTTATTTAGCGAGGCCAATGACTAGAATAATTCTGCATTGATCACATGCTATTGATATTTTAGTTGTTGTTTTTGTGGCCAACAACAAAAAAAGTTTGCAATTGGATGCCACCATTGTTTTAGTCGGCCATGTTTTTTTGTGTGTGTGTTGACCTTCCGCTCCTCGAAAGAGGACGCGTGGCATTACCCAGTTTTCTCGCCCGCACTTCCACATCCCCCTCTCCCTCTTAATAATCCTGCCACCTAACCTGTGGACCGAAAAAGGCAACCGTAAAAACGCCAGTCCCCGTTAGCGGGTTCATCCGTGTGAAATATGTGCCGGGGCCAGCGACGGGGCTCATCAATCTGCAGCCGTAACCTGCAGAAAGTAACATCTGCAGGTTGGCGGCGTCACAAATAGCCTTCTGTCCACTTTCTCCTGATCGATTTTCCTCCCCGGCCGCCGCAGGGTCGTCCTTCCCAGCCGACACTCGGCCTATTGGTCACGGAAGATGTAACGGCGGCGCGGCGTTGATTGGGCCGGCTTGACCATGAAGGTGATGACACACCAGAGTGCACCCAGGTGGATAGCGCGAGTCGTGACTGGAAGTAGTAGGCAGAACAGATTTGCTCAGGGGGCACATTTGGGGGTCGAGTGCGAAGAATTGGAAGTAAAAAAAAACAACAACCACCTAGCAGTAGAAGTTTCTCAGTAGTAGCGAATGTCAAGACGATACTGAAAATGGATTTCGAGGTTCCAGATTCTGGGCAGTGAGAAATTATGGACATCATTATTTTTGGGCCAGGGTGAAACGCTTCAAAGTACTGGTTTCAAAAGTAACCCAAAGTGGGCGAAATGGCTAACCCGTTTTCCTAAGCAGAAGCAGCAACAAAATGTAAGAATGCAACGTGAAATCTCCTTTCACTCACGTGGCGACCAGATTCTCTTGAACTCAATCTGCTGAATATGAGTAAGAAATATGGTGGCCATGTAGGGTCAAAAAAAAAAAAAAGCTCAATCCGGCTAACGCTAAGATACCTCCAATCCTGGCTAGCGGTGCGGCGCAAGTGCCACAGTGTGGACCATTAGCATATCCAAGTCTCAGAGGACACCTGAGGAGTCGGCTCACCGCTCCGCCGACCTCGGCTGTCGTTTCTCCTCCCTCGTTTCCCGACATTATCACCCGGGATCCCCGTTAGCCTTCCTCCCGCCTCGCCTTTGACACCTGCCGCGCGACCTCCGAGCACCACGTTTGAATTTTAAAAAAGGACGCGAAAGGCCCGTCTTTGCGAGTCCCCAGTGGCTCTGACCCGGAGAACATTTGAAGGTCTTTTTTTCTTCTTTTGACTAATAGCGGCTAATGAAACGTTGCGCCCCCCCCGCTGCCTTCATTTCTAATTCTGTAATCCGTTTCCCTTTATTCCCGTCCCCTTGTCTTTGAGGCTTGCTCGGAGGGCACCCGCGCAGGGCAATTATCTTGCAGGCCTCGTCTGTCTGTCGCGCACGCTCGGCTCGTCGCGCGATGACAGCGGGCGAACGGCTCGACGTGACGCACTCGACAGCTTCCCGTCAGAGACGCGTCGCAGAGTAACAAGATGAGCCGGAGCGACGTAACGTTCGGCGACATCACGTCGAGCGACTTGTTCCGCTACATTCCGTGACGCTACTCGACGCAGTGACGCTACGTTGCGTTGCGTTACGATACATCAAGTTATCCGACGTTGGCTCACATTACAATGCGTTCTGGATCGTTCCATTCTGCTGCGTTCCATGGCACGACAGACGGCAACGTCGTGCTTCGTTACATTTGACACCTTCTCCATTAGAGTCTGATAGACCGCTTGACTTTTGATGTTATGCTAAGTGATATTTAGCCGTGTGACATGACACGCACACAAATGACCTGATGCAAAGATGCGCTGTGTCATGCTCATTTTCTTTACGTTCCACTCCGTTAAGCTAGGTTACAAGGCATGATTTAGGACCATGTGAGGGTGGTGGTGGGGGGACCTTAAACCAAATTAAAAGAACACCATACAAGACCTTTGTGACAAAATTTGCGCATGGAAGTAGCGACAGGCTAGTGGTTACGATGATATCCTGGCATCCACCCCAGAAGGAAATATTTCAGAAAAAGTCGTAATCGTGTCAGCAGTACCGTCGGTGGTGTTGATAGCGAAGTTAACATTATTTCATGCAAATTGTATGAGGCAAATGGATCAAAAGACGAGATTGGCTTATCGGAGCGAGGGACGGCAAATGCGGACGCGGAGAGAAGCCAAAGCAGGAGGGAAATAATTGTTTGTGACGTTGTCCAAATCGTTTACATCTGCTGTCTGTCTGCGGGTTGCCACAGCGTACCTGTTTGTTTGGTTTTTTTTTGGGTGCCACGATGAATTGCCATTCCACATTTTTCCAAACTGATCCGAAACGGTCGGCATCATCAGAAAAACTTGATGAAGGCGATGTTGGAAGGGACATTTTAACATTCCCGTCAAGAATGGGATGTCATCAGAATAAAAGCGATTGGATGTTTTGCATTTTTTGGGGGAGGGGCCGGGGGGCAATGCCAGGACATCTGGGCTACGGAACGTTTGAGTTCATAACCTCAATGCTCCGTAACGTCACGCCACATAACGTTACATTGTGCTACGGTACGTTAGCCCGCTGCATAACGTTACGCTCCATTAGTTGGTCTTCACTGGAAGCTTTCTTTGGTGGTATCACAAAAACACAGACAAAAAAAAAAAAAAAAACACCCCAAAGAAAAATTCCCATACCTTTCGTAAACAATCCAGCCTGCGTTGGTGCTCATGGTTGTTCCTTCCCGGGGTTCATCTCAAGCTGCTTTGCTATCTGCTGTGCTGCAGTGAGCCTGCAAAGGGCCCCGAGCAGATCCCGATTTTTTTTTTATTGCTGCCTCGGTAACTATTTACTCTGTGAGCTCTTCTCCGTATTTTTCCTAGTGTGCGGGTGAGTGCGTATCCGGCACCGGCTGGATGGAATAAATCCCCAAAGGGTGAAAGCGACCGGTATGGAGAGGGGAATAAGACCTTCTCTGGAAATCCGTTTGTCGCCAACCCCATTATGGCCCCCAACCCCTTTTTTAATGACATTTCACAGCACGCTGATTTAACACGGCGGCGACCGGCAGGAGACTGAGAGGATTGCAAATGGGCCTCACGGGAAGCTCCCGCGCAGCGTTTGCTTCTTTGTCTCACCGCTCTACACCTTAATCCTCAGATGAAACACGACGTTATGCTTGCAGTTATTACGTTATTTTTCTTTTTTTTTACAGCTTCTTTTCTTTTAAGATGTGTTGGTAGAATTTGGATTTCAAGCCGACATCACTTTATGGTCCGTGTTGCGTGACGTTCAGTCGCATCGCGGTACATTGTGTTGCGTTGGAGTCGCGTGGGTGTCTTTGCACTACGATAAGTTGCGCGCTCATGTGTCACATTTTCTATCTCGCTATGTGTTGCAGTACATGATGTCGCACTGTTATGTTTTGTTACGTTGGCCATGTCGTGTTACATGACGCTCTTTTGTTATGATGCAATATTCATTTTGTGCACAAAAAAACAAGTTCTAAGGATTTGGTTAACGCACGTATAAACCTGCGGGGTCATGACCTCCAACCTGGTTAAAAAGCACCGATATGTTATCACGTTGCACGAGGCCACTCAGTAACGGGTGCTATTTCGCCATTTGGCTTTGCTTTACTTTCACTTAAAGTCACATAAAAACGCCGGTTTCCCTCTCGTTGTCAGAGTCACTCTCATTGCCATGTGGCTCCACAGAAATGATGCGCGGCCACTTACACGCCCACCCTTCACTGATTGGCCGGCTGCTTTCCCGCACGCCTGGTCTCACTCACGTCCTCACTCACGGCCACTTACACGCCCACCCTTCACTGATTGGCCGGCTGCTTTCCCGCACGCCTGGCCTCACTCATGTCCTCACTCACGGCCACTTACACGCCCACCCTTCACTGATTGGCCGGCTGCTTTCCCGCATGCCTGGCCTCTCTCACGTCCTCACTCACGGCCACTTACACGCCCACCCTTTACTGAGTGGCCGGCTGCTTTCCAGCACGCCTGGTCTCACTCGCGGCCACTTACACGCTCACCCTTCACTGATTGGCGGGCTGCTTTCCCGCATGCCTGGCCTGACTCACGTCCTCACTCACGGCCACTTACACGCCCACCCTTCCCTTATTGGCCGGCTGCTTTCCCGCATGCCTGTTCACGCTCACTTCCGCCTTTTCTCTATATAAACAGCTTGTCGGCTCTCAGTCAGGATTTGGAACTCGGCTCATACACTAGACACTCCGCATTATAAGGCGTCCTGTCCATTTTGGAGAAAATGTAAGACTTTTAATGGCGCCTTATGGTCGTGAAAATACGGTACTGTATGTTATGCAACAGTACATTAAGTAACGCAAATTTAAAGAACAAAACGTTTTCACTTGGGACTGAACAGCTTTTTTTTCAAAGTCGAGTTTGTGATGAAAGACGAGTCCACGTCGCAGGTCGATTTTGTCGTCGATATTTTTGCCAGTACTTTTCGTTGCTATGTTTCAGTTTTCTAGCTTTCATTTAATTCGGGGGGTGTCCGACTCATTTTTGTCGCGGGGCCACATTGTAGTCGCGGTTTGACTCGGAAGGCCGTTCTGAATTTTGGGAAACCATTGTAAATGTTTCATCACCTCCACATATTACATACACAGCGCACAACAAATGGATGGATAACTAGTTTTAACATCAGAAGTCAAGAATAATGACGCTTATTGTGGATTACATATGACAATTTGAAATTATTGTTCAGACTTCAGCAAGCATCTTGGAACTTGACATGCTTGATTTGCTTTTGCGGGCCACGTAAAATGAGGTGGCGGGCCAGATCTGGCCCCCGGGCCTTGACTTTGACACCAGTGATTTAGTTGAACACTTAAGTCTTGTCCGCGTACCAGAGGTTAGCGCACCATCGTCCGCTACGCTGCGTTATGCAACACTAAATGGGACGCAAAACCGAGCTGACACTTGAATGCAAACTTTGTGTTGTTATGACACCGCGCACTTTGTCGAAAACAATCACGGTGGACCAATACAGTTGTCCTTGCGCCTAATGCCACCAGATGGACCTCTCGGTAAAACCGCAATTGGATTAGAGCGGGCGCTTTGAGCGATTGTGAGAGGGGGGTAAAAAAAAAAAAAAAAAAGCCGTCGTCTTCGCCGGCGCCCAGTCCAGATAACCAGTAGCCCGTTGAATAATTCATCCGCGAGCACAAAAACATAAGCTAATATGTTTTTCTAAGTATGATGGATGGCGTTTTGTCCAAACGAGCGGAACATGAGGCGGAATGCTCGCGATGCCGGCGCTGAGGGAGGAGGAGGAGGAACATTCCGGTTAGCCGGCTTCAACCCGATCGATAGTGACAAGTTTGAGTTCCAAATGAAGATCTCATTTATTTCAAGAGTGCAGAAAGAATGCTTAAGTATCTCAAAAGTACTTGCAGTAGTGCGGTTAGACGGGCCGTCGCCTAATTGCTCCGTGCGGCACCCACTCCAATAAATAAACCTTCCGCATAAATAAATGCCTCGGCCAAAAAGTGTCGCCTCAAACAAACGACGCTACAAAATAAACACCTGGAACTTGTCGCAGGCTCAGGAAATGAACTCGCGAGTGCGCGAAAACATCCCATCATGCAGTCGTTTTTCGACGGTTAGTTTCTTTTCACCTTTTTTTTCAAAATTTGAAATCCCAAACCTGTCTCAATGAAAACCCAAATGTTCAACCCTAATTCAGCCTTAAACTCAAACATTAAAACCCAACCCCGGCTTAAAATAAACCCAAAACCCGAATGTTAAGCTCAGCGCTACAGTGCGCTGCATTTATGCTATGCTCCATACCGCCATGCTAGGCTAAATGATTTTGCTACGTGATGCTGCGTTCTGTCATGCTACGTAACATTTCGCGACAATGCGTTATGCTACATAGCATTAGCCAAATGATGTTACGTCACGTAATATTGCGCAACATCATGTTACTCATGACGAAGTGACGCTTTAAAACATCGCTGCAAATAAAAACAGGCAACATTAAACCGCGCTCCATAACACGATGCGACATATCTTCACATGACATAAAGTTGTTGAACATAAGGTTGTGCTAGCTAACGCTGACATTCATAATGTTATGCTACGTTGTTATGTACAAAACATTGTGCGACATTACATTCGGCGACACAATATTATGTATGGAACGTCACGCTAGACAATGTTGCCGTGCATATTGACAGACTACGTTGCGTTGTTCTAGCTAACTATATATGCTACATAACACTACACGAAATGCGTTGCTTAAAATAACCGTTTTATGTATAGCGTTGTGCTACTTTTCGTTTCGCTATTAAATTCCGCAGTGCATTATGTCGCAATAAACATTTTTGCTGTGTACGGTTACTCCTCGGAACGACTTTTGCGGCACGAAACGGGCTTCATTTGTCAGAAGGCGCGCTGAATGATTCATTGCACGACGACGACCGTCTTGTCTGTACGACTCCACTGATGACGACGAACCCGACGCGGAGGTCGCACTCGTTATGGCACCGGGCAGAAGTGCACTTCCTCATTAAGTCGCAGACGATGTGTAACGCAAAAGGAAAAAAAAAATAAATAAATCGGAAGTTGTGATGTATATTTGATGCTGTGTTGGGCTTTGCTTCGCACGCAGTCGCTACCTCGCCAAGACGCCATGAAACATTCAACGGCCCATTTGCATATCAAGCGACTTTTCTGCCGAGCTAAATTTGGGGCGGAGGAATTACTCGCCCGTTTCACCGAATCGGCGTACACACGCTTAACACACAGGAGGCAGAATATCTATTTTTGGCTGAAGCGTTACCCCCCGCATACGTTTGCGCCCCTTCAAGGCTGACGACCATCCTTTTTTGTTTTGATATTCCGCCTCAGAGACCTGCGATAAATTGTTGACATGTAAATCTCTCGTGTGTGAAATTGTCTGTGCTTTAAGGAAGACGTCGGCGTCAGTGTCGTTTCTGCTGACAGCTGGCGGAGAGTGACAACAGAACGTTTCTTTTCTTTTTTTAAACAGCTGTCTCATCTCGCCGGAAATATATCGACGCCGTATTGTCGTGATGATGTCAGTCACGGCTAAGTGGCAGCGCTTTGCGTCCACTTTATCCGAAGGGCATAGAAAAATGTCACCAACGGAAAAGCGGCGCTAATAAATGCAACTCTGATGTCACTCATCAGCAGAAAGCCAGATGAGATGACGGACATTTCCACTTCTTTCTTATCAAAATGTCCTGATACGGACGCGTCCACCTTCTCATGACCAGCGGTTTTTAAATGTTTTTTTGGGGCGTGAAGAAAATAGTATTAAGTGTAATTGCACATCCACTCCAGCGGTTGGCAGTGGCGCCCTCATTATCAGAGAGTGCGCAGGAAGTATTCGCTCTATGGTGTTTTGTCGACTCCAGTGTTTTGTACATCTGAGTTAATGTTTTTGAACTGAATTTGAATTTGCGATTATTTATTGCCATTATTTCATTTTAATTTTCAAAATGTAATGGTGCAATAAGTTGGTCAAAAATGTTTTCAGTTTAAACAAAAAAAAGAATCCCCATGCAAATTGATGCACTTAAATTTTTTCTCTTACAGACTAAAAAAAACCCCAATGTTAATAGAGTTATTCTTTGCTGTAAGTGGAACTATATTTTTCTTTAATGTTAATAAGCATACAATGTAATGCTGAGGTGTACTGATGACAATTTGAGAGAGAAATTATATTTATCGTGGCGGCAGAGAGTGGGAGGGGGGCGTGAATTGTTTTCTTCTAATTGAGAAGCACTGTCCGAGAGGGACATTGATTTTTTTTCCCCCCCTATATCCTCCCTTATGAGGACATTTTCTACGAAAGTCATTTTGTCCACGTCTTGACTCAGGAGGAAGGAAAAAAAAAAAAAAAGACGACAAAAATAAATCAGCGCTGACAGAAGAGTCCCGCTGTAGCCATCAATTCCTGAGCTCTGGATGTAAACATCTGGCTGACCACAACAGTAAGCTTAGGCGGGCCTTGAGGGGCCACAAACACATTTGGCGTGCATGGGGCGGGAGGGTGGGGGGGGGTCACACCGCTTGACAGAACATCTCTACAGTAGCTGCACTTGAGGGCAAAACTGTGTGTGCGACCACTGCGACGGACGGCACCTTGCACGCTCACATGGCAACAAGCTCTCCTGTACTGGCTCGATCCTTGAAGAGAAAAGACGGATTTGGGATTCTCACCTTGTGCTCGACGTCATCCGCAATCGACAGGGGTTCCTGGAATGATGGTGGATAATCGATTAGCTGAAACTCTCACATGGTGTACAGTATTAATGAAAAGTAACACATAACTGACTGCTTCGACGCCTGCTTTGCCAAGCGCTGTGCGCCGGATGTCCGTCCACAATCAGTAGGGTTTCTTATTTTGTTGCGGCACAATCGAACAATCGAAAATTTGAGTTGAAAATCCGTGGTATATTAATGAAAAGGAACAAAATTAACTGGCGTGACCCGAGCTTCCTTAGCCACTGTGCCAGGTGTCGTCCACAATCACAAAAGTTTTTGCTGTAATATCGGACAGATGATTTTGTTAAAACTCTCACGTGGTATCTTCATGAAAAGGAAGATAGATTGGATTGACTGGTCCTAACTTTCTCAAGCGCGGTGTGCCACACGTCGGCCATAATCAATCCTGAACAAATGACGAGTTAAAACTCTCATTAAGGTCTATGAATAAAAATAAACACCTCATTGACTTTTTGTGGTTTTGAAAACAGCAGTTTGTGCCAGCCGAATCCTTGAGGAGGAAAGGAGTATTTTGCGTGGAAATGAGTGCCGTGGCGCACGCTAATGGAAAGTCACGGCCAGCGGCAGTTTGGGGCCCCGGCGGCCGCCGAGGCAGACAAAGCGGGCGGGGGAATGTCGATTCGGCGCATTAGCACCAGCCTGGCTCATTATGGAGGCGTTTAATGACTGCTTTCAGTGTCGAGAGGAGCGGCCACTGCTGGAGGTGAGCTTTTGTGGGTGAATCCCGTGCTTCGCAAAAAGTCTGTCGCCGTTTTAGCAAGGCTAAAAAAATAA
Organism: Hippocampus mohnikei; assembly: GCA_026261675.1. Taxonomy (NCBI): domain Eukaryota; kingdom Metazoa; phylum Chordata; class Actinopteri; order Syngnathiformes; family Syngnathidae; genus Hippocampus; species Hippocampus mohnikei. The sequence continues at coordinate 1,545,137 of JAKGUB010000347.1, read as the reverse complement.
AATAAAAAAAAATAAAGCCAAATTACAACTAACGACAACCTCCCTCCGAAAAAAAAATCCTGAAAAAAAGTCAATTTGATTTGTTAAACACTTTAAAGAGTCAGATGATGTGTTGCCCCACGACCACGTTTTGTGGAAATTGCTTTTGTGCCAATTTTGTACGCATCGGTCAGTTATTTACAGTTTGTAAAAGCCATTGTGATATGAATTCATTTGGTCTCTTTTTTAAATTTAATTTAATGCACTGTTTTTTGTTTTTTACTGCATTGACTACATTGATTTCATTTATTTTTTTGATTGAATGAAATTGTCTTTATGTTGTAAGACAAGCTGCAAATTTTGCCTGGTATAAAAATGAAAAGGAAAACAGACCTGAGTGATAGGACAATCAACCCCAAGAGTTCATCTTGGATTTAACAGGTTAAGAACTTTTGTTGTTGGCCCACTTGTTGTGATCCGTCTAATTTCCCGCACTAAAAGTCGACAACTCCCTCGAAGCCAGAGCGTGCGGACGCGGGAATCCGACCGCCCGCAGACATTTTGTTTGTCGTCCATTCCATAATAATCCTCCTGATCGGACGACAGCTCTGAGCTGCCGTGACATCTAAATCTCCGTCAACGGTCACCACTGACATCCCACAATAATTAAACACAACTTTAAACGGGCATATGAAAATGTTAGCTCGAACGGAAAGCGAGCAACACGACACAACAACCGACGAGATGCTAAGATTAGCGTAACAGCAATATAAATAACATAAGAAACATCTTTCGATGCGTAACTCGCATCATAAAAAAATAAGGAAACAATCAAACAACATAAATACCTTGTCCCCATTCCAGCCAGGAGCTTGCATCAATGTAAAAATTCGAAATCGAACAGCAACGAGGGCGGCCCGGTAGTCCAGTGGTTAGCACGTCGACTTCACAGTGCGGAGGTACCGGGTTCAATTCCAGCTCCGGCCTCCCTGTGTGGAGTTTGCATGTTCTCCCCGGGCTTGCGTGGGTTTTCTCCGGGCACTCCGGTTTCCTCCCACATTCCAAAAACATGCATGGCAGGCTGATTGAACACTCTAAATTGTCCCTAGGTGTGTATGTGAGCGTGGATGGTTGTTCGTCTCTGTGTGCCCTGCGATTGGCTGGCAACCGATTCAGGGTGTCCCCCGCCTACTGCCCGAAGATGGCTGGGTTAGGCTCCAGCGCCCCCCGCGACCCTAGTGAGGATCAAGCGGTTCAGAAAATGGATGGATGGATGGAACAGCAACGATGTACAACAAACTTTCAATCAACACCTCGTTAAATCGCCGACTTTTTTTTCTCCAAGTGAAGAGGTCGCGTGTGGATCGGCACTTCCTGAAATACCGGAAAAGCACCAAAATAAAAGCTAGAACAAAATACAATACTGTATACAGTACATTCTGATTTCTATATCGCTTTCACAACAGTTGCAGCTGGAACAAAAACAAAGCATGGCAAGAAAAGGATTTTAATAGTAGAATACAAAAACTTATCAAAAGTAATAAACAGGTGAACATTTATGTGAGCCCTTTATAGTGACCCCAAATAAAAATGTCTGCAATTTTTTTTGTAATTATTCAGATTTATATTTAAAAAAGGTTTTTAGACTGTACAATGCAGAACCTTTTTGTTATTTTTCAAGAGGCGGGAACATAATAGCAATTCTGTTCATGTAAATTCCTCCTCCTACAAATGTAAACTAATTCCCCTGTAAAGTTTCCAACCGACCAAACTCACAAAATTTCGCAGGCCTACTTGTGAGCGCACGCACGTGTACTGAGCTTGTCCCAGGCGAGGGTCTGCAGGTCTGAGCGATGGCAACCAGATGGGCCCCGGCTCAAAGCGTCCTTCCGTGAGGGTCACTCCGAGAACACCTCTGCTGCTTTTTCCGCCTCATTAGGAAGCCAGCTCGCCCTCCCGCGATGGCCGTCTGCCAGCCGGCACCTTATTTAGAGCCTTTTTTTTTTAAAGCAACAATATTTTGCCCTTTGCAGGGTCGCAGGTGAGCGCGAGCTTACCTTGACTGACTTTTGTCCAGAGATACTGCTCGTCTGTCAGTCGTAATGCAAAACTGGACAAATTCACCAATTCCTCATCCGGACGTAGCTGTGAATGGCCTGCGAGTTAACGGCAACCAGTCCTGGTTGCGATAAAAGGAATCACGTTCCATGAGCTCATTGACGCTAGCTGGGCAGGACACCCTCGTACCTTCTTTCATCCGTTATTGACTTTATAGATCCTCCCGCTCTTCCCTATTAGCCTCCGAGGGTCGCGAGGAGTTTCCTCGGCCGAGCGCGCCCGAACGGCATGGGCGCGAATGTGAAAAGGACAAATTAGCTGCGGAAAGCTCAGTCGAAACCTGTCACCTCGGGAAGGAAAACGTAGCTTTGCGGCTAATTGGGCTTGTCGATGAAACAGCAGTGGAGAAGGAGCCACGCTAACGGCTAATTTCGATGCCAGTTCATGACCTTTTGCCACTCGAAGCCACTGCTGACTTCATGGCTTGGCCCGAAGAAAACTTTTCATTTGATTCAAGCATCGCATACCGCAACATCGACCTCCCCACCAACAGCCTACTTAGAAAGCGCGTGTTTGTGTCTGTGATAAAAACAAGACAAACCAAAGTGATGAAGTCGCCATGGCAACGCCACATCACAGTGAAACTGACAGGTGGATATGATCAAGAGAGAGGACGAAAACGCTTTTGGGGAAATTGAAGCGTCAGTGAAAGGTCAGCCAGGTGATAAGCAGCCAGCAACTGGTGAGGAGGATTGGATGATGGCGTCATCTGGTGATCTGCGCGCTGACACGCGGTCGGTGTGAAGGAGGAGGCGAAGAAGGCAGCCGGTAGCCAGTCACGCGACTAAAGAGACTCTTACGGGTTTGGGGTTCAAACAGCTCCCGTAGCTCATCGATGTTGCGCAACCTCGCTCCACCTTTCCTTTTCAGCAATCGTCTCGCCGTTTGATTCGTCTCCTTCGATCCGTCTCTGCCTCGGAGCGAGGTGACATTGCATGGCGACGTTAATGGATATTAATGGGATTTCTTTGGGAAGATGCGGGAGAAGGGAAGCCGGCTGAATGCGCCGCACGTGCAGATGGACTTTTATGGGCTTGAAGGGAAGAGAGAGAAAAAAAGACGAGGTGTCAACACGACACTCGACGACATTCCAGTTTTTAAAATGTACCCTGTGGGTGGGATTCCCCTCCGTCGCCTAGCAACGCTGCCCACGGACTCGGGTCATCGTTGTACTTCCGACTTGGCAAAGTCGAGCATTTCGACAATCATCCGTTGACGGCGACAGAATCATGACAGAGTTCAAGGCCAACAAATTGAAAGAGGGTCGTAAATGGCTCGGGGGGTAGTTGGCGGGGAATGGTTCCGACGAACCGGCGTCACAACTGGAGGTTGGACCGTATCTGAAAATTCTCCTGAAGTGCCGTAACCCACTATTGACTTTGTTACTTCCCACCGCCGCCAAGCCGTATCGAGGCTGGGCTGACTTAGGTGCCGCGATACCTTTGATGAACTTGACTGTGACGCTCACCCCCCTCTGCTGTTTTTAGCCGCCAGAAGCTCGACGCTTCTGCTCGTCTGTTTTTTTTTGTTTTGTTTGCTTGAAAGGCGCCGTTGTCATTAAACCAAGTTTCCTCGCATCTGCGCTAATTGACACCTTGATCATCCCACACGGGGTGACGGGCGGCGAAGACAAGGTCCAATTAGCATCACTGCAAAACCAAGCCCCCCCCCCGCGAGTGCCAGGTGCTTCCTCGGGATCTCATTTAAAAAAGAAACTCTCGAGTTATTTTAGTTGGAGGGGAAGAGGGGGGAAAAAAATGGGTTTCCCGCTCGTTATTGCGGCGGATTTATCTAGCTGCCAATCACTCGCTCTTGTTAGCGATTCCGGCACAGTGTGAGGAAGGGAAATGTGTTGAAGATAATAACGGTGCGTCGTGCTGAGTGATCGTAACGATCAGAAGAGCAGCTGCGAAAGTGCCGGCGGAAAGTCAGAGAAAAGGGGAATGGCAGAGGTGCATTGTGGGAAATCCAGAGGCAGTCCAAAAGGATATATCTTAGCGAGGGGGGAGGAAAAAAATCAGTTGTAGGGAGGGGGGGGGGGGGGGGGTTGGGGTTCACGAGAATTGCCAACCTGGAAAAGGGTAAAATGGGCCCGACAATTGCAGACTTCCCCTTTCTTTTCGGGCAAGGCTTTATGAGCTTTTTTTTTGTGGGCTTAATCAAGATGTCGACTAAATTGCAGGTTGCCGAGTGAATATTAAAAAAAAAAAAAAATACAAATGAAGGGGCGCTATCATCCCGGAATTGACCAAAACCCTAAAATTGTATCCTTGTTGCATGTTTTCATGGCTTTTTTTGTGGGTCTACTCATGTAAAGACCACATTTCAAGTTGCTCATGGAAAATGGCTTCTCAGGCTGACTTATGGGCTGCTACCAACCTGGAAAAGGGCAAAATGGGCCCGACAATTGCAGACTTCCCCTTTCTTTTAGGGCAAGGCTTTATGAGCCTTTTTTTTTTGTGGGCTTAATCAAGATGTTGACTAAATTGCAGGTTGCCGAGTGAATATTCAAAAAAATATATACAAATGAAGGGGCGCTATCATCCCGGAATTGACCAAAACCCTAAAATTGTATCCTTGTTGCATGTTTTCATGGCTTTTTTTGTGGGTCTACTCATGTAAAGACCACATTTCAAGTTGCTCATGGAAAATGGCTTCTCAGGCTGACTTATGGGCTGCTACCAACCTGGAAAAGGGCAAAATGGGCCCGACAATTGCAGACTTCCCCTTTCTTTTAGGGCAAGGCTTTATGAGCCTTTTTTTTTTGTGGGCTTAATCAAGATATTGACTAAATTGCAGGTTGCTGAGTGAATATTCAAAAAAATATATATACAAATGAAGAGGCGCTATCATCCCGGAATTGACCAAAACCCTAAAATTGTATCCTTGTTGCGTGTTTTCATGACTTTTTTTGTGGGTCTACTCATGCAAAGACCACATTTCAAGTTGCTCATGGAAAATGGCTTCTCGGGCTGAATTATGGGCGGCTACCAACCTGGAAATGGTCAAAGCGACCTCAAAGTTGCAAATTTTGTTTTTTAGGGATGACTTATTGAGACTTTTTTTGTGGGTCTACTCATGACAAGTCTACCAAATTTCATGCTGCGGGGCGAAGCGGCCCTTTGGAGCTGAAATTTCCAAATATTCCAGGGGGCCATTGCTATAGACCAGGAAAAGGCCCCATATGAGCATCAATTGGTTTCTTCAAAACATCACAGCCGACTTTGTCTTTCAGTTATTGCTTCTCGAGAGTTGTTTTTTTTTTTTGTGGATCTACTCATGACAGACACGCCTACCCAATTTTGTGCCGAGAAGTCAAACCACCTGCAGGGGCTGAATTTTCACGCGCCTTCACCTCCGCAGTTGAGTGTTAGCGCCCCGGCGGACCGTCGACAAGCAGCCCGACACATGTTGGGAAGCGTTTCGGGAGCGCCGGCCCCGCAGGTGCTTTCGACAACTGGGTCACCGATCTAAACAGCTCTCGGTGTGTTTGCGCCGTCCTCTGCATGCCACACGACAAGTCGGCGACACACCGCGGGTGTTTAATTTATAATGCAGTGGCTGAACCCAGCCGGCGCTGAACAAGGTTGGCGTGAAAGGAGCCCTAAAAGCTTTGTGGCACGCTGGAGAGGGAACTCAAAAAGTTGGGCGAAAGAATGTCTTCGTCGTGCCAAGAGGTCAGGCCAGGACATCATCTCGAAATGATCGCTTGTTATAAAACAGAATAGTTTTTGTAGTTAAAAAATAAATAAATAAATTTAAAAAAGGCATGTGAGTGACGCATTTAAAAAACAAAAAAACTTTTGGGGGGGTTGTTTTTAATGAAGGAAAATTTGTTTTTAATATATTTTTTAAATATTTGGGATTTCCCTAGATTGAAAGGCGACAAACTGTATTTTTAGGCAATGCCATGGCATCAATTCTTTAAAAAAAAAAAAAAGGGAACATTTGTTTTGTTGCAAGTTACAAAAAAAAAGCCCCCAACACCTGTTTCACCAAAGAACACAACATTGAGTGGCCCTGTCGATCATTCCAGGATGCACAAAAAAGTCTCGAGGACCCGTGCCGAGAAATGAAAAGGAAGTCGGCCATTTTGGTTTGAGGAAGCCATTTTTTTTTCCCCCAAGGTTCTGAAAAATTTGGCACCATTTGGCCAAAGGAGCAGCAAACCGAAGACGGTAGAGCAGACAGATGGGCGGCGCCAAATAATAATGCTCCTTTGCCTTCACCCCCGTTTAATGTTGGTGGAGCACGGTGCCCAAAATGGATCGTTTTGGGGCATTCATCATGAAAAACGGGCGTTACGAGGACGCGTTCATCACCGTTTTTAAGAGCTTTTTGTCCAAATAACGATCTCCGGTCGCATCACAATGCCTTCCGCGCTGTTGTTCTCAGTAAAAACCTTGCCTAGAGCAATAACAATGAGAAACTACTCATGTTACCCCAAACTCACCCCTAAAAAAAAAAAAAAAAAACAACAACCAAAAAAAACCCCACCAGCCCCCACCTCAAAAATCATTGCCTTTGTTTCTCCGAAAAATGCTGCTTCGCCGTGAGACAATCCAGCCGTGGCTCATTATTTGGATTTTCTTTTTTGTGCGAAAGAAGAAAAACACCATCAAAACAGCATCTTAATGTCGCCTCAGGCTGAATTATGCCGGGGAATTAAAAAGTTACGGCGTTACTCTTCATCTCTTTATCGCCAGCGTCCTCCCGCCGGGTAGATTTACGGCCGCATTAGCGTCGCGCTAGCCCATCATTCACGGCCAAGGGGGAGATTGCTTGCTCGGAGCGGACAAAGAAAGCGAAATCCAATGCTGGGGATCATTTGTAAGGTTTCATCTCACTTTAGGGAGGCAGCCGGAGTTGGGAAAACCTTTCGAGCGCCGATTGAACTTTCTTGATATCAATCTGAATGTACACGCAACTCACGGGAAGCAAAGCAACAACCTGGCCGCAAACTGCCGCACCAACCAACCAGCCGAAGAGCCAACAAACAAAGCAAAAACAAAATAAAGAAAAAAAAAACGCGACAACAGGAACTAGCTTGCTAGCTCACGAACGGACAAACGCGCAAATAAATGAACAAACCAAATCAAGCTTGAGAAAAGCGAGCAAGCGGCGTAACTAACAAGAGAACCAAATGACGAATCGGACATCAAAATGAGTCCCCGGAGAAGTTGAAACGGTTTCCATGACGACAAGGTGAAATTCACTCATCCCCGGGCTGACATCTGCTGCGTTTTTACAAAACGCCGTCTTCCCCTTCTGGATTACAGAAAGATTCCTTTTTTTTTTTTCTTCCCCGTAAGCGGTCGCACTCTGTGAAACATTGCCGGCAAATCGATTTTCGGTGGGGCCTGCCTGCGTGATCGAGGGCCCGTCCTGATGAGACGGAGATACCTCTGCGGCCATTTGTCATAAGTCCTTCTCGTCCGATGACAAGAGCATTCATCACGGTCGCTTGGAGGGAGGGGGGCGGATGAAGTTTTAGCCGTCAGTGGGCCGAGCGGGGAGGCGACGGGGGTGGACGGCCTGAGGGGGATCGCCCAGCCAAAAACTCATCATGTCCTGCCGTGAGTTTAACACCAAAACACAAGCCAGCGCAGACTTAAAAAGTGATCGTAAAAATCCATTTCGATGGCAAGGATGACTTTTTTTTTTTTTTCTGGATACTTAGTGGGCACTTAGTGGATCCTCGTCAGTGTCGTCCAGGTTGCCTAAAAATCAACTCAACTGTATTTATAGAGCACTTTGGAACAGCCATCGCTGCATAGAAAGTGCTGTACATGGAGCAATTTAACATATACAACAAATAGTAAAGCAAATCGGGAATAAACAAATAAAACCCCCCAAAAAGCAAAAGAGGTGACACTAAAGCACGACTTACTTTCGGAGCCTCCTGTCAATCACAGCAGCTGACTTTCTGGGATGGTTGGGTGGAAAATGAGGCCTGCTTTCTTCTTGGAAATGGGACGGCCCCCCACGCATCTCAAAATTCTGTATTGCAAATTTTGACAGGCCGATGAAGTCATAATATACCACCAGAGGGAAAACATAATTTTCTAAAAACATAAATATACCAAGACAAACATTTGAATTGATTTTGAATCAATCACAGAAAGTCAAAATATTACAAGAATTCACATTTTCACTTTTAATTGCAATTTTATCAGAACATAAGATGAGAACATTTTTACGAGAATAAAAATGCGACTTTTCGAAGAAAATAATCCAAATTTGACCCCTCCAAAAATATGAGGATTAATTAAAAAAAAATTTGGTGACAACTTCATCACTCTTTTTGTGGCGTTAAGCCCAGATGCAAAAAAAACCCCCAAAAACCCTGTGATGTTATTTCTTTCCATTTCCAACGACGGCCCAACGCCATCGCCTGTGATTCGTCGAGGAAGCGATTACGGGATTTCACACTTTTCGCAGAGGAAAGTGTGTTTGCGCGCCGCCGAGGAGACGCGAGGGGATTAAAGTCACAAGGCACGGCGCTAATAACAAGTGACAAGGGGAGGAAATTAGAAAGGCGAGTTAGCGAGACGACAACGCGGTCCAGATGGCGCTCCGCCGCCGTCGCCGCGTGCAAGCAATCTGAGCAACAAAAAAAACAGCAAATGAATCAGATTGATGATGACGCTCGATGTCGCTCATGTTAGGCTGACATATTGGGAGCCGTCAGCTAGCAATGCTAATGTGCTAGCGTTGAATATTAACGCGCGATTTTTCAGAAATCCGACAATCCCCAATTATTAGCTTCTATAATCATTATTATAAATATAGAAGATGTCTTCTAAAGTCCGATGCCAAATAACACGCACAATTCCACCTTTGATGTTTTTCGTTTCAAATATAGAAACCTTTTCTTCTCATTGGTGGGTTTATTTCTTTATTTACAATCTCAGCAAAAATATCATACAATTCCAGTTTCATTGTACGCTTTGTTAAATACCTAAATAATATTTTTTTGCAACAACAGTAGAAAAATCAAGACGATGTCATTCACGCCGTACAAAATGTACAATTGGCGACACACAGCTTGGTCACGTGACACAGACGCCCACAAAATAAACATTCGTTCCTTTGCTGAATTGTTTTGATCGCACGTTGACAAAAGGGGAGGTTTGATACGAACGACTCCACAACAAAGAATGGAAATGATTGAGGTGGCCACAAATTTGCATGTTAACTGTTAAACGTTTTTGGGCAATCCCTTTTTTTTTTTTTTTAGGGTGGAATTTGTTGAATGAAAATAAAAACAGGCAAAATTCTTTTTTTTTGGGGGGGGGTTGCATCAATGAAAACTCACCAGTTTTTGCAAGTGTGCAAACTGGAAAGTGAGGAAAATTAGCTACCCGGTACCAGTTTCATTGACTGACATGGAAATTGGGAGTGCGTGTCTGTCATCCCAGGACGCAGGAAAAAGTCTCAAGGAATATTGAAAACTGAACATTGAACATTGTTTTTCCACAAAAAGTTTGTTTTCTCCCTTTTTGTCAGAAACCGGTGATGTGAGTGCATCTGGCCCAGGTTCCACTGCTGATTACTAAAGAACAAGAGAACTAGTCTCTTTTGGGGGTCTTGAACGATCAGTCAAAAGTGCTGTAAAATGGCTCCCGATAACGCTGCTTTGAAAATGGCAAAATGCAAAAAGCCACCTACAAAGACACTTTTTTGGGGGGGGGGGACCAATGATTGACATGTGGATCTGATTGGGCGGAAAATGCATATGAAGCTTTCCAAACTTCAGGACCATGACAAAAACCAGAGGGGAGACTTGACAACCCCCCCACCCCCAAAAAAATAAAAATAAAATAAAAGTAGAACAGATGTACTTTCCCCTCCAACAGACTTTGGACCAGGAGACATAAATCAAGCGGGGCTTCACATGATTGGAAAAGGAACATTTTTACTCACTCCACTCGGTTCAGTCTGGGAAGCGCAGAGTTCAGTGCGCCTCGCTCAAATCAGCTCTGCTGTCGCACACTGACCGCACACGCGCGCACACACACACACACACACGCACACACCTAAAATGTTCAACAAGGCACAAAGATTTCATTCAAGTTTATCACAAGTGCATTAGAGTGCCCCCGGAGCCCTTCCCCCTCCGCGTCACCCCATCCCACCTGCCAATCACGCGGCAAGCGGGTCGGGACGGGGGCGACGCCACGCTCATCCGCCTGTGACGGGGGACGCTTCCAGCGACCCGCTGACATCGAGAGCGTCAAGAAATGATGAAAAAAAAAAAGAAAAAAGAAAAGATGAAAGCGATGGAACGAGGGGGGTAAAGGTGGGGGGCATTCATTGGGCAGGTAAGCGGTTTTTGGCCACGGCGGGAACGGAGCGGGGGTGTGGGGGTGTGGAGGGGGTGGTCAGAGGCAGTCAGTCCAGAAAGGACGAGGACAGGATGAGATAAGGAACTCGGCGGTGAAGAAAAGGCAGGAAAAATAAGGCGAAGAAAAAAAAAAAGGGGGGGGGAGATAGCCAGGAGTAAGAACATGCCATCAATCAAAGTCAGGGCCCGCGACGGGGGGCACAGCGTAAACAGCAGCAGCGGGTGGCACCGGCTGGGCGGCGTTCAATCGGCCGCGCGGCGGTTGAAGCGCTCCAGCACGGTGCCGTTGATCTTCTCGAAGAGCCAACGCTGGCTGGGCGAGGACGGGTCGCACGTGTTCATGAAGAGGCGCCGCTCGGCCGCGTTGCCGTCCACGCAGCTGTTGCTCACCGGGTGGTACAAGCTCTTATCCTGAGGAGGGGGTGGGGGGACACGACGGGGGCGGGGTGGTGTTAGGTGGTGGTGGTGCCCCGAAACCCGGTGTCTTGAGGTCAACACGGAGGTTGTTGTCTCACTTCGACCACGCCGGATCCCCGCCTCATCACCACCCGTTTTGATCGATTCAACACCTCGGAAGAGTTTTTTTTTTTTTTTACCTTGCGGTAGCGCCACAGCTGGTTCCCCTTCATGCCGTGACAGTCGTACAGCGTGACGGGGCTGCTGTGGGAGACGGCGTCGAAGCAAACCTTCTTGGCGTGCATGGGGTCGCCCACGCGGATGTCCTGGCGCCAGCCCAGCGTGAACACCTGCCGGCACGTGACGGCAGCGAGGGATGAGCAACGCGCGACTTGGCGACGGGTTCCGCCAACCGACCAAAAATCACCGCGCGGATGCTCAATGTCGCAAGTCCAGTTATGATAGACATGTACCCCCCCCCCCAGCGTTTCTTGGGACAAAAGCCAACAAAGTCGTTCCCGTCCGGTGATTTGTGACGAACCGCATTCGGGCGGCGTGACATCGATTAGAACAACAACGCGACGGCGCTCGAAAGCAATTAAGGTGTCAGGGAAGCGCCGGCGTGCTGCTGCCTCGCCGCCGCCGCGGCGGAAACAAAAGCAGACGCGCGATCCATTAGGCCGCGTCTATAAACTGGGATTACACATCTCCAAACAAACACTCCTCTGGGAGCGTGTAAAGTTAATAACGCTGAAAGTGTGCGTGTGTGTGTGTGTGTGTGTGTGTGTGTGTGTTTGGACATAGAAAGGCAATTACCTGAGGGACAATGTGGCGCATCAACAATAGGACGGCGTATCAACGATCCAAGCGTGCCTCCCTCAAAGCAATATGCAAGTTGTCCAAGTAATTAAAGTTGCGTTAGCGGGCAATTTGATCGCGTCCATCGCGGAAGACTCGGCCGGTCTCCGCGTGACCGTTTTGGAACGCGCCAAAGCCTTTCTTCGACTTTCCTCCGACGTCCACCGCGGAGAACGTGCGGCCGTCGCGCGCACAAAACGGATTGCGATTTATTTACCGTATTTTCACGACCATTGGGCGCACCGTGTTGTAGGGCGCAGTCTCAGTAACGGGTGCTATTTCTGTATTTGACACATACACAAAACGCACTGTATTATTGGGCGCAGCCAGGCGTGGTAAAACATACGGCAGTTTAAAGATACGGCATGCATGCACGCACGCTAAAAACACCTTAGCTTGAAGCATAGCGTAGCATGCTAAGACATGCTAAAAACACGTTTTTAAAAAGGCAACGGAAGCAAAACTGAGATCGGTTGTACGTTATTTAGCCATCTTACAAAGTACTCACGTTTTTCGATCAATCATCACCCAGAAATCCATCAAAGTCCTCATCTTCTGTATCCGAATTGAACAATTGTGCAAGTACCGGTAGTCCATAAAAAACGCCGGGTTCCCTCTCGCCCACCCTTCACTGATTGGCCGGCTGCTTTCCCGCACGCCTGGTCTCACTCGCGGCCACTTACACGCCCACCCTTCACTGATTGGCGGGCTGCTTTCCTGCATGCCTGGCCTCACTCACGTCCTCACTCGCGGCCACTTACACACCCACCCTTCACCGATTGGCCGGCTGCTTTCCCGCACTCCTGGTCGCACTCGCAGCCACTTACATGCCCACCCTTCACTGATTGGCCGGCTGCTTTCCCGCATGCCTGGCCTCTCTCACGTCCTCACTCACGGCCACTTACACACCCACCCTTCACCGATTGGCTGGCTGCTTTCCCGCATGCCTGTTCACGCTCACTTCCGCCTTTTCTCTATATAAACAGCGTGTGGGCTCTCAGTCAGGATTTGGAACTCGGCTCATACACTAGACGCTCCGCATTATAAGGCGTCCAGTCCATTTTGGAGAAAATTTAAGACTTTTGATGGCGCCTTATGGTCGTGAAAATACGGTAGCTTTCGTTTGCGCTCACCTGTCCGTGGCTCCAGCTGACGTCGCCGCGTGCCTTGCCGCAGTTTTCCAGGCGGATGGGGCTCCCCGACACAAAGTGCTTCGTCTCCATGCACATGGCGCTCGCCTCGTTTCGGATCTGCGAGCGACGCCAGAGTCAGAAGACGGCATGTCGTGGCCGGGAAGGGCTGCGCTGCGCTGCGCTCCGCCGCCGTACCTCGCCCCAGGCGGCGGCGGGGGGCTCCACGGGCGGGTAGTGCTCGGGCAGATCCCAGGCCACCTCGCTCATGAACCACTTGAAGTTGTTGCATCCCAAGCGGCTGCGCAGCTCCTTCTGCGCCGCGATGTCGCCCGCAGACAGGTGGCGGTACTCGGGCCGCCGCTGGTACACGTACTCGGCGTACTCGTCCATCCACACCTCGGCCACGCGCTTCAGGTTCTGCGAGAGGAGCGGATGCCCGTTGTTCACCCTCTTTGAAACCGTCTCGGCAGCAGCCCAGTCGGACTTGGGAGTCACTTTGTAAATCAGAGGTTGTCAAAGGTACGGACCGCGGGCCGGAACTGGCCCCCAAGGAGGCTCGATCAGGCCCGCAGGATAATTCATATTTATCACGGTGACGAAAAATTGTGAACAAAGGCCCATGTGGCACTATAGCGCCAACTACTGCCGAGGAGATTTTTTTGGGGTCTTAAGTATCCGTCCGTGGCTGGTAGCGGAAGCCTTCATGAACACCTGAAAGCTTCAAATAATTGGTACCCACCCAGCCCTAAAAAAAAATAATTACAGTCCAACTGTAAAACTTTTCAATTCAACTAAAATCTATCGAGGGGACTAAATCGCACCACAAGAAATCCTCAAAATGATAATAAAAAAAAGGCATTTGAAAAAAATATACATTTAGTTAAATTCTGAGTGTAAAGGGAAATAAATCACACTACAAAGTGTAGAAAAACAAAAACAAAACATGTACAGACGCTCCCCAGGTTACGAACGAGTTACGTTCCGGACGATTGTTCATAAGGTGAATTCGTTAAGTAAGTTGCTTCAGTGCTCTATTTTGTCTGGAATGTATGTTTAAGACTTATATTGACATCCATATAGCGGGAGAGAGCTTTTCGTCACGTTCTTGGGGCTCGAGGTTAGCTGCCCGCTAAACTAGCAGCGGCTTCAGCGGGGAGAGTAGACGACGGTCGTCGACCGGCGCGCCGTCGCCTCCCGCCCGTTCCACCGTCACACGCCCGCCCCCACGCCTCTCCCGCGGCCACCTTCGAACGTCGCCTCCGCCGTCCTCCTCCGCCCGTTTGCTTTTCGGAAAAAGCGCGCAATACAAAATCTAACTTTTTTTTTTTTTTCGACAGACCCGTGAAAATGTTCGTATGTACCGTTTGTTTGTAACTCGGATGTTCGTAACTCGGGGAGTGTCTGTATACTAACTCTAAATCAATGAATTATCAATAATTTGGAAACGTGAATAAGGATGAAATCACATCACAAAAACATCCAATAGTAAAAAAATATATATTCTTTTTTAAATTTGATTGAATTAATAGTGTAAATGAAATGAAATCACGACAACAACAAAATTGAATATCGAATTAAGAAACACTTAAATTCCGTGGAAAGTGGATTAAAACCACTAAAAAATAAAAAAATAAAATAAAATACAATTCTAAATGGGATGCAAATTTACAACTTGGCTGCCACCTCCCAAACCAAGCCTTTAAATAATTTGTAATACCATCGGAGCTTTGCGGCTGTTGTCCCAACTTCTCCGTTCAAGCGACGAGATAAAAACAGCGCACGGCTTCTTTTGACGACCTTTTTTTTATTTTTTAATTTTATTTATTTTATTTATTTATTTTTTTAACAAGTGCCAGCATCAAACACTCTGCTCCAGAGCAACGGAAAACTAACCATCCAACCGGGGCCTCCTCGACATGATTGTTGGATACAAAAAAAAACCAATAATAATAATAATTCAAACACAAGAAAAGCCAGCCTTGGCGGCATGAGCAGACACACCGAAGCCGTGGCAGCCTTGGCGGTCAATGAGGGAGAATGAATACAAATCCCCCGGCTCGGGAAGTTTCACACACATGCGCACACACACACACACACACACACACACACACACACACACACACACACACATGCACACACACGCGTGTGCGGCCCTATTGCACGCTCCATTGCCCGCGGCTCAACCCCAGGTGAAGCCACTCTTGTCGATGCTTTCCCCAGCGCTCGCAACGATGATTAGATTCCAGAGGTGGCAAGGTGGATCGCCTGACTCCTGACAAATGCGGGACTATTTGACTGGAGACCGCGAAAGCTCAGACAAGTCGGGACACCGTCGCTTCGCATAGTCCGCTGGCTCGGTTTTGCTCGAAAGCGCCTCATTGTCGGTCGCGAGTGCGCGCGCGTCACGAAGAGAAAAGGCGAAAACGCTATTTGACTTTTTAGAGGGGCTTCGCGCGGGCGTGGCTGTTTTAGGGTGCCTCGTTGTTGGCTGCGAGTGTGCGCGCAAGGGAGAGAAAGAGGGAAGAGCCTGGTAAATTGACTGTGATCTTTTTCAAGGTCAACAAGATTGCCTGTGTGTGTGTGTGTGTGTGTGTGTGTGTGTGTGGGCAGGCCCCTTTAGAGTGTCTCGTTGTCGGCCACGAGTGCATGTATGTCACAGAGAGAATGGAGGCATGATATATATATATTTTTTCTTGCCACCCGTGTCCATCTGAAGTTTGCTACAAGGATCAAGATTTGACTCACCCTGGCCAGGCTAACCCCTCCAGGCACCTTGTAGGGGACGTACTTCCTGTAGATGTGTCCCACCCGGGAGCACGGGATGTCTTCCATGCGCCCGCCACACATCCATACCTGGATGCAAACACTCGGCATCAGTCCGCCGCGGGTCACCGTGACATCATTTCTTTTCGTACAGCAATTCCAACCCTTGAAGTAATGGCTAAAAAGCAATACTCACTGGAATATATTCTTTATCCTCTGCGGAAAATGACCAATATTACCCAACAGCTTCATACAAAGGCATGAGGGCGGGCCATGTCTCTTCATCGTATCGAAATCGAGATCGAAATGAGAACGACATCAGTCATGTGACCTTTCTACACTCATGTCGCATGTAAATCTCGGCAAAAATATCGAGATCTAAAATTTTAGCCACATCGCATAGCCCGAAAAGGAACGGTACCAAACGGGTATCGATTTTGACAGTTCAGTTCATGATCACAACAAAAGCTGGTCCGGTGGAGACAAACAACATTTGCTCCAGCGACGCAGCATCCGTCCCGTCACATCAGCCTCCCCCCCAAGGGCGGATGGCGGGAGGGGGAGGGCGGATGGGCGGGGGGAGTGATTAAGTGAGATGACAAAAGCAAGGCACTCACTCAAAGCGCAATTCGATTACCGAGCGAGCCAGCTCGGCTGACCGCAGGAGCGGCTGGACGGCTTCTTTGCATGCTGCCCGAGTCGCCGCCGCTTAAACGGAATAATTCCCGTTGAAACGGCAAACAAAAGCTCAATCTAATAAGGAGGCGCCGTGAGTGTGATTGATGTGAAGCCGCTTGCCTTTGACTCTTAACAAGAGCTGAAACCAGAATGGACAACACTGGCGGGGAGACCCCCCCATCAGCTTTCATGTGTTGGACATTATTACACATTACAAGTGACTGGAGCTGACTTGTTTGCCGCCTAGACGGGCTGCCTTGCTTTCGGGTTGAAAACAAATCACAATGCAGGTCGCGTTTGTTGCGGGATGATTTTCAACTTGCGATATTTCGACGTATAGCAGACATGGCGTCGAGCGGTTTACTTCAGGCCCAACTAGTTTTCTGTGCTGGACAGCAAGGCAGCATGAGGGTTAGGTTAAAGGACGATTTTAGACTTGCAATATTAATTACCGTATTTTCACGACTATAAGGCGCCATTAAAAGTCTAGTGTATGAGCCGAGTTCCAAAGCCTGACTGAGCGCGCTTCTGGCCGACACGCTGTTTATATAGAGAAAAGGCGGGCGTAAGTGACGTCAGGCATGCGGGAAGTCTGCCAATGAGTGAAGGGTGGGCGTGCCCAACAACACGGTGCGCCGAATGGTCGTGAAAATACGGTAACCATAAAATCAGCCCGGTGGTCCAGTGGTTAGCGCGTCGACCTCACAGTGTAGAGGTACGGGGTTCAATTCCAGCTCCGGCCTTCCTGCGCGGAGTTTGCATGTTCTCCCCGGGACTGCGCGGGTTTTCTGCGGGTACTCCGCTTCCCTCCCACATTCCAAAAACATGCATGACAGGCTGACTGAACACTCGAAGTTGTCACTGGGTGTGAGTGTGAGCGCGGATGGTTGTTCGTTTCTGTGTGCCCAACGGCTGGCCACCGGTTCAGGGTGGCCCCCGCCTGGGATGGGAAAATAGATGGATGGCCGCTGTTGTCACGGAAACAGGAAGCGTTTTCCTTACCTTGAAGGAGATCTCGTACTGCTCTCCTCCCCAGATCTCCAGACCCGTGTCGTAGCCTCCCAGCTCCCAGAACCACTTCCTGTCCATGGCGAACAGGCCTCCCGCCATCACCGGGACCTTAAAAAAAAAAAATTACACACCAGTCAGGTTGCATCGCTTTCATTCGAGTCCATTCAGGAGCTCAGAGTGAAGACACAAAGTGCCACGTTAGCGTCTTGCGCGCGACGCCGCCTGTTATTTTGACGGACCCGTCTGGAAGACAATCGCGTCTGACATCTCCAAGAGCCCATGTCACTTCTCTCAGCGGGATGCTTCCTCAAAATCAAGTGTCATCATACTCGAGGGGGGGGTGGGGCAGAGATTCGACTCAATGGCCCGTGAATATTCCAACCCGGAGTGGAGATTTAATTAGAAACGGCCGACTTGATGCTTTCTATTTCTGCTCGTTTGACATTGAGGTGGGAGCATGACGGATGATTTTTTTTTTTTCCCCCCCTAGCTCGGACCACCGCTGCGTCAATGTCAATCACGATGAAAATGAGAATCTTTGCGACTCCAATTAGATTTGCACCGACGAAGGTCGTCTCGTTTGGGCGAGGAGGGGGGGGGAGACGACTCATTCCACCAAACTCACTCGAAGGGCTCGCTGGGGTCGTCCTTCTGCAGCCGGGCGGGGATGGGGATGCGCTTGTAGTACATCTCCCAGTCGAAGGCCCCGCGCATGGCGTCGCCCGCTTGCGTCTCGTAGCCGAAGTTGTCGTGGTGGATCACGTCGATCATCGGGCACACGATGGTCTTCCGGTTCTGGGCGATTCGGTCTGCCGAGCACAGACAGCGAGTTGCGCTTTTCAGCAGACCGTCGTGGAAGAAAGAGCATTTTTTTTTTTTTTCTTCAAGAGTTCCCCACCGAGTAGCGGCGGCAGCCAGTTGACGTTGGCCTCGCAGTGCGAGTCCAAGAAGGTGATGACCTCGCCCTTGGCGGCGGCGGCGCCCAGCAGGCGAGTCCGGATCAGACCCTCCCTCTTCTTGCTCCTCAGGATGCGCACTTTGGGCAAGCGGATCATGTACTCATCCAGGGCTGCTTTGAGGTGCTCTGTGGGGGGGAAGAAATATTGACTGTTATTGAAGAACGGCTGCTTCGAGTCAAAAAGGCGAGTCTTTTAATGCATAGCTGTATTGAGGCTTTTTTTTTTTTTTTTGAGGTCTATTCATGATGGACATGCCATTAAAATATTGAAACCAGCTTCGGGGCCAAATTATTCTTTTTTTTTTTTTTAATGCGAGGGGGGACTGCCAACCTGTAAAATGATCATAAATTATATGCTTCAAACCAAAGTGGCTTTCAGGGCACAGGTTTTTAGATTTTTTTTTGGTCAGGCGACTCATTGCAGACCCGTCTCCCAAAATTTCGCTTGCAACTCGCTTTAGAGGCTCAATTTTCATTTATTTTCTCAATTCCGGGAGGTGGCCGTGTGCAGAATAACCCTCAAATGGCCGCCTCAAAGACATTTTTTATAGGTCTGCCTTGTAGGTTTTGTTTCCAGGCTGACTGGATGGTAAAGTCAGCTGGTGGGGGTTCTTCCAGATGGGGCGTCTGGATGGGAGTCGGGCCGTGGGTGGGTTAAAGATGTCTTGATAAATAGGTAGGTGGGGTGAGACTTTGACATTTTGGAACATCTTTTCGGTTGAAGCTATTCGCCGAATGTGTGGGGAGCAATGTTGGATAAGACAGGTAGCCAGGGAGTGGTGTTGAGCGAATTGTTCGGTTATGATTCTCATGGTTGAGTTAAGCTGGGTATCCACTTGGTGTGTGTGAGATGACCTGGACCAAACAGGAGCACAGTATTCGCTGCAGAGTAGCGAGGCCAGGGCTGAGGTGCGCAGTGTGGAAGTGGAAGCGCCCCATTTTACGCCGGCGAGCTTACAGAGCAGGTTGTTTCTGGACTTGATCTTAGCCGCCGTTCCTTTTATGTGTTGCTTGAAGGAAAGGGTCCTGTCAAGGGTCACTCCAAGGTAGGTGGGGTGAGGGCGTGCTTAAGTTCAAGCCCACTCAGGGAGATCTTCAGTCCTCTGGCTGCTGTAGCATTGTGCAGGTGGAATACACTGGAGACAGTTTTTGCAGGACTTGGTTTTAACCGCCAGGTTTTGCAGTACTGGTCCAGTTTGCCGAGGTCTTCTGTGAGCACGTGTTCCAGCTGTTCCATATCTGGTGCTTGGTATGCCAGGCAGATATCATCAGCATAGATGAATTTGCGGATTTGGTGCAGGGAGGTCGTTTGTGTAAAGGTTGAACAGTGTTGGAGCGAGAACTGAGCCTTGGGGAGTCCATTTTTCTGTGTTCTCCAAGAACTGTTGTTCTGGCTAAGGTGTACTCTGAACCTCCGGTTGGTCAGGAGGGTTGTAATGATTGTCGTTGCCCAGGCAGGGAGAGCCTTTGCAAGTTTCAGAAGGAGGCCTTTATGCCAGACTGTATCATAGGCGGCTGTGAGGTCGAGAAACACAGTCCCGGTCCTTAGTCTTTTCTCAAAGCCATTTTCGATGAAGGTAGTAAGGGCCAGTACTTGTTCTCCTGTGCTGCGGTTCTTCCTGAAGCCTGCCTGGTCCACACAGAGAAGGTCCTCTACTCCTGGGGATATGCGCTGGAGTATTAGACGTTCCAAGATTTTATAAGGGACACAGAGTAGGGAGATTGGGCGGTAGCTTGCAGGTAGTTTCTGGTCTTTGCCGGGTTTCAGTATGGCAATGACTTTGGCTGTGCGCCATTTCTTTGGAATCACATTGTCCCGTGCGATTCTGCTGTAGAATTTGGTCAGCCAGGTTACGGCTTGAGGGCCCAGATGTTTCATAAACTCCGGCAAGATGTTGTCATATCCGGCTGCCTTCCCACATTTCAGGCCCTGCAGGACTTTCTCCAGTTCACCACTCTCGAAAGGGTCAGGAGGCTCAGGACTGTCATCCTCTTTGGGTGATTTGTGTTGTTCCCTAAGCTCAGCTGTCACTGCCCTTCTGGTGTGCTTGTCTTGGGTTGGTTTTGCTATGGCCAGTAGATGGGATGCCACTTGATTGGGTGTGACGGCGGGTCTTCTTTGGGTAGGAGGTTTCTGTGCGGCTCCTAGGCGGCGGATGAGGCTCCAACATTTCCTACTGGAATGGGTGAAATTCAAGCCAGCTACTGTCTCCTCCCACATTTCCCGCCGGGCTGTAGTCAGCGATTCTATGAGGTGGTCTGCCATTTCAGGGTCCCCTGATGCTTCATAGGCTTGTAGGAGGGCAGCACTTTCTTCATCCAGGCAGGGGATGTAGAGGGGTCGGTAGCCTCTTGGGATAGCTGTGTGGGCAGCCTTGTAGATGGCACTGCAGAGGCGGTTGTATGCTTCATCTATCGTGATGGTGTGGAGTGGGATGGTTGTAATACCGGTCCAGGGTTTGGCGGTATTTCTGCCAGTTGGCTTTGCGGAGGTTCCAGCGCATCTTCCTTGGGCTGGTTATGACTGGGAGTTGTAGGCCGATATGTATGAGCGAAGGCCGGTGTTGGCTGTGAAAGTTTGGTCAGGGTTTCAAATTGATTGCTTATGAAATATCATGTCGCTGATTAAAAATAATTTTTGGACGTCCCACTGTTAGCTCACACGAAACCAAAACAAAAGGAAAAAAGAAAAATACCACAATGAACACGCCTGTCAAATAAAAATGGTTTTCCAAAACCCGAAGAAAGCCAAAGACTTCAAGACCAAGTCTTCAAAGCAGCATCAGATGGTTGAATGAAACCTTTATTAAAGAGCGCCTGACTATATCCTGTTACAAAAGATGGAAAACGCTAACTATCATCATTAAATAAGACATCTGGCAGCAGCACCTGCTCCAAACTTCAAATACCCCCTTTTTGGCCTTCCACATCACAGCTCATCCACAAACTTTTCTGCAATCTGCTGATTTGTCACTTTTTACTGCTGTCGTTGGACTATCGGGAGACTCAAAAGCATCCAAGTGTAAGACATTAAAAAAAAAAAAAAAAGGATGCATGCATTAACATCGCTGGCACACGGGAGCAAGGCTCGCAACGCTCGCAACGCTCAGTATTCAGCAGCAGTCTGCTTTATCGGAAACGTATTTGCGACGCGGCTAACAGAGGAGCATTGTAAGAAGTCAAGGCGCTGACAGCTCCGACAGCCGTCACGTTGACATCCGGCAACGGGAGAAAAACAAAGCCAATTTTGCCATCAAAAGTCCTCTCTCGGTCTTGTTGCTTTACAATGTGTGGTGTCACAAAAGCCCCCCCCCCCCTCCAAAAAAAACCACATTAGCGTCAAAGAAAATGATCTGCGTGAGAATTCCACAAACAAGCGAATGCCACATGCTTTTGGGTGGCGGCGCTCGTCATTACCGGCACCGAGGGTGATCGACGTATTCTTGCATCTCGAAATTCCACAATTGCCTTCAAAACGCGGGTGTTTTCACATCTTTGTCGCAGGACTCCAAAAGCATCAATCAAGGGGAAAAAAATGGCCTCTAAAAGCCAGCCTTTTCTCCTTTGTGTCGCCTTCACGCAGATCAATCCGACCCGCCCCGCCCCGCTTCACTGTATGCTGTTAATCTTCTCGTCTGGAGGTCGTGATTCATTCTACGCCATAACTGTCATTTTGACGAGGTGAAACAAACAAACTGCCCGCTCGCTTTGTCTGTTTTAGTGCTAATTTAATAAAGGGAGCTTTTACAGGGGCCTCGAACAAGCTCGCTCCGGTCCGTCTCGTCTCGTAAAAGCTCTTTGAGAGGCGAAAGTGAGTCACTGTACGACGACGGAGGAGGGGGGGGGGGGGAGTTCTGGCGTTGGTTTCCCTCACATCTCTTAATGGTCACTTCATTGATCAGTATGAATTGTCGATTCGCCGGCAGGTCCCCGTAGGCGCATGCTGACGGGATTTAGTCGCTGGGTAGGGTGCCCGCTTTCTAATTACTGTTACCCTGTTTACAAGGCGGGTTGACACTGCGTAGCCACTGTCCAATCCTGCCCTGCCGCATCCCGTTCTATTTTCTGTCTGTGTCTTTTCCTCACCGAATGTAGAACTGCATGCTCCATTATCCTTGTCCTGTCCCATCCTACGACCCCTTATGTCTCTTTCACACACCAGCAAGAATGCCAAGCTCACTACTTTTGCCATATCCTGTTCTGACCCGTCTGACTGGCTAATAGTCATGTCCTTTCCTCCTTGGGTAGAGCACTTCTTGCCTCACTACTCGCGTTCTCTCTCATCCTGTCCTACATGCTGTTGCGTCTCTCACTCACAAGGTCTAGGACGGTCTGGCTCGCTACCCTCACTATCCCCGTCCTACTTGCTACTCATCCTATCCCTTCCTCACAGGGTATAGAATTGCCTGTCTCACTATCGCTGTCCTGTCCCATCCTGTCCTATATGCCAACTCTTGCGTCTCTTACAAGATTTAGATCTGCCCGGCTCGCTACCTTCACTGCCCCTCCTGTCCTACTTGATACTCATCCTATCCCTTCCTCACAGGGTCTAGAATTGCCTGTCTCACTATCGCTGTCCTGTTCCATATGCCAACTCTTGCGTCTCTTACAAGATATAGAACTGCCCGGCTCGCTACCTTCACTACCCCTCCAGTCCTACTTGATACCCGTCACTTCTCTTCTTCACAAGGTCTAGAACTAACTGGCTCACCAGTCCTGTCCTATCTTGTTTGTTACACATTACTTTCCTCTCACTTTAATTGTCCTATGCTATCCTG
This sequence comes from Hippocampus mohnikei, assembly GCA_026261675.1. Taxonomy (NCBI): domain Eukaryota; kingdom Metazoa; phylum Chordata; class Actinopteri; order Syngnathiformes; family Syngnathidae; genus Hippocampus; species Hippocampus mohnikei. The sequence goes on along the minus strand of JAKGUB010000347.1, from coordinate 1,522,118 downwards.
TCCTATATCACAAGGTCTAGAACTAACTGGCTCACCAGTCCTGTCCTATCTTGTTCGTTCCGCATTGCTTTCCTCTCACTTTAATTGTCCTATGCTGTCCTGTCCTTCCTCGCAGGGTCTACAACTGCCAGGCTCACTACTCCTGTCCTGTTTGCTATCCGTCATATCCTTTCCTTCCGGCGTCTAGAATTGCCAGGACCACAACACCCGTGCTGTTTGCTACCCACCAGCCCATGAACTTATTTGGTGTAGCTCTGCCTTCCGAGTCCACTTGCAGGTAAAAATCGAACCCCGTGTGATATTATTGTTGTCAGAGAACGGCATGCTGCTATTGTGTGTACTAGACTGGAAGAATGGACCGTTGTTGAAACCTTGAGGCCCAGAGAAGTGTACAGTTTCATTTCCAAACCCCCCCCGCCCCCACCCAAACTTATCTAAAACTTCCTCTCCATTTTTTCCCCTCCGAGGCAAAAAAAACGACGGTTGTTAGTTGCAGATTGCGAGCCGTCTTTACTCAAATATGAGCCCAGTCAGTGTTCCTCCTTGATAGCAGTTCTTACAAATGGCCCGCTGTCACAAAAGAAAGCCCCCCACCCTCTCCGCCCCCACCCTTGCAACACATCGACTAATTGGATCCTGAATATCAGAGCACAGGGTGGAGGACAGGCAATGTTGCGTTCAAACCATTAAAAGGTTAAACTAGCGCTGCTCGAATGACACACAGGCTGGTTTTATCGGGGCGCTGGCTCTGCCTTGCCTGGCCTGGCCTGGCCTCTCTGGCTTCTCTGCATCCGCTCGTCTGTTTTGATACCACTTGGCAGCGCCGGTCTCTCGGGAAGGCGTCACTGATCCCGACGGACAGCGTGACCAGCCAAAACCAACAATACCCCCAGCGACGTCTTCCAAGCATTCTTTTGACTCGACCCATCGTATGCTTTCGAGAACAGTGGCTTTTTCATAGCTTCCACCAGTATTTTTTCCCCCCCCAAAGCAATGCAATTCGCTTTAATGTGGCAAATTTCAGAGGGAGCTCATAAAATTTGAACCGTCAGAGATTCAATGACATCACTGCGAGCGCAATTTATCCTTTATAAAAAAAAAAAAAAGGACATCAAATCTGACCCAATTTGTCTCACTTTTCAGAGAGTCTGAGAAATTGACGAGCCAGAGTCGTAACACAACTTTTATTTGCCCCTTTAAAAAGAATCCGGCAGAGAAACGGGATAGTGCCCTAAATGCAGCCGACGTGACATCCCGCAAGCAGATCATTTGATGACGTCATCGCCGGGTTGATTTTTGCAACCCGAATGTTGGCCTTTCAAGTATCCTTTCAGGCATTGCTTCTTGACACTTTTTTTTTTTTTTTTTGGGGTGGCGGCACTCATGCTCGACATGCCCGCCGAATTTCACGTCGTGAAGCGCGACTGGCTTTCGCGGCTGACTTTTTTTCCCATCACCGCAGGACTAAGACCGTGACTGTTACATAAACACTTCTGGGCGTCACGCCGACAACCCCGAGCAAATCACCAGAGCGAAGCCTGTAACTTTCTCTCAGTTTCCGAGTCATTGAAAGCCCTCGAAAGAACCGCGCTTACAAAGCAGGAATAAACAAGCCTCCGCCGCCTCATCCCCCAAAGGTCCCGTTTGGATACCTGACATAAGCCCCAAACGTCTGCAAGTTATGCCCTCAATATCATCGTATAACGCTGTCATTTGTTATGCGACGTTCCAAACAAACGAGTCTGGCAGAAAAAAAAAAAAAGGCAATGACTCCCAAGAAATGACGGCACTCAGAGGTGGGAGGGAGGGGGTAAGCCAGCCGTCACCTTCATAACACGGGCATAGGTCAGGCCGTTAGCGACAACTCATTAGGAGATCGATTTGGGGGAGATATCAGGCGTCCGCGGGCCGAATCTCGCATAACCTTCTCCCTGACGAGCGAGGTTGGAGGAAGCGGCGAGCGTTTCATGACGTGCTCACACATTAGGGGACGGCGGGAGGGAAAGGTTACAGCGTCTAATTATTGACGCTTCATTTGGCCGGAATAAATTGGGATGCGGCCTCGCTGGTTTACGGACAATTGGCAAGGCTGTAAATCACGCAAATTGAGATGGGGCCCTTCGTCAGGAAACACATTAGTCCTGCTCAAGAGCGCGGCGTTTTGGGAGGTGACCGCCGGGTCTCGGACACCGTCGCACTTGGGTCGTGTCTTTTTTTTAAAGGCTCGATTATGGATTACATGAAATGCTCTTTTTGTCCCTTTTTCTGACCGACCGTTGCGGTACCGACTCAGGAATTCTGAACAATTTCACTGCAACCATCTGTCTGGCATACGTGGCTCAACGTCGGCTTTTTGAGATTTTTGTGGTGCGTCCTGTTATGATCGAGCGGCTACCAAATTTGGTGTCTCTGCGAACTCGGTGTTGGGGGATTGTTGGCGTTCGTTATGAGGAAAAACATGGTCATTTTCCGACAAATCCTCGCCCATCAGTTTTTCAGCATGGGCACCTTGAGATTTTTTGATCGACATAGCTCCCAAATCTCGTGTCAATCTGTGAAACTGGCATTGAGGGATCATTTTTCAAGTGGATTGGACCTCATTTTAGGCAAATTCCAAGGAAGGAATTTGCCCCCAAATTTGCCCCAATACGGATGTCAACATGGGTCCGTGATGCGTCCCGTTATGATCGCCGTGCTCGGCAAATCTCAAGCTAAATGTGCACGGCTGGGCAGCGCTCGGTTGCTAATGTGTAATCTACGTTGAGCCCCCCACTCCCCCAAACCGTCTTATCATCAGCCTAACAACAGAGGTGCCGATTCCTTTTCTGCGGGCGATTCAATTAGCCTCCACTTCCAGCGGAATCCATTCACTTTTCCTTGTCAACCTGCTGGATGACTTCCCGCCAAGGCCTACTGGCGCATCACCAAAGAGCCAAGCTGCTAATTTATTCCTGCAAAATATGCCGCACATACTGCACTCCCCGCCCCTCGCAGGCTGCCAAGCAGGGGAGCATTTTGAAGCTGCTTTTCTGCAAGCGTCATTTAAAAAAAAAAAAATTGCAGGAGGAGAGTCTGTGATGATATAAGCCAGTCTGGAGGGAATTTTAAGACCCCCTCCCTCCCTGATACTTTTACCCCTTTCACACGGAATACACACAGCTTTGAGAGCCTATTAGGAGAGATGCTGCACACGTGCACTTTGGAGTCACTGCCGAACATGATGAAAGCAGCATTCTGATGAAAGGAGAGAACAATTTCAGGGTACTCCTCGCGGCTCGTGCCGAAGCTCTGCAGCCATCCGCACGCCGTTTGATTCCATCCGCAACCCACACGTGCATCTTTCGACCCCCTCCTACCTGCCGTACGTGCGTTTAAACGTATTGGAACACACTTTGAAAAAGTATTCCCCGGCATCTCTTGACGGCGAGACCACGGCGGAAGGTCACCTTTTTCCAAGCGCGCTCTCCAAATAAGAGGTCACGCGTGCTTGCTTCAAGCTGTCACTCACGGCTTAAGTTTACGAGACAAGTAGCGGCCCAGAAAGAGAATGAAACACTATCATGGCAGCGCAAAATAGTGATCTTGTCAAACCAACGTCCGCTCGCGTAATGTTCAACACGGAAGAAGGGCGAAATGCAAATAGCGTGGTCAAACAACTGCTCCTTTAACACACACGGAGTAGCGACACATCGATAAATAGAAGCTCGAACAACACTCGAGAGGCATTTCTGCGGGGACGACGACTGTTACTGCATCTTAAGGGGTGTTCACACGGCACACATGTGCTGCGGCGCTGCACCGCTGTATTTTGTTGCGATATATTTTTACACCGGAACAAATTTTGTGGAGCGTTCACACGTACAAAGCCGCTGAGCGTGGCAGCACCGGCGCAGCGTCGACGCAGCTCCACTTGCGTTCACACGGGCAGTTTCTGCAGCGGAGCAAAACGACAGAAAACAAATGAGCTGTCGTGTCGGTTCTTATGAAAACGTATACGCAACTCAAGCAACTACTGTACAGGCGCGTCCTTCTCCTTCTCGGTTTCCGTGCCTTCTGTTCGAGAGTGACCGCCCCCGAAAACGTAAATCAACGATGAGTTCAATGACACTCAGAAAAGCAAACATGTAATGCGCCAAACAGAAAAATCAAGAGGAAATCACAAAATAAATTCTATGGGGTACAGGGGGTTGTGAACACACAACAAAGGAACAAACTACGCAAACAACTCCGAGAGGGGGGGGGGGGTGCTTTGCTACTGTTAGCAGCCATGTCTTGTGTCGTTATTAAACAAACACCTGACGGATGTCCGACAGAGCACGAAAGCAACGCATTCTCGATCAAATTTGATCCCGCGTAAGTTGTTTTCGGGCGCTACGCCGGAGCAAATTTGCACGTATGAACGCTCTACAGGCGTAGTGTCGGTGTAGCACCGAAACAAATCCCGCCGTGTGAACACCCCTTTAGTTGAGGAGCTCCTTTGCCTTCTTTTCACGATTAATTAAGAGGCGTCGTCCAGGAGAGCCCGGTATTGCCTTGCTACGTTGAGGGCACGCAGCTTTAAATTTTCTGTAACACCGCGTTAAAAAAAAAAAAAAATCAAAATAAATATTTTGAAATCCACAACACAACCGAGAGGCGAGAGCAAATTGGAAGTGCGAGCGTGAGGGGAAAAAGGAAGACATCTTGCGGGGTTCACAGTGGCAGAGCCGAGTCATCCCTGGTCACCGTTTGCAAGGCACTGCTGACGTCGCTGTTGTCGCTAAGTCACCGCCCCCTCCACCCCACCCTGCCGCGTCATGCGGCTGACAAACACTGGCAAAATATACTAACCCCCACGGGGCGCATTAGTCCTTGAGGGAGTCATTGCTGAGATGGGCCAGCGTGTTTGCAATGTGTGAGTGAAGAGGAAAAGGTTGGGGGGCAGCCCTGAAATTAAAATAGCTGATTTGAATTACGCTGAAAGGCAAAATTGATTGATCCGGACAGCACAGGATCAATTTTTCCGGGCGAAAAACAGGCCTAGCGAAGAATCTGATTCAATCATGCAAAACGTTGCGTAAGGACAAACAGCGCAGGTGCCCGACCGCGTTCAAATGAGATTTGTTGACGTTCTTGTCAGCACCTTCAAAATGGACGGAGATTTCCGCTTCCATCGCCGTTAACCGACGCAGGCAGGTATGAACGAGCGAGGCGTGTGCGCGTCGCATTCAAACGAGACTGGTCATCGGCATCCGGCTTATTTCCTCATCTGTTGCCGATTGATTGGTCGGGCACGCTTGACGAGAGTGCCCTTTTCGCTCAACGGGGGAACGCCATTAAATCCCAATAAAAAGGACGCCCGCTCGAATGTTTTGTCATCTCGTTATTCAGTGCCGTCCATTCATTCGTCCCCCCCCCCCGTGCGTCGTAGTTAAAACGTGCGTTTGTAATTGTTTTTGTGTATGCGGAGGAAGCACATTAAGCTGGATGACTGCCAGTTACAGCTGCAATTAGCAGCGCTAATGTCAGTCCCAATTTCGACGGAAAGAATAAGCAATAAAGCCGGGCAAACTCCCAAGTAAGGAGCTCGTTCAAGTCTTGAGTCGGAGAATTTGCACAAATTCAGCTTCAAAGTTGAATGGCTACATTCCTGTTCACTTTCTGGACGATATCCTGACGATAGGTGACACTGGTGTCGGGGGCACATTGTTTTTTGGGACTTCGGAATTCCCTCAAAATGGCTACCGTATTTTCACGACCATAAGGCGCCATTAAAAGTCTTAAATTTTCTCCAAAATGGACAGGACGCCTTATAATGCGGAGCGTCTAGTGTATGAGCCGAGTTCCAAATCCTGACTGAGAGCCGACACGCTGTTTATATAGAGGAAGTGAGAGTGAACAGGCATGCGGGAAAGCAGCCAGCCAATCAGTGAAGGGTGGGCGTGTAAGTGGCCGCGAGTGGGGCCAGGCATGCGGAAAAGCAGCCCACCAATCAGTGAAGGGTGGGCGTGTAAGTGGCCGTGAATGAGGACGTGAGAGAGGCCAGCCATGCGGGAAAGCAGCCGGCCAATCAGTGAAGGGTGGGCGTGCCACATGGCAATGAGAGTGACGAGAGGGAACCCGGCGTTTTTTATGGACTACCGGTACTTGCACAGTTGTTCAATTCGGATACAGAAGATGAGGACTTTGATGGATTTCTGGGTGATGATTGATCGAAAAACGGGAGTACATTGTAAGATGGCTAAATAAAGTTCAACCGATCTCAGTTTTGCTTCCGTTGCCTTTTTAAAAACGTGTTTTTAGCATGTCTTAGCATGCTACGCTATGCTTCAAGCTAACGTGTTTTTAGCGTGTGTGCATGCATGCCGTATGTTTAAACTGGCGTATGTTTAAACTGGCGTATGTTTTACCACGCCTGGCTGCGCCCAATAATACAGTGCGTTTTGTGTATGTGTCAAATACAGAAATAGCACCCGTTACTGAGACTGCGCCCTACAACACGGTGCGCCCAATGGTTGTGAAAATACGGTACTTCAAACCTGGGCTGACATCCTGTTCAATTTGGGGCAAGGGCCCTGGAGCCTTTTTCATACGTAGCAAAAAAAATATATATGGAGCAATTTAAAGAAGGCCTCCTTACCACCTGTGGCAGCTTCGTTTTTGCTGCGACAAGCGAGCGTTTAGTCAAGACGTTAGCCAAACGCGGCTTCTCATCTTTCCTCTAACAAGCTTGGACGCCTAACGGGTGCAAATGAAATGTCCCCGGAGAGTAGCTCTCGTTTCTCAAATACACACCGATTATAAGCAAGAGGAGGGCAGAGGAGAAAATTCAAAGAAAAATAAGCAGTTGCTAAATAAAACAAGATAGCATGTTGCTTTGCTTTGCCTTCATGCAAAGGCCTTCGAATGGAGCTCTTCGATGGCACAAGAAAAGGAGCTCGCGGAATGTTGTGGAACGTTTTGGATCGGAAGTGGTCACAGAAACTGGCGCATTCCAAAAATATTGCAGCTCTGCTTAGCCTCTGGATTGGATGTGACTTCATACTATTGCATTGTTTTCAGAAAATCCAAGCTTTCGTCCTCCAAAATTGACCAAACATTTGCTCCTGCGAAATTACAGCTCGATTTCTGTGTGGATTTACGTGAAATGATAACTTTGATCACACAATATCCGGATTATTTTCAACGATAAGGACACGTTTACGCTCATAAATGACCACATTGTTCACGTCTGGCCTTTTTTTCTTCAAAATATGCTGACTATTTTCATACAATTTGTACTTTCTTCAAAAAATCCAAATATGTTTTTATTCCGATGAAAAGTGTGCCTTTATTCTGATAAAATGTTTTATATCCTGGGAAGGACCAAAACAGCATCCCTGTAAAACTACGACTTAATGGTCATGAAACGGACCTAAAATGGAAGTTAAAGCCAACAGCGGGCGAGCGTTTTAACGGTCCACGTGGTTGTTTTCACAGTTTGGCAGTCTAACTGCCGCCGGGGTCAGAATTCATCAACTCCCAACCCTGAACCGGTCTCCATCTGGGCGCAGGACAGATGGCGAGCAGAGGAATCCGCCGAGAGACGAGCCCATTAGCTGGGCTCACCTTGAAAGGATGCCGGGGGAGGCCAATGTCCGCCCCCTCCCCGCCAACACCGCCTCCTGCAGGGGGGAGGGAAGCTCCAACAGGCTCCCTGCACGGGCCGTGGAAATTCAGTTAGCGGCTAACGAGGAGCGAGCCGACCTCGCCGTCTCCGGGCTGGAGCTCGTCATCGACCCCGAAAGGCGGATTAGCGCGTCGCCCCGTTCTCAATGCCCAAACGTGCTCCCGCTGCTCTATTTCGAGCCGTAACCAATTGTTTTTTTGGCCTTCGTTAGCTATCCTACCTTGAGGTCAATTCACACATTTCCTCCCATTTGGGGGAGGCGGCAAATTGCACGCCTCCCTGGATTCTCAGGAGATTGCGATTGAGTGTAATCCGCCTTTATGAAAGCATTTCTTTCTTCAAATTTGAACAACTGAGGCACGCTAATGCCCTCACATGTGGGCAAGGAGAGCCACATTTGCTGAGCCACTTTTCAGCCACACGGTCAAAACACAAAAATGAGAACACTCGCCAGGATCTGCTGTCGGCCACAGCTCACACCCAGACACTCACACAGACTAACAGGACAGGTTCCTGATGTCAGTCACTAGACCACGCCCCCAAACAGCACACACATAACAATACAGCTGTTGACTATTTTTCGGGTTTTACAAATTATTTCCCGACGTGCTGACGACTTTCGGCCGACGACGAGCAAAAAAAACGAGATTCCTCATTAGCGCTCACGTGACAAAATGAGCGGTGGCAGAGGCTGAGTGAGTTTGTCTGAAATGCTTCCAGGTGACAGGAGACTTCCAGTATTTGCGTGCGCTGGGCCAAGACACCGTCGAGCGTAGGCGAGGAAGCTAGCGGGGAGGGGGGTTGAGGGGGGGGGCAGGCGACTGGAGAGGGCAAGGGGATGGCTCTTGAAAACATTCATATTTCGACAGGGATGTCGCGAGATGCGATTCCTCGCCGACGTGGGCGAAAACGTTTACATTTCAATGCAATCGCTTCCCTGAGCACAATTTCTGGGGGCGTTCCGTGCGGTCGGTACCTGCGCATTCAGTCCCTAACCTAAAGTCACTACCGCCAGGTCACCCGATATTAGAATGGAAGTCGTCAAAAGTAGGTCAGTCGTTCTGATCGCGTTTCAGCCGGCGGCAAAGGCCTCGTCTGTGTTTGCTTTCTCTTATTTGCCCGACCTTTGTCGCTGAAGTCGTCCACCAGGATGACCTCGGCGATGAGCTGCGGAGGCGAGCGGTTGAGGACGCTGTGGACGGTCCTCAGCAGCGACGACCAGCCCTCGTTGTGGAACGGGATGATGATGCTGGTGCTGGGCAGCTTCTCGGCGTACAGCTTCTGTTGACAGCTACAAGCACACAAACACGCATTTACTGTACAATCTGCCCTCAAGAGACCAAGATGAGACTCACTTGGGATGTCGGATGTCAGGGATGGAGCGGTTGAGGGAGATCCTGTCGCTGACGTAAATGTTGAAGCCGTTCTCCCTGTAGGCCTGGTCCACCCGGTCGGCGTCCGACAGGGGGAACGGTTTGCCCTGCTCGCCGTTCCCTGGATCAATCAAACACAGTTGGCTGACAAGATGGCGGGAAGCGGCGATCCGGCGGGATCCCCCAAACAATTTTTCAATGACATTGCGGGAGTAAACACCGTGGCAGACGCACCAGATCTGGAGGCATCCCTTTTGATTGCTTCAGTGTCGTGCCAGTCTTTCCTCCGAAGACCATTCCTGTCCACTTGATTGTCCTTCCGCAGTTTGCTAACACCCTGGGAAAGGAACGCACAAAAGAAAAAAATAATAATTTCGTATGATTTGGTACAAAAAGCAGCAGCAGTGAAACTACCGTGTATTCCTAATGTTTGTTTTCAACAAATGATATGCAGCCATTTTAAATATTTGCCGAGTGTGCCACAGCCGAAGAAACTTACCGTAATTTCCGCACTATAGAGCGCACCTGATTATAAGCCGCACCCACTACATTTTTAGAGGAAAACCAATTTTGTACATACACAAGCCGTATCTGTATATAAGCCGCATGTGCCCACATTAAAACATGTCAACGTATTTACAAAGAATGAGGGAGTTTTCAAAGTTTTAATAATATAACTTAACAATAATAATAATATAACTTTCTTCCCAAACGTTGCCTGTGACGCGGCAGTCTTAATCTTACCTTTTCTACTCGAGCGCCCCTGGTGGCCGTTAGAAAAATTACACAAATTGGCCACATCACTGTATAAGCCGCAGGGTTGAAAGTTTGGGAAAAAAGTAGCGGCTTATAGTCCGGAATTTTACGGTAATTTTGCCAACTGATTGCTCGTAATACGCAAAACAAGCTAAACTCGCAAGCTAACGGGCAATAGACGAAAGGGTTGGCGAATTTATCATATTTGGACTCGATCGATTTGTAAGACGACGCATCCGAATCGAGGAATGGATCAATTCTTGTTGCAAATTGAAACGCAAAATGGATTGAACTCATTTTAACACCTATTGATTGCTTGTACCGTCATTTTGAATTGATGTCACAAAACTAATTTGGACAACACTTAAATGTTCGCAATATAAAATGCAGATTGTTTTTTTTTTTGTGTGTGTGCGTCTGCTGAGTTTGCATGACAAAACATGTCAGCCAAGTGCGTGCTGGAATTTGCTCAACTTTCGACTGTTGTGGTTGAACATGTAACAAACCACGATACCTTCCATTCCTGACCGTTTTTTGGGGGGATGAAATTGTATTTGTCTGCCAAATACGCTATTGATTCCGTCGAAGGGAAGTTGAGTCGGCACAACTCCAAGACGAGCCGTCCTATTGCTAATACAGACAAGCCTGAGAGAAATTCAATCTTTTTCTTTATAACTACAGCACAGAAAACTTTCAGTTATACGACCGGCTTTTTCTTGCCTGACAGTATCCGTGGCAGTTTTTTTCCTTCTCAGTAGCAGCAGCAGCAGCAGCCTGTTCACTGCTCCACTGAGAGTTTACCCGCAGAAAAGTGTACTCTTCTATTTCACGCTCGGCGAACCTCGCGAGGTGAATACCAATGCGCCAGCCGACGAAACAGGGCCTTATACTGTACGGGGATGTACATAGCAACCGAGCCACTCGACGTGCAAAAGGGCGTCGGCTTCATCGCGCAGGGGTGCTGAATGGCTCGCGGGCACGTACGTCGATTAGCACGGCGAGTGCGGGATCGCGGCGTCAGTGCGGGGAATAATTAGGGGACAGGAAGTGGCAATTAGCCCCACGCTATAAATACAAATGGCGCGAGCAGCAGGCGTGAATTAGCATGAATTATTAACCCGACTGGCGGTTCACGACAACGTGACACAGAATAACAAAGTAGAGTGTCACATACTGTCACATACGCGCTAATACTCCCTCGTTTGTTATTGCGTGTCGGAATAGGTCGCTGTCATACACCTTCAGGTGTTCACGTTTTAATCGGCGCACTCTTTTAGTTGAGTATCATTTTGTAAAATGGAATTATCATAAATGATTGAGCAGAATTGTTTCAGATGGTACAAGATTCAAGGTTAGACTTTTGAATAGCGTGCCTATTGGCAAAATATTTTTCAAAGCTTTCCATTATGCGGTAAAAAGCATTTGTGTGTGTGTGTGTGTGTTTTTTTTTTTGCTCCGACCAAAGAAAAAAGAAAAAATTAGTATTGGCCAGAAATGTCTTTTCATGTTGTGGTAAAAGCATCAACTTTTTTTTCAACAAAATCTTAATATTAAGGAAAAAGTTGTGGTTCAAATGAGACTTCAATTAAAAAAAAAAAAAAAAAAAAAGCCACAGGGCTCAATCCCCATCCCCCTGAATATTGGGGCTCACTGTTCTGTTTATCCTTAGTGGGGTTGTGAGTGAGTTGGGAGTCAATCCCATCTGATTTGGGGTAAGAATACCCCGGATTGATCCCCTTGCCAATCACAGCTCACATGTAGAACAACAAGCGTTTCAACTCACATCAACACCTAAGGATAATTTAGAGTCACACGTTAACTTTAGAAACACGTTTTGGAAATATGCTAGGAAGACGGCGAACCAGGAGAACGCGCACGCAGGCAATAATCAAGACTCCGAACCCGGAACCTCAGAAATGTGAGTCAAATGTGGCAACCACGCGTCTACCATGCTGCCCATTGAAAAACTCAAATCTTGTTATTTCTACCGAACACGTATTGCCTTTTTTTCGTGCAATTTAAACCCATTTCGCAGCCCAACAAATAGCCTCAAAATGTCTTTCAATGAAGGGCTATTTTCTGCACCACCTTTCACGCTGTGACAATTCTGTCTGGGTCGCCATCACCACACACACACGCGCAAGCAAGAATTGCGTTTTAGTGTTAGTGGCGCGGGGAAAGAGGGTGTTCGCCATTATTTGGCGTCCTCTCATTCGCTCTCAACGTGACCAAGAGGCCAAGGGAAAAAAAAATGAAAATCAAGGAAACACATTCAGTTCATTTCACTTTGGCTTTGCCTCCACTCTTGTCAGAGATGGACACATTGGGTGAGTCACACACAAGGAACACAAGCAAAGAAAGTCCATCTGTGCAAATGTACACTGAAGAATAAGAAAAAATACATTAAAAAAAAGAGACAGGATTTTTTTTGCTGGCCCCATTTTTTGCTCCTGATTAAAATTTCAGCGCACGTCGACCATGTTGTGTTCCTCTGAGAACCTTGAGAAAACAAGGCAAGGAGAAAAGGACCAAAAAAGTTTGTAGCTAATGCGCACACGTGTTCGTTGGAGGGCGTGGGCGGCGTAAGGTAATGGAGACGGACAGTAAGCGAGGACCAACGTGAGCCTGAATCATCTGGAAGAGCAGATGGAGGATATGATTGCGAAATGAGGGGAGGGGGAGGGGAGGGGAGGGGGGGGGGTCTCGGAATCACGGCGTTGCGCTCCTTTCAGAACAAGTGTGAGGAAGTTGTCCACTTTAAACGAAACTATGATCAGGTGGTTTGACTACCGGCTCGCTCAACCAATCGGTCAGGCAAAGAACCAAATCCCATTTTCCATGTCCACAAATTGCAAATAATGATTAAAAAAAAAGAACATGGTGGTTTGGGATCCCCTGTGCAAACACTGATTGACACGTGGCCTTTTGTCATCGGTTAAATGGCCCGCAAAAAGGCAGCATTAAATTTAATGAGGCAGGGTGGAAGGGAAGTTGGGCATCGTGGGGGGTGCGGGTGGGGGGGGGGCGTTTCTTCAAGTCCCCGCGGTTAGCTTCACCCACACGGAAGAAAAAGCGTCCCGCTTGGGATTTGCGGCACTGGTTTGGCACGTCGCGGTCTGTTTGCTCGGTCGCACGGCGCCCCCTGAGCCGCTCCGTGAACATTAAACGGGCGCCTCCGATGGAGTGACTTGACGGCACTGCTGAGATTTTCCCCACGGCGACGATTCGAAGAGTCGAGGAAGTGCGACATCTGAGCCCAATCATGAATGTTGTTGGGGGGGGAGGCCCTGATACAGAATTTTTTTGGGGGGGGCCTGGGGGGGCTGTTTTTTTTGTGATTCTTGGAGGTTTATGAATGTTTTTGAAGGATTTTGGGGGGGTTACCAAAAAAAAAAAAATCATAATAATCCAGATAATTTTGTTGGCTCCAGGGACGTTCTGTGCTGTTATTAATTTCTCATCCTATACACTCAGATTAAAAAAAAGAAAATCATATGTATTTTTTTTTTAATTGTGTGTATTTCCCCAAATTTTAAATAGCTTGGTCCATCTTCTAATCAGATCTGTTCCTATGTATGATTATTCTTTTTCTCAACTCCCCTTTATCAGCTCTAAAATCAATCAAACGATTTCAGGACTAACTCCGGCAAACATTGAAAACGCGTAGATTCTATCCCGACGGAACGGGCGGGGGGGGGGGGGGGGGCAGCATCTCAAGCGCATCGGCGCAATCCAAACGCAATCCGCAGTCATCCGGCAAGTGGTCGTGGAGTTTCCTCTCTCTGACCTCTGCGGAGGGCTTTTCAGATTAGGACGAGCCTCTCTGAAAACGACGGCTGGCTAACCTCATTTCCATACCGCCGCGGTCGGCTGGTAATCCGCCCGACGGCAGATTATGTGTTTGCAATTCAGTCGCGCAGGACGGGATTGGTGCCACCGCCGGAGGTTCAGACCGTCAGCAGATGTTGCCCGACATAATCACAGCGATACATGCCAAAGATACATGCCGGCTTTTTCATCTTTCTTCACGACTACCTTCGGGGTGATGTATAAATACGTCGGCGAGATGTGTGTGTGTATTAAAAAAAATACATAAATAAATAAATATATATTAATACGCTGATTTCAAATTCTGTGTTGCATCACCCCCTCGCCCCCCCCCTTTTTTTTTTCTCCAGCAGACATGATTATACCCACGGAAAGTTTCCAGAGTGGTCCTTCATATTTCAAGGTTGGATGCTCCGGTAATACCGCCGTCATCCATGAATGATCACCTAATGCGCTGGCGAGGGGAGAAATGCAATACATTTGTTTCTTCCCGCACAAAAAAATCAAAAATCGTTTTATTGCTGGCGGCCTGACACCCTCATACATTCATTATGAGAAATGTTTGCCTCGGGCTTACAGCCTCGTAAATTACTCAAATTAAACAATCACATTTTGGGGATGGGAGGGGGTGGGGGGGGGGACAGACGTTGATCACAAAAATGGGATAGTCCCCGTTGTGGTTTAAAAAAAAACACACCAAAAAAAAGTAATTTGAAAGAGAACGGAGCCGCGCTCTGCGACCCCACCTTGGCCGACGTCGTGATGTCGTCAGACGCTCGAGGTGAAACGAGCGAGACCCTTCGGTTCCGTCTAAAGCCGCGAAACGCAATTATCCGCTTTTCACGCGTTGCAGCCGGCGGCCGGGCCTGTTCCTCGTCGCCGCCGCAGTCGCGTCCGTTGACTCTCGTCCCGGCTCATCGCGGCGAAACGAAAAGCCGCCAACCCGCTCGGTCGAAAAAAAACAGCCCGCCAGGGTCATTTTCCAATTTCAGGCCTGGATCTTTTTTGGACGGCTAATTTTCAATTTTCACGCCGGACATTCATGCCGCTTCCATTCCATCGAGAGACTTTGGTGCCGGCGCAGGTTAAAATCATCACCACCGCGACACACACACAAAAAAAAACAGATATCGAGAATGTGCGTTCATCCGGGACGAGTCGGAGCAGAAAGAAAACACAAACAGACTTGACATATACAACGCGAGGTGAAGGCCAAAGGGGGGGGGAAGAAAAAAGAAAAAAAACCTATCATGAATAAAACACGGCCAAGAGTTGTGAAAACATCTTGAGTGCTTGCTTCGCTTCTTCTTTACGAGAAACAGAGTTTGAGAAAAGCCAGCCGGGAGTTTTTGTCAGTGGATCTAATCCAAAAGCTTGAAGCGTCGATTCCGCCCCCCTCCCCCCGGTCTCCGCGGGATCCACTTCCACGCTCTCTTTGCCGTACACGTCGAGGTTGGCCGAGCAGAGATTGAGGCGCCGGGACCTCCCCGCGAGCGCATCCCGGCGGGGCCGCCTGGCAGCCTCTCATCTGCCGACACAAGTCATTATCCGCAAGTCGAGCGCTGCGACGGAGACTGGACAAAAAGGCCGCGACAGATGGCCGCCTCCCCGCTTTCAGCCTGCGGAGAATTCTAACGCGGTTTGGGGGCTTTCGTGCGGCTCCCCCTTTGTTGCGCGGCGATCCCGCCAAATCGCGGCGAGTCGGCGTCGAGCCGAGCGGGTCCGGATGCCTCAAAAAACAAAAACATTTGCTATCGGGTTCGTGGAGCGAAAGGTGCTTTATAGGAATTTAGAAGCGGTTGCGAGATCACTTGAGGACAACAAAAGGCTGTCGCTAAAGTCTCACGAGCGACCTTTGAAGACGATTCATACTTCTACTCAATTCTGAAATTGACGCAGCGAGTTCAATGAAGAAAAGGGTCTTTTTTTTTTTTTTTACCGTCTCAAAATGAGTAAATAATACATTTCCGAGCCATCCTTGCAAAACCGTGACACCGCGATATTCTTGCTCACAGTTTTCACCCCGTCAGGATCCGATACTGTCGAGTGTAACTCTTTCATTCCACAAGACGTACTTGTATGCGCCTTTTTTCAAAGTCTTTTTTTTTTGCGTCATAGAGAGGAGGAGGTCTGATGCTTAAATTAGGCCCCGCCTACCAAGGACGTACTTGTACGTCAAAGTCTTTTTTGGGGCGGGCGTGTGACGGTGGAACGGGCGGGAGGCGACCGGTCGTCTACTCTCCCCGCGTCATAGAGAGGAGGAGGGTCTGATGCAATCTGTGAATGAGAATAAGCCGTTTGCATTGTAAATCATGTAAAAAAAAGTGACCACTAGGTGGCAGTGGTGCCTCACGTGCTTGAAATGCATTCTTGTCACAAAAAAACTCTTTTTCTCCGTTTTTTGCCCAGGAATCGCCATTTTCATGAAACTTAGCCATTTTTGTCATGCCGATTGCTGAAGAATAGAAAAAGAAACACATTTTTTTTTCTGCTGAAAGAAGAGAGTCCAAACTTTATTTTGGTAGGCTCCATGTGTATCTAGCATTAGAACCAAATATTTTGTGGGCCTTGCGAGATCAGTCAAACGACAGGATTGAGGGGGTTGCTCCAGTGAAAATGGCTGGGATGGAATGAGTTAAATGTCGTTCAAGAATGTGGGGACGGGTCCAACGATCGCCCCCAAAATGTCCTTTACTCGTATGGTCTGTCTAAAGAGCGCATTGCCCAATCGCGGGAGAGCCTGAAACGAGAGACGGGGCCGTTCACGGTACTACGCGACATCTCATGAGTCCACGGTTTGCTAAAAGCTGGCAAATCCACTCACGAGGCCCCCCCCCTCGCTTTGACCGCCAAAACGACTTTGGCTGCTCACCCGCTCGGCGGTTCTACGATAATGCCGGCATCGTCCCTCTCAATGTCCCCGGACTTTCTTGCCTGTAAGCAGGACATTATGCGGTCGCATTGCGTGGGCCGACCGGGATCTACGGGGGAGGGGGGGCGGTGGGCGGCGGTGGCTGGAGCAGAGGACAGATGTGGCTTACATAATGATCTGCAAATGACTCGTCTCCGCGGGTCCTAATCCCGCTAAGCGTCGTTTCGCGGAGCTTTCCCGACCGAGCCAGGACAACGACTCCCCGGGTAGCGCCGTTCCTCCGAATGCGGACGAAAAATCAATGCGGTCGGCAGCAGGAAGCGGCGCAACGGCGAAATTAGCAACAATCGGCTCCCGTTTGCGGACAAATGAGCGAAACAAAAGGAGGCCGAGAGACAATGGCCGCGGGTCGCTTTGTTGTTGTCGAGGTACACGCGAGCGAGGGGCCATGTGACCAATCCCCGAGATCCGGTCACCTGTGAAGAACAAGGCAACACATACCACTAAAGCCTCGGATGGCGGTTGCGCATCAGCGGAATTTCTCAAACCCACGCCATGTATTTTTGGTTGGCGTGGGGTCTCGGGACTTTCACGTGGTCCGCTTGCTTGCTTTCATTCGTAACCGTCTAAACTCGTCGTTTCATTTCGCGGATGACGAGCGGCCGGGCACCAAACTATTTGGTATAAAAGCCATCTGGCGAGCAACGCCATTGCCGTCCGTCTTCGAGCGCTCCTAACCAACAGGCGACGAGACAATATTGCGGCGGACGCCTCGCACGTTGTTGCCGCCATTTCGGCAGCTGCGCTCGCATTCATTCCGAGCGCGGTGTCATTCACCTTCGCCCACACAGCGTGCGTTTTCCTGCATCGTTTTCACATCGCCGATGAATGCCAGCCAAAGTGTGGCGGCGGAGGCGGCAGGAAGGAGAAGACGCGCTGTTGTTTGTGTGTGTGTGTGTGTGTGGACGCGGCATGATCAAAGCCTGGGAAGTAGCCACAGTTCTTGTTCTTGTAAACGGCTCGGCAAGAGAAGGCCACACGCTCTAGCGGAGCAAGAAATCCCACCATTTCTGCCAGGCCAATTTTCAAAACAACCTCCACCACAAAAAAATTACAAAAAGTCGTCCTCTCTATGCGGTAGAGCTCAAACGTTTGACACAAAGTAGCTTCTCCAAAAACTACTTGGCTCTTCGAGTTACCAGCATAAGATCCAAGTTGGATTCGTTCCTTGATCAAGATCAGAACTAAAAACATTCGTATTCCAAATCGTCCCCCCCCCCCAGCCTCCCAAATTAAACTAATTAAAAAATAAATAAAAATGTGGGCCCTTTTTTTTTTTAAATAAGAAAAACAGCACTTGGTCGGAAACAACGTCGCTCATTTCGACCTTTGCCAAGCCGGTTGGGACGTATTAGATTGCAAATTGTCTGACCAAATTGTCAAAAACAAACAAACAAACAAAAAAAGAACAACTCTGGGAAAAGCCAAGTGCCGAATTTTCCTTTTTGAAAGATAAACCAAACATGGGGTCAAATGGTGAGAGACAACGAATTGCAAATCGCCTCACTGCTGGGCGAGTTTTCCGTGGAGTCGCCCGGGAAACTTTTCATAAATCATCCCGTGGCACTTTTATCGCAAACTATTGTCAGATAATCTCGAGTCCAATGTTCAGCGCCGCGGCTCACCAAAGAAGCTTTGCAACTTCTGCGGCAGCGCCTGTCCGATAAGTTCAAAAAGACTTACAAGTACGTCCTTGGTAGGCGGGGCCTAATTTTAAAAAGACGTGCAAGTACGTCCTTGGTAGGCGGGGCCTAATTTTAAAAAGACGTGCAAGTACGTCCTTGGTAGGCGGGGCCTAATTTTAAAAAGACGTGCAACTACGTCCTTGGTAGGCGGGGCCTAATTTTAAAAAGACGTGCAAGTACGTCCTTGGTAGGCGGGGCCTAATTTTAAAAAGACGTGCAAGTACGTCCTTGGTAGGCGGGGCCTAATTTTAAAAAGACGTGCAAGTACGTCCTTGGTAGGCGGGGCCTAATTTTAAAAAGACGTACAAGTACGTCCTTGGTAGGCGGGGCCTAATTTTAAAAAGACGTGCAAGTACGTCCTTGGTAGGCGGGGCCTAATTTTAAAAAGACGCATAAGCACGCCCTGGTAAGCGGGCCTAATTTTAAAAAGACGCACAAGTACGTCCTTGGTAGGCGGGCCTAATTTTAAAAGACGCATAAGTACGTCCTTGGTAGGCGGGCCTAATTTTAAAAGATGTACAAGTACGTCCTGGTAGGCGGGCCTAATTTTAAAAGACGTACAAGTATCGTCCTGGTAGGCGGGGCCTAATTTTAAAAAGACGTGCAAGTGCGTCCTTGGTAGGCGGGGCCTAATTTTAAAAAGACGTGCAAGTACGTCCTTGGTAGGCGGGCCTAATTTTAAAAAGACATGCAAGTACGTCCTTGGTAGCGGGGCCTAATTTTAAAAAGACGTGCAAGTACGTCCTTGGTAGGCGGGGCCTAATTTTAAAAAGACGTGCAAGTACGTCCTTGGTAGGCGGGGCCTAATTTTAAAAAGACGTACAAGTACGTCCTTGGTAGGCGGGGCCTAATTTTAAAAAGACGTGCAACTACGTCCTTGGTAGGTGGGGCCTAATTTTGAAAAAGACGTACAAGTACGTCTTGTGCAGTGAAAGCGTTAAAAGCAAAAGGCACTTCGAAAAAGTGCCGTTTTGGTTTTCGCAATCATGTTAAGAGTGCCAATCATTCGAGCATTTTATGAGCTATTATAGCGACGTTAAAAACAAAAACAAAACGCCTGCTTCCTTTTTGAAAAGACAAACACACCAACGTAGAAAAGTCATGTCAGGTAAACATCCACGTTAGGCCGACTCAAAATGCATTTTGCACGCAGACGAGAAGCGCATCAAGTCAAAGATGTTCGGCGTTCTTCAGGTCGTGGCTCAAGAGACGCAAGGTGAGGGGGCTGCGAATCACGCATCGCGTCAATTCTTCCAGACGCTCGGCGCTCAATCATCTGAACGAAATCGACAGGCGGCATCTTGCGCCGTGATTAAAAAAGGCCGCCTTCTCGCAGGCGGCCTTGCTCGCCTGGTTCGGCTGGTCTGGGCCACAGCGCGAAAGGCAACGAAAAGGCAATAAAAGTCAACGGGCCGAGCGGCACGCCGAGCGGCATACCGAGCAGCTTTTCCGCACGCGCTCCATCCGCCGGCGGCCAGTCAACGTCGGCCTTGTGCGCGCCGGCACCCGGGGGAAGGAAACGCTCTCCAACAAGGTTAGCCTGTGAACAAACACCTCTTTTAGCTGCTCGCGCTTGCCTTTGCCTCCCGAGGTGCCTTATCAGCACCGGCGGCAACAACCTGACAGCGTCACGCCGAAACGAGTCTGCGGCAAGCGCCTCCGCTTGTCTTTGCCCGTGACTTTCAAGCTCTGCGTCTCGCCGCTTTCGAGAGGCTTAACACGTCGGGAGATGCGCCTGGGCCTCCGGCCAAGCCGGTGCGCAAACGCCCGATACGCGGTGGTTGGACGTCAGGAAGTACAAATACGCTCGGATTCCGGCTGATCCGACAAAACAACGTCGTCTTCCTTACCGGCGTGCATCGCTCGCTTTCGATGACGAATGACTTGCTGCGGTCCCTCGTTGAGAAAAGAAGTAAAACGATCATAAATGGATTTGGTCACTTTCTATTCATTTGAAACATGACGCCGGATGCGATAAGAGCGAAATGACCCCAGACTTTGGAACGTGCTCGGATTTCGACAAGTGCGATGGAAGAATTTAGAGTGGAAGCGAGATCGCAAAACGTCAACGGCGATATATCGGACCCGTTTGCCCACGCGTCGCGTCACATCCGTTGGTGCTAATGTGTCATTTTGGCTAGCGCGCTATTTAGGGAAGTACCGTATTTTCCGCACCAAAAAGCCTTCCATTTTCTTAAAAGCTCAGAGCGCGCCTCAAAATCCGATGCGCCTCGCGTGTGGTCATTACGGTACTATTTCGAGGCCCAAAATGGCTCCTTGCTCGAGACACGCCGACAACGCAGAGCTCAAACTTGAGGCGATCGGTTACGCAGTGGAACACGGAACGAGAGCAGCGGCGCCAGAGTTTAACGTTAACGAGTCAATGTTATAACTTGTGAACTGTGTCGCTGATTTATTAAAAATCTCCGTACCGGGATTTGAAGACGTGGTGACCTTCCAACAGTCCAAAATTGCCACATTTTGGACAGAACCCGGTACTAAGGTTTTTAAAAAAATATGTTTTACTGACATCTGATCGTTCTGTTGGCGTTTCCTTGAGCGTAGCTCCATCTAGTGGATGCATTGTAGATTGCGTCTCATCATGCGGTGCGCCCAATGTATGAGAAAAAATTACAAAATGGGCCATTCGTAATCCAGTGCGCCTTATAGTGTGGAAAAAAAAACGGTACGCGGGCTAATACGACTGCGAGTTTGGTGAGCTTGGGTTGAAGAACTGACCGACTGAATTAAAGTCGGTCAAAACGGTGAAATAACCACTCCGCCCGGCTCCTGACGTGACTCGTTGGGCGACGCCCCTTCAAGGCATGCGTCCGACATACAAATACTATTTTTCAAAAATGCAGTCATGGCGGTTGGCAAAACGAGTTTTATTCACATTGTTCGATGCGTGCCGACATTAGTGGCAATTGCTTTCGACGCAAGCGGAAAGCAGAAAGGCGAGACTCCGGTGTGAAGATTCACACTCGACATTGGAAACACGACGTGCGGGGTTTATACGCGCGGCTGTGAAAAATCCGGCGTCGATGGCCAAAGCAAGAGAGGCGCATTTGAGGGTTTTAATAAGCATGCCGACAACGAGACCAACAACGACGACGACAACAAAAACTTCCCGGGAAAAGGTCATAGAGCGATCGCTGATTTACTTTTGTTTGCGTTGTTCACCAAGAAGACGGCGAAATCTGCAAACGCACGCCGCAGAGTATTTATAGGCCATATGTGCTGTTTTGATTACCAGCAGGAATTTAATTAGCTTTCTTGATCTCAAACAGGGGCACCGCCGAGTGCGCGCACAAAACAAGCGCGCGCGTTCAAACCGCAGGAGTGAACAGCGGGGGCTTGGAAATCACGACCAAAAAATATACATCGAAGCGACGGCGGGAGTTCCCATGCTGGCCGTTTGTGTCCACTTGACTCGCTGTGGGATGTTGAATGTTGCGATATCGATATTCTTGCGGCCAACGACGGCTATTTGCAGCCTTCCTACCCATTTTTCGCGACAGGACAGTAAAAAGAAAACTAACTCATTCACTCCCAAAGACGTTTCTAAACGTCTTTTCAGGCTTGGTCTAGAATTGGCCGGTACTGAATGAGCGAATATACCGTAATTTCCGGACTATAAGCCGCGGCTTTTGTCACACGCTTTCAACTCTGCGGCTTATTTAATGAAGCGGCTTATATCAAGATTTTTCTCACGGCCGCCTGCGTACCGTCTTTCTATGTAAATATGTTACACAATAAGGACAGCCGCGGCTTATAGACAGGTGCGCCTTATACCTTGTACAAAATGTTTTTCCCTTTAAAAATGTAGTGGGTGCGGCTTATAATCAGGTGCGCTCTATAGTCCGGAAATTACGGTAGTCAAAATAATCGTGTACCTCTGTTGTTCTTTTTTTTTTTGGGTTCTGAATGCGGAGAGGAGATTGGGCAGAGCTGGATCTATTCCATGAGCTAGAGGGCTGTTGGCCACCCCAAAAACATTTGCCTTAACACCTTTAACAGAAATCCGATGAAATGAACTCGACTACCGTAAATTCCGGACTATAAGCCGCTACTTTTTCCCCAAACTTTCAACCCTGCGGCTTATTCAGTGATGCGGCCAATTTATGTCATTTTTCTAACGGCCGCCAGGGGCGCTCGAGTAGAAGAGGTAAGATTAAGACTGGTCTTTATGACACTGTTTAATTCCGACACTGAGGACGGTGACTTCAATGGCTTCAGTTCACAGGAGGAAGATGAAGACGGCTCACCGTGATTTTTACAAGTACCGCTATGTTCTTTGACCAGACCTGTTATACTGTGTTGCTATTCTGTTGCTAGCGTGTTGTTAGCATGTTGCTACCGTTTTACTGCCGCGTCACAGGCACCGTTTGGGAAGAAAGTTATATTATTATTATTATTGTTAAGTTATATGATTCAAACTTTGAAAACTCTCTCTTTCTTTGTAAATATGTTGACATGTTTTAATGTGGGCACATGCGGCTTATATACGGGTGCAGCTTGTGTATGTACAAAATTGGTTTTCCTCTAAAAATGTAGTGGGTGCGGCTTATAATCAGGTGCGCCTTATAGTGCGGAAATTACGGTATATAAACAGTCGATAACTCCCTTCTTGACCGACTTTGGCGCGGTTCAAAAAGAATTTTAAAGTGGCCCTTTCGTCTTTCCATTTTTCTGGATGCGTCCCTCGAATAAAAGTTTGGACACCCCCGAGCTACACGGAAATGCGATCAACTCAAAGCCAAATGTGTGTGCCAGTGAGAGGTTTTTTTTTTTTTTTTGTTCCTTGCTAATTTATCGTTTCTGTCTCACTTCCAACCTCGGTCGCTTGCACCGTTCACGCCTTCCGACTGCGCGGCGAGAAAAATCAACTCTTGCAGCCACCACCCTAATCCGCGCTTAATAGTTTAAATCCTTTTCTCTAATTGCTCTTCACCTCACAGGATTAAAAACGGGGAGCTGATGTGATTCCATTAATTGCCGACGCCGCCCCGCCTGCTCGGGAAAATTCACGCCGTTTTTTTTTTTTTAATTTTGGGTGGGGGGTTGTTTTGAAGACCGTCAATCTTGCCATATCGCGTTTTTTTTTCCTCCCCAGTTTGATACTAGTACGGTATTCACTTTTAAGTACCGACATCACAAGTACTTTTGATACTGAACAGAAAGAACTTTCTTCCTTTATAAGATAACAAAACCTTTATTAGTCTCGCAATGGAGAAATTCCCAATTTATGATGCGCACGATGTCTCGTCGATGTGTCGAAAGTGACACATTGTCATGCCATGTGATGATAATCGACGTCATGTCTTGTTGCTTTTGAGTATCGTCAGCTGGTATCAGCCGCTTTCACGAGCCCTCGATACCATGAAATAAACTCGGTGTCGGCCCGATATCTGAACCTGGTATCGAAACCTGGTATCGGTACTTGCCCATCCCTAGAAAAAACTTTCAGTACAGTTGAGTTTTGACTCAACTTGTATCTCAAGGCACAACTGCATCGGGAAAAGCATCCACGCTCCACAACGGTGCGCAACACAGAACAAAGAGTTAACTTCCAAATTTTCCTTTGTCATGGCAAGAGAGAGGAACCAACGCGGCGACTCGCGGGTCAGAACGGACCGCTTGCTTTGAAGTCTGAAGCGCGTGACAGACAAAAAGGGCGTCCTGGTCTGACACGTCGGCTTCAGACTTGATCTCAACGCGGATCGCTCGATTGCAATGTCGGGGGGGCCTGAAAAGATTCCCCGCTATAAATCACGAGAGGGGCAAAACGTTGGCGCCGGGCGATGCATTTTGTGTGTGGCAGAGCTCGGAACACAAGTGAAACTTTGAAGGACATTGCTGGAGAAAAGTGTTGGAAATTGCGAAAAGCACGTGATGTCAGTGAACGCATCTTTTTGGAGCAAGACGCATAAAACTACAGTATGAGGAGAAGGTTCATTTTATCCAAGAGGAGACTGAGGGCGGCGGGGAAACTGACCGTCCACGCCGCATCTGTCTCCCAAGTGTGGCAGGAACGCACAAGGCCACCCCCCCCCCCTGCTCCCGCAGTGACGAATATGCAGCGATGCCTCCAACAACGCGGGACTGGTAAACGTCGCCTCCGGTGTCCAGGCGGACCGCATGATTCTCATTTGCCCGTGACAGCGCCGTGAATCTTTGCCAACTTCCCTTTCAAGAGCGCACTTCATCTTCCCCGATTGCACGCGGCTACGGAAAACCCACCGGCAGCGTGGAAAATGGAAACAAACAAAAAAAAAATGCAACCCGAGATGCAAGGGTCGCACGGAGGTGGAATATTTCCAATACGTTTCCGGGAAGTGAATTTCCATTTTGGGAAAAGATCCAAATTGGAAGCGTTCCAAGGGCATTTATGGAAATTAACCGAGAATGGAGGGTAATTTCATGTAAAGGTTTCATACTCAAGCATAAATGGAAGTTTGCTTGTTGTACTCCAGATTATGCAAAACGATATTGAACTTTTCCCGCTCCGAGCTCATTTCCCATGTCAAGTTTCCAACTTTGAACATTTCCAAAATAGTTTCGTTTGACACAACTTGCTTTTCCTCTCATGAGAACGGCTGAAACGGCAACTTCTCTGCCTTTCTGTGACTCTTCCAGTCCCTTTGCATCCATCCCTTCGAGAAACATCCCGTTTGAATCCCGGCAACGGGCAAGGCAAATCCCCGACCATCGGCGCACACGTCAACAACTCTGCCCAAGTTCCTTGAAACGTTTGATTTGAACGGCTCAATCGGACAAATAAAATGGCCAGCGGCGGAAGAAAGCGAGTCGGCCCTGAAATAAAAAGTGTTTGCACGCGCACTGTATCTTCCCAATCACTGACTTATTAAATGACTCCGGAGCTCGACAGCTGTTATCGCGCTGTTTGCTAATACGTAACAGGCTCTCTGCGCCGTTAATCCCATTCATTACGACGCTTGTCAGGCGAGATATCAAATCCAGACAAGTCAACGCCGCAGGCGACGCGCGACGAATGACAACGCGGCGACTCACAAACTCAGCAAATTAGCTTCAAGCCCCCCGCCGCCACCGCCACCCCGACCATTAAAAAGGCAAGATATTTCACACTGCAATAGCAGCTAATCAACATTTTCTTCTGAAGAACTCACTCCAAAAGCTAACAATCATTCCAGTCAGGCTACATTGCAACGCTGCCACTCTAACTAAACACACGTGCACGCGCACACACACACATTCAATGAATGCCTCTATTCAGCAGATTTGGGCCCATTTGAATAAGAGGAACGGCTATTGTTGGCTCGCAGGGGTTCATGGGGGGTAATTATAACTTATTTCCTGATGTAAATATTTGTTTTATAAACGGGGAGGCCATTTATTTAGATATAGCCCATCCCATAAATATGTACTAGACTATACAGAAAGCCTATGATTAAGAAGAAAAGAACATTTAGCAAAACTTGCATGTACTGCACCAGAATTGGGCGCTTGAAACTGCAGGGGTGGGGGGGGGCGGGGGGGGGGAATCCAGCTGCATTTCACTTTTGCATGAAGATACTTCATGGCTTGGGGGTTCGAATCCCGCCATTGTTGAAAAGCATTTGGAGTGACGCCAGGGTTCGGCCAAGCTGGGGTCGCTATGACAACAAGCTCCCCCGCCCACGATGAGGGGGCCCTCATGTGAGAGGAGGCAAATGTTGGGGTTGTGCTCAGAGACGCTGCAACATGAGCGATTCCTGTTGGCTTGTCGGGGACTTTGAGTGACGGCCGATGTTGGTCCATATCAGCGACACAACTGGAAAGCCCATGGCGGTCTTTGGGAATCTCCCTCAGGGGACCCCCCTACGAGCAGCATGTTGTCAAACACACTGAAGACAATTTGAAGCGACCCTAGAAATCAGGACAGCAAAAGAAAGAACATGGTCCTTGCCTGGGGTGCCTTGGGGTAGTCATGACAACGAGGCCCCCTCCCCCCTCTCGCTCTTTTCGAGAGCTGAAGAGTTGGGGTCGTGCCCACCACCTCCCCAAAAAAGTGTCATTGCT
The DNA here is from genome assembly GCA_026261675.1 of Hippocampus mohnikei. Classification (NCBI taxonomy): domain Eukaryota; kingdom Metazoa; phylum Chordata; class Actinopteri; order Syngnathiformes; family Syngnathidae; genus Hippocampus; species Hippocampus mohnikei. The sequence goes on along the minus strand of JAKGUB010000347.1, from coordinate 1,495,853 downwards.
TAAGCTAACACCAAAGCCAGTGCTACGTTGAACTGTCAACCCGTGAACGCACCACCAGCAACTTCCTCAAGTCGGTCTGGTCAACTTTACTCGCTCCGCGCCGCGGTGGCGACGTGGCCCCCCGGACACATCCCGGCCGCTCGGGCCGCTCACCAACCGCGCTCTCGCGGCTATGAAATAAAAGGCCAACGTCACGACAACCACACCGCTCATACACACACTCGGCGGATGTAAACGTAAGCGAAATGACAACTACACCGACCAAAACGAACACGAAGTCCTCCGGAGAAGCTCGCGTTGGTTTGTGTTTATTTACCGACACACATCCGCGTTCCGACGACGCCATGACGGCGCCGCTTCAAGCCTCACCTGAAGCTGCGGTCTGACACCCTGACCGTCCGCCGCTGCCGCCGCCGCCGCCGCGTCCGGTGGGTTGTCGAACACCCGGTCCCGGTATAACGACCACAAGCCGACGTTGGGGAGGAAGATGAAAGCCGCTACGAGAAGCCCGGCGAACTGCAGCAGCCTTTTTTCCCTCCGCCTCATCTCACCGGGAGGGGAAAAGAAGCGTAGGAAGAAGCGGCAGCGGGGGGAACCAAGGAGAACCTCCCCCGAGAATCCACGCTTCGTCTTGCGGTATCCGACTGGAGGGAAGTTCCACTCTGACAGCGGGACGGAAGGAGCCCGTCAAGCACGGAGCTGTGACGCCGAATGGGCGCCAGCTGTCTGCCGCTAGAGGGCGGAAAGCCAAGCATGGGAAGGAGGAGGGAGGAAGGATTTGATTTTGATTTTGATTTGTGGGGTATTTTACTTTTTAAAATTATTTGTCATCAATATAACATCGACATGTCAAAACAGTCATGTAAAAAAAATATATACCGACTTCGAAAAGATAAAGGGGGGGGACGACGGATGCCACCATCTGCTGCGTTCAAATGCACCTTGGAAATAAAGCATTCAAGAAGCGGTTGGCAACCTATGGCACGTGGGCCTTAAGAATCATAACCTGGCAGTGATATTATTTATTAAAAAAACGAATGATTTATCAACAAATTATGTTGTTATATATTTTGAAAAATTCCTCACAGTGGAAAATCCACTGACAGTGTCATACACCATGAGAATGAACTAGAGTTCATTTCTATTGTTCAAAAAACGTCACTGTCACATTCAAATGATATATAATGCCGATTCAAACAAATACTCCAAATTAAGGATTCTAATCAAATACAACAATATTGTGATTATACAATACAATATATGCTGATTCATATAGCGCTTTCACAAAAGCGGCAGCTGTAATAAAGCGCTTAGCAAAACAGTTAACATAAAGTAAAATCATAAACACAACATGATTGCATAGTATGACATTATAAAGCACAGCAATGATGCTACATCTACTTTAAAGTTCATCCAGGGCTAAGCTACTGTTCATTGTATTGTTTTGTGTTTTTTGTTATTGTAAAGTGTCCTTGGGTGTCTTGAAAGGCGCTTATAAATAAAATGTATTATTATTATTATTATTGTCTTTAGTCAACAAATGCAACAAGTGGTTGCGAGGAAAGTGGGGATGAAAACAAAAAAACAATGCAAGGCGCATTGCAAATAAAATATGGGAAGGCATAAGTGTGCAGCATTGCAACGTGCTTGGTTGCGAAGATTGTGTCAGCAAGCGTCGCCGCCGCCGCACTTGAAATGGAAGGAACGGCAAATCAATGGCGAGCACTCTGGAGCTGCCTCTCCGGCAACCAAGCAACCAGGACCTGCCTCATTTGTATTCACCCTCTACGTGTCTCTACTCTTATAGTTTTCATTCGGCTTGCTGGGCCGTTGTCATTTTTCTGCTCCCGCCTCTTGTTTCGCCGGTTTGCCGCCCGAGCATGAAATGAGACGCGAAGCCGCTGAGCAAAGAGGAGAGATTACAATGTTCTCCGAGTTCGTATGTTGTTACTTTTTCGTCAATAAAGTTGCATCATCATTTTTGGGTTGGTTTTTTTTTTCAGTCCGAAAAACATGAAGGAAAATAACTTTTCAGACATGGATTTAATTGACTCACTGAAATTCGTTGCTTACATAAGAGTAGCATTTTCCGGGTAATCGGGTCGCGATTAAAAATTCACCCAGCTGATCAATTTTATTGTTATTTGGACTCGTATGCATCTTCTGAAGACGTTTCCTCGATGCACTCGGAGGGCTTGTACAAGAAGATACCTTTCGGCCAATCGATAGGCTTGACTTACCCGACATTGTGTGTCGGAGCGGAGCCGACGCCGACTAATTGTTGATCACGGGGCACCCGGTGGAATGCGCTAACGGCTTCCTGTGCCAAGATGCCAATCAGGAGCAGGCCCGTGTGAGCAAAATATGGGTTGCTCGACAATTTTATTGAATTTCTTTTGCCGGCTTGTCATTTTTATGAGCGCCAGCCAAAGGTTGAATGTGAATTAGCCATTAGCATTCAGACGACAATTCTGCCCTCTATTTGTGCCCTATTGTTTAGTTCAACTAGCCGCGCCATTAATTGACTGTTGATTACGCAGAGCGGCTAATGGCTTCCAACGCTATGCCGTCAATCACCGGCAAGCCCACCAGGCTAATCGCCCCCTCTGGCAACTCACCTTGTTTTTTGTTTTGTTTTGTCATCGCGATTCCACGCCTCAAGCCCAGTGACACGGGTTATAAAGTGGAGGGCTGCTCGATCAACGTAAATCCCTCACCTCATTCTCAGATTTTTTTAGGGGGTGGGGGGCAGGGTGGGGTTCATCTATAATTCATGCCGAAGGACGCGGAAGAGATTGAATTGCCACAACTCACACTGGTAGACGGCAGGCCGCCGAGACAGAGCGTGAGCCATCCTAATCAGGAACAGATTAGTGCCGTGAATGGCAAATAAATAACTTTCACAAGGGGGAGGCTTTCCACCACGTCGTCTTGCATATTTCGAAATCGGGACGAGAAAAAAACGTGAGAAGCACAGGTGTACCGTTGCGAGGAGGAAAAAATAAGTTGTGAGAAAAAAATTATCGTTTGGAGGAAAAAGTGGTCATGTTAATGAGGAAAAAAAAATGGTGACATGACGATAGCTGTCATGTGATGGGGGGGGGAAAAAGTTGCAATGTTGCGAGAAAAATGCTGCACTGTGACAAGAAAAAAAAGCCACGTCACAAACGTTGCGCGGGGTTGCCAGGGGTGACGCACTCGCTACCTACTCGCCGTCTAATAATGAGCCATGGACGTTTTTGTCCCAAATCGGCTCATCAAATCATAACGGACGTATCGTTGGATGACATTTCTGACCTAGATTGGGCGTCTCGGGCGACGTTCACAGTCCGTGGCATCTGCTCGCCATCTCGTCTCGCTCCCCACGAGCCCTCCCTTGAAGGCTTGTTCTTTGGTGGAACGTTACATATGTGTGTGTGTGTGTGTGTGTGTGTGTGTGTGAGCCTCACAGATGCTCCACCCGGCGCTCGCCCGCCCATTAAAGCTGGCGTGATCCCATAAACGCAGATGTACTCCAAACGCCAATCTGGCTAACGGGAGAAGAGCTCGGTGTGAGAGCGACTTGCCTCGCGGTTCCATCCCGACAGTGGCGTGACCTACCGACCCCCGTTTTAACCTTTGAAACTCATCGTGCGGTCGCTCGGTTGTTAGCTGGAGGTCAGTCGGGGTCGGGAGGTTAATTAAGAAGGCGGCGACGACCTCCGACGCGGCATTTCGGTGATTTTAGGCGGCTCGGCCGGCGAGTCAGTGGTCATCTAAGTGCTGCGTATCTCCCCGACGAAGAGGACGATGGAAACGCTCGACCGGCCTTCACCACGAAAAATCCCACTGCCGCACCATTTCAGGGCTCAGCCCAACGACTCGTCACGGCGTTCGTTGCCTTTTGAGAGCCGCCAATCCAGATGACGCCATTGGTGGCCGTCTATCGCACGGGACCGAACACCGGAGTGCGGCGAGGTGGCGGAAGGGAAAGCGGAGAGACGGCAGAGCGATGGCTCCTTATCGCCCCCGTCGCCCGGTGTTGCCATGGCGATCGATACGTCGCCGCCAGGGTCGATTAGCGCCGCCGTGACTCTCACCTTCCTCGTCCATCCTCATTTCACTTCATAGATTTTTATCCCCCCCCCCCCCCAAGTGTGAGAGGTGCCATAAAGAAATTGCACGACGGGAGGCGCGCGCTAGCATTAGCAGTGGGCTGTGTCATGGCTGTTTTTTTACGGCGGGTGACGCTTATGGATGAGGTGCAGATTTGGACGGTTTCATTTAGCGACCAGGAAATTTAATAGCGCTGTCTATCATGAGGAGCGCCACAAAAAAGAAAGAAAAACCCTCGCAAGAAGCCACCCTGAAAAGACACAGGAAGTCGGCCATTTTGATTTGAAGCAAACCATTTCCAAGTCAGTTGCAGAATTTTGGGAAAACGTTGTTGCCCCTGAACTCAATTTTATTTAACGATGGGAAAATCGGTAGGCCTCCCTGTCATGAGTAGTCCCACGAAAAAAAAACAATAAATCGTAAAAAGCCATGCTTGGCCAGATTCGGGAAGTCTGCCACTTTGTAGCCTAAACTTGGCCCATTTTCATCGGGACTTCAAAGCCAAAATGGTCGCCGAGATTTTATCCGATTGTTTAAAAACATTTTAGTCCTATTTGGACCTTGGCGGAAAACCGTGGAGCAAAAAACGTCAAAACTAGCAAGTCAGCTTTCAATCTAATTAATATTCAGTCTTGAATGAAGCATGAAAAATAATACGGAACGCTCGGCTTTAGATGTCCTGCGAACCGACGATGTACACTCACAGTACGCGTTACCGATATTGATCTTTTTTTTTCCCTTTCCGCCAGCATATTTCAAGGCCGTGAGAAGTCGCGCAGGGAACGTAAACATATAAACACTCCCATATTAATGCCGCGCTTCGCATCGAGGAAAGAGGCGAAGCGCATGAAAGGGGGGATCATGCATTAATCATGGTCCGCCGCATCGCGCCGACGCACGCGCGCACGCGACGAGATCAAAAAGCGCCGTTTAAATCATCTTAAGTCTTGCGAATGTTTTTCCCCGCGGTCTTCGGGGAAGGGGGACAAACAAGGGTGTTGGTTTTTATTTGGTACAAAAGCTCGTCATGTACGTCTACAACTCATTTGTGTTTGTTTTGTCTTTGGAGAAATGAACCCAGCCGCACTTTCAGGGTTTTAATTCCGATCCGGGCGACTTTGGGCCAATTCCTTCAATTCAAGATGGCCGACTTTCTGTCAAATTTCGGACCCTGGGTCTGACTGCACGTGACTTTTCCACGTGTCTGCCCAAAATAATGTCGACCGGTGAATCTGGCATCACCATATGAGTGGAATTTGGGCATTTCCGACGGCAGAAAACGGCTAGCTTAGTCATCAGAGCTAACGCCGATCGAAAACACGACAGCAACTCCATCCCATTATTTGCCGCCGGCGAGTTGTGACAGCAGCTGCCCACTTCGTCAGAAGACGACGCACACGGAACCTTGAGCCAACTCGTGTTTACAAGCGTACGATTGTTCCCAGTTAACTGCAACGGGGCGTAGAAAATAACCTTGAGCCGTGAGCCACATGCTACAAGCGTAGCCGGAGGTGTCAAACGCAGGTCCTGAAAGTAAAAACCCTGCCCCATTTGGGCTTCGGCCACACTTTGGCTTGAGCCACAGGCGCTCTAATCCACCGGGAAGTCAACGAGCTCTTGAGCAACTGCGGCTAAAGCCAAACCGTGGCGGGGTATTTACTTTCTGGACCTAAGGTTTGACACCCGTGCGTACTAGCGACCGCCTCGTTGACCCTGCAATTTGCTCTCCATCTCAAAATAGTGACAGTGGTCCGTACGGTCCTCCGTCTTGTCGTTGGAATCCGCCGGAGCCTCATCTCTGCCGCTGCATTCTTTCGGACTAGCGTCGCTTCGTCTTTCCGCGCGGCCTTCTTGCGGGTGCGCGGAAAGACGAAACGACGCTAGCTTCTCCAAACGCGCTATCTAGCCCGTTTGCGATCCATCCCTACCGAGCCATTTTACGTCCAACTCCCACCGTCCGTGTCGACGACAGATTAAAACGAGCGGACGGCGGCGGCGACGACGAGCGCCGCTGGCGCGAGACGATAATGAGGGCTAATGGACCTCGGCGTTTGGCCTGCCGGGTTCAGGCCGGAGGAAAAGGCATGATGAGAAACAATGAATTCTTAATAGCGCCTAATGAGAGCGTCCCCTCTTCTGGACTCAATAAGATCCCATGCGGGGGGGGGGGCGAGTGTTTAGCGCGCGGCTAACCAAGGCTGTGCTCGATAACGTGAGCGTGCTGAATAATGTCTCCTCTTGAATTTGTAAGTATGACAACATGTCACAATGAGAATAATGCCACGCTGGGCCACAAGGCCAAAGATGGAGATTGTTGTCTGGAGCACAAAGCGACAATTACTGTGACGCGTACGAGGTCTTCGAATAAACATGCACATTATTATTTTTTTTTTTGCGAACTTTCCAGGCTTTGTGGAAGTCTCAATAGTTTTTTTTTGTTTTTTTTTCGGACTAAGACCGCAGCTGCGGCGTCTTCACGTCAAGGCTAGGCTTTTGTTTTGACCATGTCTGACATTCGAGTGCCGCCAAGGCACTTTCCCACTTGAAACCCGAGCGATTGATCAAAACATGCAATCTCAAACCACGGACGCATCAAAATCACAACGCTGACCTTTTCTCCGCAAATGACGGCAGTTCACTTTGGAGCTTTAAAAGCCGTTTTCATCTTGGCCGAGGATGAAATGGTTTGTTTTTCCGGGGACGCCAATCTAGTCTCGTTTGTTCAATGTGACTCGCCATGTTGAAACGTTTCCAAGGGTTTGCCAAATCTAACGGCTTCGTTGGATGTGTTTTTGCCAAAAATATCGTTTAAAAAACGATTTTAGTCATGTTTGTTGGACCTGCCGCTGGAATATGAAAACGATCTGCTGCTGAAAAACCGCCCCCCCTCTAACCTCATTTTACAACTCTACATTTATTTGATCATTATTTTTTTTTTTTAAACGGACCATCAAATTGATTGGTTTGTTTTTGGTTGACAATTTTGTGCCAAAAGCCTGTCGACGCGCCACTTGACATGAAGTTGAGGGATCAGCGGGAACGACATCCGCATTGGTTTTGAGCAACAGCTGCATGCGACACCCCCTCCCCCAGGCCGCTTTGGGCAAGGAAAGGCTCGTTATCGGCTCATTTGCCCGCAATCTGCCCAGTCACTCGTCTTTGATTAGCTTCTCCGTCTCCCCCCGCCGCCGCCCCGAGATGAATGCTAATGAGGACAGCGGCGGCCGTTTGCTCACGGCCCGGGTCCGCCTCCGACGTCCGTTAGCGGCACCCAAGACCATCCCCGGTCGTAAGGAGCCGGCTTATTATTTTCATACGCAACGATTTGCTCTCGTTGATGATGGATGCGCTCGCGTAAAACATCCGCGCGGGCGCTTTGGGGACGCGCGGACGGACGAGCGAGCGAGCTTTTCAAAACAAGCCAGAGTAAAAGAACAAGCAATCGTTAAATGGTGCAGAATGTAAAAAATAATTCACGTTTGAATTTTTTTTTCTGGGGGGAGGGGGGGGGGTTCCATGTTTCTTTTTGGGGGGGAAGTTTATCCCCACTTCTTCAAGTCTTTGTTGGGATTTTTTAAAAAGTATTTAAAAAAATGTACGACGTAGCTCAAATCGACGCAGATTTTTGCTCATTTTTCAATCATTGATCTTCTTTTTAGGAAAGTGCAACATCAATAACTTGTCTTCTCGTTTGGGGAACTAATAATGCAGACGAGTGCAACATGATCAGTTGCAAACCTTTTTTTTGTTTGTTTGTTTTTCCCCCGCGCTCAATTTTTTCCCCCGGTGGTCACGAGCAGATGATTGTCACTCAATGAAAGTGGCACGCTTTTTTGGGATGTCGCGTCGCCCCGCTAATGGCACGCACTTTTATTCCGCCCGTTAGAAAAGAGCGGGACTAAAAGGCTGGATTGCGGCGGTTGGGGGCTGTAAGTGGCGGAGGTGAATGCAAATGAGCCAGCCTTGCCAGCGACATCTGATTAAAAGTAATCGGCTGGCAGTATCTGCCAAAACACACAGAAACTAAAAGGCACGATATGGAAAAGAGATTAGCGTGGAAAGAGTTTTTTTTTTTTTTTGGCGGGCTCCAGATAAAAGATCTCATTATTGATAAGCGCTGCAAGTTTGAGGAAGACGAAGGAGAGGCCAAAAAACTTCCAAGACACATCTGAACTTGAACTCGCGGCACTCCAAATGGTGCCGACTCCCACGAATTTGATTGTGATCGGTTCAATGTGAACGCGGCCAATCCGCTACGGGGCGCGCGCGCTTTGTGCAACCACATTAGCCCACTTGACTAGTTTTGCACCCTCCGGATTTTTTTTTTCCTTCCTGATTGAGTTGAACAGATTAGAGGTCACAGGTGGACATTTTTTTCAAAATGAATTCGCTCGGGGTGTGTAGACTTTTGACATCCACTTTGCTTGCCGTGTATACGCCAACCTCTACCTGGCCGCACGAAGGCGATGAGGCGGGGGGGAAAGCGGACGATTTATCGTTTTGTCTGCAGAAAGATGATTATGGATGGACAACGTATTTTTCTGACGGATGACGGCGCTGGGCGGCCCCGCTGCGGCGCTCGCTAATTAAATGACAAATTGCGAGTCACGAAACGGCTGCTGGGAAGCGCCAAAAGTTTCTCATCGGGCGGCGGCGCGGGAGCTGCGGGCGTCCGTTTTCTCATTTGAAGCGCCGACGGAGGCCATTGAACCTCTTGCTGTCATGCATTTGTCCTGAAAATCGTTCAAAAGCGACCCCAACTGATTTTACTTGCCATTTTGTTGTGTGGCCTCAAAGTACACCTTGGGCCCATCATTCTTTAAATCTTCAAAATCATTGAAAGGGATTTCAAGGCACCATCTGAAGGGGAACTAAAAATGTAAAAAAATCAATCAAACTTTTCTTTGCAACATGTTTTCTGTACATTTCGGGAATAAGAGCTCATCTCGGGGGTTGCCAATTTTCTGGGTGTAGTCACCTGACGTTCGCAATGCGAGCCCGAAGGCATCGCAGTGGCAAATTATTCATGAGTCAAAACATAGCTTTTTGTCCAAAAATATAGCATTTTGGGGGTTTTTTTGGTATTTGTGCCACAAAATATTTTCGGACAAAATCCGAAACTTTTTGTCAACACGCATTTTCAACACCAAATTTCCACAAGGTGCATCGCTTTCAAATGTCATCGCAGTCCAACTAGCTCCTAGCTCTGACTAGCTTCACAGAAATATTTCGACACAAATAAAAAAAGATTTTGGTTGTTTTTCAGATGAAGATTAAATCACAGAATTTTCAGATCCAATTATTTTTATTATTTTTTTGGGATGATGACGATATACAGTCCAGTCGTTGCGCTTACAATTGCTACTGAGAGGACAAACGAGCAGATCCGAGTGTCCACTTTGAAGTGTCCATTGAACCTCTTCAGCCAAATTAGTCAGCGAACATGCCACGTCTTACTTACTCGCAGCTTGGATGGCTTGGATGGCTTGAACCGCTCAAATTGCTGGTGGGGCGCCGTCCCAGCACGCAATGGTGACTGCCATTTTCGCTCTTTGCGTGCATGAATTAGGCGAGATCTCATTAAATGAAAACTAATGGATGCTTCCAGCCGCCAGCCGCCTGGGAAATTGCGGCTACGCCGCCGCCGATACCCAACGAAATCGGACATTTTCGGGACAAAATGTTCCACTTTGCTGCCCCCACGCCCCCCCAAATATATACAGTATTTGGCCCCCAAACTGGAGGTTGACCAGCAAGCACTTAACAGAATGGAGCGTCCGTTTTAGCGTGTCGCCTTTAATGGAGTCCGAGAAAAGCAACGGGACCCCGTGGTCTGGGAGCAGACCATTTAGTTCCTGCCGCTTCACGGCGTCCCGTCTAATGTCACGCACGTTACGCCGTGCCGATTTTTCCATTTGTCCGCCCGAGCTAACATCGTATTGTTCTGGAATGGTCCCTCTGCTAAGTGACAATCCGATGGATACGTTCCAATGCGGGAGCGTTGCACAAAGCGTCGCCGCCCTCCTGGGAAATTTCCCTTTCGCTCGCCACCAATTTCCCCGCCTGGCTGTGAAATAGGTTGCGGGAGAAGAAAATTGCCCGCTGTCCCGGTGACAGACACTTGCTGTGAATGCTGTCGTGGACTTGATGGGACCCCTGTGATTATTGTCAAGTGGAATTTTTTTTTTTTCCGTTTTAACGCCCTGTTGCGCGCACCTCCGACGTGGGGCGCCACAGCGGTTTCTCTCCGTGGCGAACGGCCGCCTTCCGATTTTTGCGAGCCGGCCGGACAGAACGGCCGCGCTCACGCGGAATTTCACATTGTGGGCCACATACGGACTCGGTAGACGTCAAGTAGGCCGGACCATTAACATGACACCATATTCTGCTATAAATAACCAAAATATCACATCTTTCCTTTGTTTCGGTATAAAGAAGCATTGGCGCATTTATACCATCTGCTGTGTTGGGTCTGTTTGTTTTCTTCTCCAATCAAAACGGTATGCCCCCTAGCGGACAATCCATGAATTGCAGTTTATTAAAACTATTCATTCTGTGTCTTTCATGCATTTTTTTTTCACTTTGAAATGATCCTGCGGGCCAGATTGAACCTCCTTGGGGGCCGCTTCCGGCCCGCGGGCCATATGTTTGGCAAAGTGACAACCAAGTTCGATAACTTAAGTCTTAAGTAATCGGAGTGTGCAAGTCGAACTTGTTCAGCTCCTGGACGCCATTTTTCCTGCTTTGCCGGGTGATTGACACTCACAGTGAATCAGAATCAGAATCAGAATCAGAATCATCTTTATTGGCCAAGTATGTAGAACACACAAGGAATTTGTCTCCGGTATACACGCTGCATTAGTATCATCATAAAAAAAGAACATGACAAATTGGTATGGAAGGACATTTCATAATGGAAGTGAACCATAGTTTCAAGCAGAGCTAAAGTGATCAGTGGTAGAATACAATACTATTACAGTTTGTACAGTTGGTGCAGAACATCATTGAACCATTTTAGAAAGATACAATATTTGTTGCACAAGAAGAGTGACTACGTCAGTGACTGTTTAGGGAGTTAATGGCTAGAGGGAAGAAGCTGTTCAAGTGTCTGCTGGATTTGGTGCGCATGGATCTGTAGCGCCTGCCTGAGGGGAGTAACTGGAAAGGTGGTGGGCAGGATGCGGGGATCCAGGAGGATTCTCCGTGCCCTTGTCTTGATTCTTGCGGTGTGCAAGTCCTCAAGAGTGGGTAGGGCGGTGCCAACGATTTTTTTCCGCCGCCCTAATTGTCCGTTGAAGTCGGCTTTTGTCCTTCTTTGTGGCGGCCCCAAACCAAACCGTGATGGAAGAACACAGGATTGATTCGATGACTGCCGTGTAGAACTGACGTAGCACCTCCTGTGGCAGGCCGTGCTTCCTCAGCAGCCTCAGGAAGTACATCCTCTGCTGGGCCCTTTTCAGGATGGAGATGGTGTTGACTTCCCACTTCATGTCCTGGGAGACTGTGATTCCCAGGAACTTGAAGGTCTCGACGGTTGACACAGGGCAGTTGGATAGTGTGAGGGGTAACTCTGGAGAAGGATGTTTCTGAAGTCCACGATCATCTCTACCGCCTTGAGCGTGTTCAGCCCGAGGTTGTGTCGGCTGCACCAAAGCTCCAGCTGCTCCACTTGTTGTCGGCACGCAGACTCGTCGCCGTCTTTGATGAGACCGATGACCGTGGTGTCGTCTGCGAACTTTATGAGCTTGACAGCTGGACTTGTTGAGGTGCAGTCGTTTGTGTAGAGGAGAAGAGCAGTGGAGAGAGGACACATCCCTGTGGGGCTCCAGTGCTAGTGGTGCGTGTTGATGATGTTGTCGCTCCCAGTCTCACCTGTTGTGTCCGTCCCGTCAGGAAGCTGAGGATCCACTGGCAGATCGTAGGGGACACACCGAGGTGGAGGAGTTTGGGGTGAGGAGTTCCGGGATGATGGTGTTGAACGCAGAGCTGAAATCCACAAACAGGATCCTTGCGTAGGTCCCTGTGCTGTCGAGGTGCTCGAGGATGTAGTGCAGACCTATGTTGACTGCGTCTTCCACAGACCTGTTTGCCCGGTAGGCAAACTGAAGAGGGTCCAGCAGGGGTCCGTGACGTTCTTTAGGTGGTTCAGCACAAGGCGCTCAAAGGACTTCATGACCACAGACGCCAGAGCGACAGGCCTGTAGTCGTTCAGTTCCGATGTTGCCGATTTCTTGGGAACTGGGATGATGGTAGACTGTTTGAAGCAGGATGGGGACCTCACACAGCTCCAGGGATCTGTTGAAGATTTGTGTGAAGACCGGAGCCAGCTGGTCAGCGCAGACTTTCAGGCAGGAGGGGACACTTTGTCGGGTCCCGCAGCTTTCTTGATCTTCTGCTGCTTGAAGAGCCGTCTCACGTCCTGTTCGTGGATCTGTAGTGGAGAAAAAGAGGGTGGGGGGGTAGATAGAGTAGTATCTGGTAGAGGTGGGTGAGTGTGGGAAATGGGGGTGTCCTTTTCAAATCTGCAGAAAACGTGTTTAGTTCATCAGCAAGACCCTTATTGTTCACTGTTTGGGGATGGCGTTCTATAGTTTGTGATTGCTTTCAGGCCATTCCACACAGATGCAGAGTCGTTAGCAGAGAACTGGTTTTTCAGCCTCTCTGCATAGCTTCTCTTTGCGATGTTAATTTCCTTCGTCAATTGGTTTCGGGCGTGTTTGTCGAAATGCGGCCTCTTTCTCTTTCCTGAGTTGCCTGAGTTTGGGAGTAAACCATGGCTTGTTATTGTTGAAGGAGCGGAAGGACTTCGTTGGTACACACATGTCCTCACAGAAACTGATGTATGATGTTACAGTGTCTGTGTATTCATCCAGTGTGCCCGTTGAAGTTTCAAAGACGCCCCAATCAGTGCAGTCTAAGCATTCTTGTAGAGCTAGCTTTGCTTCATCTGTCCATTTTTTCACAGTCTTAACAACCGGTTTAGCGATTTGAGTTTCTGTCTGTATGTAGGTATTAAGTGTATTAAATTGTGGTCAGAAAGACCCAATGCTGCGCGGGCGATCGATCGGTATGCATTTTTGATTGTTGTATAGCAGTGGTCTAGGATGTTGCCTTCTCTGGTGAAACAGTCGATGTGCTGCTTATATCTGGGAAGTTCGCGTTAAGATGTGCTCTATTAAAATCGCCCAAAATGATCAGGGGTGACTCTGGGTATTTTAGTTCGAGTTTGTTTACTTGGTCAGCTAGCGTTTGTATCGCGCGTTAGCATTAGCTTGTGGCGCAATGTAAACACCGACGAGTAAAAGAGGCGAACTCACGTGGCGAGTAGAATGGCTTGCAGTTTACAGACAGCGACTCCAGGTCCGGGCTGCAGTGTGCGCCGAGCCGTGACATCAGTGCACAATTCTTCGTTGATATAGAAGCAAATCCCACCACCTTTCGATTTCCCTGATAGCTCCGTGTCGCGTCGGCTCGGAGAAGGCGGAAGCCGGGTAGATGTAGCGAATCCGGGTGGCGGTCACTGAGCCAGGTTTCAGTGAAGCAGAGCGCAGCAGAGCTTGCAAAGGTCTTGTTGGTCTTCGTGAGGAGGAGAAGCTCATCCATCTTGTTTGGCAGAGATCGTAGATTAGCAAGATGGATCGATGGGAGCGGGTTCGAATCCACGTTGCCGAGCTTGACGAGCACGCCGCTCGCTTCCCTCCTCCGACGTCTTTTCCATGCGCCAGACAGCGCCGCGCTCCGCTCGCGATTAGCTCCAAAAACCTTGTGGATTTTCGTGCTGGTGAAAAAGTCCGAGCGCCGACTCCCCAATGCTAAGCAGCTTTTCCTCGTGTAAGTAAGCCGCGTAGGGTCGCCAAAAACTAACGAAAATGCCAAAAACAGGGACAATACTAGGAAGGCGTTTGTTTTCCCTCTGCATCCAGCCCCCTCCCCTTGAGAAAAATGGCAACCATGCATCTCGGGGTGACAGAATGCTGATAATCCGCGGCAGCCATTCATCCTGCCTCCGCTGCCTCTCACACTCCGTCCTCATCTATTGACTAGGCCGTGTTGCCTCAAAGCCCGCTAAGGCTGCGAACGATCATCCGCCACGTCTGATATTTACTCGGAAGATCAACGCCGGGCGCGTTTGTCTTGTTCTACCGTCCTTCTGGCAAATTCATTAGCAACGCGCAAACAAACCAAAGCGGCGCGAGCACGGATGCTCTCTGACATTTCCCGTGGGGACGGTTTTGACGACGCGCGTTCCGTTTCATTTTTATCCTCATTTACGGCGCTGAGGGAAAAAAAATATGTTTGTGTGAGGTGGTGAAATTGATGTTTTTTTTGGGAGTGTGATAATTATACACACACACAAAAAACCAAATGTCAGAAAAGGGGGCGGGGACAAGTTGGCGAATGTGACACTATAAGGTCAACTTGTCTTGCTGATTATCCGTTCATTATTTTGTGTGTGTGTTTTTTTCCTCATAATGTGAAGGCGACGGGACCCAAGCGCACACGCTCACACTTCATTAATGTCATTTTATTATTCATGGCAAGATGGGGGATGGGGAGGAGGGGGTGAAGTTACAGCAGGAAGTCAAGCTGTTCTGACCTTCACACAAAATGGTCGGCAGGAAATGATTACGCCCCCCCCCCCAAGCCAAAAGCTGCTGGGAGGTTATGGATGAGTTTTTGCTTCCAGGAAAAGTAGCTTAGCACGCAACATTGATCAATTTAAATGAAATGTCAAAAAGTGGCTTGACACGTTCAACACCTGCATGCATTTGCAGATTAATATGAAGCCACGTCAGCCGTACGCAGCCAAGTCGACGGAATTTATAACATGGGCCAACCGTCCATGCCCCCCGCCCCAAAAAGTTTCCCTCGATTCATACTTCAGGACTCCATTTTGCACGCCAAACTTTGGAAAAATAATCATGAAAATACATTTGATTTCGAAGCGCCTTTCAAAACACCCGAGGACACTTGACACGCAGGAACAAGAACAATACAAGACAGCGCGGGTGAGCGGCGGTAGCCAAACGCGCCAGCGTTCACTCAAACGGCTCACAGATTCTTCGATCAAATAACGTGAATGTCCAAAGTGCTGGCGACCAAAGTGAGCCCCCCCCCCAAGTGAAAGTGTTGCAATTGGGACCAATGAGCCATCCTGATTTGCTGAGTCTCGCTCGTGTTAAAATAGCGAGGACCCGACTCACGTTTGTCCTGCACATCTCAAAGGCGTCGTGAACAGCTTGCAATTACGGCCACTCGCTCACCCTTTCTCCCGCGTCATCCGGAGTGACGTTTCCATGGGAACCACATCAATAAACATCCGCAATATGGACCGGATATAAATAGGCGGGCGGCATGTGTCGCTCGAGCTGATTTCCTTTCATGTTTGTGCCGCTCGGCTTTGATTGAGGCGAACGGTCGCGGCCGATTGAAGACGTCGCTACAGGGCGGGACGTGAGCGCGTTTGCTCAACTTTCCGTCTCGCGTCACGTTTGCCGATTTGGCTTCCGACGCCAGATGAGAGGAGGGCATTTACTGTAAATCAAAGGACGCGCCGGCGATTTCCTCATTTGAAGGAAACGTGAACGGCGGCGGCGGGCGCGCCACGACGGCAAATTCCAACGCGTCAATAAGTCGTCATGTGGCGACGAGCATCAATTGCAGCTCGACCGAACAGCGCGACGAGGACGACGGTTTTGAAAGCCGGCGCCGATTGAAACCGGGACGTTTTTTGGAACCGGGACGTTTTTTGGTCGATTCGAGGAACGACTGTTGTTTTGACCTGCGCCATCTTTCGGCAGCGGGCCAAGAGAGCCGAAGTCGCGCCCGGGAAAGTAACGGCGGCCTCGCATATCAAGAGGAAAATAATCCTGAAGGCTTGAAAGACGAGTCGGCAGAAAGTGCTGACACGAATGCCATATTGAGTGTGGGCCCCGAAAACGTTTTCCCCGCTCACGTTTCCCACCGACTCCTTATTTTTATTCGGCCGGCACGGATCTACTTCCAAAAAATGAAATGCCAAATTTGACGGCCATCTTTTCCTCGAAATGCATCACCCGCACGGCGCTACTGGAAAAGCAGCGCGGCGCTAATCTTGCTCGGGACGAAACGAATCCCGTTTCACGGCGAAAATACTGGAAGGTAGTTTGGAAACGCGGGGCGGTGGGTGTTGCGGTTTCCACGAGAGAGCGCCTCCAACTCCACATTTCATGCCGCGGTCGAGATCCCGTCAGGCTATCTCGCGATCGGAGCGAGCCGAGGGGCGAATCGTTGCCTCGCCGGACGCGGATCACGGGTGTTTGTTCCAATTACATCGAAAGGCGCTTTAGGGAAGACGAAACAAAGGCGCGAAAAGACGAGGGAGGCGCGTCTCCGGTGCCGCATTGTCTTATCGCTTCGTATCGTAGCGGGGGGAGGAGGGGGTGTAGCGAACCAGCGATAACGGCGGGGAGCTGGTGGAGAAAACGCACTTCCGAGCGGGTTTTGTTCTTGCCCCGCGGCAAGCGGCGTCCTCCACCTAAACCATCAGATATGTGCAACCGCGGGGGGAGAAAGAGAGAGCGAGAGCGAGGGAGCCAAGCGGCGCACGGTCGGCGCCGTATGCCGAGCGTGTCCGTGCCCGACGGTGGGAACGACGAACTGGCGGGAGAAAGGAAAGAGACGCTGGGCAAATCATGCCGACGAGGAAGTCAAGCTGAAATTGAATTCTTTCCCACGCTCCGTCCCAAATTCATCCAAGGATGTCTTGATGAACTTGGAAGGTGGTTCCCCCCAGTGAACTGCCGCGCGCGGTTCGTCTTTCGGACGATCGCTATGTCGCAAAAAATTTGTCGTGACTGTGTTTGTGTTAAAGTCACAGTAATAGAATAGTGTGTTTTATAGTCCAGTCCAGCTCTTTGATAGGCTTCAGAGGACCGAGCCCGGAGGCTGCGGCACCTCATCCCTGAAGGCAGGAAGGAGGCTGAAGAGGGACTTTGAGGGGCCGGGCCCCGTCAAGCGCGAGTCGCTGGTGACGAAGCAACGGCTTGATGCTGAGGAATACTTTAGAAAGTCTTTATTCAAGCCTGGAGAACCCAGGAACCCTTTTCTTCTTTGGAAAATGATGAATCAGACCTTCCTGCTCTGGTAAAAATCAGTGATAACGAGAGACCGTATCAAATACTTTTGATCGTCATCATCGCCCCCCGCCCCCCAGGTCGGGTCTCTTCAGGCTGTTTGGCGGCATGTGTTCTTGCGGCCCCAAATCAAAACCGCTTGGATCAGCTTCGAGCCACCCACAAGCTGTCCGCTTAACAAGCGGTTTCTATGAAGTCCCCACAAAGGTGAAGTGTGTGTCCAATCCATTGTCCCAAACTGACTGCCCCTCTCGAACCGGGGTCTTCAAGTTTTTCCACGCAGTCTCCTGGTCAAGTGTTTTCTTCTTCTTCTTTTCTTCTTTGGGAAATGATGAATCAGACATTCAATAACTGCTCTATGTTCACTGAACACCAAAATATCTAACCCTGAAAACCCAAATTGGAACCTTTGGGATTTCAGGGTAACATTTGAGTAGCAGAATTCAAAGGGGCCAAATTTGACCCCGTGGGTTCGCCAGGGTTAAATCGTGTGTGGGGGCTGGGGGGCGATGAAGACGATCAAAAATATTTGATACTGTCTCTCGTTATCACCGATTTTTACCCATAGCAGGAAGGTCTGTCATGGGTTCACCGTACCCCCCAAAAAAAGCTAGACTCCCAAAGGCCCCGTTGCGCTCTCGAAATACACGGCCGGCCGCAAATTCCTCTGCTACCCCGTTAACGCTTCCTCATTCACGCTTTTGTTTGTTTACCAAGACCCACCTATCCTTTGTTGGCCCTGCCTCCTCCCGCGTTCGACGGCATCGAGCGAGCGAGAAAAGAAAAGAGCACAAAAGGACCAAAACAAAAGAGGCTTTTAACAGGATTAGAACGAGCGGGATTAGAGCAAAACGTTGTGTGTGTTAGTGGGGAGGGAGACGTACGGGAAAGCGATAAAGAGGGCGGGGAGGAGGGTGGGAGGCGGGGGCGGACAGAGGAGGGAAGGTTTACCTGCTCCAAGTCGACGGGCTCGACGGCGCTCCTTGATATGGAAATGCGCTCGGGCGGCGATGAATGTTTGATGACTGCCAAGCCTCGCGTCCATGCCCCCGCCCCAAAAAGTTTCCCTCGATTCATACTTCAGGACTCCATTTTGCACGCCACACTTTGGAAAAATAATCATACAAAATAAAACACAGCGCGGGTGAGCAGCGGCAGCCAAACGCGCCAGCGTTCACTCAAACGGCTCACAGATTCTTCGATCAAATAACGTGAATGTCCAAAGTGCTGGCGACCAAAGTGAGCCCCCCCCCCAATTGCAAGTGTTGCAATTGGGACCAATGAGCCATCCTGATTTGCTGAGTCTCGCTCGAGTTAAAATAGCGAGGACCCGACTCACATTTGTCCTGCACATCTCAAAGGCGTCGTGAACAGCTTGCAATTACGACCACTCGCTCACCCTTTCTCCCGCGTCATCCGGAGTGACGTTTCCATGGGAACCACATCAATAAACATCCGCAATATGGACCGGATATAAATAGGCGGGCGGCATGTGTCGCTCGAGCTGATTTCCTTTCATGTTTGTGCCGCTCGGCTTTGATTGAGGCGAACGGTCGCGGCCGATTGAAGACGTCGCTACAGGGGCGGGACGTGAGCGCGTTTGCTCAACTTTCCGTCTCGCGTCACGTTTGCCGATTTGGCTTCCGATGCCAGATGAGAGGAGGGCATTTACTTATTATTTACTTATTTTCTTTATTCGGCCGGCACGAATCTACTTCCAAAAAATGAAATGCCAAACTTGACGGCCATCTTTCCCGTCATGATGAGATAGCGACCAAAACGAGAACTACTTTCCTCGAAATGCATCAACCGCACGGCGCTACTGGAAAAGCAGCGCGGCGCTAATCTTGCTCGGGACGAAACGAATCCCGTTTCACGGCGAAAATACTGGAAGGTAGTTTGGAAACGGGGGGGCGGTGGGTGTTGCGGTTTCCACGAGAGAGCGCCTCCAACTCCACATTTCATGCCGCGGTCGAGATCCCGTCAGGCTATCTCGCGATCGGAGCGAGCCGAGGGGCGAATCGTTGCCTCGCCGGACGCGGATCACGGGTGTTTGTTCCAATTACATCGAAAGGCGCTTTAGGGAAGACGAAACAAAGGCGCGAAAAGACGAGGGAGGCGCGTCTCCGGTGCCGCATTGTCTTATCGCTTCGTGTCGTAGCGGGGGGAGGGGGGGGGTGTAGCGAACCAGCGATAACGACGGGGAGCTGGTAGAGAAAACGCACTTCCGAGCGGGTTTTGTTCTTGCCCCGCGGCAAGCGGCGTCCTCCACCTAAACCATCAGATATGTGCAACCGCGGGGAGAGAAAGAGAGAGAGAGCGCGAGAGAGAGAGCGAGGGAGCCAAGCGGCGCACGGTCGGCGCCGTATGCCGAGCGTGTCCGTGCCCGGCGGTGGGAACGACGAACTGGCGGAAGAAAGGAAAGAGACGCTGGGCAAATAATGCCGACGAGGAAGTCAAGCTGAAATTGAATTCTTTCCCACGCTCCGTCCCAAATTCATCCAAGCATGTCTTGATGAACTTGGAAAGGGGTTCTCCCGCACCCCAGTGAACTGCCGCCGCGTCGCGGTTCGTCTTTCGGACGATTGCTATGTCGCAAAAAATTTGTCGTGACTGTGTTTGCGTTAAAGTCACAGTGATAGAATAGTGTGTTTTATAGTCCAGTCACGACGGGGGGGGTCCGTGGACAGAGTCCAGAATCCCACCAGCCGAGTCTGTGGATGAAGGCTTGAGAGGACCGAGCCCGGAGGCTGCGGCTCCTCATCCCTGAAGGCAGGAAGGAGGCTGATGAGGGACTTTGAGGGGCCGGGCCCCGTCAAGCGCGAGTCGCCGGTGACGAAGCGACTCGCTTGAAACAAGCACGCTGGCCTCTGAGCTGAGGAATACTTTAGAAAGTCTTTATTCAAGCCTGGAGAACCCAAGAACCCTTTTCTTCTTTGGAAAATGATGAATCAGACCTTCCTGCTCTGGGTAAAAATCAGTGATAACGAGAGACCGTATCAAATACTTTTGATCGTCATCATCGCCCCCCCCCCAGGTCGGGTCTCTTCAGGCCGTTTGGCGGCATGTGTTCTTGCGGCGCGGCTCCCCAAAACAAAACCGCTTGGGTCAGCCTGGAGCCACCCCCAAGCGGTCTGCTTAGCAAGCGGTTTCTATGAAGTCCCCACAAAGGTGAAGTGTGTGTCCAATCCATTGTCCCAAACTGACTGCCCCTCTCGAACCGGGGTCTTCCAAGTTTTTCCACGCGGTCTCCTGGTCAAGTGTTTTCCTCTTCTTCTTTTCTTCTTTGGGAAATGATGAATCAGACATTCAATAACTGCTCTATGTTCACTGAACACCAAAATATCTAACCCTGAAATCCCAAATTGGAACCTTTGGGATTTCAGGGTAACATTTGAGTAGCAGAATTCAAAGGGGCCAAATTTGACCCCGTGGGTTCGCCAGGGTTAAATCGTGTGGGGGGGGGGGCAATGAAGACGATCAAAAATATTTGATACTGTCTCTCTTTATCACCGATTTTTACCCAGAGCAGGAAGGTCTGTCATGGGTTCACCGTACCCCCCCAAAAAAGCTCGACTCCCAAAGGCCCCGTTGCGCTCTCGAAATACACGGCCGGCCGCAAATTCCTCTGCTACCCCGTTAACGCTTCCTCATTCACGCTTTTGTTTGTTTACCAAGACCCACCTATCCTTTGTTGGCCCTGCCTCCTCCCGCGTTCGACGGCACCGAGCGAGCGAGAGCGTGCGAGAAAAGAAAAGAGCACAAAAGGACCAAAACAAAAGAGGCTTTTAACAGGATTAGAACGAGCGGGATTAGAGCAAAACGTTGTGTGTGTTAGTGGGCAGGGAGACGTACGGGGAAAGCGATAAAGAGGGCGGGGAGGAGGGTGGGAGGCGGGGGGGGGGCGGACAGAGGAGGGAAGGTTTACCTGCTCCAAGTCGACGGGGCTCCGACGGCGCTCCCTTGATATGGAAATGCGCTCGGGCGGCGATGAATGTTTGATGACTGCCAAGCCTCGGCGTGCTGCGAGCGCCAACAAAGCATGAAATATAAATTGCGAGCGCGGGGCGCGGCGACGGCGGCCAAAAGCGGGAGATACACAAACACGCTGGGACGGTTAAACGGGCGGCGCCGTCGTCGAGTCTCACCGAGTGCTTTTGGGGAGGATACCTCGGGTCTCTTCGGGCCGTTTGGCGGCGTGTGTTCTGGCGGCGCGGCCCCCCAAATCAAAACCGCTTGGATCGGCCTGGAGCCACCCCCAAGCGGTCTGCTTAGCAAGCGGTTTCTGTGAAGTCCCCACAAAGGTGAAGTGTGTGTCCAATCCATTGTCCCAAACTGACTGCCCCTCTCGAACCGGGGACGAGAGACCGTATCAAATACTTTTGATCGTCATCATCGCCCCCCCCCCAGGTTGGGTCTCTTCAGGCTGTTTGGCGGCATGTGTTCTTGCGGCGCGGCTCCCCAAATCAAAACCGCTTGGATCAGCCTGGAGACACCCCCAAGCGGTCTGCTTAGCAAGCGGTTTCTGTGAAGTCCCCACAAAGGTGAAGTGTGTATCCAATCCATTGTCCCAAACTGACTGCCCCTCTCGAACCGGTTCTTCAAGTTTTTCCACGTGGTCTCCTGCTCCTGGTCAAGTCTTGCAGGTTTTTGGTCAAACTTGACAAGTGTCTTATCGCCTTCACCGGAGGTTTGGCCTCCTCGCTGTTACGCGAAGCGTCGACACGATCATCCCCTCGTTCCCGACAGCCGCTTGTGGTAAAACGCGTTGGGGCTCGGAAGAGTCGGGTGGTATTTCTTGCGGTATATTTGAGCTCCCAGCCGACTCCTCAGATCGATTCCATTTGTCCGCCGAGTGCTTCTGGTTTTTGGTCCTTTGTCGCATCATCTGTTCTTCATCCTTGAATTGAGCGCTTGTTTTTGGTTGTGAACGATTTATGTTCTGCGTTGACTTCACGCAACGTGTCAGTTTCTCAGCAAAAGTCCCGAGCATGACAGTTAATCACCACCCCGCCCGCCCGCCCCCACACCCCTTTGTCATTTGATTTACGACCTGAAAGTCTTTCCAAAACGCCGCCACAGTCTCTTATCATCTCAATCACGCCGCTGTAATCGGCTCTCCTATCTTAATTGCATTTTTTTTCCCCCGTCCCCCCCCCCTGCAATCCGACTATTCCTCGTTCGTCGGCGCAAAACAATCTGCCATCCCCCGCCGAGGCGGCTTCCTCGCCGACCGCTTGCAAACTTCACTCTTCGGCTGTGGCCCAGCGGGTCGCTTTGAGCTCGCCGCATGCCGGAGAGATTTTCTGGCCTTGCAGCCGCAGGACGGCCAGCTAAGTGTTTTCCGTCTTAAAAGTCCGCCCTCGACCGGGCTGCGTTTTTGCTTCGCGCGCTTGTCGCCGCCGCGCCGTTTTAGCATCATGCTTGAGATGACAAAAATGAAATGATGGTGCTGCTTTTGTCGCCGTGTTTTATTGATACGGCGGATGTGTACTATACGCCGTGCTGCTTTTAGGCGGAGTGTATTTTGCAAATTGAAGACATGAAAATACAACTACAGACGCATTCTAAATATTAATCTGCTCATTAGAACTTTAATTCAGCACCAACTTTTTAATTAAAAGAGAATGAGCCCGTGTAGAGTTTTTGCTCCCTCTTCGCAATCATGAACCGCACTTTCTTTGAATCACAGCGCGAAAGCGAACGTACCATTCGTGAGTTTATTATACTTTCTATCTTATGAATATTTGGCTTTTTAATGGCCCCTTTGGCTTTGTATTTCTTCTGCAGTGTGGCTCATTGATTTTTTTTTTTGGGGGGGGGGGTTGCTCCTCAGAAAAAAAGGAACTGAACCGGGCTTGGGAAAAGCCCGCCGTCCCAATTCCCCCAACATCTCGCACTTTGAATCAAGCTCATTATCCGCGAGTGAAGAAGTGGACCGAGGCGGCGCGGGCGGCTCGCTGCTCAACTTTTTCCCTCATTCGATTCACGTCGGAAGGAAAGTGGAAGTTTGGTCCGGGTTCGGATACCAAAACAAGCTCATTAAGCTGCGCGGGGGAGACGCGCTGTTAATGAGGAGCCTCCTTTGAAAATGTTAAAAAAAAAAAAAAATGGTTGACTAGGACGGTTGTCAAAAATTCTGAAGCCACGCCCCCTAGATTTAGACAACCAATTACAGCACGGCACAAAACGCAAATCCTTCGAGGATTAATTGGAAGATTTTTGCGATGGAGTTTTGTGTTTTTTTTTTCCAGAATAAAGATAAGCAGTTAAAATCAGAAAACAACGGCATGCAGCTGTTAGCCCGTGAAGCGAAATGCTAAAGTCACGCTACCAACCTTCGCCATGGCAAGTCAGCTTAGCTTTGGCATTAATGTGACACGGGCTGCCATGTTAGTCCCAAGACGGAAACCAGAAAATGCGCATTTGCTCCATGCAAGGTCCCCTCAAATAAGGCATCATCTGCCGCCCTGCATTCTACACCTGCTCAATGCAACCTCTCCCCCAAAAAGACAAAATAACGAGGCCGCAAGCTTCACCGGTTAAGAAAGCGAGCTACAAGCTGCCGGTTTTTACGGGCCTCTCTCTTTTTTTTATGGCCGACTTCTGTTCTTCGTTCTTTGTCTGCAGTGGGCAGAAAACCAATTAACCCAGCGGCACCGCTATGCAGCGCTCGCTGAGTGGCGCGACCAAAAAAAAAAATCCCGCCGTGCCAAACATTGTCGCGCCTCTCATTTCAGCAGCGACAAGGACACGGGAGTCAGTGAGGGGTGAGGATGGAGCCCTTTTGTTCTTGGGTGGCTAGGGGACAAGTTGACTAAGATTAGAAAGCCCCGCTCGCCGAAGAAATGTGAAGAAAAATAAATAATCAATCAAATACCGGACTGGGTTACTTTGTCTTTTTTTTCTAAGCCCGTGGGCACTCGCGCCCTCCTTTTCGTGGCTAAAGATCACCAAACTGATGCCATCGTCCGCCCACATTTGATGGTGTGGACACAAAAAAAACCCCCAAAATGCTTCATTCAATTAGCATTGCTTTTTTTTGTGGGTCCTGTCATGATAGACTTGTCTACCAAATTTTGCGTCTATCGGTAAAACTAGTGTCAGGCGCAGATTTATTTATTAATTTTTTACTTTAAGGAAGCGAGGCGGACCCAAAAGGTCTGGTTCTCCCCCCCCCCCCCAAAAAAAACCCCAAAACAAAACAAAAACAGAATGAGCAATCTAATGATCCATCATCTTCCACGCTTTTCCCACGCCTTCACTCACTCGTCCCTCGCTTGCAATTTGGCGCCGCTTTTCAGACCGTCCCCACCCAACGCAATCGATTGGCCGCATTTGAAACATCAAGTGACAGCGGAGCTTCCGAAGATATAAAAGCGGGCGATTACGGAGAGCCAAACGACGGACGGATTGGATCGGAAACATAAACAAGATGGCAGACGCGCAACACTGCGGCGTGACCGCGCGTCGCTCCAACGTCATTTGCTGGTAACGGACGTCCCAAAACGCCTTTCGGAAGGGAGTGAAACGCTTTGGACGTTCTGCGCAAATGGGGAATGGAAGCAAGATGGCGGCCGGACAATCTGATGAAAAGCCCTTCCGACCACAAAAATTGCCCGTAAATCCCCCCCCCCCCACCCCACCCCGCATTTGACATTCACCGGTGATCGATGGGACTTCTTATCATGGCGCCGAATCGAGCGAAATGTCACATCTTTTGGGGCGGGGAGAAAAATAAAATCAACGGACGCCGCAAGTCGACCTTTTTGTTTACCGCCTTTCAGGAAGTTACGAGTTGTGCGTTGGCGCCCGCCGTCGCTTTTCCGGACAGCTTGATTGATGTCAGCGGGAGTGCGGCGTTTTGAGAGGCCTTATCAAACACCGGGCGGCATCTGTATCTGCGTGACAGCCGCGGAGGCGCTCGGGAGGAAGGGGAATTCATTATTGGAGGGGGGGGGGGGGGGGGCGGAAATCACACGTGGAGTGAGGACAGCGGCAACGGACAAAGGATTCGCGTGAAGTCCGCCAAAAAGGACGTCCGAGGAGTGCATTCGAAGCAGCGTTTAGATATCCGAAGACCCGTTGCGAGCGTGCAAGTATGTCCCCGAGTGACTTGGGAGATACGAGGTTGGACGACTTCAATCTCATGCCTCGGTAGCGGTTGTTTTGGTGAGCGACAAGAGTTCAAATTTGGTGTCCGTGCGTGAACCGGGGAAGGAGTCCTTTAGTCAGGTAGAACCCAACCCCCCCCCACCCCCCCCAAAATAAAACGGTTTTGGAATGTGGGAGGAAACCGGAGTACCCGGAGAAAACCCACAGGGAGAACGTGCAAACTCCACACAGGAAAGCCGGAGCAGGGAATCGAACCCACGACCTCTACAATGTGAGCCCGACACGCTAACCACTCGTCCACCGGACCGACCCATTTTGTTTTCTCTTTTTTTTTTTAAATACACAGAATTGACGAAAGAAATCTGCGGTCCAACAAACCGATTGGCTATTGGCCGCCGCTTTCAGGCCTCGGTAGCGAACGCCGTTGACTTGAAGGAGCGATTCGACGTTATTCGTCCTCAGCTGAGGACGCGGAAAAGAAAAGTACACCGTCGCACCTCGAAGGAGTGCGTCGCCGCTCCGCCAGACTTCAAAGATAACGCTTGATACTTGACCTCGAGAGCTCGTACCGTCACCTTTTGGCCGCGGTCCGATGGGATTGATTAGGGGAGACTGCAGCTTTGAGAGGAAAGAAGAAGGAAATGCCCGGCGTATGGCAGAAAAAAATAAATAAATAAAACCCTGGCTAATCTCCCGTCTTGAGGAAGGCTCGCTTCTGATGTCTGGCTTGGCCGTGGCTAATGATGGCGCTTTAGTTAGGTGAGGAAGGAAAAAAAAAAGAAAAGAGAGCTCGGGCAAAAAGGATCCAAGCGGAGGTTGGGGTGAGCTGAGCTTAACAAGTTGGCCTTTCCCGATGTCTGGCCGGCCGTGGCTAATGACGAGCGTTTAAGGAAATAATGGTGAGGTGCGCGGCGGCGGCGGCTGGTTACACGCCGCCGTCCTCCCCCTGCGGCTCACTTGCCCGAGCTTGATGTTTTTGTGTACAAACTGGCTGGAAAGTTCAACTCACATTTCCTCCTGCCGCTAAAATCTTCTCCGGAGAAGGCAGCCGCTAAAAGCAGTAAAACGCACCCAATCTCGGTTGATGGATTTCCCCCCACTGCGCCTGAGCGCAGGGAGAATCATTACGGCAAAATTGAAACGCAATCGTGTCAGATTAGAGCGCAAATGGCCTTGTGCCACCCCCGCTGTCAGACAAATCCGCGGTGCAATCGAGTTTGTGCCAAAACGACGGCCGGATGAATCGGGCTCCCAGAAACAAACGCCAACGTTGTCGAGATCATGAGACGAGACTTTGCGTCCTTCACTCTCGACTTGTCTTGACTTTTTCTCGTCTTGTATGAACTGGGGGAGCGGGTGGAAAAGTTCCCTGCGACAGGAACGCGGGCCCAGACTTGCATGATTGAAAGCCTGAAGGTGGAGGACACTGTGACTCGGACCTTCGTGATCAACCGGACTCAAGTAGCGGCCTCGGGCAAACGCCGGACCACAGTTTGATCCGACCAAAAGTGAAGTTCACGACCAAGACTTGAACGTCTTTAGGTAGCGTCATTTTCGTTAGCATCAACAAGAGTTGGATCTGGATTTGCACCAAACTTTGGTCCTACCAAAAAAAGAAATCCATCAAATAACATCCTGAGCAAGACTTTCCCAGGTCCAGATTAAAGTAAGCTACTTTATGTACCGTATTTTCACGACCATAAGGCGCCATTAAAAGTCTTAAATTTTCTCCCAAATGGACAGGACGCCTTATAATGCTGAGCGTCTTGTGTATGAGCCGAGTTCCAAAGCCTGACTGAGAGCGCTTCTGGCCGACGCGCTGTTTATATAGAGAAAAGGCGGGACGTGAGTGACGACAGGCATGCGGAAGTCCGCCAATGAGTGAAGGGTGGGCGGTAAGAGGATCGCTAAAGGCGCTCGCTGCTCAACTTTTTCCTCATTCGATTCACGTCGGAAGGAAAGTGGAAGTTTGGTCCGGGTTCGGATACCAAAACAAGCTCATTAAGCTGCGCGGGGGAGACGCGCTGTTAATGAGGAGCCTCCTTTGAAAATGTTAAAAAAAAAAAAAAATGGTTGACTAGGACGGTTGTCAAAAATTCTGAAGCCACGCCCCCTAGATTTAGACAACCAATTACAGCACGGCACAAAACGCAAATCCTTCGAGGATGAATTGGAAGATTTTTGCGATGGAGTTTTGTGTGTGTGTGTTTTTTTTCCCCCCCAGAATAAAGATAAGCAGTTAAAATCAGAAAACAACGGCATGCAGCTGTTAGCCCGCGAAGCGAAACGCTAAAGTCACGCTACCAACCTTCGCGATGGCAAGTCAGCTTAGCTTTGGCATTAATGTGACACGGGCTGTCATGTTAGTCCCAAGACGAAAACCAGAAATTGCGCATTTGCTCCATGCAAGGTCCCCTCAAATAAGGCATCATTTTGCGCCCTGCATTCTGCACCTGCTCAATGCAACCTCTCCCCCAAAAAGACCAAATAACGAGGCCGCAAGCTTCACCGGTTAAGAAAGCGAGCTACAAGCTGCCGGTTTTTACGGGCCTCTCTTTTTTTTTATGGCCGACTTCTGTTCTTCGTTCTTTGTCTGCAGTGGGCAGAAAACCAATTAACCCAGCGGCACCGCTATGCAGCGCTCGCTGAGTGGCGCGACCAAAAAAAAAAATCCCGCCGTGCCAAACATTGTCGCGCCGCTCATTTCAGCAGCGACAAGGACACGGGAGTCAGTGAGGGGTGAGGATGGAGCCCTTTTGTTCTTGGGTGGCTAGGGGACAAGTTGACTAAGATTAGAAAGCCCCGCTCGCCGAAGAAATGTGAAGAAAAATAAATAATCAATCAAATACCGGACTGGGTTACTTTGGTTTTTTTTTTCTAAGCCCGTGGGGACTCGCGCCCCCCTTTTCGTGGCTAAAGATCACCAAACTGATGACATACCGGTAGTCCGCCCACATTCGATGGTGTAGACAAACCCCCCCACCAAAAAGCTTCATTCAATTAGCATTGCTTTTTTTTGTGGGTCCTGTCATGATAGACTTGTCTACAAAATTTTGCGTCTATCGGTAAAACTAGTGTCAGGCGCAGATTTCTTTTTTATTTTATTTTTTTACTTTACTGGGGGAAGCGAGACGGACTGTTGGGGACCCCCAAAACGTTTGGTTCTCCCCCCCAAAAAAACCCCCAAAACAAAACAAAAAACAGAATGAGCAATCTAATGATCCATCATCTTCCACGTCTTTCCCACGTCTTCACTCACTCGTCCCCGTTTGCAATTTGGCGCCGCCTTTTCAGACCGTCCCCCCCCCCCCAACGCAATCGATTGGCCGCATTTGAAACATCAAGTGACAGCGGAGCTTCCGAAGATATAAAAGCGGGCGATTACGGAGAGCCAAACGACGGACGGATTGGATCGAAAACATAAACAAGATGGGAGACGCGCAACACTGCGGCGTGACCGCGCGTCGCTCCAACGTCATTTGCTGGTAACGGACGTCCCAAAACGCCTTTCGGGGGGGAGTGAAACGCTTTG
Organism: Hippocampus mohnikei; assembly: GCA_026261675.1. Classification (NCBI taxonomy): domain Eukaryota; kingdom Metazoa; phylum Chordata; class Actinopteri; order Syngnathiformes; family Syngnathidae; genus Hippocampus; species Hippocampus mohnikei. The sequence continues at coordinate 1,466,996 of JAKGUB010000347.1, read as the reverse complement.
GGGAATGGAAGCGAGATGGCGGCCGGACAATCTGATGAAAAGCCCTTCCGACCACAAAAATTGCCCGTAAATCCCCCCCCCCGCATTTGACATTCACCGGTGATCGATGGGACTTCTTATCATGGCGCCGAATCGAGCGAAATGTCACATCTTTTGGGGCAGGGGGGGGGGAGAAAAAAAATAAAATCAACGGACGCCGCAAGTCGACCTTTTTGTTTACCGCCTTTCAGGAAGTTACGAGTTGTGCGTCGGCGCCCGCCGTCGCTTTCCGGACAGCTTGATTGATGTCAGCGGGAGTGCGGCGTTTTGAGAGGCCTTATCAAACACCGGGCGGCATCTGTATCTGCGTGACAGCCGCGGAGGCGCTCGGGAGGAAGGGGAATTCATTATTGAGGGGGGAGGAAATCACACGTGGAGTGAGGACGGCGGCAACGGACAAAGGATTCGTGTGAAGTCCGCCAAAAAGGACGTCCGAGGAGTGCATTCGAAGCAGCGTTTAGATATCCGAAGACCCGTTGCGAGCGTGCAACTATGTCCCCGAGTGACTTGGGAGATACGAGGTTGGACGACTTCAATCTCATGCCTCGGTAGCGGTTGTTTTGGTGAGCGGCAAGAGTTCAAATTTGGTGTCCGTGCGTGAACCGGGGAAGGAGTCCTTTAGTCAGGTAGAACCCAACCCCCGCCCAAAATAAAACGGTTTTGGAATGTGGGAGGAAACCGGAGTACCCGGAGAAAACCCACAGGGAGAACGTGCAAACTCCACACAGGAAAGCCGGAGCAGGGAATCGAACCCACGACCTCTACAATGCGAGCCCGACACGCTAACCACTCATCCACCGGATCGACCCATTTTGTTTCTTTTTTTAAATAAACAGAAGAGACAAAATAAATCTGCGATCCGACAAACCGATTGGCTATTGGCCGCCGCTTTCAGGCCTCGGTAGCGAACGGCGTTGACTTGAAGGAGCGATTCGACGTTATTCGTCCTCAGCTGAGGACACACGGAAAAGAAAAGTACACCGTCGCACCTCGAAGGAGTGCGTCGCCGCTCCGCCAGACTTCAAAGATAACGCTTGATACCTGACCTTGAGAGCTCGTACCGTCACCTTTTGGCCGCGGTCCGATGGGATTGATTAGGGGAGACTGCAGCTTTGAGAGGAAAGAAGAAGGAAATGCCCGGCGTATGGCAAAAAAAACGGCTAATCTCCCGTCTTGAGGAAGGCTCGCTTCTGATGTCTGGCTTGGCCGTGGCTAATGATGGCGCTTTAGTTAGGTGAGGAAGGAAAAAAAAAAAAGAAAAGAAAAGAAAGCTCGGGCAAAAGGCTCCAAGCGGAGGTTGGGGTGAGCTGAGCTTAACAAGTTGGCCTTTCCCGATGTCTGGCCGGCCGTGGCTAATGACGAGCGTTTAAGGAAATAATGGTGAGGTGCGCGGCGGCGGCGGCTGGTTACACGCCGCCGTCCTCCCCCTGCGGCTCACTTGCCCGAGCTTGATGTTTTTGTGTACAAACTGGCTGGAAAGTTCAACTCACATTTCCTCCTGCCGCTAAAATCTTCTCCGGAGAAGGCAGCCGCTAAAAGCAGTAAAACGCACCCAATCTCGGTTGATGGATTTCCCCCACTGCGCCTGAGCGCAGGGAGAATCATTACGGCAAAATTGAAACGCAATCGTGTCAGATTCGAGCGCAAATGGCCTTGTGCCCCCCTTGTCAGACAAATCCGCGGTGCAATCGAGTTTGTGCCGAAACGACGGCCGGATGAATCGGGCTCCCAGAAACAAACGCCAACGTTGTCGAGATCAAGAGACGAGACTTTTGCGTCCTTCACTCTCGACTTGTCTTGACTTTTTCTCGTCTTGTATGAACTGGAGGAGCGGGTGGAAAAGTTCCCTGCGACAGGAATGCGAGCCCAGACTTGCACGATTGAAAGCCTGAAGGTGGAGGACACTGTGACTCGGACCTTCGTGATCAACCGGACTCAAGTAGCGGCCTCGGGCAAACGCCGGACCACAGTTTGATCCGACCTAAAGTGAAGTTCACGACCAAGACTTGAACCTCTTTAGGTAGCGACATTTTCGTTAGCATCAACAAGAGTTGGATCTGGATTTGCACCAAACTTTGGTCCTACCAAAAAAAGAAATCCATCAAATAACATCCTGAGCAAGACTTTCCCAGGTCTAGATTAAAGTAAGCTACTTTATGTACCGTATTTTCACGACCATAAGGCGCCATTAAAAGTCTTAAATTTTCTCCCAAATGGACAGGACGCCTTATAATGCGGAGCGTCTTGTGTATGAGCCGAGTTCCAAAGCCTGACTGAGAGCCGACACGCTGTTTATATAGAGAAAAGGCGGGACGTGAGTGACGACAGGCATGCGGAAGTCCGCCAATGAGTGAAGGGTGGGCGTGTAAGAGGACGCTAAAGGCACGCCCCTAGCTTGTACCAGTCGGTGAGCGTGTAAGAGGCGAAGAGAAAAACGTGAGTACATTGTGAAATGGCGAAATAAAGTACAACCGAACTCAGTTTTGCTTCCGTTGCTTTTTTAAAAACGTGTTTTTAGCGTGCGTGCATGCTACGCTATGCTTCAAGCTAACGTGTTTTTAGCGTGCGTGCATGCATGCCGTATGTTTAAACTGGCGTATGTTTTACTGCGCCCAACAATACGGTGCGCCAAATGGTCGTGAAAATACGGTAAGTTTTGTTAGCTTAAGCAGATTTTGGTTCGCTTGGGAACGCTGGGCCGAAAGGTGACCGTTCGCCCATAAATGTGACGATGGAGACGATAAAACAACCTCTTTAGTTACACGGGCTTGGGTCCAAATAAGAGAAACGCTCGCGATAAGAAAGGCAAGAGTGGTCTTGCATGTACAACGTGGATGCTAACGACCAAGCGCATCCCTCGCTCGTGGCCAAGCGCCGCCGCGACTAACCCCCCCAAAAATGTCAACACGGTTTCATAATTGCCCACGTTAAAAGCGGAAAGTGACACTCGAACGCGCCACAAATCACGTTAACACCATTTAACGTGGTCCGGCGCCGCGGGTTCAGCGCGCGCCGCCTGCTAGCTAAGGCCGGCTTTTGCTCTCCCGGCGTCGCGGATCTGTTTCGCGTGGGGCCGCCGGGTACAAGGTGGCGTTGATGCGTGCGTGCCATTTGTATGCGCCGCCAGCGAGCGGCAAATGAGTCCAAATGACTGCCGCGCGCTCCCACCGCGCACATCCTGTAATTACTCCTCCCCAAAGTGGCCCCATTATGAATGGCGGCCTGGCATTTCTCAAACCGTCGACTCGGTGAAATGTCAAGTTTTGTTTTGTTTTTCTTTTTTTTTTTTATCGCACCGAGTGGTCATTTCTCTTTAATTGGATTTAATTTCGCAGCCGCGTGAGGCTTTTCCCGTGAAACGTCGTCTCGTTCTCGATAAACTGAAAGGTCATCGGAAGGCGGCGGTATTGACAGCGCCGTGTCTCGCGGCAACAGCAATGACGCAACGTTGGCGTTGCGAATCATACAAGACAGAAATCAAGTTGTGGTTTCTCGAATCAAGTTGTCGATTTGCTGGCTCGTCAGGCCCAACCGAGCCTTGTTGGGTGAACCCACGAAGCAGACTCGGATGAGCGGCGGAACGTCTTGTGAAGCGAGCAAAGGTAAAACTTTTTAATCGAAAAAAAAGATGACATTTTATTCTGAGGTAATTTATGTAAAAGAATACATACGCATTTCAAAAATAGACAACTTGAGTCTTGAAACTACGCAACCGCTTGAAAATATCATTTTGACCTCAACATTTTTTTTCCCCCTTGTAAATTAACGACTGAATTTGAGCAACATTATTCAAAAATATTTCCGTAAAAAACAGAACTTTAGTTTCGATAATTGACAACCTTTATGTTGGAATGATCCAACTTGATGCTTGCAATATTACGACATCATTCTAATGGTGGGATGACTGACTTTTTTCTTCCGACGTCTTTAATCCCGTTTTTTTTTCCCCCCTTCGTCTTTTCTCGTCAGCGTGACTGATTCCGTCGAACCTGAGCCGACAAACGATGTTTAAAAAGTCTTTGGGCCGAGGTAATTATTCTCAACGCCCTCACGCAGGCAACCATAAAGGAGGGCTGGACAAAACGCTGGCAGGAGAAATTCGAAGCGCCGAGTAAAGGCATATTATTGCTCTTTAATAGCTTTTCCTCATTTGGGGGGGGGGGGGGGGCGAAGCGTCCATGTAATGTCCCGCAAATGGAAGGAGGAAAAAAGCGATAAGGTTGGTCCTTTGACGCGTTTGGCGCGTTCGCGTCATTTGGCGCCGCCTTCACCGAGGCGCGTCCCGTTCAATTAGTGCTCGATTAGTTTGTTGGGCTATAAAAGGGAAGGGTCATCGAAAAAAGCCGTCTGTAAAACAAGCGGACTCGGCGTAAAATCGGGACTATGAAATGTGAACGTTGCAGGGGTGGAAACGGGGTACGTTGAATGCTCATTTATTTTCCGTTCCGCTTTATGATCACAAGGGTCACGGGGGGGGGGGCTGGGGCCTATCCCAGCCGTCTGCGGGTAGTTGGCGGGGGACACCCTGAACCGGTTGCCAGCCAATCGCAGGGCACACGCAGACAAACAACCATCCGCGCTCACGCTCACACCGAGGGACAATTTCGAGTGTTCAATCAGCTTGCCGTGCATGTTTTTGGAATGTGGGAGGGAAGTGGGAGTACCCGGAGAAAACCCATGCAGGCCCGTGGAGAACATGCCGCCCTACGTTGAAATTATTCCAACTAATTAAAAGAACATTGTACTTTTTTTCTAATTAGTTGGAACGGAGAGGGCGTTAGCTATCGAAATGAATCGTGACCCCCGCCCCTCAAAAATGTCTCAAATAGGTGAACGCACAAATAACACTGAGCCACGATTATTTTAAGAAACTCTTCTGCTCATCTTACTATTTTGACAATCTTTGATCCCGAGTTAGCCTCATCCGGTGGAAGCTAGCTCAAAGGTCAAAGGGGAGGCACAAGCCTGCGTCGAATACCAAAGCAGATACGGAACAAACAAAAAAAACATTTCTGTGACTTGGTGATTGGCGCGCACACCGAGCACCTGGGCTGCATGCCGCTCGGAGTGTCGGGGTCATCAGTGTGAAAGCCCCCCCCCACCCCCAGAGGTGACGCGTCATCTCCAAACGCCAACAAAACAACCTTCAGCGAGTTTTACAAAGAAGCGGCCTTTTATACGCCGGTTCGCAGCTTGCTCCCTCTTTGCCTGCATTCAACCTACCGTATTTTCACGACCATTGGGCGCACCGTATTGTTGGGCGCAGTAAAACATACGCCAGCTTCAACATACGGCATGCATGCACGCACGCTAAAAACACGTTTTTAAAAAGGCAACGGAAGCAAAACTGAGTTCGGTTGTACTTTATTTCGCCATTTTGGAATGTACTCACGTTTTTCTCTTCACCTCTTAGACGCCTACCCTTCACTCATTGGCGGACTTCCGCATGCCTGTCGTCACTCACGTCCCGCCTTTTCTCTATATACACAGCGCGTCGGCCAGAAGCGCTCTCAGTCAGGCTTTGGAACTCGGCTCATACACAAGACGCTCCGCATTATAAGGCGTCCTGTCCATTTTGGAGAAAATTTAAGACTTATAATGCCGCCTTATGGTCGTGAAAATACGGTATTTATGGAACGGAGTGCTAGCAAAAAAACATCCCGTACGCCGTCCTTGAGAGAAAAACGCAAAAGGGTCGTTGTCCCCTGTACGGCTAAATAATATTCGTGAAAAAGCAGTTTCAATTCAGCGTGTTATCTTCTTCTTCTTTTTTTTTTTTTAAGCGCCCCCCCAGCATTATTGGTGGCCTCGGTGAAGATAAACTCATTACTTTTTTTTTTTTTCCCCAGAGGCTCATCTTCACCAAGGGTGCCAATAACTCTGGAGGGCAAGAAATTGTATTTATATCTTTGCTACGTCTTATCTCGCGCCTTTGCAAAAATTCATAACCGTCTTTCCGGTGAGAAACGATCTTTCAAACAAGGGGCAAAGAGCACAAATTCGATCATACCGCAGGGATTGAGCGCGGCGGAGCAGCTCCGTTTGGATTTGACTGCATGCACAGATGTGATTTTCTGGACCCCTGACATCTTTCAATTTTTAAAAGGCTTCAACGAAATTGCAGGTCACCATGAACATAGAATAGTCAATAATTGAGGGCGAACTGCACGGACTTTAAGATGGCGCTCATGAGGGAGTATTCACGGTGGTGTACCACAAGGCTCTGTACTATTTCCTTGCGTTTTTTTTCCCTTTATCTTAGTTTATCTGAAAACGGTCCAAAGTTGTACTGCTGTCTTCAAAAGCAAACCTCAGTCGCCTCAAACCGACTCAAAAGTCACTTTTAGTGAATTAGCTTATTCCCTTCAAAGCTTTTTGGGTAATCGTAAATCATCCGACATCGCCAAGAAAGACGTCCGTTGTTCGAGAAAACGTTACAAAGCTACGAAATAGAAAATTATTTTGCGCTCGTTTATGGATGGATTCCTACTTCACCAACAGCAAAAAAAGATTTTGTCTTACTCTCACCAAATCTTAACAGTTGATTCTTTTGCTAATTTCGCTTTAAATGCGCAGATCACTCTTTTCATGGTGCATCAATTTGAAAACCAACCTTGGAAGATTATGGACTTTTTTTTTTTTTTTTAATGCATTTGCATTTTTACTCATTCAATACCGAGGACGATTTTTAATGTCTTGAGATTTTGAACTCCGAACCTCTCAGCTGAAAGGCAGACGCGCTCAGTTTTTATCAATCAAAGAAGAGCTACTGGAATGCTTTTGGAAAGCGGAGATTCAGACCCACAACGCGAGAACAACCCCGAGTCACTCTGTGTGGGTTGCCTGCAACAGTGCCATCTGGGGAAGAAAAAAAAATATATATATATATATATATATATATATATAAAGAAATAAATCTTGGCGGATGTTCCACTATTTTGGGATTTAAGCCTTCCAAACTTCCTTAATATATGCCGGGCAATGTCAGAAGACCTCTCGGGAAAGTCAGCAAAGCCTATTTAGACTTGAAATTATGAAGTCCTGCGAGGCTGCGTGTGAGCCTTCTGGAATTGCTGATATGTTTGGGGAAGCATTTTTCAGATGGAGCGATCTCATATACACACACACACACACACGCACACGCACGCGCGCACACGCACACACACGCGCAGCAATATGCAGGCTCACACGCGGATATATTTCCCAACCCACTCCGGAGCTGAGCGAAGCCACAACTGCCGGCGGCCACCGCAGGTACACACCAACTACCGCATACATAAAGACCCCCCCCCCCCCCCCCCCTCTTTTCTCCTCGCTGTCCGCTCGAAGTCTATTCTGAATAAACACCTGGGGAAATGGAAAACGCGAAGAGGAAATTAGGCGCCACGGGGCGGGGTCGCGGGCGCACTTTCTGATCGATCCCCGCGTCCTCCCACCTCTTCAATCCCGGCGATAATATTGCGGCCGTGCTTTTGATGGATGATTCGAGATGGCCGAGTCAGGCGTTTGACTTCCGACTGATTACGCTTCCTACTCGGAGAATGCTAATAAGGGCTCGTGAGCATTGGTCACGCCCGGCGGTCCTGGCGGGACACGTGACGAATCGCCGTTTTCCAGTGGATCGGTGTCAAAAGCCCGTTCGACGAGTCTCGGGGGCTGCGTGAATTAATACGCGTAAACGTCAGCTAATCCCGATTTTCAATTTCTCTGCGGATTAGAGGACGGCCGCCTGCGTGCTCAAGGATGTAAACGGGACGAGAACGATGAGAATATCTCCGGTTCCATCGAGGCTCTCGGAAGGGCGCCTTTTTTGAACCCATGTGGATTTTCAAATGAAAAGTTCGCTCTTTAAGGGAGTCACTTTCGGCGAGCGCGTCGATTGCGCCATCTGACGCCATCCGACTTGAATCAACGCCTGCCGTCGGAGGTGTCGACCCCGACGGAGTGAAATCTGCGCACCTGTTCATCTCCGTGAGGGAAAACGTCGAGATAAAAATGTGAAGGGCGAGCGCGTTTTGTGCTTCAATTGGTAAATAAGACGCCGAGAGCAAGACTCAATTTGAAAAGGTATTCAAAGAAACGCCAACGAAAGCGGCGCACGGGGAAGGTTAATTACCGAGTTCAATCGGCGGCGCTGCCACTGAGCAAACTCTGCAGCGTTTACAGTCAGTGCGACAAATTGTGTTGATTCTACTCTTGACAGCGTGTTTGTCAGGGGGAAAATGTTTACCGTTTAGTCGACGACGGACAAGAAGAAGACAAATGGATGAATGCAAACTTGCACGCAGCTTGCAAAATTTGGTGAGTTTTCCCGACATGATCGGGCCCCTAAAAAGCGGATTTATTCAGGGCTCATTTCGCGATAAATTCGCTCACCCAAAATGGCAGCTTCAAACCAAAATGGCCAAATCCCTGTTCAATGTCTGATTTGAGTGCTTGAGACTTTTTGGCGCAAAAAAGAAAAAAAAGTCACTCTTAATTAAAACATACCCAAAAAAAAAGTGTGAAAAGTAAAGCGCAATTCGGAATATTTCAGTGAGTCGCCTCTAATTGCCTGAAGATCCTTCAAAAGGCTGATTATTAATTTGCGAGCATTTTTTTTTTGGTTTGTTTGAAAAGAATAAATAGGACATGAGTAGGGCTGCCTCGCAAACAAGTCCTGTAATCCATAAATTTGACACGGCGAGTTTGAAAGTGCTCATTACTCGCCGGCTTCTTCCAATGCGTCCGCGTAATGATCACACCCGCATACGGCAGCCTTTAATTAAGGCGCCTCTGTCATCTGTGGGAACACTCAAGGTTATTTTGACAAGATGTTCAAAACACTTTGTCGAAGAAAAAAAATCAATCGTACCCTATGTGCGTATGTACATTTTTTTTTTTTTTAAAGGCTCATTAAAAACTCTTAGACTGCTGCTGTTTTCTCGCCATGAGCGTGTGATTGTGTTGCTTGTTGGGGTTTTTTTCCCTTTGAAATCGGGAGGCTAATGGGCAATCTATTCTGTCTCGCGCCACCCTCGGATGACCAAACAGCTGCGATAACAAGACTCTTGAGGGGCGCAGGGGAGGTGAGATGGACTGGTCCGAACCAAAGACAGAGGGAAGCTTCCGGCCAGAAACACACAAGCGGGGGAAACACAAGTTCAAAACCCCACTAATCAAAGTTTGGGTTGGAATGGAAGGCTGTATTCATCTTACCGTAGGGAAAACCGCGGCTGTGGACCAAGCGAGGATGGTGATCAGTCGCTACGCTGTCTCCGTTCTGCCGTCGGATCCGGCGTGCGACACCAAATTTGCACCAGCTGTTTTTATCCTACAAGTTGAATCAGAAGAGATGTCAGTGGAGTTCTTTTACTCTGCACTTTACATATAAATATCTAGACAACTAGCTGGATAGCTAGCTAGCTAGCTAGACAACTAGCTAGCTAGGTATCCATCCATCCACCAGCTGTCTATCTAGCGAGATCTAGATGGATAGATAGATATACAGATGGATAGATGTACAGAAGGCTGTATTCATCTTACCGTAGGGTAGCTAGTTGTCTAGCTAGCTAGCTATCCAGCTAGTTGTCTAGCTAGCTAGCTATCCATCCATCTATCCATATAGCTATCTCTATCTGTCTATACAGTATATATATATATATATATACACACACACAGCTAGGCAACTAGCTGGATAGCTAGCTAGCTAGACAACTAGCTAGCTAGCTATCCATCCAGCCAGCAGCTGTCTATCTAGCGAGATCTAGATGGATAGATAGATATACAGATGGATAGATGTACAGAAGGCTGTATTCATCTTACCATAGGGTAGCTAGTTGTCTAGCTAGCTAGCTATCCATCCATCTATCCATATAGCTATCTCTATCTGTCTATACAGTATATATATATATATATATATATATATATATACACACACACACAGCTAGGCAACTAGCTGGATAGCTAGCTAGCTAGACAACTAGCTAGCTAGCTATCCATCCAGCCACCAGCTGTCTATCTAGCGAGATCTAGCTGGATGGATAGATATACAGATGGATAGATGTACGGATAGATCGATTGTAGCTAGCTGTTGCCTAGCTAATAGCCAGTTACATGTAGTACAAACGAGTAATAGCACACAACAACGGGGAAGGGATCGCGTTAGCGTCATGAGGCTAATCGACGTCGTCAAACTAAAACAAATTTTCAACGTAATTCACTTGTTGTGGCACCGTTACAAGGAGCTGCACCACACCGCCGATCGTTTAATGCAACGCCGGCCAAGTTTGTGGGCCCAGAGGCATCATAACTCCAGGTGGAGGTCAGTGGATTTACTCCTGGGTGTGATTGTTTTTCCACACACACTAATACACACAGACACACGGCACAGCCTTGCCTTATGATGCCAAATTTCTGTCTGGCTTTGAAGCGGATAAGAAATATAGGAAGCTATGCCTCCCCCGGAGCTCAACTTCTCATCTTTTTGACTTTGTGCTGAGGCATTAACTTTTCTTCTTCTTTTTCCGAGACAATTCCTCAGGCTCTCAGACAACGCAAACATCAGTCTGAGCTGATTAATTATACCCGGCGGGCGAGAAAGGGCTCATAATAATACAACTACTACTACTACTACTAAAAAACGAGAGGCTCCCCTTGACCCAACTCTCACGTGACCTGCTGATCTTTACGAGAGCGGAGAATAAGTCAAAGAAGTGTTTCACATCCAATGGAAAAGCGTTCGGAAGATGTGCTTGCATCTTTTATTCATCACAGATGTAAGATGTAAGGGGATGCATCCTGTGGTCTGCACCATGCCCGAGGGGCTTAATATATAAAATGTACCGCGCATGTACAGCCTTGCAAAGATGAGTCATTAGCCAGTACAAGTTGACAGCAGGCCCTTTAAAACGAGGCTTCCCTTTTTGGTTTTATGAGGAAAAAAAGAAATCCGTAATTGGCTACAACAAACGGATCCTCCAAATGACTTTCATACCACGTTCCGCCCTTACTTCATCGCACAGCAAAAACAGCTTGATCATTTTGCGTCGTCTAGCCGTTACATATCGGCTTCCGTTTTGGGGCTCATTTGTGCAAATGATCTAATGGAAGTTCTCAAAATGTACTTTTGGACATTTGCTGCTGGTGGTGAAAATGTGACCACTGGAAAGGCCGGCGTCGGATTGCCCCAAACGAAATCCTACTGCCTGGCTGCCAGGCAGTGACGTTACTTGGGCTGAAAGTTGACAGGGGTTAAGGGTTATTTGTGGACATGACAGACGGCAGAATTGGATATTGATCCGGCGAGTGGGGGGATGGTGAAGGACTGGGCGGGGATGGGGGAGGGAATATAAAATGAAACCTCCATTTCTCTCCTGAAACGCCGGCTGAGAGGAGGGCGGGTCAGCAGATGGGCGAAGATAAGCAGCAGCAGCAGCAGCGGCAGAACGGCGAGAAGACGAAAAGGCCAAAGACTCTGTGAACACAGATAACGGATCGACTGAATGTCACTCTTTACTTGAGAAACCGTATCGTGAAGAAATCAAGTTGTGTACTCTCACCGGAGGACAGTTCAGAATTACAGCAGATTGATTGGCCCTTGGAACTCTTCGCCAGGCAAAACTTTATTTTGACAGGAGATCAAAATGGGGCTGCCCACCCATCAAGTGTGAAATTAACGGTGAACACCAAAGTCAGTCTTTGATTATCTGCCTTTTTTTTCCTGATAATGTGTTTGGGAGTAAGCCGTTTGCAATTTAGCCAGATTGTGACATCACAGTGGGGCAGATAAAAAAAAAAAAAAAGTAAATTTCAATCGGGGTGATAAACAAACAGCTTGAACTAAGCCTGATACGATAATCTGGGATTTCTTGCCGGCGAAGAGAGTCAGAACCGACCTGCGACTCTGTACTGCAGATGTTCCGCGATCACACGCTGGTGATAAAACGGCGGGGTTCACTCAACTGCAGTCTGATGCCTGAAAGTCTCCATGACATCAGTTCGTCCTCGGCTCTCCCGGTCGAGTTTTTCTTGAAAAGATGTGAAAATCCTCCCGCGTGGTGGCTCGCATCTCTCCGGGGTTCAACCTGCGTCCAAGCGCGCGGCGGGGCCTGGCCTTTAATTACTTTCTGTCTGCTGCCGCTCCAAGTCTGCCTTCCCAAAGCCTCGGAGAATAATAATAAGAGGAAAGCACATCCGTTTCTCCTGAAAATTGCCCCTCCCTTGATCGACCGAGTGTACATACGTCCACAAAGACATGCTGAGCGCATTTCTTTTCAGTCATGATTGTACAGATAACTTCCTTAGCGTGAAGGGTACAAAAGCAGAGTATGGCATATAGCATACCATCCCGCCCCAAAACAGGTAGAATCCACACTTAAGTAACCAACAGGGCTAATAATCCAATCTCATGAATCTCGAAGAAGTCAAGTGTACAAATTGTGTTGATATCTTGTCGACAAGCAAGAGGAAGGCTAAAATGGGGGCGCACAAATAGGTTCTCCTTGAGTCACAGCAGTCAGCTAGCTAGCTAGCTGGCTAGCGATAGCGTTCAGATGCCGCGCTACATGTCCCACTTGAGACTGAATAAACAAGAGGCGATGTCTACAGCACTCCCTCACGTGCTACTTTCTTAATTAGCTCATTCCAAGCTAACAAATTAGCCGAGTACCACAAAATAGGCGTTTTCATCCTCCGTTGAAAGACAAGCGCGGCTTCAACGGCGCATACAAACTTAAAATGTCAGCGGCACGTTGAACTCCGACACGTTTTGTGTGATCCGCCCACCTTCTCCGAAGGCTTCGGGCCAAATAAGAACCAACTCCGGCTTTAACCTTTTCCTGAAAACACGACGTGTATGTGTGGATTCCCCCTCCCCAGTCATCTCCTGAAGCGTCGTCAAGCAGCGGGTGAGAAGGAGGTTAACATCCTCCAAACAAAAAAATGAGGCTGTTGAAAATGTACGCGGGCGCTTCGCCGCAAGCCTGTCAAGCGTCCCTCGTTAGCTGCAACTGCAACCGACATGCTCGAGCCGCAACCACGCCGACCAGCAGGGGGCCGGCGGCAAGCAACAGCACAAACACGAAAAGATAAACATGAACAAGGGGTACGTTTTTGTGGGGGTGCTCAACGTGGGTGGAAGTGCGACATGCTTTTTAGTCAGCGTCCTGGTCTGTCAGCATTTTTATTTTAATTTTTTTGCTGCTGCAGAAGCAGCAGGCGTAGGTTCAATCAGTCTTTCGGCACAGGGGAAAAAAAAAATGACACAAATATCATAACTTCTCACTCAAAGATCAGCAAGTAGAGAGGAAAGTTTTTTGTTGATGTTTTTAGTTCATCTTTTTTTTTTTTCTCTCGATAGCTTCCTTCGACTCTTCTGTCACCACGGGGCATGGAGGCGGTGAGCGTTAAAAAAAAAAAAAAGAGGTCGGGAGGTCAACCATGTGTTCAAGTAGAGCTGAATGATTATGAAATCTCATTGCGACTATGGAAAAGATGAGAAATGGAAAATAACGGAGTTTGGTTTGGTTTTATTTGAACATAACATAAAACATATACAGTAATAATAAGGTAAGAGAAATCAGTCATCATTCAGCACAGTCATCATTAAAACAGTTATGTTCAAGGGAATAGGAAGAAGTAAAGAACTTATCTAGTCCTACCCCGTGTTATGTGTTTATATCTAATAAATAGTTTTTATATCAATCAGAAGAGAAAGTGAATAAGAAGATAGAAGTCTCTATTAAGGCTCATGCTTTACCCTTAACCATGATATTTTACAACTTTTGGTGTGTATCGGATTTTATACATACACACCCTGGCACTCTTGTGTCAATTTTCTCTTGTATTCATAATGGATATTTCCCTATTTATCAACTTAGTTCTAATTTATCATTATATTTAACGTTTAGAACTTATCATTTTAACTCTGATTGATGTAGGTTGTTTGTACTATTTTTTTGAATTTGTTTTTGAACTCAGCAAGCGATTTACTCATTTTCAGGTCCGTTTCGAGATTATTCCACAGAGTGTTGTTGAAGTGAAGCTCCTCACATCACTTCAACATAGGCCCGACGAGAGAATCTCTCCTGGAATTAGTCTTACAAGGCTCATCAAAGCGACGAGACGAGTTATCCTGCGCCTATTATCAAAACCGGCTTGCTGAGTTTTACAAAAAAAAATCAAACAAAATCAAACCCCCCCCCCCAAAAAAATGATCGCTACCTGCTAACTGACACGTCTGTGCCTCTGCGACGTCGGCCAGTGAAATAAACAAGGACTCCAATGTTGGCAAACAACAAGTACAGCTGACAGGATCTCCTCCGTGCTTGTGTTGGCTGTCAGCTTCCTATCGCCGCTGCGGCGTAATAAGAAAACAAAATACGTTAAAAAAAAAAAAGGAGGGGGGGATAAATCAAGAGTCATTTGTGCAGCTGTCACTTCCTATCTCGGCGACTGCAGGTTTCTCCAAGAAGGGCGGAGTGTGTTGCGTGGGGGGTGGGGTTGTGCGTCGGCGGGCACGTACGCCGCCGTCTTTTCCAATGAGCCCGATGACAGGAGACTTGCAACGTCGCTCCAATCTTATCCATGCAAACAGATGTGTGGTGGGAGGAGAGGGTGGGGGGGGGGCAACAGTCAGGGAAGGAAATCAAAGGGCCACTAGATGTGCCTTGCTGACATAAATGTTCTGCGCAATGTTAGGAACGATAGTTGTTAGGGGGGGAAAGGTACGTACGTAAAACATTTTTGAACTTTCTCAAAAAGAAGCCATCGCGACGTGATCTGATAAGGGCCAGCGATGCGGACGTATTTGTGCCCCCGCGGATGCGCGAGCAAGCTGAAAGCGCCGAGATGCCTCTCGCTGTTTCTGGAGTGTGTGCGTCTCCACGGAAAAAGCAGATAGAAGGAACGCGGGATACGTTTTGGGAGCGAGCATGCAGGTATGAATGTGGGGGTGGGTGGGGGGCGGAGGGGGACTGGAATGTTTCCGTCTCGGTATGTTTATTCTTATCAAAAGAAGTGAATCCCAAATGATGTCATGCTGTTTGTACCACGGTGGAAGTTGTGCGCCGGCTCACATCGTCGGGAAATAAGAACGCAGATGTTGACGGATTTGCGGTCATTTTGATTATTTGTATTATTTAAAAACAAAAATAATTGTCAAAAGATGACCAATGTGCGGTTTTGGCGAGTCGCGGGCGATCGCGGCCTTTGCGCTTCTTCTTGACTGTGAGTGGAGACGACGCGGTGGAATTGCTCAACCACGTTCGCTTATGCTAATTTCGCAGCTCTGGGGAATTGGGCCAGCTTGTTCTATTAGCTCGGGGCAACGTCGGACACGCCGAAGATCTGTGGGGCGCCAGCTGCCGGATACTCAATTCTTTTAACCCGCGCTCTCCGGCGAGGCGATTAGAGGTGAGGCTCACGCCGAGGGCGCCTCCTCGGGGCAGCGCGTCACAACAAAATCATGCCGATGCCGTTGATCAACCACCTTCAAGTAACAACGTGTATTTCTCACCTAAAGCTCAGAATTTTAGCCGATTGAAAACCAGATTCAAGTCTTCAATTTTTCTAACCCCCGAAAGGCACTGCAGCAACGAATGCAAATGGGATTGAAAAAAAAAAGATTTGCACGCCCACACATCACGACTGCGCGATCGATCGATCGGATCGCGTGGGGGGAGCTGCGGGCTAATCGCCCTCGGCGGGAGTCGACGCGCTCAAAATCCATCGGACACTTTGACTCCGAGTCCATCTGCCGCCGTTTCGCCTCACGTGTCGGGGAGAGCCGACGACCTCTGACTTCTTTTTGGATTCCGTGTGAGATGATTATGCGCGTGAACGTTTTGCACATCAAGCCTCCAAAGTCGGACGCCTGGGGTTGCGCCCACTCACCCCCCCCCCCTTTGCACGCCATTGAAAAGTATTTAAAACAAACAGATCATCATCATCATCACAAAAGCTAGTCAGGCATTTGTCGTAATTCTGATTCCAGTCAGGAAGGCCAAATCTTTTTGTGCAACTTTTCCTCCCGCGTTACCTTTTGCCGCTAGTCTCCGAGGGCGCGAGTGAAACTCAGTTCAAGAGTTTGCTTTCGAGGGGTTTCTTTCTGCCCCCTCCAAGGAAGTACAAAGCGGCGAAAAAATATGCCGGCGGAATTTAATCTGGATCAAGCGAAGCCGACAGCTCCCGTAATGGATGTGGGATTTCCCGGCGGCACGCCGGCGCCATCCTGCAAGCACAATACCGAATCGAATCCCTCTTCACTAATTGTTAGCGGGTTAGCTTGCCGAAGCTCAGGGTGGAGGATGCGAAGAAATCATCGAGATTTTTCGTTGAATGTCATGGGAATGGAGATATTTGGGGTCAGGTCGCCGAAAGAAAACCGCATCGGGCCGCTCGCGTGGAAAATTTGATCGATCGTGTTTTGGTCAAGCGGCATTTGTCTCGTCAGGCAAAGTTATTCTCGGTTCCAAGTTAGCAACTGGGCAATGACATTGAGACATTCTTTGTACAAAACACACCGGCTGTAAATCTCGCATGCTGCCGTAAATCCTCCAAAGGTGGCGCAGGTTAAAATGTACGATTGTACCTTGGCGTCAACTGGTGTATTCGTGCAAACGATTGCGCGCTCGCCTCCGCACTCGTATGCAGGCGGGCGGGCGGGCGGGCGTTTGTGGGTGAAAGCAGCCGCCGGCTTAGTTCGGAGACCTCGCTGGTTTTCGGCGTTCGGCTTCTGCTCGCATGCAATTTCTCCTCGTTCTCCGTCGGAGCTACAAAGCCGACTCGGCAATTTTTGCGCCTCCGCCGGTCGTAGAAAAGCTGCAAGAGACACAAGATGAGATCCAGAGTCGCTTTAATTTCTTCCGCGTGTGTATAAATGCGAGGCGATTGGAATTGGACGGCTTTGAAGGTCGTATCAGAGCCGGTCGCCCCTTTCACGCCCGCCGTAAAATGCTCCATTTTCTGCTCATTTTTCGATTTGCCCGCTCTTTACGAGTGGCGATCAGCATGCGAGGGGATGGCCAAGTCTTTCTTTTCCACCTCCGCCGCCCCTGGCGCTCCGACTTGCTTCAGTTTCACTCCGCCAGCTTTTTGTCTCCGTTCGCCTTCGTCCTTGTGCATGCGTCGACTTCTTTTGACATGAAAGCAGACGGCAATTTCTTTATTGGATGCAAGGCCAACCGTCCCTTCGACGCGTCTTTCTCGGAGGAAAACCCCCCCGCCCCAGAGAGTTCAAAGGCGGCGACTGAAAGAAGAGCTTCCGTGAAGAAATCCCGGAGAGTTTTTCAGAGAGAGTTCTCCAAACATTTGGGCGGGCGCTTGAAAAGAGAGCAAACGTCTTCGGAGGGTCTTCGGGGACCGGCCGCCCCGCTGCGGGACCACCTGGGAACAGACGCCGCTGTTAATTGCCGGGATTTGGGGATTTTTAAAGCTAATATTACATTTCACAAGTTGGCTGGCAAAAAAAAAAAAAGGGGGAAAGACTTTTGGATTTTCCAAAGTCACACCGACGCCTTCGTAATTGGCGTCGAAGAAGGTGCTGCCGTTTTGAGTCCACGTGGGCTCAGCGGTTCACTCTTTGATGCCCGTGTGTGGAATTATTTTATGCTAATTGGATGACACACCCAATGACTAATTCGGGTCATTCATTCATTTTTTTAACAGAAAAAAACCCCTTTCTGGCCCAGTGTCATACCTTCTTCCTGGTCTCAAGCGCTCGCGGTCAAACGGTCGTCTGCTGGACCGGGGAGCGCCCTCGCCGCGCCTTTTCCACGACTGGCGGACAAACGGCTCGTTATTCGCCAACGTTTTCTTCTTCATCTGCACAAAGATCGGGGAAGACGATCAGATCGCCGCCTCAACATTTTGAGGCACGGCCGGGATCCGTTCCAAACCCGGTTTTTGGACGTGCGCTGAAAAAAGCCTTGTCATGCGCTAAACCTCGACGCTACTTTCTGTTAGCCTGCCCGTGACGCCTTGTTAGCATTAAGCTAGGTGACTTTGATTCTGCAAAATAATACAGTTGTCCGTCCGGTAAACGGTGAGCGGGTCTGAAAAACGCCCCCCCCCCCCTTGCGAGATCAACGAGGGTTCACTCGACGAGGTGTTGCCGACGCACCTTGCGAGGGCGTCGTCAATCGGTGCCCCGGTTGAAGCGCTCCAGCACGGTGGCGTTGGTCCTCTCGAAGAGCCACTGCTGGCTGAGCAAAGACGGGTCGCACGAGTTCATGAAGACGCGGCGCTCGCCGGGGCTGCCGTCCGCGCAGCTGTTGCTCACCGGGTGGTACAAGCTCTTATCCTGAGCGTTCATGTCAATCAATCAATCAATCAATCGAGACAAACCGTACGAGTCCGCGCTTGTTCCTCACTACGGCAGATGGACTCGTCGCGCACCTTTCGGTAGCGCCACAGCTGGTTCCCCTTCATGCCGTGGCAGTCGTAGAGGGTGACGAAGCTTCTGTGGGAGACGGCGTCGAGGCAGACCTTCCTGGTGTGCACCGGGTCGCCCACGCGAATGTCCTCGCGCCAACCCAGCGTTAGCACCTGCGCGCCCAAAGCCAACGTAGCAGCGGCGGCGGCGGCGGCAAACGCGCAAGCGGCATTTGGGCAGACATGCATCGGCGTGAGGAGCCCACCTGGCCGTGACTCCAGGCCACGTCGCCGCGGCTTTTGGCGCAGTTCTCCAGGCGCACGGGGCTGCCCGACACAAAGTGTTTGACCTCCATGCACATGCCGCTGCCCACGTTGCGGATCTGCGGACGATCGGACGCGGCGAGTCAGTCGGCGGAATAAATCCTACAATGAGGATGGTTGTCGGTCTTCGCAATACAGATGTGACGACAACCCTCGTATTAGCTTATCGTATCGATTACATGAAAAATAGAGGCCCTTGAGGACCGCCCCCCCCCCAGGCCACCTGCCACACAGTCTAAATTTCAACCCCCCCGCAGAGTCGCATTTTCCCCGCGCTTGCATCCGCTTTCATCACTCTCCCGCGTTTCCGCCACCGTTCTGCTTTGCCAGTGCCGCCGGGCGCATTCGCATCGAACTCCGAGAGTGAGCGTCACGTTTACCTCGCCCCAGGCGGCGGCGGGGGGCTCCACGGGCGGGTAGTGCTCGGGCAGATCCCAGGCCACCTCGCTCATGAACCACTTGAAGTCGTTGCACGCCAGGCGGCTGCGCAGCTCCTTCTGCGCCGTCATGTCGCCCGCCGACAAGTGGCGGTACTCGGGCCGCCGCCGGTACACGTACTCGGCGTACTCGTCCATCCACACCTCGGCCACGCGCTTCAGGTTCTGGGAGAGGAGGCGAAAACGGGCCGGTTGTGCGGCTTCGCCCGGCGAAACGCTCGCGCGCGCGGCGCGAAGCCTTACCTTGGCTAAGCTGATCCCGCCGGGGACCTTGTAGGGGACGTACTTCCTGTAGATGTGCCCCACCCGGGAGCACGGGATGTCCTCCATGCGCCCGCCGCACATCCACAACTGCCGAGAGAGCATTCGGCTTGTTAGCGGACGTTTGGGGTCTTCTGAAGAAGGGTTCAGTCCTGGCTTAGGGTTTCAAATGACCGTTTCAAGCCTAGTGTCGCATTTCAGATTTGAGCCTGCAAGTAGCAAGAAGGAAGTTCCGGGGAAGGATATTTGCTTTTCAAAACTGGGTTAAGGTTTTCGGTCCGGGGTCGGGTTTCAGTTTTAAGTATGTGTTTGGGTTTCAAAATAGGGTTTCGAGTCAGGGTTATGGTTAAGACGGAAATTAGGGTTTCAAATGAAGGAATCTAGCCCGGGTCATGATTTGAATTTATTCATTCATTCATTCATCTTCCGAACCGCTTGATCCTCACTAGGTTCGCGGGGGGTGCTGGAGCCCATCCCAGCTGTCTTCGGGCAGTAGGCGGGGGACACCCTGAATCGGTTGCCAGCCAATCGCAGGGCACACAGAGACGAACAACAATCCACGCTCACACTCGCACCTAGGGACAATTTAGAGCGCTCAATCAGCCTGCCATGCATGTCTTTGGAATGTGGGAGGAAACCGGAGCACCCAGAGAAAACCCACGCAAGCCCGGGGAGAACATGCAAACTCCACACAGGGAGGCCGGAGCTGGAATCGAACCCGGTACCTCTGCACTGTGAAGCCGACGTGCTAACCACTGGACTACCGTTTTTTATTTTTTTTTTTTTTTCGGCTTTCACGTCTATGCAAAGGTTTCAGTTTATAGTTTGGGTTCCAAATTCGGGTTTCAAGTCTGGTTTCTTGTTTCTGGTCACGGGTTGGGTGTCAAATTCAGATTAGGATTTCAATTTATCATTTGGATTTTGAATGAGAGTTTTCAAGCCAGGCTGCAAATGGGATTTCGGCATGAGCAGTCGCGGCGTGGCTGTGTTAACATTGGCACACACACACACACACACACACACACACACACACACACACACACACACACACACACACACACACACACACACACACACACACACACACACACACTAGTGCATGAATAAAAGATGTAGCTGGAAGACAAACTCTGGGCTCAGAAAGCGGACTCGGTCTCTAGTCTCTGGTTGCGCTTGCATGTATAAATAAAACATCAAGTTTGTGCGATGTCCAATCACTTCCTGTGCTATTTGACTCACAGTAAAAATAATAACAATAGCACGGCAGCTGGCAGCGGGTCGCGAACGGCCATCAATCGCCTCCGGTTGTCGGCCGCCCGCGCGCCCTCGCCTGAAACGGCGCACGCGTCCGTATGGGTGGGAACAGAGGCGCGATGTCGGCCGCCGCCAAGCGATGAAAAGAAATAAATAAATAAATAAATAAAAATAACGTCAACAATATTGTGAACTATTTCTCCGCCGAGAGATGACTGTTTCATTGGGTGGCCATGGAGATGAGCCTCAGGGGCCGTTACAAACATCATGAACAACTCTTCAAAAAGAATTCCAGTTGAGGTTTACTGTCAAAGCAAAAAATAAAACATTGAACAGAACTTTGCCATCCAAAAGTCCCCAAGCTGAAATGCTAACCCACAATAAAAAAATAAAAAAAATGTCACCAGTGAGCTAATGGAACTAGCGTCAACATTTGAGCAGTGGCCATTTCAACACACATGACACAAGTACTACACTGCCCCCTGGTGGACACGCCACGCACAACTTAAGGAGTAGCACAATGTCAATGGGCAGTGAAGCATGGAATCACGACGCACAGTTCCTTAAAATCTACTTGATTATGATTTTACTGTCTAGTACAATACAGCCGAGTGCTATTTTTGATTTAGAAACATGTTTGAAAAAAAATATACTGGTGCTTTTTTGGGGCAGCGGAATGGATTCATGGCATTTGTGTGCCGACTATTTGCTGACGGATGCTATCGCGAGCGGTTCGCCGGCCGAGTATCCCGCATGCATGTCCGGCCGGCTTCAAGTCGTGATGTTATCTGGCGGTGTGAGCGCGTAAGGCTCGGCGTTCTCATCGCCGGCATGCAGGCAAAATGAAAGAGCGGCGCGCGGCTGCGTGTGGAGCCAGCGACCGCGTCGCGGGGTTTGTCGGGATTAGCGCAAGAGTCTGTTAATCTTCTCACCTCAGGAGAACGTTTGCGCCAAGCCTATCGGCTGATGGGGATCTTCATTAAAAAAAAAAAAAAAAGGGCAAGCCAAATTGAATATCGCTGGGCCAGATTTAAGAATTACGCGGCCGCCGCTAGCCACACGTTAGCGCTTGAACAAATTGGTGACTCATTCTTTCCTGGGCTTGGCTTTTAACTGTGAAGCGGCCGATAATCACTCCGACGTCGAGGTGGCGTGGCCTTGGATTTTACCTTGAACGAGATCTCGTACTGCTCTCCTCCCCAGATCTCCAGCCCCGCGTCGTAGCCTCCCAGCTCCCAGAACCACTTCCTGTCCACGGCGAACAGCCCGCCCGCCATCACCGGGGACCTGCGACACACAAATGCCCAAGTTACACACAAACTCACGCGCACGGCCATAAGACGAGCTCACAGTACAACCACAAGCAGCGATTACTCACACACAGACTGCTCTGGAGCGAGCATGCCGAAAAAGCCGCACTCCGGCGAAAGATCTTCAAACGGCGTTGAGCGTGCCAGTGCGATGTTTATGGGGGAGCGACTGTCGCATTTAGATAGGAAGCCGCTTTGAAGAAGCAATTAACCCGCCGCGGCTTGTGCGAGTCGTACACCTTGTTAGCGGCGCGAGTTCTCCCGCGCGCTATTGTTTTGGCCCGACTCGCTACACCCGAGACGCACAAACGAGCCAAGCAGGTGCTCCCGCGACTTCACTTCAAAGTCAGGCAAACTTCCTTCGTCGCCCCCAGCTCAACTTGACGCGTTTCGCCTGGACGCCCGATTTCAAACCGTACAGTAAAGTGCTTGAAAGAAGGGTTTGGATTTCAAATGAGGATTTCAGCTCGGGTTTGATAGCCGCTTTGTCAGACCGATACGAGTGCGGGTATTCACTCTTTTGAGTACTCATCGATACCAAGTACCGATACTTGTAATGCTATGGATATGTCACAATTCATTTGTGAACAAAAGACCTTTCGTTCTGACGCCCATGATGACTCGGCGCGCAGGATAGCGCCAACTACTGCCGAGGAGGACTTACATGATGTCAGATTTTTAAATTATTATCTTTTTTTTTTTTTACCTTAAGTAAGCACCCGATACCTTAAAACAGGGCCGGTGTCAAGACCCGCCCATTCCTAATTTGAAGCATATTTTCACATTTGAAACTTGGGTTTGATTCTTCGATGAGGATTTGAAACTGCAAATTACGTTTTTCAAATTCTGATTGTGAGCTCGCGTGGATGCAGTTTCCGCAAACCGGAAAAAGCCAAATGTCAAGCTTCGCACTTGCTCGTCTCTGTGTTGTTCACGATCGGTTATCGTGCGCATCCCCGGTAAACACAGACGGGCAGAACATCCTTCAAACCCCCCCCACAGGCAGTTGCCATGGTTACCAGCGTTTCATCAGGTGGGCATCGGCATCATCCGGCACGTACTCCGGCTCGGGCCAAAGCGGTCCCCGAGGAGGCTCATTTAAAGGCACGAGCTGGCGCCGACAATCGGCCGGCGGGGTCCCCGCGGCCCCCGGCGCGCTGATGACAAAGTGACGTTCCGATTAGCCCGCTCGCGGCGCTCGTAGTCACTCGAGCCCGACTTACGTTTTGGCTGACTGATGACAGCGCAGCGTTCATGACGACGACTGCGGTCGTTATTTCCATTTGCGTTCATCCTGTCGGAGCAATTAGTTTCGAATCCAGACGGATCGTTTTCTGCAATTTCTGCGTGCATTCCGATTCATTTTTTTTCAAGATGGGGTTTAGCTTTCAAGTCCATTTTTTTTTAAGGCTGTTTAAGGGTTTGAAATGCGTCCACTAAATGCAAAATATTCATCAAGTGAGCGGAAGATTTCTTTACGTGCTTTGCCCGCGCGGACACATTGTGTCAATCAGAAGTCGATGTTTTTCTCTTTGAACACCGACAGCGGCCGCACTGTGCGCCTGCTGCAATGTCAGCCAACCTCCCCCCCTCGGGACTTATTTCCCGGCCGCCAATAGGACAGAAAAGGCAACGTTTTTTTATCAGAGTGACCTTGTCTCGTTGTCAGCCGGCGTCCGACGTTTGCGCCGGGGCAACGAAAGCTGTCACACTGTCTGCTTTTCAGCTTCAGATAATCACACACACACACACACACACACCTCCCCAGAAGTCGTGCCTCAAAAGAGCACATTTGAAAGGTTATCTATCGTGGGCGCCGTTTTTTCCGATTCAATTTCATACGAAAGGCGTCACTCACTCAAAGGGCTCGCTGGGGTCGTCCTTCTGCAGCCGGGCGGGGATGGGGATGCGCTTGTAGTACATCTCCCAGTCGAAGGCCCCGCGCATGGCGTCGCCCGCTTGCGCGTCGTAGCCAAAATTGTCGTGGTCGATCACGTCGATCATCGGGCACACGACGGTCTTCCGGTTCTGGGCGATTCGGTCTGAGAGGACGACAACGCCGAAAAATGTACTTGCCAGGCCAGAGAACAAGTTCAAACGAAATCCAGCAACAAGGGGCTGCACACACACACACACAACGTTGTGGGACGACCCCGTGCTCAGAATCGACCGCAACATGGGGGTCCGTGCAACAGGGCGGAAACGGGCCCCGCAATCAACCAACCGGGCCTTCCGTTCCTCACCGAGTAGCGGCGGCAGCCAGTTGACGTTGGCCTCGCAGTGCGAGTCCAGGAAGGTGATGACCTGGGCCTTGGCGGCGCTGGCGCCCAGCAGCCGGGTCCGGATCAGACCCTCCCTCTTCTTGGTCCTCAGGATGCGCACTTTGGGCAGGCGCTCCACGTACTCCTCCAACGCTGCCTTCAAGTGCTCTGCGGGAGAAGGAAAGAAAGGATGGAGGGTGATTTTGACCGTTTTGGGTCATTCCATGCCACGCGTGGACAAACGTGATGAATCGGTGTTCTGAGTCGTGATCTCAAATCAGATCACCCTGCATACCGCCGTCCAGAAATGTTGAACTTTTTTCACTCAGTTTCTTTTCTACATTTAAAAAACGCGCAACAACTGCCTTCAGGTCGAACTTTGGACAGCAGTGTTCCACGCTATAAAAAGTGACATTGCCATGAAGGACAGGAGGGCTTGGCAGGGTCGAAGCTGTAAGGGGGGCTATAAATCAAAGCAGGAAAAAAAAAAGAGCATTAAAGAAAGCCTGAGTGGCAAATTAATTCTCTCATGAGACGAGACTTTGGAAAAGGAGGGTGGGGGGGGGGGCCAAGATCAGCAGGTTTAATTGTGATTGGTTCATTTTCCCTTGGAAATAAATTGGAAGACGGCTCGGTGTTTACCCAACACAAGGAGACGATTAATCACGCTAATGAGCGCGCGGAAAACGGCGGCAAACACATTAGTCTCTATTAGAAAGCCGCTCGGCGGACGCGGCGGGTCACTGAGCATCTCGAATGGCCCAGGAAAGGAGAAAGGCGGCCGCTCGGAAGGGGAGACGAGTCCATTTGCGGGGGAATCAAGTAGAAGTGGTTGACCCAAAGCCCGTCGAGCTGCGAGAACCAAAACAGCAGCACCTCCAGAGGCGGGCACGGAGTGGACAAAAAAACCCCCCCAAAAAACAAGAAATACAGTTTTGACTTGCTGTAAGGGGTGTGGCCTAATGAGTGACATCACGGGGTTGGCGGTTCACTGATGTAATTAACTCCACGCCGATCCGCGCTCCTTGCGAGAGCTTTCATTTCGTATTTGTGCCTTTTGACTTTTTGTCCCGATCAAAAGACTCAACGACAACTCCGAGGCACCGAGGATAAGAACGACTGCTGCAACTTGACGCCGACGATGGCGTCGAGGGCTGAAGCGGCGGGTGTTGCTCAGCGCGCGTAAACTATCTCGCCCCCTCCGCAAAGACATTCCGATCGATCGGCGCTCGCCGACATCGGCTCGGCGTCTCTCCCGAAGGCGCTGTCGCTCAATTATCTGCTTTTGTCACGTCGCGTCGCACGCCGACCTCCCGCCTTTGCCGTCACACTGCGCCGAGCGCCATTACCGCATTATCCAAGCCACGCACGCGATGTTCTGGCACAGGCTGATGAATAAACATGCGCGTTGTTGTCGTTTTGTTTTGGGGTTTTTGGCTGCAGCTGTTTCGCCCGCCCTTCCGCCGCTAAATGATCATTTCCGATCGCCGCAGCCGGTGTGGCTGAGGGCCGGTTTGAGAGGCTCTTGACAGCAGCCCCACACACACACACACACACATTCCTAATTAATCTGTCTTGGAGGTGGAAATCAGTTCATCAAATGCTGATTGGGTCATTTACAGCGCTTGAGGAACGACGTGCTTTCTATGCCGACCGGGTCAATACCTCGATGAAACGATCATCGTAATTAGCGGTTTCCACTGTCAGTTCAAAGGTTTCAATTGCCTGCAAACAGCAGTTGCGCCGCGATGAGGAAAAAGCAAGAGAAGGGAAGACGGGAGGGGGCAAATGCAAGGAAAGCGGTCAGATGTTGAGACAAAGGCAGTGCGGTCGATGAAGTCGCACGGACGTGGAGTCATGGGAGCTTCGACGTCTTTTCTCACGGTTTCCGGGTGTACTTTTGGACACGTTGCGCGCGTCGTTCATCGCCAAGTGCGTATCTATTCAACGTGGCGCGCTGCACAGATGAGCTCGCCCATGATGGAGGCGTGCCACGGGCAGATTGATGGCCCAATCGCTTCCCCTCGCGATGTTCCGCGTCCGCCGTCTCGCTTTCATCCCCAAGCTTACAAAATAAGCGGCGCCCGGACGCACCGGGGCGCAGCGTTGACAAATTGGAACGTCGCACGCTCGTCCTGGTGTCAAAAGGGCCGACGTCGACGCGGGCGACTCGGTCGCTTTCGCCGCGCTCGGCGCGGGAGGCGGAGGACACTAATTGAGGCTGAGATGTGCTCGTCAGACGCCTGGCAGGCGCCAAAGCGCGCGTTCTCCAATGCCTCTCGACTTTTTGAAGACGTGTAAAAAATGTTTTGTGCAGAAACAGCAACATTGTTTAATCAATCTGGGTTGCAACATGTTTTAGATACTGTGTTGAATATTTGGATATATATATATATATATATATATATATATAATATATTTTATAATTATTTTATTTTATATATATATATATATATATATATAAATAAAATAATATAATATATATATATATATATATATTTATATTTTATTATATTATCTTATTATTATTTTATTATATAGATAATAAAATAATTATAATATATATTTTATATTTTATTATATATATATATATATATAAAACATAAAATAATATATATATAATATATTTTATAATTATTTTATTTTATATATATAATATAAAATAATTATAATATATATATATATATATAATTATTGTATTTTATATATATAAAAATATATATATATATATATATATTTTTTTCCAGTTTTTTTTTTGGGGGCGGGGTGTTTTCCACCAGATTTCTGGACAAAGTGAAATTCCCCAAATTCCCCAGCTCAACCTCCTGCAAAATTGACTGGAAAACCGCAACAGAGTCGCTCAAGTCTCACTGCTGGTCTCATTTTTTTCTCACTTGTTGGCCGTGGGGATTCAAGGTAAAACTAAAATGGGGGGGGGGGTTCTAAGAAAAGCGCCTGTCTGAGTGATAAGGTGAGAGCAAATGTGACTGTACCTACTTGAAGACTCAATTAAACGGCAACCGCGCTCGGTTCGCGGGGAGGTCACCATGGCAACAGGCTCGACGTGGACCCACGCCACCGTCTGCGGAGTGGAAGAGGCGCGGCAATTTCTATCTTTTGTCTGAGAGTTTTGCAGAGCGAGCCACCCGGCGGCCGGTGGCCGATTTTTCTGATTTCCTTTCATAAGAGCCGACGTTCAAGTATGTCGTGAATCGAGGCGGAATCTCAGGGGGGAAAGTGGGGCCAGCGGTGAGCGAGCAACACGGCTTGTCCTCCTCCACCTCCTCGCACATTCTCTCCTATTAGTCGTGTTTGCCGTGTCGTGTGGCGCACCGCAGATTCCTCCTCCGCGATGAAACACTTTTCTCCTCCATAATCCATAAAGGCACCGGCAGCCTATTTATGCGGGAGGCCTTTGACGAGAAAGGAACATTGATTTGTGTGGCATTCCGCACAGGAACACTTCAGCCTTATACCGCGCCTTCCTCCTCCATTCCGACCCCCCCCACCCCTCCTCCTTCACCACCACCGACATTCCTCAGGCAGTCTCTCATCCGCAGAGAAGCATCGATTGAAGCTCGCGTTTCGCTTGGGTATCTGAGGCTTAATTACAGTTGGAATGAAATCTAATCAAAGGCCAGCGGCCCTGAGAGGGAAGATCACAGTCGACAGCCCGCAGGGGTTCAAGTCGCAACAATGGAGCTCGCTAGTGCTGTGGCGTCCCACCTGGCCTCCATGTTTTGTTTTGTTTTTTTTTACTGTCAAGAATGAAACGCAAGTATCTTGATTTTTTTCCCCCTCCCAACCCCCCCCAACAAAAACAAGTCAACTTTGCGTCTTTGATCAAAACAAAACAAAAATATATAAATCGGAGCATCACATTGGGCGGCGACAAAAGGTAAATCAGATTTGACAGTTTTTTTTTTAACAGTACACGACTAAAGCAATTGTATTTGTTTCAATTAAAAAAATAGAGTTTTTGGTTTGGTTCAAAAGAAAAAAAAGTCCCATTTGGAGACACATGCTTTTCATTGGAGAAGCATGACATGTAATTACCATTCGATGTGGGCTCATGAAAAACTGGCATGTCCAGGTTTTGATTTTTCTTAAAAAAAGAAAAAAACTTCCCAAAAATATGTTCTGCAGGTATTAGCTACGAAAACCCCCCCAAAAATCACATTGAGAGATGCACGCTTGCTACTGGACAGCAATGATTTTTATTGTTTTACCAAAATATACATACACACCCCTGACGGTGTCAGAGCATTTACGTCCAAATTTTGATTAATTGTTTTTTTGTGTGTGGGGGGGGGGGGGTTCTGAAACATTACAAAAGCTAAATTTCATTTTATTGCAGCAACAACACAGCCGGTGAAAACCAGGCATGTCTAGATGATGCTCAAAACTATTTTTTGGTGTGTGTTTTGTTTGGAAAGACTTTTTTTTTGTAAACCACAGACGGGCGTGCCCAATCCATTTTTCATAAAAAATACTTGGGCGATACATGCTTTTCAGCGAGATGTAAAAACTTGCTTAATGACGTGAGAACGAGCCAAAGCGCTTCTTGTTCATGAGGCGTTGCTCACATGAGCTGGAGCCTCATGCCGTCTTTTAATGGCACGTTTGCTTTACCTAAATCCAGCGCGTCAATTCAAGCATGGAGGACTCGTGACGGCACTCAAGTTGTAGGACTCCAAACGAGACGACAATAGCGCCAAAAGTATTTGGTGTGAGATTACAGCCCCTCCCCCAAAACAACCGCAACGTTGTCATTTGAGCAAAGCGCGTATCTAACCCCGCTTAGCCTGCCGTCGTCGCCTCCCGCCGTACAGTTGCACGCGTCGCTCTTTCTCGGGAGCGGCAGGAGGGTTTTCATTTCAGCCTGTGATTTGCGTCCAATGAGTCTGAGGCGGCGGAACATCTCATTACCACGGCGACGGGAGGCAAACAACATCCGTCGGTGAGGGATCGTGACGGACATCGTTAATCGACAGGGAGGTGTGGGGGGGGGTGTACCAAGATCGGCGCACCTTTGTCGCTGAAGTCGTCCACCAGGATGACCTCGGCGATGAGCTGCGGAGGCGAGCGGTTGAGGACGCTGTGGACGGTCCTCAGCAGCGACGACCAGCCCTCGTTGTGGAACGGGATGATGATGCTGGTGCTGGGCAGCTTCTCGGCGTACAGCTTCCGCTTGCAGCTACAAGCACACGCAGACATCAGCTTAATTGCAATTGATTGTCGGCGGATTTGTAGTTTAGTTTTGGGTCGAATGCCGAAGGGCGCGTCCGTCCGTCTCCTTGCGCGCTTCTCAACTGATTCAGCCCGTCGAGGGCTGTTCAAAAATTCAGGACGCTAATTGCCACAACGAGCCGCGCCGCGGTCCGAAACAGACCTGCAGCGTCTGAAATTTCCTCGGCATCCGGCGAGAAATGCAAAATGCGAGCGTTGCCAAAAATTGCGCGTTATTTAGAGCTTTCAAATTTCGAGCTTGATTTGATTTGTTCAATTGCAAAAGTTTGATATGGACAAAAGTTGAGGAGCGGTCGCCCTACGACCATCTGTCGAGTGTCAACGGCGCACTTATTGAACACGGAAGGGCTTCCTGCTGGTGGCCCGCATTCCAATGTGGACCGCCAGGGGACAGAACGGAGTCGTGACGGACGGGCGAGCGCTCGCTACGGCGAATCCCGACAAGTGGCGGTGCCACAGGGGACGCCGGCATGCGTCTGTTGGCATTCAGTAAGTCTGCGCACTACAATTAAAGCACGGCCAATGAGTCAGTCCCGCGTTGGGGGGGCGCCAGCGGCGCGCCGATCAAACAGCCGCCGCGCGAAGGGAGTCGGGGGGGGGGCCGTCGGGCGTGTCTGCGTCGTGGTTGTAATTGTAACGCTGAGTTTCCGACAGAGTCAGATGAGAGTCATTTCAGGTCAAGGTAGGCAGGCCGGCGTTTTGGAAGCGGCGGTATCATCGCGCGGCGGCAGCCCTTCGAGAGAAGATGGCGGCGAGGAGGAATTGGAATCTGTTTTTCAGGAAAAGGTTAAGCGTCCGGGGACGGGCTTTTGAGATTGCGAGCATGGCGGAATGTTTACGAATCGATTTACAAGGACCCAGTGGGGAAACGGTCGCTTTGCGCCGGCATTTGCGGCGGCGCGAAAGGAGCCAGCAGCATCGAATTCAGCGGGGAAAAAGGGGAGAGCCGTACCCTTGCAAAATGAGTGAATGCGTGAACAGTGCGTCACGCACGCTTCCGATGACTTTCGTCTTTAAGACAGATGATCTCAACGGACGCCTCACGTGTACGAGGGAGCGTCCGGGTTCAGCACGCATCTCGTCACAGATGCTGCTCTGACAGCCAGTGAAGGCCGAATGCTTCGAACCGGTTCATAGCCGCCGCCGCTTTGTGAAGCTCAGGTCACGTTTCTTCGGCTCGCCAACATTTCTCAACGGATGCCACGCCGCGCGGAGAGTCACATAACAGGCGCGACCTCGTCGATCCGTCTTGTCTCATCAACGCGGCCGCTCCATCTCGAAATACGCCTACGCAGAAATGAGGTCTTCCCGACATGTCATTTTTCAAGGACTAAAAGTTCAGCGGCGGTGGTGTTGGTTGACGAAAAAAAGGGGGAAAAAGTGCACATCAATCCTTGAGCTCATCCCCTTTGAAAGGAGATGTGAATAGAAATAAGGAAGATTGCCCTCAGTAGATTCCTCCGGTCGCTTCTTCTCTCAGCTTCCGAACGGCGAGCTTTTCTCCCACACGGAGGTCTCCGGATTTGACGGGAATATTCCGGCGAGGTGAGCGACGCGACTTACTTTGGGTGGCGGATGTCCGGAAGGGAGCGGTTGAGCGAGATGCGGTCGCTGACGTAGATGTTGAAGCCGTTCTCCCTGTAGGCCGGGTCGGCCCGGTCGGCCTCGGATATGGCGAAAGGTTTTCCCTGTTCGCCGTTTCCTGAAAAGGGAGAACGCGTAAAGCGGTGGTCTCAAACATGCGGGCCGCGGGCCAACCGCGGCCCCCTGGATGATAATTTGCGGCCCACATCTTAATATGAAAGATTAATATTAGTGCGGGCCGCAAGATTGATTTGAATGACTCTTGTTGTGTGAACAAACCAATCACGGTGAGGTATCCTATATTGAGTTTGAGACCCCTGCGTTAAAGGATCGCGTGAGCTGCGGTTGAATTCACGATGATTGTTATCGTTCCTTTCGAGCGGCGCGTCCCAAATAAAATGGCGCTCCGTTTGCCTCTCGTCAACTCGCTCAAAAGGCGGCGGCGGGGTGCGCGCGGCGGACTGTTGGGCCAGTCAGAAGACTTCATCAAATTACACGGAGGCGCCGCGTTCCATTAAGCGGGCGCGATCTGTCGGCTTTACCGCTGGTGGGCCAGGCGGGCGAGATCGACTCCTCTAATTGACGTTTTGTCTCGCGCCGCGTGGACGGACGGATCGCGTTTACCTCCGACTGATACGAAAACATGAAAGCGCCGTACATCCGCTTCCGATTGGGGCTCGTTGAGGTCAAATTCCTTCAGCGCGACTTGATCAAAGTACACCGCCTTGCGATTCTCCTCAAATGGCTGCTACAAACCAAAATGGCTGACTTCCGGACCTGCGTCCGGGAGACCTCTCAATTACAATCCACATCTCCGCCGAGTTCTTTGTCAGGCTGGAAAACGGCTGCATAAGGCTCGTTACTTCAATCCTTCAAATAGGTGCTAATGAGGTTTTCTTTTTTTTTTTTTTATAAGATCATAAATAAAAGCCTCCACCCCCGCGGCGCCATTTTCTCCAACAATTGCTCAGCATCAGTGTTTATCCATCATCGCGGTCCCTGTGGTGACGTTGGGTTTCTCATTTACAACAACTGCAAGAGCTCGACCGCGCTCGCGCTCGCTTGGCGGCCAAACACTTTTCATCTCTTTAACAAATCAGCCGTCGGTTTAATTTGGCACGGAGAAGGGGAACGTGGCTTTCGCGGGGAAGACGAGAAAACAACATCGGTGCCGATGGTCTCGACCGTTGGGTTTGAATCGACTCGGCACACACGATGCATTCTCTCAATAATTTGTTTTTTTTTTGGGGGTTGTCTTGAGCAATGGAGAGAATAGCTACCCGTACATCCACAACATCAAAACAGGAGCTCAGAACATTCAGAGAGCGCATTTTTGGTGCCCCCCGCCCCCCGACATACACACACACTCACCAACTCGAGCGGCGTCCCTTCGCATGGCATCGTAGTCGTGCCAGTCGGTCCGTCGCACGCCGTCTTGCCCAATCTGGGCGACCTTCCTCACCTGGTTCAGCCCCTGCGGGTGGAAAGACACATCGCCGACGTGGTCGGTTACCCGATTTGTTTGCTGGGGGCTAGCGTGATAATCAAGGTCATTTTTTTAAAATGGTTGAACTTTTGCGCCTTGGCGACTTTAGGCTTGAATATGTAGGTTGATTTTTCTTTCTTTTTCTACTGCCCCCGGTGGCCAAGTGGAGCACACCATAAGGAGCAGCACAATGTCAATGTCATGCACAAACTGTCTAATCATTTTCATTTGATGCAATTATTATGCTCATACCGTATGCGTTCATAAAATGCAACAATGCTATTTTTCCTTGTTAAAAATTTTTGGGGGGGTGTTTTTTTTTGGGAGCTCAAACCCATTTTTCGAGTTTCCTTTCATGTCAATGGGGAAGGCTGATTTGAGAGATCGATTGTTGGTTTTTTTTTGGGTCGAGTGTGGTCGCAGAATGAATCAAACTCAAGACTTTTCCAATTTCACCCCAAAAACAATTCAAATACTTGATTGGAGCAGTTATTTTGATTGAGCGTTGATGATGTTATTCAAAATGAGGAAGTGGGTGGCCTGACGCATTGTTTCACCGGCTAAACAACTTGGGCTGCATGCGCCTCTCTTACACTTGACAGAAGAGACGACGTGTAAGTTGAGGTTCAAATACGATCATGCGTCTTTGCCGTCGAGTGGAACACATTATCACAAGTGGAGGGACCGACGATGGCAAAGTCAAAATGGACCACAACATTTTCACTTTAAAATTTTAACTTTACATTACATTACCCCTTTTTTCTGGAGTTGCGGCAGTTTTATTTGCGTCACACTGAAATATGTGCCGCGTGACATTTTCGCGATGCTCGAGCCCTGTAGATGACACGTCATGTTTATTATGACTATTTTCATCGTGCCGTACGAGGATATGTAACTTTATTTAGATAACGATATGGCTTTGTTTTTCCTTGCATTGGCATAGCATTTTTTTGGGCTCACATCTTTAATTTGTTTGACATTTTTCTTGTAATATTCCGCCTTTAATCTCAACTCCCTTCCGTGACGTTTTCGCAATTGCCGTCATATCAAATTACGACTTTCGCGGTACCGTGTTTGGATTTTTTTTTGCAATGTTCCGATACTTTGCTATACTGTGGTGATTTTGTGCCGATGTTCCGTTCCAGCTTGACGCTCACGACGGCAACGTGACAACGTGGCTCAATTGGCCGGCTCTCGCATCACAGCCTCCTTTTGCGTGCGTTGCTGCCAGCAAAAGCCATTTTGTTGAGGACCTCGCCAAATCCCACATAAAGAGAGATAAGACCACCGCATCCCGTTCATTCTCTCAACACCCCGCCGGGGTCGATACTTCCCTCTTTCAGCTTCCTCCCCGCCACCTACTGAGAGATAGCAGTCGCTTGTTGGTTCCACCCCTCCTACTCGCGTTCTCAGCGCTTCCTCGTCTGCTGCTAAGCCCGCATTGAACACCCCCCCGGGCCCCCTTTCCCACTCCTCAAGAGATGCAATTACCTCGCCACCTCTGCTCGCTTTTGGTCAGCCACTTCTCGCACCAGCGAGTCAATCAGGACCAAAAACTTATTTGGGTGTCTTTCAAGGGCCATCCAATGTACTGAATCAAAACACAAATGCACAGAAAACGGCTGCTGAGGTTACAGCTGCGGCAATGTGATATATTTGTTTTTTTTTTGTTTGTTTTTGTTTACTGATTGAACTGATGAACTGGATACAATGTGCTTTTTGCATGTTTATTAAACACAATAACGTGCATGTGGGATACAGGTCTCGTTTTGGTTCACTTCCTCACAGAATTGTTGTTTGATTCATCGTTGCAGCCTTACAGTGTAAACTCAAAATGCAAACACCCCAAAAATGGACAAACTCAGGATGAAAATTTGGGCGGCGAAAATGTGCCGCAAAACATGTGCAAAAACTTCAAACCATGCATGAGGCAACAGTATCAGTTGTCAGTGCTGAAATTAATAACGTCAAAAGTCCAAATGTAAAGACACCAAACGTTCTAAAAACAACATTGGAGGGATAATTTGCCTCAAAAATCAGACAAAAACATCACGTCACATTTCCAATCGACAATTTGCCACAAAGAAAAATAGTGTTGATGTTGACGGGTAATACTGTACTCACGCACGCAGTGGAAACTCAAAATTTGAACACCTCTAACAGTCATACATTTTTCGCAAATTGACCACATTTTTGTGCAAAAAAAATTCTCAACAAGATAAGACAGTATTGATCATTACTACTCTACTGCCATTGTAGAACAGTAGGACCACAAAATTTGGGCGAGAAAGAATAGCCTCTGAAGTCACACAAAAACTTCGACCCCCAAAAATATTTATCTCGATGTTGATCCGCTTGGCTACACTTCACGGTGACAAACGGAGGACTCCCATCGCGACGCGCCACCATTCACGTTTTGTTCAACGCCACCACAGACAAATTAAGAACAAAACGCGCGTCTCCGCTTTGTTTGGCTGATCCCAATGGGTTGGTACGACTTCAGAGGAGTAGCTAGCAAAAAAAAAAATCAATACACTAATCCCATTCAGCCTTTTCACACATAAGTCTTGTTAGAGCCGTTTGTAGCGCACATTTGCTTCCCCTTGTTGGTTTGCGTCTGCTTCGCTCGGAGATGACACGGCGAGCGCGGGAAAGCAGCCGAGCGAGATCAGAGCGGATTAAATGCGACGAGACGAGGCCTGATATGCCAGATGAAATAGAATGCAGAGGAACTACATTCATAAGATGTGTTGCCCCCGGGGAAGAGGGTAGGGGGAGGGGGGGGGCGCTTACCCCCCCGTAGCAGTCTTCCATCTGAATTTGGATTTCTTTTTTGGTGTTTTGTGTTTAACATCTTAGCGGCAGAACAGGAGAAGCACCGACCGACCGAGGGAGTGTTGATGTCGGTCGGCCAAGACCGAGCCAAAACCACGCCCGTTGCTTCCAAAGATTGTTAACGGTACCTTCAAATTGCAGCACTCCCACATTTTTACAATTAAGAAAGTGGACGTTGGGTTATATGGTTGCGTCACGTTGTTAGGTGACGCCGCGTTGCGTTATGCTGCTACGTTGCACTGTTTTGCTGTTACGTTGCATCGCTACGTTGCATTGTTCCATGATGCTGTTATGTTACGTTGCGCTTTTTCATGATGTTCTGTCGACGCAATTATATCACGCGAGTTACGCCAAGTTGCGTTAAGTTGCGACAGAGCACTGTTACGTTACGCTGGTGTGTCATGCTGTTACATTATACTGTTACGTCCCTTTGTGCTTGTCATGTTATCCTCCAGCATTATTGCGCCCTGTTCCATTGCGTGTTTTTACATTGCGGTGACCCATTATGTGGTTACATTGCACAGTTACCGTAAATTCCGGACTATAAGCCGCTACTTTTTTTCTCAAACTTTCAACCCTGCGGCTTATACAGTGATGCGGCCAATTTGTGTAATTTTTCTAACGGCCGCCAGGGGCGCTCCCGTAGAAAAGGTAAGATTAAGACCGGTCTTTATGACACTGTTTAATTCCGACACTGAGGACGGCGACTTCGATGGCTTCAGTTCACAGGAGGAAGATGAAGACGGCTCACCGTGATTTTTACAAGTACCGGTATGTTCTTTTACCAGACCTGTTATACTGTGTTGCTATTCTGTTGCTAGCGTGTTGTTAGCATGTTGCTACAGTTTTACTGCCATGTCACAGGCACCGTTTGGGAAGGAAGTTAGATTATTATTATTGTTAAGTTATATGATTAAAACTTTGAAAACTCTCTCTGTGTACCGTCTTTCTTTGTAAATATGTTTACATGTTTTAATGTGGGCACATGCGGCTTATATACAGGTGCGGCTTGTGTATGTACAAAATTGGTTTTCCTCTAAAAATGGAGTGGGTGCGGCTTATAATCAGGTGCGCTCTATAGTGCGGAAATTACGGTACATCGTTACGTTGCCTTGCCTCTGGTTCAAAGTATTTCATTTCCAAATGTTGGTGCATTTTCACTGGTGCTATGCTAGGCTGTTGCTATGTGGTGACGTTACGATACGCTGCCTTGGGAACAGAAATAGTCCAATCCGGTCCAACATGTAAACGGAGTGTTTCATTTTTTCTGTAAAAGCCCATCCAACTATTGTCTGCCATTAGTTGACAAAAGAGAAGTTTCTGTGGAGTTAAAAAAAAAAAATTAAAAATGTAACCGCCGGATCTAAATTAAAGTAGCAAATGCCATTGTGTGAAAATAATTAAAAAGCCCAGATTTCAGTTAACTTTGGGAATCCCCGCGAGTCCTTAATAAAGAAAAAAAAATGAAGCTCATTTACGAGTAGCTGCCAATTGATAAATGGATCAATTCTGCCGTGATGGCATATCACGCAATTAGCTATTAAGGCTGTTAAAAATCACCGGGGA
Source organism: Hippocampus mohnikei (assembly GCA_026261675.1). Lineage (NCBI taxonomy): Eukaryota > Metazoa > Chordata > Actinopteri > Syngnathiformes > Syngnathidae > Hippocampus > Hippocampus mohnikei. The sequence continues at coordinate 1,430,038 of JAKGUB010000347.1, read as the reverse complement.
GCAGAGAAGCAAGCTATAGCGGGAGAAGATGATGGAAAAAAGTTAATGAAATTGGTTCCACATGTGTCGACTTTCAATAAAAATGAGATGTGTGCCGTTTAAAAGGTTATTAGGGAGAAGGTCACGCGCAACTCTCAGTTGGAAGGACGTTAATAAACTGCACTTTTTGGGTGGCATTTCCATTTTCATTGTTTGTCATTAAACACAGACGGGACTCAATAACTCAACTGTTAAACAGCAGTCAGTAAATGACTAAAGGAATGATTGCTTTTGTGTTAAAAAATAAGTACATCAAAAATAACTTGCTAACTCTAATATTTTGTCTCCAGCTTCTCGTGACGGGGGAATCATTTCAAAATATGAGGAGCAGCACATTGTAATCCAAGACCACTGCAAAGTGCAACCACAATATGTATCCATCTATTGTTTTGGAACACTTTCCTCATCATTTTACCCAACGTGCTTGAAAAACAGCTGGGATAAGCTCGACTTATCAAAAATGGACAGAAATGATTTGCTATTCCACTTCTCTCACCAGATGTCGGGCAGGATTGATTTGAATTCACAAATGAATAGACAACCATTTTTTCCTCAAGTCTGGTGGAAAATGGATGCATGGGGCCCACTTCTCCAGCCCCAAGATAGACAGTTATAGGGCTCAAGTCATCAAAAATGGATGTCAAAGATTTGACATCGCACTTCTCTTGACAGAAGTCAGCCAGGATAGGCTCGACGTGCGAGCCTTTATGAGTCCAAGTGCTGTGGAATATGCCAAATCACGGCAAATCACTCTCGCTTCGTCATGGGAATCGGGTTGTACTGGAGTATTAGATACCTCGTTTCTCTCACCAAATGCCAGTCAGGACAGACGGAAATGGTTTGACCCACTTTGATACATGATGGATGGCTGGATAACAGCCCAGGCTACACTCCATTTCTCTTGCCATAATGATACTATGCTCAGCTCCAGGTATCCAAAATGCAAGTAAATGAGGAAATCAATAACATCAAAAAAGGTGGAAGTTTTCTCCGAGGTCCTCGCATTGGCTCACGTTATGGGGTACCTAATATTTCGACCAGTGGGTGAAAATGTTACCGAACTTGAGCCCGAGTTGAGGTTCCAAATCTCCCGAGCCTGGTTCAGAACCACGGAGAGCCCCTCCGGCTCAGCACACCAACCACACAAAGCGTCACCCGGCGGTGAGAAAGTAGAATACCCGCGCCACGCACCGCCTCCGCCGACTCACCTGCGTCTGCTGGCCGCCGCCGGGTCCGTCCGCCGGTCTGTCGAACACCCGGTCCCGGTACAAGGACCACAGGCCGACGTTGGGGAGGAAGAGGAGAGCCGCGATGAGCAGCCCCGCGAACTGCAGCAGCCTCTTCTCCTTCCGCCTCATCGCTCCGGGAGAAGAACAACAAGCCGAAGGAACGCAGCGGCAGCGGCCGTGCGGAAGTGAACAAGCCCCGGCTGTCTGGCTGGCTACTGTTCTCCCCTCGCGCTCCTCCTTCTCCTCCGCAGCCAACTTTCACACTGCCAGCCAGACGCCGACGCGCAGCGATTTCAAAGTAATGTGCATTCGGAAGCAAACGTCACTTCTGATAGCGCTTTTCACAATAACAGCATTTATTACAAAATTATTTTAAAACGAACAGTACTCTGTTACCTCTCTAAGAACTGCATCCGGTGCCCAGTACGACATCTGTGATTACTTTTCGCTTGTCGTCTGTATATGACGTCACATTGTGCGCCGTTTTCTTTTGTAGGGATCGTATAATTACTGAACGTCTCGCATGTTATATTACATATTATATTTACTACGATCATGTTAAAAATGTATTTTGCCCCCAAAGTTAAGGCTTGGATGGCTAAAATGACCTTCGGGTTACATGATACAGCGCTACAGCGCCACCTGTTGCTGTGGCATGACAGCATACATTTCTTTGTTTTTTTAAAACATTGTTTTGGGTAAAAAAATAATAATAATTTTATATATATATGAATTATAACAGCAACCAAATTTGAAGAGGTTTTCTCTCATATTTTATTTTTAAAAGTCACTAAATTAACACATTACCCACCTCTGTATCTCTCTCTCATCCCTGGCTTTGCCATGCCTTTCAAAAAAGAAATTATTTATTTATTTATTTTTCTTATTTTAATGCGAAGGATCCTCACAGCTCTTGCGCCGGTTTACTACTGCTCAGTCACGCTTGATGCCATTAAATTAAAGTAGGCTGAGCACAAGTACGATGTGTACAACGAGGAATTCATACAAGCCAAAGACAGTCAATCAATCAATCAGTCATTCTCGCATCAAGTCAATAATGGTTTCCTCTTTTTTTTTTTTCATTATTTCCTTCCCAAGCCTGCAGTCATAAATCCCAGAGCCCCGTTCACGGACTCATCCATAATTCATGCCGATGGAGACACTGAACCGATTGAATTGTCACAACCGGGCGGGCCGGCGATAAAGCTTTTCTCCCCGCTGGCCGTCCAGAGGTCCGGATTAGCCGGAGTGAGGTGTTGGCCGGCGTGCGTGTTGCGCGTGAGCGGTTGATTGCCTCGGATTTGGAAGGGCCCTCGATTATGAATGTAGATAAGTAAGCGTGTCAGAGGGGGCAAATGGGCTGCCGCTTGGGACAATGATGGATCATTCCAGGGCGTTTACTGGGGGCGAGAGGTCAAGTTTTCAGCCTTGCCATACAAAGTGTAGGGCACAACCCCAATTATTTAACTTCTAATGAATGCATCAATCTGAGTGTTTACATTCCTCAACTTTAGATGATATTCAGTATTTTCTCCGAGGCGTGTGATTAGGGAAAGGCATTTAATAATGGGAGGCTGGAAGTGACTTGACAGTAGCAGGCGTCTGATAGCCTACACTCCTCTTCAAGCGGCGTCAGATAGCATCTACTGTGTTTGAGGTGCGGCATTAGTTACTCAAGTAGACGCACTGGTAATGAATGGGGGTGTGGCGTTTAGAAGAGCACTAGACCCTATTTAAGCGGCGCCTGATTAGTCCTTAATTGTACGTCAACTTTACAGATGCCACCTCCACATCTTCACTGCGGTGAAGATGTCCAGAGTGACAGACGGTGGAAAAAGGAAAAGTGTTTACTTGAGATGAGGTGCTGATTTATTTCCGCAAACAATGTACCCACTGATAAATTGTAGCTATTAGAGCGGAGGTCACTGTTTGAGCAGCATCTAATGAGCCTTTGATTGCCAACGATGCTCTGCAGGCACTGTGTGTGGCGGCGAGGATGTCCAGGGCGACACGCGGTGGAGAAAGGGAAGCGTTTATTCTAGAAAGGTATTGATTTATTCCAGTGGATGTATTTTCGGATCAATTGGAGAGCCTGCTAATTAGAGCATTTACAGAAAGCTTCGTCTTTAATCGCTCGACAGTTGCCAGCTCTACTTTCCTGGCAATGTGAGTAAAAAAAAAGGTTGATTTCATTATGTCAGAATTTCCAACATGCCTCTTTTTTGCATCAACTTACCAGTTTGAAATGCAAACTCGAGCCAATTATCTCACGCCGCGTCGCCTTTTCGCCTGACTCGTCACGCCTTCAAACGACGAGACGAAAATCCAAATTGAAGTCATTTCATCGCTCAGCATCGGTCAAATGGCAATCAAGGGTTTGCGTACAAGTGGGAAAATGTGACATCACGGTGAAAATTGAACGATAAACCGGTAGCCCCAATACTAACATGCCCCACCGCCCTTTGGGATGCCGCCGTGTGTTTTTGAATCAAGCCGAATGGCCATTCGCCGAGCATTACCGCTGGCTCTCTTCCGCCGCAGATGAAGCAGGTAAATGGGGCCTCATGACGAGCCGGCGGCCAGCACACCTTCCTGCCAGTGGACGCCATACTGCGCGTTTCCCTCCGGCTTCCGACTCATTACGCGCCAAATTGCGACCTGAGCAGCAACTGGCGCTGGGGCTTTTATTACCATCGTTATTATGTTCATGACTTTTAGCTCTAAATGCTCCAAACACTTACGATTCGTGCGCTCGTGTGTGTGTGTGTGTGTGTGTGTGTGTGTGTGTGTGTGTGTGTGTGGCTTGCAAACTGAAGGCAATGTTTGACACTGCAGCCCAGTTTAATATTTGCTTATGGGTACATTCCAGAATCGGAGGAACGTTTCTGTCCGAGAGCCCATGTGTAAAATATAGACACATACTGTAATTATAAAAAGTGCCTCTGAAATATTCGTTAAAATATCAAATAACTGGTGAGCATCCCATATAGTGGCTTCTCCCCCCCCCCCGACTACCAACTTAATATTAAAACAAGTTTTAAATCTGCTTCTTTAAAATATGATTTTATTGACATGTCTTAATGTCACTGTGAAGACATTTTGTTTCATCGCAGTAGCAATTGCACGCTGACGTTGTAGCTGAACATACACGCAACCAGTTAGCCAACAACAGCAAAAAAATTTAAAAAAGTGAGCGACTAGACTCGGCTGGAATGTCATCATCAAGCGAAGCTTTTCGTATGCACGTCAATGTTTTCAGCAGCGCCGGAGGGGCGTCACTGTTACTCATAACATCCGAAAAAGACACATTCATATCAAAGCTACGTTTGTTTTTGAGCAGTTAGCGTGACGGCCGACACGGCTAGCTTGTATTTTTGAGCACAAAAAACCCAAAACAAAGCTGAAACATTCGCATTGATTTGCAACCGCGTGGCGGTAATTCGAATAATGTTGAAATAAAATGTACGTTTATTTAATTGTAAAGGTTTTATTTGTCAAATTTTGAAGCTCACGACGAACGAAATAGAAAGCGTTGATGGTTGAACTGGATGAGTCAAATGGTGATGGTTGATGGCCTGTTTTTCCCAAAACAACAAACAGAAAAAAAAAAAAATCAAAAATAAATGGTCTGCTTTTCAATAATGCTTGAATTGTCCTCCAGAATGACCCACATAGGTGCACAAATGACACCATTAGTCAACCGGTTCGGCGACAACTGCGCATTTATTACGGCGTACATACAGACTCAAAGGAAACACCGGGCGTCCATTTGGGCGGTGATAAAGCGCAGCCTGGCCGCCGTTCCGTGGGAAATTTATGCGTGAAAGTGCCCTTTCGTCATGCCGCCAAAGGTCGACGAGTGGTAATTCACCAGAAGAATGACACTTTCGCACGGCAAATCGGCCATGACTGGTGTGCTGAGTGGAAGGGGAATTTGCTTTATGGCTCCGCGCTCATCCGACACTTGCTATCCCTTTTTCTGTCTGGCTGAATATGCGGCAATCGTTCACGCAGGAGGAGGAGGACAATGAAGGCGCCCGGTAAGTGTCATGTTCAAAATAAAACTAGAACTCCGCCGAGGCCAAATGGAAAAAAAAATAAAAATATAAATCGTCCCATTGACTCCATTCGCGAAAATTGAGGAGGACTCTGAAAATGTCTGCTAGCCTCCACTACGTTTCGTGGAACTCTGAAATGAAGCTTTTTGCGTAATCCTACGAGCTAGCGCTACTACTAACGAACTTAGGTAACTCAATCACTCTTGCTCTGTCCATTTTTTTGCAAAACGGCAGGCAAGTGTATGCACACGAGAACACACTCCGACTCTCGTCTCTCAGGGGGAAATATCGAGGGACCAAATTGCTTCTCTCTGGAAGTACCTCACCCCTCAAAATGAAATGCATACAATCATCATTTCGAACTATTCGCTAGCCGTCCCCCCCCACCCTACCGCTTTAGCATTAAAGTCACAGAGACGGAGGGGGGGGGGGGATCCTCCTCCGTCGATCAATATGGAAAACGATCGCTTTCGTGGCCCAAAGAAAACCGCCGGGGGAAATGAATGCATAAAAAGGGAAGATGGAGTGTGCGGCGGGGAGAAAAATCCCTCATTCATGAATTCATTTGGAGCAGATCGTCCCGTGCCCGAGTGCCTCATATTTCCGCCTAATGGGCTTCCATGCAGATGAGCTTCAGTCAAAGTGACGTGAAGGCGACGGAGGTGTAAGACGCACTAAATCATGGCACTCCAGTAAAAAAAAAATAAATAAAAAATAATGCTTTTACCGGGAGGGAATTGCGCTCCATTAAAAATGAAGCACATGCGTCAAAACGCCATTAAAAAGCAGGAGGAAATTGATTTGAAATGTCGTTTGCATTAAGATATCTCAGGTCCCAATTTGTCAGCCGGGGAATAACTGTAATCGACTAAGAAACAAGAGCGTCGAGGAAGACGTATCGATCCGAAAGCCATTTTCCTTGAAAGGGCTTCGCCGCCTGGCTAAATACTGGACAATGATTTCCTGCTTGTGCCTTTCAGAGTCGCGATAAAACTGTTCGAAGAAACGGAATATTCTACAATGGCCACTGCGCCGCAATCCGAGCGTGCCGTTCACTTCCTACGGACAAAAGTGAAGGCAAGATTGAGCAGTTTGAAATGTTTCCAAAGAAAACGTATGGAAAAATCTTCGTTCGCCTGACCTCAAACCGATAGAGCGGGATTTTCATTCGGTGAGGACAAAAGTGAAGTCGGTCACCGGAGCTGACCTCACAGTGAGACCCGAAAGACTCGAGACTTTTTAAAGGCGAAGGAATGGATGGCTCGGTCGTCTGATCTTAACCCAAGCGAGCCTTTTTGTCGCTTACTCAAGACAAAAGTGAAGGCAGCGAGACCTGCCAACCGAAGACTTTCTGAAGGCAAACCCGTGTTGTATTCTTCATTGGCTAAATCGCTCACCTAATCACAATCGGTATTTCACTTAAGACAAAAGTACGATTCACAAACTCAAGACTTTCCGAAGACAAACAGACGGAATATTCTGCTTTTTACTTAAGATGAAAATAAAGGCAGTAAGACCCACAACATTTTGAAGGCAAAATAACGGGCTATTTTCCTTTTTTCTCCCCCTCCCACGCATTCGTTTCTCTTTTTGCCTTGAGTCACGATGGAGTCGACCTCTGGGTTCTTTCGCTTCGGTTGCATTCATCGTCTCTTGACCGGTTTTCCAGGTACGTGCTGTACTGTCCTTTCGTGTGTGTGTGTGTGTGTGTGTCTGACCTGACCAATGTGGACGTTGTGGGAACGGAGCAGCCGCCCCCGCACCTGGGCCACGTGGAGGCGGAGCAAGGCTGCGCCTGGATGGAGAGATGACAGAATGAATGAGCGATCGTTGGAAGCCAGGCCGCGGCGCTCGCTGCGTCAACATCAGCGCGACAACAAATCGCCTGAATAATGCAGCGATCAGGAAGCTGGGAATAACACGGGTGGGCCCTTAAAAAAAACAAAACAAAAGAAATCTTTTTTTGTTTTGTGCGGGAAAGACTGCAGCTGTTGGTTCCGCCACAATTTGATCCTGCGTTTTGGCAAAAGATCTAAAGTGGTACGGATGGGTCGTTAGCGGCCCCGGTGATGGGGCGGGAAACACGTTGACTGCTGTTGCCATGGTTACCGCCCACCGCCATACTCGACCCTGTCGGCTCATCGCCGTCTCATTTATTTATGTTCACAATCTCCACCGTCCGTTGCCGCAATCCTTGGGTGGGTGTCGGCGGTCGGCGCGTTCACTTCCGCTCGACCGCAGTTTGCGTTTCCGTTTCCCAGAAATCGTGACGGTTATTCGCCAGCTTATCGATCCAATCGTGGGCCATCTTCATGTTCCGTACACGTTGCCGCCAATTAACTGAGCGCGCATCCGGCGGTCAGCATGAACTCTTCCGCTAGACTGCGGCTTGCGTTTCTGTTGGGGAGCCGCTGACAATATTTGCCGGCTTCGCTTTTTGTCCAATCGTGGTCGCGAAGATGCCGACGTGATCGCCTTCGCTCGAGTTGGCAGACGTCTCGAGGAGACGTATAACCCCTTGTCGAACCCCGACAATCGCGGGATAAACAAACTAAACATGTCACCAAGCATTGCTGAAGATTAAACGGCAAATTGAATGTTCCGCTTCGATATATATACAAAAAAAAAAAACAACAACTACGGAGAATATGTAAGCTTATTTATCTCCTCTTTCTATCTCAAACCGCTAAGCCTATTTCCTGCGTATTAGCATATTGATGTGTGCGTGTTTTCCATGCCTCGCTTTCCACGGAGGAAATATTGGAAACGGAAAAAAGCAAAGCTCGACATCTCGGGTCCAAATCTAATCCCGGTGATTATTTTTGAAAGCCTGTCGACACATTGCCGTTATTTAGCCAATAAATAGACCGCGGCGCCGACAACGGAGAGGAACGTGTCCGCGTAACACCCCGAAAATGTGCCCGTAGCGCGGCGCGAAAGGCGCGTTCAACTGAGCTCTGCTTTACCGGGCCAAAGTCGCCCCTGTGACTCCGTAATAACGCGGCATCGACCAGCTTAGAAATGAAACTAATAAATTCTGTTATTGATGAGAGAATTATCAGCCGCCGTCCGTGCCCCTAATTGTTCTTTGGGCTCGAATCAATGAATGCCGCGTCTCATTTAGCCCGGCGGCGCGGCGAGGCCTCAGCGGGGAGATTCCATCACGTTTGACGTAGCATCTGGAAAGCTGAAGTTGTAACGGTAGAAAGAGCAGATCGCACGCAAGAGCCAATGACCTTCAATCCCAGGTACATCTTCAAATATTTTTAAAATTGTTTTTTTTCCCCACGTGATAGGGTTAAGAAGGGTCTGAAAATGGATGGCAATTAACGACTTAAATAGCCCTCATTAAAATAAATAACTAAATAAATAAATAAAAGCCACACCTTTAGAAAGTTGCGCCGTTGTTTTTTTTTAACCCTTGTGCAGTATCTGTCCCAAATTTGGACATTTTTGGACAGTCAGACAGTTGTACACACAGCCAGAGTGTGAAAAATAACCCCACGAAGCTGAAATTTTGCATAGGATGTCAAAAGGGGTCAATGTTCAAAATGACAGCAAGCTGGACATTTTTGAACATTGCAGTTGGTATATATGACATTGTAACATATTTAGAATACGGTGACAGTAGAAATCCCAAATTTGGCACATTGTCGCCCATTATAAAATCAAATTTTCAATAGACTGTAAACCTGGTGTTTTATCGTGCATTTTTCTCAATTTCTGCACAAATCACATCACCGGCGGCTCACCAATACTATCAAAGCTTGAGAATTGTGGTAGTGAGTTTTTACCTCACTTTCCACGAGATGGCGCTTGAGCCTAAGATATCATTTTCGTGCCGACTCTTTACGTCATTGAGAGTACTTCCAGTTCGTCATTTTCATTCGAATAAACGGTGTAGTTTGTTGCGAGAGGTCTATTTGCATCTATGTGTGTGGATATGATCGTATGTGCACGTCATATAGAACAGTACTGAGCAAAGACATCGAAGCAGTATTTTTCCGCCATTTTGTGCACATTTGAATGTGAGGTCGTACGCGTCTCTTGCAGAGACGTCACCCAGACAGACTCAACTTCCTGGTGTCACCTCTTAAGATGTCCCACCCGCGTATGTTGCACATAAATTACATTGGTTTGCACGTGCACGCTCGCTGAATATTTATTTTACTTTCAACCACTCGACATGTTCAGTGGCATCAGCACTATACATACATATATAGTTCTTATTTTTTACTTTGTATTTTTGCCCTCTATGGACAATAAAAGCGGTACTGTGCTATGACCAAAACTTAAAATGTATCTATATATATATAAAACATGAATTGGAATATTTCATATCACACAATTTTTATGTTTGTCTTTGATTTAAAGATGACAACATCCAAAAATCTACAAGAATTGTAGAAATTGTAAACACAAGGGTTTTAAATTAAAATATTGTACATCTTATGATTGATTAGTTGCAAGACATGCACTGCAATCTGAAAATGACTTATTATTATTATTTTAGTGTCCTCATTATTATTGTTGGAAACGATATACTTTTCAAGAGCAGCGTACTGTACGTACTCAAATAAAAAATCGACACGCTCTTCGGAATTTGATAACGACTCTTCATCAACATTTATGATGTTTCATTTAGTACGATTGTATCCACGGTGGTAATGGTCCGTATTTTTGAATAGAATTATTCGCCAGCGTAAAACTCAGCCTCCAAACAATATTGTGGCTTCTAATTTGCAAGGTGGCCAATTCAAACGCGCTCGAAAGACGATGACGAGCGGAGCCTCGTACAAAACCTCATCAATAAAGCGTTTTACGTGGCAGCAAACAACAGCGCACGAATGACGCGCCCCCCCATTAGGATGCGCGAGCGCGCACGCGTCTGGCCGTGACGGCCCAATTAAAGGTAATGCTCGCTGGCACACACTGGCTGCGAGGAATCGAGCAATAAAAGAGGAATCAGCCCCATCGCAGCCAGACAAATCTTGAAGTTGGCTCAAAGCTCGGCCAATGTTTTGCTTGTTTTTTTTTCAGCTCTTAACTGCTGCAGCCGCCAGGCCGAATTGAACACACTGTGGAAAAAAAATAAATACAGAAATGCCTCGCTCCAATAAATGACCATTAGAGAGAAATAAAAGAGACGAGGAAGTAACTGTAACAACAGCTGCTGAACAGGTCACTTTTGTGTTTTGGGTTTTACGAACAAATCCTCGTTTGAAATGTGGACCCGCGCCATAATTTGAAATGCTGATTTTCAACCCTAATGGACTGGAAATCCTGAGAAAGGCGAATCCCTCTGTATGAAACCTTAACCCTGGCTTGGATCCTGTTTTGCAATGCGAATTAAGATAAACAAGTCCCGCCCCTACTTTTAAACTCTTTTCCTTAACCGAGCCGCTAAACCAAACTTGAAACCCTATTTTGCAATGCACCCTAACCCATGTTTGAAACCTGAAGCCTTAATTTGCCCCGTTTGAACCCTTAAACCAAGTTTGATACCCTGTTTCGATATACTAAACCCAAGATAGAGGAGCAACCACTAATCGATGACGAATCAATTGTCAAATTTATCAATAATTATTTTTTGGTGGTTGATTCATCTTTTTTTTTTTTTTTCCAATTGAAAATTCAGCGTTTCAACGGCCAATATCTCCAATATCTGTTCCCCTCCATTTGTGTTGAAACTAAATGAGACATTTGCTTTTACTTTGGAAAACCATGATGGACGTTTATGCAAATTTTCAGACTATTTAGGGTCCAAAACCGTGACTTAATAACATTACCGGTAATTGATGTGTTCTGCACTGATAATTTGAAATCGGAATCCTGTTTTGGTACAAAGGACTTGAAACAAAAATACTTTTTGTAGATCCGATTCATCGATTAATTGACAGATTAATTGATTAATTGACAGATTAATCGATGATTAAAATAACGAAACTCGAACCAAAGCTGCTGCGTTTTTATGGGCTCACGTTGCAATTGCGTTTGCGAGTGCACGAAGCGACGTGCTCGCTAATGTCAATCACATTACCATTTTTAGCTCTGGTGCCGTTTTTTTTTTATATCGCAGAATAATGAATTGCTGTCGGCGCCCGCGCACGTTATTTTTCCGCATTCAGGCGGCAGAGTTCAACAGGTTTCATCTGACTCTTTCCCCCCCGCTGATAATTGTGTTTGTGCACCTGCGTGCGTCACGCTGCCTTTCATCGCCAACTGGCTAAATTATTCGAGTGAATTTGGCTTGATTAGCTCACCCGAATTATTCACTCGCACTTCCAGTTCCGCACGATACACTGAGCTGAATACCCGCGTGTGTGTACTGATTTGTCTTTTGTATTACGATATAAAAAAGACTCTCTTCGGTGTACTGTGGAAATTAGCGGTGTCGAACTATTATCGAGTGACTGGTAGAAACGCTTTGTTGGGAAAATGACCTTAAAATGGCCTCTTCAAACATAAAATGGCAGACTTTGCGTGTCTTTTCAAATATGGATTCTTGAGACTTTTTGGTGTAGGTCTAAGCATGATTGACATCCCTACCAAATTGCATGTAGGCTTGACTCCACCCCGCCCAAAAATACATAAATAAAAAAAAATCACGGGAAATGACCGACTTGGAAACGGCTAAAGTGATGCAAAAATGGCCGCTGCAAACACAAATGGCAGACTTTCTGTGCCTTTTCAAAAATGGTTTCTTGAGCCTTTTTTTGGGAGGTCCAATCATGATTTACGTTCCAGAATAGCTGCTCCAAAGCAAAATGGCAGAGGACCTGCCATGGGTTCTTCGGATTTGTTTACGGGTCAATTCATTCTCATCATGCCTACCAAATTTGACAAATTCAAAAAATAATTTTCAAATGTCGACTCCACCGCCGGGTGGGTGATACGGAGTTGAAAATGGCCACTACTGTGTCTCCTCGAGACTTTTTGGTGGATCTGCTCATAATAGACGTGCCGGACAAATTTCATACTGCTAAGTGAATGTTTAAACTATCCACAGCTAGTTTGACAACGGCATACCGTTTGAATGTTAAATGAAGGGCAAAATGAGCAAAACAGGAAAGTTTGGGCGACATTCATTTTCTTGGAGAACTCTTCCGACAAGTATGTTTTTTTTGTTGAATTTATCTTAAGCGACTTCCAGGATTTGCAGAGGTTTTTTTTGTGTGTGCGTGTGTGTGTGTGTGTGTGTGCAATGAAAACAGAGATGACTGGCGACTCTCCTGTGGTTTGAGTCTGGCGCAGAGATGCTAATTGGTCCCTTTTCCCTTTTTATCTTGGGCTGCGCATTTGTTTGAATATGACGACAGAAACCTCGATCACGGCGGATTGGGAGGAAGGTTGAGAATATCGTGAGGAGGAGGAGGCAGGGGAGGACGATGATGATGCTGCTGCTGCTGCTTTTAGGAAGACAGACGGGCGGGCAGACAGACAAAACGTGCACATGCGGGGGAAGGAAAGTCAAGTCAAAAGTTGCGCATCAAGCCTTAGTTTGAGAGTTTAGATGAAGCGGTTTCCCTCATTTGAAATATACGTTTGCCATCGGGCTATTGCAGCGTTTTTCTCGTGAAATGACAACGCTCGCCACGTTTGCAAACACTCGTGAGCAACTTCTTTAAATATCAGGACATTTTTCACATGAAATTAATATTATGAGCTTTTTTTTTTTTTTAGGAGGGCAACTTTATGATGAGAATATTCCGCGGTAAATTTGCTAAAACTTTACTCTCTTAATACGACTTTTCTCGTAACGTTAAATGAAAAATAAAGAAAATAATTCATATTATTTGAACTGCTGTGAAGCCCTTCATTTCACCTGTGGTGCTCATTAAAGGATATCCTACTCGAAACGTAGCGTACAAAAGCTAATGCTCGGGCAACGCGCCACATGCTGCTTCATCAAGACAGACGTTATTATCTGATGACATGTAGCGGCACGCTCTGGTAAATTTCCATCCCCCATTTTTCTTCCGCAGGTCACGTGACTCGGCTTCCTTCCCACATTTGCATATCAGCGGTCCAAAGGGCGCCGCCGAGTCTAATAAAACGCAGATGGCGAGCGCAGTCAATAATTTTGATGAAAAAGCGGCGGAATTAGCTTTCCGTCTTCCCGGGTTATTGATTCCACCAAAAATAAAAAAAGGTGGGCTCATTTTTTTTTAATCGCAAGGAAAAGGACTTTAATATCAACCAATTCCCCTGCCGTGCACGAGGAATGAATACGCTGCTGTGGTATGCATATTTGCGTTGAGTTATTACAGTTTGTGGTTTTTAGTCGCATGTATTTTGTCGGAGGCATGAAATTGAAAAATAAACCTCTTTTGCATATAGGAATATACTTGATGATCACCTTTTATGGCAGGAAGAGGAGAAATTGCAGAGCAGATGCGCTTAAGGCAGTGAGCCACATGCTGCTTCACCAAGATCAGTGAATTGGGTAAATCACGTTGGCAGACTGGCGGTGCTGCCGAATACTTTTACCATCCTCGCTGTGACGGAGGAGGTATGCCAATGCATTGTGGTTAAATGTTGATAAAAACTACATGGCATGTATAATACACAGCAGTATCTTTGCTTTTTGTTGTTGTTGGTTGTTTTTGGGGGGGGGTTGCTTTGTGTTGCGAGAAAAAAATGGATTTATGAGACAGCTTCAAACACAATCAGTTTTGTAACTTGGAAATGAAGGCAAACACCATTTAAGGTCAGATTTTCCACACTGTAGTCCAACAGGGCTCCGTTTTAGGTCCACTGTTTTCTGATTCTACTAACTTATTGACACGAAATTTTCACCCGTTCGGGCAGAATAAGAGAATATAGAGATGAAGCACAGAACTGTTTGGAGTCGAGCAATTTGCTTTTTTGTTGATTGATGGAAGAAAGGGCTGCTTGACGTTTTATCAAAATGAAGTCTAGCTCGGTCGTAAATGAATTCCTTGAAGGACGCTCCAAAAATGTGTTCTCCTACCAACGCGACTGCTTTGATGGTAAAAATTGATTCCAAGGACATTAAAGTGAAACTCCCGTTGGCGTGCAAGTTTGTTTTCCAGGGAATTGTTTACCTCCGGGTAGCTGCGGCAACTACAAAGCAGCAGGCGGGCCCGATTAGGCAGGTGATAATTCGATCGAGCAGCTGTTCTGCATGATGGCTTTCCACCCAACCCCCACGGCAAAACTGCAGGAAAGAAAAAAAAAAAATCACAGAGAGAACATCAAACACACCGAGAGATGATGTGTGTGTGTGTGTGTGTGTGTGTGTGTGTGCACGTTTGCATCTTAGACTGTATTACAAAAAACAAAAAACAAAATTAAGTTTAGGTTGAAATTTTTGTTGGGAAAAAAAGTCATTCCTGAGCACACAATAATTGAGAACTATTTGCCACTCATGATCTGTAACAGGTCAGATTGGACTACTGTTTTTTTTTCCCCAATTGTATTTTTGAAAAGGCAAAGTATTGATATTATTGAATAATTTTGAAAATGTCATGAAATCACACACAATAATAAGTTACAATTTAGGTTGAAATATAGACCACAAATAATTTAGAACGTCGTCATTTTGTGAAAACAGTGTTCTTTTGAAAACTTCTTTTTTTTACTTTTGTATTTTCGGAACGACAATGGAATGTAGTTATCTCATCCCACAGATCGATTATTAAACTAAAAATGAAATGAGACCTCTTAAAGAGCTCAAGGAAAAAAAAATAATTGGCAGAATTTTCGTGGGAACTGTCTTCAACGATTTTTACTTTTGTATTTTTGACACTTGATCTCCAAAAAACGATTATTGTTTTTACTTGAAAAACATGAATTTAAATCATTGATAGAAAAGGATGCAATGCAGTGCTGTGCATCAATTTCATTTATAATTCTGTATTATTATTGGAATAGAAAAAAACGTTTTTCTTAATTAATCTTAAGAACTGCACATATTTGCAATTATGCTCCACTTTGACACGATCTCATTGATGAACACAATAAATCACAAGACCTGGTTTGAAAGTGCCACCTCGCAGATTTGTTCACAGTGTGATGTCATGTCAGTTTGTGCTCGCGTTTCACTTCGGCTAGCATGCTAGCTAATACGAGTCAGGAGTATAATTGCAAAAAGTGATTTGTTGTGTGCTGACTAATTGAACCAACGATGAACACAATTCTATGTACCATGGCTTCATGTTTGTGTACAAGGTGTTGATGCTGGACTGATTTTTCCTCCAAAGTGTCAAAAGGCGCTAGAAAAACTTTGCGCCGCTATCAAGATCCTCGAAAAAATAACTCCCTTGTGTTTGAAACGAAGGAATTAACGCGTCACTTTTTTTTCCCCCCCTTCAGGCACCGCCGCATGAAAAGTATCGCTGTGGCACCTGCTTCACTTTTGCCGCCACCTGCCATCCACAAGCACGCGCTGCGCTGCTGCGTCGCTCATGTGATTAATGTTCAAATCATGGCCGCCGGCATCTCTCGGCGTGTGACTGGCGAGCACCTGGAAAGAGAAACAAACAATGAGCTGTTGGAAAGAGAGGGGAAAAAAAAAAAGACCTGAAACGTTGTCGATCTCCGGAGTCTTTCCGCCGTCTCGCTCGCCGCCATCCATCACGTCACTTCTTCTTTTGCTTTCGTACGCTGATGTGGTTTTTTTTTTCTTTGCTGCAGATCGGGAGGAAAAAAAAAATCGTTTTTTTTGTAATTGAGAGAGAACACGTGAAGTGATTCGTGTGATTGCTCCTCATTGTTAATGTATTTATTTTTGTACGACGTGCGCACAACACAATCCAACAGGGGCCATTTGAGCTTGGACGAGTCGTTGGACGTCTCAATCAATTAAAATATTGTGCTAGATGTGTCATGTTTTGATTCTGGATTAGAGTAAGGCAAAAACAAACTAAAAAAAAAAAAGAAAAGAAAATGACTTAAGATATACAAATTGCTGGTTGGCAATCAGTTCCTTTGATAAAAACAAAATGAGTGAGTCGTCAAAGGGAATTTCACCATGTCTCTGCCTTGCCGAAAAAAAAAAAAAGCAATTTAACAACATGAAAAGATTTCGTCCTTGCTGTCCGATGTGGACGTAAAAAAAAATCAAACAAAGAGGCGCGCCGATCAAAGCTGGATCCACACAGTCTTGATTAAGTCTCAGCCGAACAATAAGACACGCCTGCAGTTCTTTCACAGGGGTACAGACGTCGTTTTTTTTAAGCTCGCTCCTTCATTCGAAAAAAAAAAAAGCTTCAATTGTTGAATATGCAATTACAGACTATGGCACACGCTCAGAATGCCATTGCTGTAATTATGTATTTTTTTCCACACCTAAGATGCTCCAAAGTGAATGCTATTATGTTGTTTTTCAGGAGTGCCAACACAAAATTGGGTGGAGATCTTAATCGCAAAAGGCTGCACGAATCCCCGAAACACGATAGGAAGTTAGCCATTTTGGATTGAAGCAACATTTGTTTGCGGTCACAAACTCCCACTAGGGAATTTGCCCCAAATGAGACCCAATCCAAGTTGAGCTAAATTGCGAAGCTTATTTGCCTATGTCGTCCAATGTGGGTGGAGCATAGCATCAAAGTTGGAAGAATCATTTCTGAACATTCTCCCTGAAAGGGTAATGAGGCTTTAATTAGTCATTCTGTTCCGATCTGTATTCATATTATTTGCGCTAGTATCATATTTGCGTGTGCCATTTTTTTTCAAACTTTATCAGGAAGGAAACTGCAAATTCAACTCACCAGAAGAGTACAGTTGTCTTGATTCAACTTTTGCGAATCACTTTGACCTGGATGATGTAAACACAATTTTTAGCAAGCACGTTGCTATTTTATCTTGATATTGTGACGCTAAGATAATGTCGATAATGTCGCTAATGCTTACCATATGTGTTCAGTATTTTTTCATGCATTTCTATAACACTGATCAATACTTTTTTTATTATACCAAACCATTTTCAGAATGGCGTATTTTACTTTAAATAGCACAATTGCCTCAGGAACATTTGACTCTCTCGGCAACTCACGTTAACCACTAATGGCGTCGAAGCTTCATCAGAGTGCGCGTGGAGTGAGTGCCTAATAAAGAAAATAGCTTTTGGTTCAATAAGTTCAATCAGTTGTTTGAACGTGGGTGCAAATTTGCGCGCCATTGTGTTTGCGCAAGCTGTTGCTCCCGCGCGCCTGCCATTTTCGCCCATCTGTAAAAGGCTCCCCAGTCAATCTGTTGCGTTTGCTGCCAAATGAGCAAGCGCGCATTGATGGTGTTTGCCGGCGACTGCTCCAAGTGACTAAAACAAAGGCGGCGAGGCAGATGAGACGCTCCTTTCATCCTCGCCAGGGTACATTTGGATTTCCAGGGGGTGATATTTTCCTCCCATTCAGATGGTTCGAGTCAAGCAACGATTTATTATTTTTAAAATAATGGATTCATGCAACGCGTATAACTAACATGACACTTCTGCAGCTGACAGTGACAGTTGAGGATTTCGCCGCTCTAAAATCTGCCAAAGGTGCATCAACAAAAACGATTTCACAAAAGCTGTGAATACTTACGATGGCATATGATTTATTTCAAAATATATATTTTTTAAACAATACTGTTTGTATTTAAATATATTGCATATCTTTGAGCATATTTGTATTTATTGGGGAATTACAGTGCGGCGGTCCCGCCAACCCTTTGCGAAATCATTCCATCCAACATGCCTGCAGTTTGTATAACTCCTTTACTGGCCGGTTGCCGTGACCCAAATATGACCGAACGTTACAGCTCATTCCGCGCTTTGGCAAACTCAAACATACTCAGACTGGCTCTCTGACAGTGAATTATGTAAATACGAGCGGATCCGCCAGCACCATTTGCATGGAGGCTTGAATAGTAACAGTTATTACATTGGTGTCATCCAAGTGTTATTTCTCACCTGTGTTAGAGAACACACGGTGGGAGGAGGAAGCGGAGGAGGAGGAAGCGGGTCAATGAATATTTCATGAGTTTCATTACTGCATATTTATCATGCCTTCTACCGTTCAGTCAATCCGTCGGCGTCTTTGCCACCGGGCCATCTTTTAAGCTGTGTGTGGCTGAACAATCACCTCTCGGTAGATGTGACACATATTAGGTGACGTGCGACGTGCCATGCGTGGCATCATGCACATGGCAGAAGCCATATACTGTACATGTGGTGCAGTGATCCATCCCTCACCACTTTGCGCTTTTTCTCTTCCCCAAATTAATTCTAAAAGTAAATAAATAAACAAGACAGCCATATCGGTCGCCGTATTGCGGAAAGACGCGTTGTTTCATGTTGATAAGCGAGAGGGAAGGTTTCCCCGCATGCCGAACAAAGAGCTGACGTGACTCCGAGGCTTTGTACATGCCTGTACTGTACTTTACGTGTCCGCTCAAACAAGGCGCGTGATTGGTCCCCGGGCGCCATATCGACCAACGAGAGCATGAGTGGATTTATTCCGTGAGCTGCTTGGCTGCGCATCATTCCCGCCTCACCCGGCATTTTCCCTCGTCTCGCATACGGTATCTTGTTGAAGCGATAACCTTTTGGGATAAATTAAGCTGCGCTCTAATCTCTTGGCCGAAGCAACGCGTTCCGGCTGGGTGGGAGAATTTAAGCCCGCTCGTCGGAGATGGGTCCATCAACGGAGACACATTGCTAAATTTTGATTTGGACTAATAAGAACACGAGATGAACGTCATAGTGTATTTCTCCAATTTATAAAAACTCAGCGACACCGTCAGCGCTTCCAGCAGAAGAGTCTGCATCAACACACGCCTCTTTGTCAATCTCAGAAGGCAATGTTGATGAATGTTAATTCCTGTACAGTATAAGGTTTTACAATTAAAGATTGAAGTAAATATGTGGACTGTTGTAATCTTTGTCTCAACTATGAATATTGTTTACACATTTAACATGTTGGTCCATACATACATATAAACAAAAATTCAGGCCAACAAATTAGGAGAGTAAACACACACGCGCGAGGGCACGAGTGAAATACAGTGCTCACAGCTTTTCGGCAAACGAAGGAAAATGTCATCAACCGTATCGTCTGTCGTCCTTTTGGCTCGTTTGCACCCTCTCTCCTTTTAGCGTCGACTACACAGCAAACAGAACAGAACAAACACGAGTTCATATAAATGTCATTTCAAGAAACGAATAGCTCATTTGCATACTTTTGCTTCCTTGTTTCCACACGCGCATACACTCACGCACACTCACACTCAAGCGGTGCTATTTCCAATCCAATCAATGTGCGTCGCTCACCTCTGTGACATCTGCAGGAAAAATTCAAATCCTTCAAATCTCGCCTTCCCCTATGTCTCGCCAGGCCTGGTGTGATGAATGATCTCTGGGGCCGATCAATTCTATTTAGATAAGCTCGCCTCCGGAGACGACAGGTCTGGGAAAGGAGGATGGATTTTCTTTTTTTCTTTTTTTAATTTATCTATTTATTTTGGGGAGTAAGTCAACACGGAGGCCCAAGGTTATTGTGATTTTGGCTCGGCTGCTCAAGAGCCAGGGTAGGCTTTTAACTTCAGGATGGACGGAAGTACTTTGCAGCAGCATTAGTCCATGTGGAAAAGTCATCCCTATAAATCTTTGAGACCGAGATTTTGCTTTGACTTTTTTTTGTAATTTGATTTTTCGAGCTATTAACAATTCGTGATGAAAATACACCTGGAATAGCCGGCAAAAGCACGTCATTTTTTAGAAGGGAGTGCGAAAAAGAACACTTTTAACATATGAGAGTACCATAACAAAACAAATTAATTTGCCGTTGTTTTCTTTCTTTGCCATGCCTCGTCCAGTCACATTTTACGACGAATCTACAGCCGTTAACATGAACGTTTTCCTTAACAGGCTAGCTCGGTTAGCTTAGCACTTCAACTGAGTCACCTTGAAATATTTCGTTCGTACTGCAGCAGTAACACGAAACGGAAAAAGTTGCTTATAGTCACATTATTTACTGTCATACTAAAAAAATACTACCAATGGTTAAAATACATCAACAGTCAGAGAAATAGAGAACGGTGAAGACCTGTTGGCCGTCCCAGTCATGTGCCCACATACCCCGTGATGCTTTGTGCCAACTCATGTCAGCCAACAAGGGAAGCGAAAGACAAGACGCCACTTTGTATGCTTCTCAATATCGTGTCGACATAAATTGACTTAGTGTGATAAATTTACGTGTCTAAAATTTTAAACTAGGGTAGTAGTTAGAATATAATATATTAGTTTTGGCATTGAACAGAGCTCCCATATGGTCTAGCGGTTAACGTTTCCTTGAATGGTTTGACTGCTATCGTGCTAAAAACTTGAAAGAGAGGAAGCGAGTCCCAGAGCGCTAACTATGAGCATAGAAGACTTGGAAGCGTCCCGTGTCTGGCTTCAAAAGTTCGCTGCGCGACATCAGCTGAGCAACGCTGTCATGTGTGGTGATCGAGGGGAGGTCAAGTCAGAGACAATGAGTGAGTCGAAAGAAAAGCAACCAGGTCTCTTACACGTCTCCTTTTGGAGCAAATAGTCCTAACTTTGTTATATTGTGTCATATACCTGTACTGCTTGCTGCAGTTTTTGGCCAACATATTGTTGCACTTTGTTGCTTGTGTTGTCAGATGTATGTTGCTCACATACTTGAACCTTCATACAGGACATATACCATAGTTGTTTCACCGTTCACATTAAAAAAAGCTTTTGTTCTGTTGATGTTTGGTATGGTCTGTCAACATATAATTTTTTTTATATGTACCGTATCTTGTCCTGACACGGCCCACCTGTCAAATTTAGAAATCAATGTGGCCCCCGAGCCAAAAAGTTTGCCCACCCCTGGTCTAGCGGTTAGGATTCCTGGTTTTCACCCAGGCGGCCCGGGTTCGACTCCCGGTATGGGAACTACCATTTTGATGCCGCCAAAGCAACAGTAGTCCTCATCCTTCTCGAAATTCAGAGCGACCTCTTGCGTATGGAAGATAAATGCACAAGGCTACCGTAATTAGAAACGAGGAAGTAACAATTGACAGTCCTTAGTTTTTCTTGGTAAATACAGTATTATCATTTTAAACATCAACATTCCAAGAAATTCACAATCTTCAATCGTCGGTGAGCTATTTTTAGATCAGCTACTCATGTGGTCCTTTGGGGTTACCTGGTGCCAACAAGCGTATCGTCGGTGACGCCTGCCTGACAACTTATTCGATATTGTGCAAAAATAAAAAATAAAAGCCGCAAAAATGCACGAAGCCCGTAAAAGTCTGGTAAAATTCCATGATGTATTTTACCAAAACACAAATGACGCCTAATGACACAGTGGGAAATCTGAGAATAACTTTACAGGGCAGTGAATGGTTTCACTTTTACAACTCACTCAAAAGAACAACAGGGGTGCTGTGCTCAGTGCTAAAATTCCACTGACAAAAGTATTTTTAAATACTGTACTTGAGGAGGAGTGAATAACATGGAACCCGGATGGCATTTTGCAAGGTGAATTACCATCTGAAGTGCACAGTGGAGTGAATGTGAATTACAGCCATATGAGAATTCAAGATCTGCATTTTTCGATACAAAACGGCACAGCTCCCCTCGGTGGTCGATTATTTTCACAACAATCGCTGAAGTCAATCGCCTTCAATTAAAAAAACAAACATTTTTTTCTACGTCAGTGAATATCTGATGTTTATTTGATTATTTAAACATCGTTTTCAGGGATTCTATTTATTTATTGGATTTTATCACTTGACCCATCTGCTATAGCTTGTTTTAATATCATACAATGAGGAAAATGACCAGCTTGAAATTTTTTGGGGGAGATCAGTTTCTCCTACGGAAGACCAAATAAACGTCAAATTTTAATTCAAATTTCAAAACATTTTTCAAACTTACACACACACACACAAAATAAACAACAATAATTGTTAAATAAACAGTAATAGGGATGGTTTCATAATACACTTTAATGCAATATAAAATTGTATTCAATTAATCAAACGAATTCTATTTAAAAAATAATAATTAGTGACAGCTCTTTATTTATTATTAGGGAAAAGTTGTTATTTTTGGGGAGACGGTACTATGTAAAAAAAGTCATACATTTTCAATCCAGTCTTCACCGTCCGTCATGGAGAGTGAACAGACACCTCCACGTCTGCCACCTGACTTCCTCGCTCTTCCCCTGCCATCAACCCGGCCTCTCCCCTCTCACTCTCCGGGGGCTCGGCGGTGCCCGCCGTGGCGGCGCCGGCACGGCAGTTGCTCAGTAGCGGCGGCAAGGGGATGCTGCGAGCCAGCTCCTCCATGTGCCGCGCAAACTCCTTGGTTCTGTACTGGGTGACCTTGGCCAGTTCCAGTGTCTTGGCCGAGGTGATGATGGGAATGTGACGGGCGATCTCCAGGGCCTTCTGGACCTTCTCGGCGCCCTCGGTGCGGAAGAACTCGTTGATGGCCCGCTCGGTCTTCTTCAGGTGGCTTCGGACCATGCCCAGCAGGGCCACATTGAGGACCATGGTGACGGAGAAGGCGGCAAGACAAACGCCCACGAAGTAGACGCCGAGGCCGCTGTGGGTATAGGCCACGCGGATGGTCACGCTGTAGTTGCCGCCGTCTGTTACGCACATGTAGCGCCCGCGGTCCTCGAAGGAGAAACCGCTGATGTTGAGTTGCCCCTTTTCCTCGATAAGCCACTTCCCGCCTGCGAGTACAAAATGACGAGTGTAATGTTGCCCTTTTTCCTCGATAAGCCATTTTCACAATATTTTTTTTAGTGGTCCTGCAAGAAACAAGTCACTTCCCACCTAAGCAATGGAGACTACTGTGACGTTAAGTTCATTTCTTCATTTCCTCCTACCTGGTTCCTCGACCAGCTGACGTCCGCCGGGACCATACCATCTGACATCACCGTGGACCCCCGTCACGTTGCACTCGATCAAGGCGTCTGTTCCCTCCTTGAGCACGACACTGGCGGACTCTGTCTCCTGCTCAGAGCGATTCTCGGCGCCATCAACCAGGCAGGTGCAGAGGAGCAGCAGCACGGGCATGTTTTTCGTTGGCATGTCAACAAGGGGCAGACCTACAGAAACGGGTCAGGTGACATTTTCACACTCCTATCAGCCGTTGTAGTTGCATGCGCAGTGTAAACTCCAACCAATGATTCATGAAACTGAAATGGAGAACAATTTTTAACACACACTCACGCACACACACTTAATAATAATCATGATAAAAACAGTAAATATAATTAACACTGAGCAAAAGTCTCGTGAGATGCCGTCTCCACGTGGAATGATGGTTAGAAATCTATAATTTGGGGAAATGGAGGTTCCACTGTACATTCAGTAACACGGACGCACACATCAACTCAAACAGCGCGCACGCGCACACAGTCAAAGACGTGTTCGGAAATAAGGTCTTACTTGTGCTCAAGCAGAATGCAAAATTAAAATCCTCCACCGACACAAACTACTTCCAATTTTAGACACTTAATAGGAGTGTAAATGTGTAAAATAGATTGGTCTTTCACCCATAAGTCCTCTTGTTCACGTTAAAATTGCATTAAAAGTTGAAAAAGTTCGATTCGGTGGTGTGATGTACTTCCGTGTTACGGAAGAAAATAGTTTTGCATTGACTGAGTAGGCGTGGCTTGTTGTCAGGTGAAGGCGTGGACAAACGTCGCCGTTTTTTATTTAAAGTGTATAAATTGTAGTTTTATTTGACCTTCTTTTTAATTATAACAATAATAATATGTATTATAAAACCAGACAATACATTTACTTGAATTACACATACGCTCATGTGAATTAGACACGAACTAGACACGACCGGAAATTGTTTTTTCGCTTTGTATTTCGGTAGCAGATGCGAGTCGAGTGGGCGTTCGCTGTTTTTTTTCCTCCTCAAAATTAAACATTAAATAGTAGATATATTTTTGTTTGTAGGTATATAATATACTTACAGTGACCTATTCTTTTTACTTAATGGCGGCAGATCTCACGTTTTCACTTAGCTTCGACACACCTTTCCATAATTTTATTTTGAAATAATCAATCGGATCTTCTTTTGTTACCAATTCGTAGGAAGAAAAGACAAATTTGTGACGTGGCTAATCATCTGGAAGACAAAAAGACAACATTTAGAACATCTAGGCATTTGATCCGCTCTGAAATACAAGACTTCTATCGAACGATAAACTCATTTTGTGGACACATGTATTTTTGTTGTTTTTGACAGGGAAACTTTGCACGGAGGCTAGCGTAACTGCTAGCTTCCACAGTGACAGCTGGAGAGGAAGAGACGTGGTGAGCTGTTTACAAAGTGGTGTGTGAGCTGTTTACAAAGTGGTGTCTCCTAAAAACCTGTAAAATGCAATCAAAGCGCATGAAAAGCGACCGACTTCGGTTTCTTACACAACCGCTAGGTTGCCAAAAGCTACGCAATAGTATCTCTGGCCGAAACTACGGAGCAATGTCATTAAATATTGTCAACAAAACAGCAATTTTACTAATTCGCTTGGCTGACTCGTTTTAAAACATCCACAATTAATGGTTTTAGGGACTTTTGGACTTTGTACCTCCACGTAGCTCATATATAATATATGTATGTTTTTATGGTCCAAAAGACACACAATTTAATTGAAGATAAAACAGAGTTACCATTCCACCAGCAATAAGACAAATACTTGTAAATAAACACGAATTTTGATTTGAAATCAAACATAGCAATATAATGTGTTTAGCGTGAAATATATCGGATGGGCCCAAACCTTTGAGACTGGCTGATTTAAAGACAAGAGGCAGGGCGAGTGTGATGAAAGTAGAGAAGCAAGGATGTGAAGGTGCTTGGGAAAGGAAGGATCCAAGGATGGTATGAAAGAAGGAAGGGATCAAGCAATGATGACGGCAGAACGTTAAAATAGATGGCACTGAAGGGGAGAAAGGATGTATGGATGGAAAGAAGGAAACAAGTATTTATGAAGAAAAGAAGGCAGAAAGGATGGATGGAACAGAGAGTAAAGAGGGTAGTATGAAAGGCAGGAAGGAATGACCATCGCACGGATTGAGGAAGGTACCGTACTCTTCAAAAGTCCACGTCAGCTTTACAGATGCCATGTCTTTTCCCCGGCAGGCATGCGCTAAGAGTCGACCATGTCGGACAACGAAGCCAGCGCACCCGAGGTTCAGGTCGCCGAGACGCCCGATGGTTCCCCGCCAACCTCTCCTGACGTGTCGACGGATGTGGCGCCCACCAGGAAAGCCCGGAGGAGGGCGGAGCCTCAAGCCCAATTGCCGGAGAAACCCAAAACGGACGAGGAGCCGGCAAAGGTAACTGTCAGACACAGAAAACAAATGACTTTGTTCACATAGAGTAAGAACGACCGAAATAGTCCTTTTGTCCATGAAAAGTCAAAAATCCTAATGCTTTGTTCACAAACAATCATTAACCGGAGATGTTTATTCACCACAAAAAAAAAATACATAAAATACTCGTATTCCTGAATGATTTAATTTTTTTGTATAAAACCAAAAAAAGTCCTTTCGGTCACAAAAACAGAACAAAAGAATGAACTTCTTTATCCACTTACGTTTTTTTGGACTTTCTTTGCAATTCTCCTTTTTTTTTTTTTGAGGCGCCACCAAGTCAGTCTACAGTTATGCAGGGAGGTTGGGGATTCTGGGGTGACTGGGGCAAATCCATCCTGTCCACCGCCACCGCCACCGTGGCCACTGTGGGTGAGTACACAATCCAGCTGCCCCACCGACGTCCGCACGCTGTGACATCATCATGTCGTTCGCCCTTCAGGCCAGGGGCTGACCCAAGTCATCGAGAAGGCCGAGACATCGCTGGGCATCCCGAGTCCCGCCGAGCTGTCTGTTCAAGCGGCAGACGACGAGAAGGCGGAGGAGCAGCAGCGGCGGGAAGCGGGCGACGTGGAACGGCCGGCCGGCGCCATGGGGATGCTCACGTCGCTCTCCAGCGTTGTTCAGAACACGGTTAGTCCCGACGGGGCGACCGCACGGTTCCGAGGGATGCTGTCAGGTGGCGCCATTGCATCCGACCTGCCTGCAGGGGAAGACGGTGATCAGCGGCGGCCTGGACGCTCTCGAGTTCATCGGGAAGAAGACGATGGACGTGATTGCGGAAGGTGACCCCGGTTTCAAGAAGACCAAAGGCCTGATCATCGGGACTTCCACCCTCTCTCAGGTGAACCTCAGCAAGTTGGATGGCGGGAGCACCGAGAGCCCGAGGACTGACGCTTGCGTCTTTTGGGTTTAGGTGCTGAGGGAGGCCAAGGAGCGAGAGGAGCTTCAAACGGAGGAGTCGTCGGACTCCGAGAAGAAGCCGGTGGCTCACTACGGGGTCCTCTTTGACCAGTACCAGGGCCTCGCTCACCTTGAGGCTCTGGAGATGCTTTCTCGGGAAAGCGAGTCAAAGGTCGGAATGGAAGGGAGGGCCGAGGCGAGGATTTTGGCCAGTTGATTTGTAGTCATTTTAATTTTTTTTATTGGACAGGTGAAGTCGGTGCTGACGACGCTGTCGGGAGACGAGCTGAGCAAGCTGAGAGATGAGCTGGGGCTCATCAAGGCCGCCTTCTCCGTGATGGAGTTTGACGACGAAGACGTGGACGAGAAGAAAGGTATCAAAGCCCAACACGAGCTGTTCTCATTTCCAAATCATGTCAATTCCATCAACGCTTGCCGAGTTAAAGTTCCATTTCCTGTCCGGTCGGTGGTCATCACTTCCGCTACTCCTGTGTGTAATTCCAGACCAGGATGGCTCAGAGTTTGAGGCGGAGCTCGGCCAAGCCCTGGAGGGTCTCCGTGTTTCCACCACCGCCGAAAAACTCAGCAAGGTGCCCATAATTCCATGATATGCAAAGCGTATGGAAATCCATTTGAACAAGTTATCCCAAATCCTTGATAAGGTCCTCTTATTCGTACGCTCTTGGTCCTTGCAAGTAAGACGAATCAGCGCACGGCTAGGATATGACGTTAATATCAAAAACCGCTTTCCATGAATGTGACCGCCAAGCAGGCTTGCAAAGACGCCTGCGACGTGATCGTGGACTTCAGCAAACAGGCAGAGGACGACGAGGAAGAGAGGGGCCAGCTCACAGTGGAGGTATGGACGCATTCGGTGAAACAGCACCATCATCTGTTCAAAGTATGCAACTGCATCATTGGTGTAAAAAAAAAAAAACAAATCAGACCTGCAATCAAAAAATGTCGACTTTTTGTCCTCCCCAGGAGGTGAACGCCGCCGCCATCAGGAGTCTTGCCGAGCTGACGGCGCGCTCCATCGAGCTTTTCCACAAGCTGGGCGAGGGCCTCCTGCTGTCCAACGGAGACGCGGAGGTGGACATCTTGTCGCAGTAAGACGCCGGAAGTTTCTAAATCTGAAGGCCTTGTTGGAGTTTACGACAGTTTCAGCCTGTTGGAGGCAATTTTTTTGGGGGGGAACGGTACAAGCAAAATCAAATTCAGATTTGTTCTTTTAATCGACGCCAACAGTATCTTATTGACACATTTAACGTGCCGAAGTTGGAAATGACAAGATCAGACAAAAATCCACACCCTTGGCAAGTTTGACTACGTTAACTACAAGTCTCACCTTCCTTCCTTTTGCGTCCTCAGGCTGACGGTTGTCCTGTGTAAAGAAGTCTCGCTGCTTTCCAAGAAGTTCACCACCTGTCTAACAGCGGCTGGGGTGCGTAGAAACATGAATCGGGGGAATAAAAACAGGAAAAGATTCAGGGATTTATCTGGGGTCTTTTTATTTTTATGCCCCAGTCAAACGAGAAGGGAGAAGTGCTGAACCCACTTATAACGGGAGTCTTCTTAGAGGTTTGTGTCTGAATCTAAGAGCCCAGGCTGAGTGGCTCATAAGCACTAAACTGTTTGCCCCTCACAACAGGCGTCCAACAGTGCGTCGTACATTCAGGATGCCTTCCAACTCCTGATGCCCATCCTGGAGATCTGCCACATCCAGAGGAGAGCCAACCCGCCCGACCACTGATTTTTTTTTTTCCTTCCCCAGTTTCAACTGGTTTTAACTATATGTTTTGTATCTGTCAAACTAGCCACTATGGAACTGTTACCACTGCTGCTTTGCAAGTGGCATCAGTTCAAGTTCTGAGCGCCCCCGTACCCGCCCCTGCCCCAAAAATCCCTCACACTCAAAGCTCAGGTGGTCAGATATGAAGTTTTGTGGTCAGCTCATGTGTAGAGGGGTGGAACAAACAGATGAAGTGCTTTAAAATAAAACATTTTATAGGTATAAGTGTGTGTTTTCATTCCACTGCTGAACTGAAATAACACACACACACACACACACATATATATATATATATATGAATGAATACTGCTAATATCACCCCCCCACCCCCCAAAAAAACAAGGTATTTTCCTACCCATCAACCTCCGGGCGACAGGTGGCGACAATCACATGAACCGGAAGTCGTTGGCACCACAAAGAAAGAACCAATCAGAGTCGTTGGCGGAAACGACTAAGAAGCCCGGTACAGCACTTGCTAGCTCGGCTGCCTGGACGAGATTCTGAGGTACAAACTACTTTCGAATTATTTTCATTTCGGCGACAGATTTCTTTTGGTGTTGATATGGTTGCAGGTGTCGTCGTTTTCGTCTACGAAACAAAAACGTAGCAGTTGAGCGACCGGCGACGTTCACGCCGTCGTGAGCGAAAAGATGTGTTGGCTAGTCAACATTAGCTTGGGTGCTAAACTTCCGGCGTCGTTACTTATCCCGTTATGAAGTCACGACACTCTCGGTATTTATGGCTCACACGATCGCTTCAAGAGGCGGAATTACTGCTGCGTTGTTTTGAAGTTCCGACAAGTGAAAGCAACATCTTAGCTCTCCGGCTCGGTTCTTGTAAACAACTCCTGGCCATACCCAGCATGCAACCCGCGCAGCTGAGTAAAAAAATAAACCAATCAAATCACGAATATTAGAAGCTAAAATAACCGGAGGCATACTATATACATTTATTTCTAATTTTATGTCAGCGTTTATTTTAAAATGACATATTTTAAACCTATATGAAAGGAATCTGTCTGTTTTGCACATTTTATTTAAATTTACTACCTAGAAAAATAACTGCAGTGTTGTTTCCAAATATGTGATGGAAGTTTAATATTGACAAACGCTGAAATTAGTTGAGGAGCTTCATTTAGACAAAATGTATTTATCTGCTGTTTCCTATTATGTCACAAAGTGGTGCCAAAGCACTAATTGGAATCTCAGGAAGCACGTTGAAGTATCTTGACTGAGAGCCAAGCTTTGTATTTGGGGGAGGAGCTATGTTGAGCCTGAGTTGTTGGCAAAAAAGTGCAATTCTCATACACTCAAAAAAAGTTTCATCCTGAATGCATGTTTTCCCCATTGTCAGATATTATTTGCCCTCTTCCCAGAACAGCCACAACCCAAGAGCGCCGCAGACCTGTAGGTGGGGATCGTCGAAAGGTCTCGTGAGCCGCCGCCAACATGCCGGCCGCACTCACGGATGCCAGCCAGATCATCTGCGAGGTCTGGGCCAGCAACGTGGACAACGAGATGAAGAAAATCCGACAGATCATCCAGAGCTACAACTACATCGCCATGGTAACTGATTACACCCACCCGACAAAGTGTTTAAGGTCATCGTTGGTCACATCGTCAAAAGGTTAAATACGAGTGCTTATAAATTGACTTTTTTTGGACTGGCAAGGACACGGAATTCCCCGGCGTGGTGGTGCGGCCAATCGGCGAGTTCCGCAGCACGGTGGACTACCAGTACCAGCTGCTGCGCTGCAACGTGGACTTGCTCAAGATCATCCAGCTGGGCCTCACCTTCATGAACCAGGACGGCGACTACCCGCACGGCACCACCACCTGGCAGTTCAACTTCAAGTTCAACCTCACGTACGCGCGCCCGCACGCACGGCCGTTTTCCAATTGCTCGCGCTTGCCTTTTCTCGCTCTTATTCTGTCTTTTGTCCCGCTTTCACCAACCCTACCATACCTCTCTCGCTCCTTATTTTTCTCTTTGTCTCTCACTCTTTCAAACTTTTGACTGTTGCAAGGGTGTTCTAGTTAATGAATACGATTAACTTGTACACGCGGTGTGGGAAATTAAAAATCTCTCTCTCTCTCTTCCAGAGAAGACATGTACTCTCAAGACTCGATCGACCTCCTGCAGAACTCGGGCCTTCAGTTCAAGAAGCACGAGGAGGAAGGCATCGACACGCTCTACTTCGCCGAGCTGCTCATGACGTCAGGCCTGGTGCTGTGCGACAACGTCAAGTGGCTCTCATTCCACAGGTGGGTGCCGGCCGCCCCTTTTATTGTACCGCCCGGTGGCGGTCGGGCAAGACGACAAACGACGTCGTCCAACTCGCCCCTCCCTCCAGCGGCTACGACTTTGGCTACCTGGTGAAGCTGCTGACGGATGCCAGGCTGCCCGAGGAGGAGCACGACTTCTTCCAGATCCTCAACCTCTTCTTCCCCGCCATCTATGACGTCAAATATCTGATGAAGAGCTGCAAGAACCTCAAGGTACACCACCAAACACACAACGGGCTTTCGGATCGCCCGAATCGAAGGGAGGACATTTTAGACCAACCTAAAGAAAAAGAAACGGTGCTGTACCTCCATCAGTGCCTTTTGCGTTTTCATCTCTCAGGGCGGCTTGCAGGAAGTGGCGGACCAGCTGGAGCTGAAGCGTATCGGGCGGCAGCATCAGGCGGGTTCTGACTCGCTGCTCACCGGCATGGCCTTCTTCAGGATGAAAGAGGTAGCACGCGCGCTCTTCCACGCAAGGGAGCGTCGAGGTCGCTCACCGCTGACCAAGCCCGTCTTTCGCTTCCCCCCCGTCAGCTGTTCTTCGAGGACAACATCGACGACGCCAAGTATTGCGGCCGCTTGTATGGCCTGGGCTCGGGCTCCACGCAACCCCAGAACGGCATCGCCAGCTCGGGCCAGGAGGAGAGCAACAACAAGCACTGACTGGCGGCCTTGCCCTCGTTGCACTTGTTTTAAAAACCTTTTAAATCCATTGTTTGTTTGTTATGGGTTCGCTTGTTGTCATTGGCGAGCGTGGGACCACAACACCAGCAGCAGTTTTTCTTACCAAGCTGCGCTCACTCGGTTTTAAAGTGAACGCCGGTAGGGCCCTCCACCCATTGTAAATTTCAAATGGATCTTTTTTTTTTTTGGGAAAGAGAAATAAAAATGTTTTAGAATTTTTCTCCAGATGTTAAGAGAGAACGTTTTAAAACGCATGCGTCCGTTTTTTGTCCGGGCCAAACTACTGTCGGCGTGAAGATGTTACCGTTGTTTTTAAGTTCTGACTTGTTTTAAATTGTTGTACATTAAATTGTTTTGTATTTTCAACATACGCTCGCTGCTTGTTTTTTTTAATTTTTATTAAGTGTGCAAAAAGGAAGCTTTGACATACGTTCTGACTTTTTGTTTTTAATTCAACAAAATGGCTGTACAGTGGACTTAGCTCAAGAATCGCCGGGAGGCCTTGCTTAGCATCGGGCACGTTCCGTATTTCCGCAGCAGGTCTTTGGCGTCCCTCTGCAGGGATTCGGAAATGGAGGCGCCGAGGTGGAGGAGGACCAGGCAACACTCTGTCACGTCGGGACGAGGATACAACTAGAAAAGTGGAGCCAAGGAGGAGGATGCCGACTGGTTAAAACAGGAACTAGGAACGAGCTGAGAAATCCAATGATTACAGTCATCCCAGGGTACAGGCTGAGCAAAGGCGGTCCAAGAACTGACCCTTGAGGGACCCCATATGCCATTCAACCTGATTCCAATGGTCACAAACTCACAAAAATAACTCCTCCGAATAGAATCTCAACCATTTTAGGACTGTTCCATTTACTCCTACCGAATAGTATCGATTTGTGGGGATGGGGGAGAACAGGAAATTGGACCAAATATGGACATTGGGGGTTTCGCTACGACGTGGATCACCTTTTTTACCGCTTGAATTTAGTCATTTTGTTACACTCATCCCATGTTGGTACCTTGACGGTTTCAGGAATGTCAGCCAGCTGCGTTTGGTGTTTTGCCATCTTTGCGCTCAAGGAGAGAAAAGTCTCCTCTTCTTCAGGCCTGAAGAAAAGAAAACAACACCGTTACAAGATGGCAACAAAATGACCACAAAGGTGCAGCGTCGTGGGCCTATGGTTATTTTTAGAGCAGTATTTTAGCGATGACCCCAAGCACTCACTGTTCAGCCTCGGCAGGTGGTTGCTCCCCGTTGGCGGCCATGTTGCGTCCGTGCTGCGCCACCATGACGGCCAGGCGCTGCCGCACCTCCTCCGACGCCCGCCGCTCGGCCTGCCACGCGGCGTGAGCGTCGGACAGCAGCGAAGACGCGTCAAAGTCCAGCTCACCGGACGTCTTGGCTTCTTCCGGGCATCCTTCGGCATGGCGCCCGTTGCTGACGATTTCATCGGCCGCGCGTCGCCACCACAACTCGTACAGACTGTGGTAGGCGGCCCACGCCCGTAAGGTGTCGGCCTCGGCTCGGGCTTCTTCACCCACGTCGCAATGGACCTCTGTCAAGGCAGCTGCCAGAATCGGAAGGAGGGCACCCGAGACCTGAAAGTCGGCGGCCTCCCGCAGCCATGCCGCCGCCAGCCACAGCTCCTTCACCAGCGCGCCGCCGTC
Organism: Hippocampus mohnikei; assembly: GCA_026261675.1. Taxonomy (NCBI): domain Eukaryota; kingdom Metazoa; phylum Chordata; class Actinopteri; order Syngnathiformes; family Syngnathidae; genus Hippocampus; species Hippocampus mohnikei. Next base: position 1,397,031 of record JAKGUB010000347.1, on the reverse strand, counting down.
GTCGCCGAGTAACCACGATAGGATCCCACTGGCCACGTGACGGGACAAACCCAACAGCACCTAACGGAAAACGATCAGCTCATTGAGACATATCGGCGAAACGGGTCAAACCCAGCTCGTGCTACTTTACGATAAATTCCAATTCAGTCATAAAAACGAGTTGGCCCATGGCTTGCGTACAACCTGCGTGAGTGGGAGGCTAGCGGTGAGCGCGGGGCCCTCCATGTTCTGGAGCTCCACAAGCAGAGCGCGGAGGTCGTCGCGGTCGCCTTCCGAGTCGACGCCAAAGTGTTGCGTCCAGACTTGGCGCGCCCGCTCCAGGATGCTGCCCTGGGCCGGCCACGCGTGCCCGGCGCCGCGCATCTCGGGGAGGACGTCGGCGAGGGAGCCGCACAGCAGCTCGGCCACGCTGAGGTGAAGCCTGTGAACCTGCGCAGGATTTTTCACGGAACTTGAATCGACTGATTTTGTAACATTTAAAGAAACAGGAGTGATTTGTATTTGCATACAATCAAATGTTCTTTTTGTTTTATTTATTATTATGAATTACACAATCGAAATGATTGTAATTCGTGCAATTCTTTTGTGCTCTGAATTCATAATTTCCTAAAAAATTATAACTCCCATTAACTCATTCAGTACCAGCCAATTCTGGACCAAGTCTGAAAAGACGTTTAAAAACGTCTTTGGGAGTGAATAAGTTAATTATTAATGTATCTATACATTGTTCATAAAGTATCAATGATCAAAAATAGTTATACCAGAAATAATTTTTTCCTTAATGTTATTATTTGTATATATTTTTTCCAAATTAACCTGATTTTTCTGTGTTAATCATTTAACATTAGAAAACATTTTTTTTTTAACACATTTGCCTTTTGTTTTCTTTTCTAGTTTCTTTTACGGCAGTTTAAATTTTTTTTTAATTGTTTTCCTGATTTCAGGTCAATTTTCTGTTGAGATAAGGCATAATAAGCATTTACGATTTATACGCTACATATAAATACGAAATATTTGTTGACATATTTCAAAATACTTGTAGTAGTAAGTAACCTATGCCTCATTTGATTAATTTGGTTCTTGTATTTCTAAGACCAGTTTTGGCAGTGAAATTATAAAGATTAAAAAAAAAATAATAATAATAAAGTGTCCGCACTGACCAGGAGGCCCTTGTGGGAGGCGAGGACCTCCTGCGCAGCGACCCAGTCCCGCGCCGCCGCCGAATCTTTGGCGCAGCGCAGCGCCAGCGACTGGGCCAGCGCGACCTCGCCGGCCGCGCTGGCCAACCGCTCCGCCGTCCTCAGTGAGGTCGCGTCGTTCTTGCGGGCGATCACCTTGGCGGCGTCGAAGCTGGCACCCGCCGCGATGTAACTGGGAGATGAAATCAGGGGCGACTTAGGCCATAATTATGCCACAGCAATCATCGAGCGACTCTGCATGTCGCCCACGACATAAAACTCTCTAAATAGCAATTCGCGTTTGATTTCGAACCACGAAATTGCGAAAGAGCCAAGTCACCATTTGGCGGCTGCGGAGAAATGTCCGTCTTTCTCCAAAACGACGGCCCAGCTGCTGTAGAGCTCTTTCAGGGCGGGATCTTCAGGCGGCAGCCGCGCTTTGGCCAGAGCGATCGCCTCCCTAGAACAATAAATAGAGAATCAAAACCGTCGGCCCTGACGTGAGGAATCTCAACACGGTACCTGTAGAGCTTGTGCGAGCGTAACAGCTGGACGGCCTGGTACACTTACCAAATATGGACATTGGGGTTTCGCTACGACGTGGATCACCTTTTTTTACCGCTTGAATTTAGTCATTTTGTTACACTCATCCCATGTTGGTACCTTGACGGTTTCAGGAATGTCAGCCAGCTGCGTTTGGTGTTTTGCCATCTTTGCGCTCAAGGAGAGAAAAGTCTCCTCTTCTTCAGGCCTGAAGAAAAGAAAACAACACGGTTACAAGATGGCAACAAAATGACCACAAAGGTGCAGCGTCGTGGGCCTATGGTTATTTTTAGAGCAGTATTTTAGCGATGACCCCAAGCACTCACTGTTCAGCCTCGGCAGGTTGCTCCCCGTTGGCGGCCATGTTGCGTCCGTGCTGCGCCACCATGACGGCCAGGCGCTGCCGCACCTCCTCCGACGCCCGCCGCTCGGCCTGCCACGCGGCGTGAGCGTCGGACAGCAGCGAAGACGCGTCAAAGTCCAGCTCACCGGACGTCTTGGCCTCTTCCGGGCATCCTTCGGCATGGCGCCCGTTGCTGATGATTTCATCGGCCGCGCGTCGCCACCACAACTCGTACAGACTGTGGTAGGCGGCCCACGCCCGTAAGGTGTCGGCCTCGGCTCGGGCTTCTTCACCCACGTCGCAATGGACCTCTGTCAAGGCAGCTGCCAGAATCGGAAGGAGGGCACCCGAGACCTGAAAGTCGGCGGCCTCCCGGAGCCATGCCGCCGCCAGCCACAGCTCCTTCACCAGCGCGCCGCCGTCGTCGCCGAGTAACCACGATAGGATTCCACTGGCCACGTGACGGGACAAACCCAACAGCACCTAACGGACAACGATCGGCTCATTGAGACATCATATCGGCGAAACGGGTCAAACCCAGCTCGTGCCACTTTACGATAAAGTCCAATTCAGTCATAAAAACGAGTTGGCCCATGGCTTGCGTACAACCTGCGTGAGTGGGAGGCTAGCGGTGAGCGCGGGGCCCTCCATGTTCTGGAGCTCCACAAGCAGAGCGCGGAGGTCGTCGCGGTCGCCTTCCGAGTCGACGCCAAAGTGTTGCGTCCAGACTTGGCGCGCCCGCTCCAGGATGCTGCCCTGGGCCGGCCACGCGTGCCCGGCGCCGCGCATCTCGGGGAGGACGTCGGCGAGGGAGCCGCACAGCAGCTCGGCCACGCTGAGGTGAAGCCTGTGAACCTGCGCAGGATTTTTCACGGAACTTGAATTGACTGAATTTGGAACGTTTAAAGAAACAGGAGTGATTTGTATTTTCATACAATCAAATGTTCTTTTGTTTTATTTATTATTATGAATTACACAATCGAAATGATTGTAATTCGTGCAATTCTTTTGTGCTCTTAATTCATAATTTCCTAAAAAATGATAACTCCCATTAACTCATTCAGTACCAGCCAATTCTGGACCAAGTCTGAAAAGACGTTTAAAAACGTCTTTGGGAGTGAATGAGTTAATTATTAATGTATCTATACATTGTTCATAAAGTATCAATGATCAAAAATAGTGATACCAGAAATCATTTTTTCCTTAATGTTATTATCTGTATATATTTTTTCCAAATTAACCCGATTTTTCTGTGTTAATCATTTAACATTAGAAAACTTTTTTTTTTTTAACACATTTGCCTTTTGTTTTCTTTTCTAGTTTCTTTTACGGCAGTTAAAATTTTTTTTTTAATTGTTTTCCTGATTTCAGGTCTATTTTCTGTTGAGATAAGGCATAATAAGCATTTACGATTTATACGCTACATATAAATAAGAAATATTTGTTGGCATATTTCAAAATACTTGTAGTAGTAAGTAACCTATACCTCATTTGATTAATTTGGTTCTTGTATTTCTAAGACCAGTTTTGGCAGTGAAATTATAAAGATTGAAAAAAAAAAATAAAAACGTGTCCGCACTGACCAGGAGGCCCTTGTGGGAGGCGAGGACCTCCTGCGCAGCGACCCAGTCCCGCGCCGCCGCCGAATCTTTGGCGCAGCGCAGCGCCAGCGACTGGGCCAGAGCGACCTCGCCCGCCGCGCTGGCCAACCGCTCCGCCGTCCTCAGTGAGGTCGCGTCGTTCTTGCGGGCGATCACCTTGGCGGCGTCGAAGCTGGCACCCGCCGCGATGTAACTGGGAGATGAAATCAGGGGGGGGGGGGCGACTTAGGCCATAATTATGCCACAGCAATCATCGAGCGACTCTGCATGTCGCCCACGACATAAAATTCTCGAAATAGCAATTAGCGATTGATTTCGAACCACGAAATTGCGAAAGAGCCAAGTCACCATTTGGCGGCTGCGGAGAAATGTCCGTCTTTCTCCAAAACGACGGCCCAGCTGCTGTAGAGCTCCTTCAGGGCGGGATCTTCAGCCGGCAGCCGCGCTTTGGCCAGAGCGATCGCCTCCCTAGAACAATAAATAGAGACTCAAAACCGTCGGCCCTGACGTGAGGAATCTCAACACGGTACCTGTAGAGCTTGTGCGAGCGTAACAGCTGGACGGCCTGGTACACTTGATTGATGGACAGAAGGTGGGCGGCCGCCTTCACGTGCTGCTCCTGCAGACACAGCTGCTTGACGTAGCGCTCCACGGCATCGCGCCACACCGCGTAGCCCGCTGCAAAACCCGCACCCCCACAAAAAAATAAAATGACTCGCTGCCTTTTAATGGCGACATTTCACACGACGACGCCCAAAGCACTCACCCATAGGAGCCACGGCGATGAGCTGGTCACTCAGCTCTCCTCTGTCCGCGGCCAGTCGCAGCGCCCCCTCCAGGTCGCCGCTCCACAGCCGGAGGTAGACGGCCGACTCGACGTGGCCGCTCTCCACGTGAGCCTCTTCTAAAGGAAAAACAACAACGAAAAAACTCTCAATGTTGTTTTTTTCCTTTTTTTTGGGTCTCGATGAGCAGAGAAGTGAAAAAACTCAAAGGCACCTTCCGCTTGGAACATCCGGCGCAGGGCGGCTCTGTCGGAGAAAAGGCCAAGGTGGAGGTGCTCGCCCTGGCCTGCCGGGGGCGCTGACGAGCCAAAGCAAGAAAACGGTCAACATTGCCATACACACACGACATCCAGCACATCCAGCACACACACACACACACACACACACACACACAGTGTCGTGCGTCATGGAGGCCAGGGTGAGACAATCCTGCAGCAGATCCTCTTTGGGCCGATGGTCCATGGACGTGCTGAGGGGAAGGATGGAGCGAAACTTCTTCTTCTTCAGAGCGCTCGAGTCTGCAAACACTAAACACACACACAAGTTACACGTGAACACCTGACATAGACGCCACACGCATGCCCACATCCAACGTAGATTTCAGAAACATTCGTGACACAAGCCATGACAAACCCATGCACACGTGCCCCCCACACACACACACGCGTCGTGCAAACTTACCTTGTTGGTCTTTGCTCTTGCCTCCAGTTGCGCTTTTCCGTTGCGTCGCTAAGGTGGATGATGATTGTTAGCTTTCAGGTTGGAAAAAGACAAGGCGAGAAGGTTCCCTTTTCACCTGGCGCAGGCACAGGACTGCCGGCAGAGCGGACCTCTTCCTGTTCGGCTTCATCCGAGCCTTCCTGTCCATTACTGGCCACCGCGTTCACGTGCTCGCCGTTGACTGCCGGACACGCCGCTTCCGCTGCCTTTTTGCTCTTCTTCTTCTGCTTGGCCTTCTCCTTCAGGTCCACCATCTTCTTCCCTGAGAGGACGAAGATGCGGATCTTCGGCTTTGGCGGTTTAAAAGGCGCAAGGGGCGTCAAGCGGGTGGGAGGGTCACCTTTGGGCGGCTTGGTGAACTCCTGCTTGGAGACGCTCCACTCTTGCACGGTGAAGTCCTTCCCTCCGGTCCAGAGGACGTCCGGGTCCACGGGGGACCAGTCCACGCTCAGCAGGGAGCCCACGTGGCCGCGGTAGTTGGAGAGCGCCGCTTCCTGCTGCACGTCCCACACCTGAATGACACGCAATTTAAGAAAGAAAAAAAAAAGCTCTCTCTTATGAGTACCGGTCAAGGGGTGAGCGGCAGCATTCTGGACCAACTGGGGACGCTGAATGGAGGATTGGCTCACTCCAAAGTCAAGTTCACTCCAGTTAAGCCATCTCGGGCCGGGCTGGCCGACACTGACCTGGGCGGTTCCGTCGTACGAGACGCTGGCCAGCCTGCCGCTGTGATGCGGACTCCAAGCCAGGCCGGTAATTTTGGCCGTGTGGCCGCACAATCTGCGATACGGCTCCGTCAACACCAACGGGCTCTCGGGAGGCTTCTCTGCACGCGACAACGTCCATTTACCCTTGACGTTCCTCGAACATCCCCAAAGGAGAGTCATTTGGATTCTTTTACGGTACCTACGACCTGCCGCAGGTCGTGGACGTAGATGACGGCGTTGCAGGAGCCCGAGGCCAGCAGGCCGCGCAGCTCCGCGGGCGCGTTGTCCTCGGGGTGCCATCGTAGCACGTTGATGACCTTGTGGTGCTGCTGGATGCTGCACAGCAGCTTCAGCGACGGAGCCTGGTAGACGTCGACGCACCTGCGGGAAGACGAGGCGGCGGGGGGCGGCGTGATCGGACGTGTTGCCGGCAGATCAAGTGCGCAGCCGGGGGGGGGGCTTGGTTACCCGTCCTCGTTGCCGATAGCCACGACTTTGCCGTCCGGCTTCCAGCTGAGGTCGGTGTGAGGTGACAGCTTGTGCTGTTCGCAAAACGCAAGTCATCGTTAGTTTTTTTTTTTCTTCTCCACAACATAATCATAAAAGATGGAATATTACAAAATGGTCAAAAGTTGACCACTCCCACCTTGATGTTATTTGTCTGCCGGATGAGTTTGTCAATGTCGCACGCGTCGCCGCTCAGCTTGGCGGGGTCGTGCTGAAGGACGACGCCCTCGCCGGCGCAGCTGTACAGGCTGTGAGACGCCTTGCCCTCCGCCGCGCCTGCGGGGGGTCACACGCACACGACCCTCAGCGGGAAACGCGGCGCCGCTATGACTTGCAACGCGTATGACTTTGGAGTCGGCCAATCCTCCTTTGAGCGTCTCCAGCGGGTCCACAATGCTGCAGCTCGGTACTCGTTAAGAGGGGGGGGACATATAACTCCTCCCCTGGCATCCCTTGACTGGCTCCCCACACATTTGAAAGTTCTTTTTTGAGATTCTATTATTTGGTTTCAAATGCCAAAGTCAAGTCACTGGCGTAACTAGGAGATGGGCCTTGGAGACTGATGCCTCCATCGGCTGCGCGAGTTTTTAATGTCATCGGAAGAGCAGATGCCTTGTAGCGGCCACTCGGCATACAGGTGTTTAAATGTAGTTAATAAAAAAAAAAAAAAAAAACAAACGAACACTGAGTGAGACAAATGACCTGGGCCGACGTTGAAAGCTTCTTTTCAGCCCATTAGAGGCGATCGGCAGATGGTCGGCATGGCAACAATCAGGGCCCGTGAGCCAGGGTTTGACGGATGGACTCATTAAAACGCCATCTGCCCTAAGTTGCTTAAATGAACTGGGCTCGTTCGGTTACACAGTCAATTAGAAGGCGAGAGAGAGAGGCGGGTGCAGATTTTTGCGGGGTTTTTTTGTTGTCTGCTGACTGGCTTCATTGTTGTGTTGCTGACGGGGTCAAAGTGGCAAAGACGCTTTTACCAAATGACATCGGAGGGAGCGGCGGTCCCCAGGCCAGCGAGTACACCGTCTTTTTGTGGTAGGTGCTGAAATCTGAGGCGGTCTGCGAGGAGACCACAAAGTTACCGACAAGCGGATGAAAACTGTCGAATGAGATGAGTTTGGGTTTTTTTTTTCTTACTTGCTGGAGAAGACTTCGTAGATTCCCACTTTGCCGTCTTCTGTTCCGAACGACAAGGTTCCCTCTCGTTTTGGGTGCCAAGCCAGCTGCAAAAAAATAAAATACAAAAAAAAAAACGAAATGAAATGATGTCATAATGTAGGAGAGGCTTTGAAAATCGGAATATTAAATCGCGAATATGCGATTTAAAATATATTTTGCCAGATTTTCTCTCTGTTGTAAAGTTGAAAAATAATGAAAAGACAAAGTACAGTTCAATTTTTTTTTTGTTTTTGATCGTTTGCCAAATCATCAGAATCTGCATCAATTAAAAAAAAAAAATCCTTGTCAGTCAAGAATGATCATTTCCAACTGAAATCAATGCAAAATATTCACGTCAACGAATCCAAATGAATGCCACCCGTGAGGAAAACGCGTCTTCTTACCGCCGTGACTTTGGACTTGACGCCCTGCCAGAAGCAGCGGGCGTCGTAGCGGTTCTGGGCGGACAGCGTGTTCCACACCCGGATCATGCTGTCGCCCACGCCCAGCGCCAGGCAGCCGGTGGCCACGGGCGAGAAGCTGAGGCTGTACACGAAGCCGCCCAGCGTGGGCAGCGTCCACAGGCACTCCAGCTCGGACAGGTCCCAACATTTCACCTGTACGGACGGACGGCCCAGCAAATGACACGAGGAGTTGAAAACGAAATTCAAAGATGAACCTGGATTTTAATCAGGGATAAAGAAAACTTGACCTTTTTTTTTTGTATTTTATGAAAAAAAGCCATCAATAAAAACGGAGGGGAAAAAGGGTTATAAAGATTAGTTGGTGTTCAAACAAAACTGTGTAAAAATAAATTGATGAAGGCCAGTTTTGTTAGCCCGTCTATAACGTTTCCCATGATCTGTTAGCATTAAGCTAGCTGACTTTGGTAAGACGGAGCCACGTGGTCGAGTTAGCCGCACCGAATGTCACTCTCTTTTGTTAAACGGGAGTCAACGCACTCCTGTCACCACGTTTGCCTCGTGATTCCCCGAAAATAAAGTTCTGATGCTCTAGTCGGCTTTTCCTGACAACGCTTCCCATCACAAGCCATCACATTTTAAAAAAATGTTTATATCCACTATACTACTCGAGTACACAAAATTTTGAGGCATTCATCAGGGCCACAGTTCATGAAAAGGGGCGTAAACCGAACGGAGGCCCACCTCTCTGTCTAAGGACGTGCTGACGAGCAGCTGGCGGCCGTCGGGCAGCATGAGGCCGGCGGTGTTGAACACGATCCTGCTGTGGTTCTGGCCCTCGGACGACGAGCCGAACAGGATCCACTTCTGCTTGCCAGTGCGGGCCAAGTCCCACATCAGCAGTTCGCCGCTGCACACAAGCACGCGTGTTAACCGTCTGGGCCGCGGGAGACGCGGGGCAGGCGGACGCTCGGACCTGAAGCAGCTGGAAACCAGCTGCGTGGGTCGGGTTTTGGGCCAGTGGATGTTGAGCCAGAGTCGTTCTTTGAGCGTTGGGTCGACTGCGGAGCCTCGTCTCTTCAGGTAGGGCAGCTTCAAGGTGGTCACGCCTGCATGGGTGAGGCGCAAAATTGGAACAGTAAAAGAAGTCCTTTGGGGTTTGGATTCTCTATTCATCGCAATCATGGTGTGATTAAGTTAGCATCAAACAAATACAAAAATTTGAAAGGTATATAGAAAATGTGCAAATGTATATATATATTTTTCTATTTAGAAAAACTAAATTTACCAATTATTTATTCATTTTTGGTAAACAGCTTTTCATTCTTTGGCTTCAAATTCAGCTGAAGACTGTACCTGTGTTCGTGTTTTGTCTTTTAGTCTTCTTGTTGTTGCAACTGCTTTATGTTCAATTGTTTGCATTTTGTTTGTTTTATTTCTGCCGTTTTGACACGTTGCGTACATCTCACCTTTTCCCGTGGACGCGCTCCAGATCCTCACCGTCTGGTCTTTGCTTCCCGACGCCAGGTAGCAGCCCTTCTCCTCTCCCGCACTCACCGCGTCCGAAGCTGGAGTGCGCACAAGATGATAGATTTAGATTTAGAGGAAGAATTGAATTAAAAAACGAGACGATCCCACGGTGAAACCCCGAGGTGACCATTCTCGTCGCCGGCCTCCGCTCTCCAGTTGAGGGTATCCTCGCCGGCAAGCGGCGACCACGCCAGAGAGTGGATGTCATCATCGTGGCCGCGCAGCCGACGCGTCACCTCGCCCTTCTTGCTCACGTCGATCAGCAAAATCAGGCCGTCTTTGTACCTGCGCGAGAGAATGAAGTGCAATCAATAAGGCGAGAGACACACAAGTGAGGCAAAAATACAAAATACATTTGAACATTCTGGGTGAAGTAAATAAAATATTTTATGATTTAAAATAAAAATAAAAAAACAGAAAAGTGCTAAATATCGGAAGTACAATAAATAGCTAGCTAGCCATTTATTTCATCAAGCTAGCTAGATGAAATATTCTAAATACTATTACTATTGTTCTTATAATTGTATCACTTAATCTTTATGTTCCATTTTGTTTCCGTCCAGCACTTTGTCTCAGCTACAGTTAATTATTTAAGTACTCTCCAAATAAAGTTGAGTTGAGTGTTCGTGTCCTCATCTTACCCGACCGCCACAGTGCTCCAGTTGTGCGGCGAGCAGGTGAGGCAGACGATGCTTCTGGCTTCGGGGAAGAAGCTGGCCGTGTCTCCCGTGTTGTACCAGTGACAAGTCACGATTCCTTTCTCGTCACCCGACACCACCAGGTTCTTGTCCAGCGGGGACCAGTGCAAGGCCGAGACGGCGCTCTGAGGATGAAATGGCGCTCATTGTCTGGAACTACGATCAGACCTGGAGCGACTGAACTGACCTGATGAGCCGCATGTTCCCGTAAGAGAGTTCGAGTGTTGGTGTCCCAGAAGATGATGACGCCATCGCCGGAGGAGCTGGCACAGATGTGACTCTGCGTCACATCCTGGCAGAAGGAAACGCCCGACACCAAGCCTCTGTGGCCCACGAGAACACCTGAAACAGAGAGTTACACATCTTTAAAGAGACTCAAATGAAGCCACAATAGCAACCGAATCAAATTATTACCAGAATGAAATCAATATTAAAGTGGTGCCTCGTGATACAAGCAACCACATAAGAATTGTGTGGGCTTTTTTTTAGATACAAGCATTTGTTTGGACTTTTTATTGGAAACAAACGTGTATCTATTGTTAAATATTTAATCATTAGGAAAAAAAGTATGATTAATGGATGACGGGGGTAGACGTAAGTGTGGGTAGGGGCATAGTGGTGGGTAACATTCCACGCCCATGATGCTTAGAAATCTACGCAGTTTGCCCCTTTTTTGCGAAAATGGCCAATCGATAGCCAAAACGACACTTTACAACACACTCGGAATTGATTTTGTAGTAGAATATTATTATTTTTTTACGTGATGTCCACTCACCTTGAGGACTGCAGGTAGATGCAGACACGTCAATCAAATAGATGAAGTTTTTGGCTCCGACGCCGAGTAAGCCGCCGCTGCTGATATCACAGCAGCGGGAGCAGTACCAATTGGGAGAGGCGGGAAGGAAGCGTTCGTGCATGATGATAGTAAACGTCTAAATGGTTTCCGAATATAAAAAAATAGACTCTCAGAAAGTAAGACAGAATAAGCAAATCTCACATGTTTCCCACAGACCGGGGGAGCGTCACGGCAACGACCGTATGTCACCACGGTGTCGTAAAAGCCTGCTGCGACGGAAGTTGCGTTAGGCCAAGTACGACACATACGTTTAAAAAGTTATGTTTCAATTCATAGATTTTTAAAATCTGTTTATTTAAATTTCAACTGATATCAAAATGGGTGTTTTTGTGACATTTTAGTTTCATTCAATGGTAAAACACAGGTAAACAAACCCTTGCCGTAAAGTAATTCGTTGATGGGGAGCCAAAATGGCCGCAACCATGACAGGATGCGGTAAGGAACAGACGACATTTGATTATTTACAATGCCCATAAATTTCTTTAATATTAGATTTTTGCATTTTAATTACAGGTATTGCGTCAATAAGGAGTATGTTTGGACTTTTTTATCCGAGGTATGTAGCGATGACTGTATGCAGAGCTTCTCGGAAGGACGAATCAACATTGTTACTATGATAAATCAATTCTGAACCCCCTATCTTGGATATTATTCAAGTAGCACACGTATCCATCTATCTATCTATCTATCTATCTATCTATCTATCTATCTATCTATCTATCTATCTATCTATGTAATCACAGTCAAGCGGTAAAAGCACAATAGAAAATGGATGGATAGATGCACTGAAGTCATTTTTACCTGACCTCAGCGATATTCATTTTAGCCCCTCTTTATATTCGTGTGTCCAGGTTAGCGACAGGAGCCGCCGGTCCTCAACAGCTGTCTTGCATCCACACCAGCACTACAAGAGAAGAAAAACACTGGGAGAGGAAGAACAAGATCGTTTATCCGCCTCAGCTGCCTGGCGAGCCCCGCAGACCAGCAGTATGTCCTTTTCACCTTGAAGTTGTGTTGTAAATGTCAAATATGAAGTGTGTTGTCCCCCTCTCATACACAGGAGATCCATCATTCTAGGAGACAGATCAAGTACAGCAAAGACAAGATGTGGTACCTGGCTAAAATGGTGAGCAATAACATTTTGTGCGTGGGAAAATTAATCAAATTGATTCACCATGGTTTCTGTGTCTTCATATTACTTACAGTAATCCTGCCATTTGAACAGGGGTGTGTAAATGATCCTTTGATGTTTTTCATGCAGATTAGGGGGATGAGCATCGACGAGGCTGTGGCGCAGTTGCAGTTCAATGACAAAAAAGGGGCCAAGATCATGAAAGAAGTTCGTTTTTAAACTCTGCGCACCATCTGTTCATTCAAATGTCCGAATCGTCATTGAAATTCCGATTGTTACCTTCCAGGTTCTCTTGGAAGCTCAGGAGATGGCGGTGAAGAATCACAACGTGGAGTACAAGTCCAACTTGTATGTGGGTGAGTGAATCCAGTTTGGAAACATGGATATACGATCAGGACATAGGAATTGGGACAGAATTGATTAAGCAATACTGTTCAGTGAAGTCATATTACGAGGTCTGATTATATAAATGAAGTTATGATTTAACATGGCAAAGAATATATTTTATTTTTTACAAGAATAAGGTTACAATTTTATCAGAAAATAACTATTGTTACAAAAATATGGCAATTAAGATTACACTTGGAAATATTTGGTAAAACTACAAGAATGTTTTAGAAGAACAAAGCTGAAGCACAAAGGGGTAAAAGGAATCAGATTTTTTACAAGAATAATCACCCCCTCAAAAAACCCACACAAAATAAAGCAGTATTATTTTAAAAACTCATAAGTTTGAGATTTTTTTGCAAGAGTAAAATCATAAAATGACAAGTACATAAAAAATGAAGAGAAAGAGTCCGCGTGTTACAATGTTTTAAAGAAAACTGGTAATTTTTATGAGCAATATCCAAAACAAAATTCTGATTAAAATTGTCAGAATAAAAAATGTATACTGTACTTCATTTTAATATTGTTACGTCATTACTCTTGGCACTCCAACATTGCAATGCCATTTCAGTGCACTAGAGGGCATTGTAACGTCACCGACGACTATCCTTCTTTTTTCATATTTACATTTTAGCCATCATTAAGTTAGTCTTTAACGTTTACAATCCCGCAACGGGTCGTTAAATTGCGTCTCTGTACCATGTCATGAGCTAAATGTTCCTCTTCATTTCGTCTCCATTCTCTTTTCCTCGCTTTGCTCGTGGCGGCCGCGCCGCAGCCGAGTCTCACACGGGCAAAGGCATGTACCTGAAGCGCATCCGCTACCATGGCAGAGGCATGTTTGGCATCATGGACAAAGTCTACTGCCACTATTTTGTCAAGCTGGTGGAGGGCCCGCCGCCCACCATCGAGCAGAAGACAAGCCTAGACCAGGCCAACGAATACGTGGAGAGCCTCAAGAGGAGGACCATCATACACAGTCTGTAGAGCAAACGGCCATCATGAGTGTGAGTGCGGCAATATATATATATATTTTTTTTTGTCAATAAATGCCTGAAGAGACACTCTTAGCGCTTCTCGTTTTGTGTACAGTACAGTGAACCTCGGTCTTTTTTTGCAGTCGATACGATCCCGACCCACTCCCAAAAGTGAACGTGTGTGATATTGAGATGAGAGAAACACAAGAAAACAGTCCTGATATTTAGCCCCTAAAAAAACGAAAAAAGAGAGAAAACGTTACTATGTACACGCTAACATAAACCATACATAAAACATCACTGTTTTAATATTACAGCTTTACTCTCCAAACTTTCCTTTCGCATCACCGTCGTGTGTATTAGCGCTGCGCCGGTTAGCTAAGAGCGCTAACACATTCACATTCAATACCGCCCGGCTGCAGTTTCATCGAGCGAGCGCCATCCGTCTCGGGCCAGGCTCGTTTCTAACTAAAAAGGGTGCAAATAAACAAATAAAGTCCTTCTCGACGCTGCTGCTGCCCTTGATGATCCGCCTCTCGGAGTGCAAGCGCATGCGGCCGCCATTAGACGGAATGTTAACGAGTACTTTCACGGTCATGCTTGATGTTTGAGCCTCGGTTGAGACAGATTGTATAATTTGGCAGGCAGACGTTTATTCAAGTGAGGTGTTTGGTTTTAAAAAATGTAGCATTTTAGACGTTTGATATTTCAGTTGCGACGTCAATGCACATGTGAACCAAAGTTGCTCGACATCGTGGCTTCGATTGACTCAACCGCATCGACTTTCCTGTTCAGCGTGTAAGTACTGGGGCGTTTTTATATAGCTAAAATAAAATGGATGAATACAATGAAAAACACTATTTTAAGCTCATTATAAACGTACTAGGTGTTTTGGTTGACAGTTTGGGAAGTTTATTAAAGTTAGGTGTGTATTTATTTTTTTTTACTTTTTTGATGGCTGCAAATATGACTCCTATTTCCCTGTGCAGTGCATTTTATTGACTCAGCTGCAGAGTGTCCCGGGTAGCTACTGGTTGTGCGGTGAGTACATATTATTTCAGGAAAATGCATGCCTGCAATGTGGCTGACTTATTTGTAACTGCACACCGGCTCTGTTACCGTCACGGTTAAATATTACAGGGACACACAAACTTTTTTTGTCTTTTTTTTAATGCCCTTTGACAGAACTCGCCGCACTTGCTGGTGAAACATTTATGCCGGTCCACTGTGGTTTTCATGGGAACACACACACACAGCACACGCACACCAATATGAATTATTGAGCACAGACAAGCTTCTCTGCAACACCCCCAGGAAGCATGTTGCTCCTCGTCTCCTGTCATACTGTGGGACAAGAAAACATGCCGCAAATGTCAGAAATCAACAGGAGGAAAGATCCAAGTAAGTCTACCCTTTTATTTTTCAATTCATGAGCAGTTGAAAATACTCCACCTCCACTGAACACACACACACCCGCGCGCACTTGGAAGTAAGGCTGGTGCTTTGGCTCGCGACAGCGTTCAAGTGGGATTTATGTTCGGGTGTAAACACCACCTGAGGTAAGTTGCGGTTGCTTTTCCTTTTCTCGAATTTTTGGAAAGTGTCGAGCGTACGGGCTGTCGGAGCTCAGTGGTGTGGTGCCAGATGTGGGATGACACTTGAGACAGGTGACCCCAATGCAACAGATTCTAGTGATTGTTTTAGAATAATTGGAATGAGGTTGTAATGCGCTCTTTTGCTGCTAATTAACCTCTAGGGAACTATAATGAACTCTGGTTTTGATGTACGTTTGAATAAAACACTTTTATTATGAAACTGGAAATGGAAAGCAATCCTTATATTGAAATCATTCAACGTATTTGTGACGGTGGAGGTTTGAGGTTTGCGAGACCTGAGGAGGAGGGCACTGGGAAGTCGGTTCTGCGGCCAAGCTCTCTCGAAATGTCATGGTTTGGTTGGCTGGGGTCGCCTTTGTTCACTCCCACAACGGTGCAAACGCCGCTTGCAATTTGTACTTGAATTGGGGCCAAAATAGGGCCTATGAGGTGGGACAAAACTTATGCAACAGACTCTCACTCTAGAAATCGTAGAAGCGTTAGAGTGACTGGAATTAGTTGGAGGGAATACTTTTGGGAGTTCCGGCACACGTGGTGTCAGAAGTGGGATGGCACGGAATTGTTAGGATGCATCCTCCTGGAATTTTGAAGCTTTGTCTAAATATCCACACGTTTTTTTTTTTGCACTGAGTGTCGCTGTTGTGTTGCCGACGTTCCCGCCTGCCACCCTCCTATCACGGGTCCGCGGCACGTCTTTTAGCGCGGCGTGATGTCAGCGATATTAGAAACTCACGCCTGCGGGTCCTACTGTGTACCTGCATGGCTCTCCATTCATCAAGCATCATTTCAATATTCAAATATGTCACACGCGGCGGCAAACCAGCCGCGCGGAGAAATTGTGCGGCATGGGGGGGGCGGGGGGTTATGTATTGTGATAGTTCACTCGGCTTCCTCCTGATTCTCTCCCACGTATTTGCATTTCAGGTTCTCTTGAAATTTGTAACAACAGAAGTCAAACACAAAGGAAGAAAATATCCTTTGCTTCTTTCAGCCTGGATTTGAAGCAAGGTTATTCGAGTCAAGGAAAACTGAAAAAACATTTTCATGAACGGAAAAAAAATGCTTTTACAGAAACAAAATTTCAGTGAAATTTAATTTAGAAAACTAGCAAACACGAACTGAAAAAGTCCTTCGCTAGTCTAGCGCAAATGTCATTGTGCGCATGGGTGGAATTTTCTTTCTTTCGGTATTTTTGTAGCTGGGCGCAGGAGGAAACAGGCGATTGCGCCGTTGTGGGTGTAACACAGCTGACTTACTTTCTGGGCAAACACAAACTGATGTGATGGTTCATATCCGCGTGACACCCGCGTAATTGTCCCACGGCCCAAGGGGGTGTTTTAATATGTCTAATCAAGCTGATGATTCTAATAATGCCATCAATGCATTGATTCGAGAGAAGGACTCGGAGGGTTCGGCACCCGCTGTTGTCTTATTTACGCAATACAATGACATCTATCGCACATATCGGCGCAGTGCAGAATCTGCCTGCCTGCGCTTCGATCAAATCCACCAAAATTGCCTCCTGCGCCACAACTTGGACCTGCTTTTATCTAAAAAGCGGGATGACACTTTTTCCAACAACTGGTCAACATTTCACTGTTTCAAGCCAGTTGCTAAGGCTTCACTTTTAATTTATGTTGAGGTTTCCGAAAACTTGATTTCTGGTGTATTTACCGCCTCCCGAGCCACTTTGCATTCTGTCCAGTGATGACCCAATCAGAGCTTGTATTGATATTTTGGTCAAATGCTGGACATCGCCTCTCTTGTAAACCAGGACCAGTAAATGCAGAACCAATCAAAAGTCCGACAAGACGTCTGAAAGAAGGCAAGGCAGCAAACCTTCTTTGTTAACAAGCCCGCTGTTGGCTTAATGAAATATTGACTTGCAGATTGTATTATAAGAGCGCAGAAAGCTTTCAAAGCACATCTGTACTTTTTGGGGTGCCATTATTTGCAAAATGTAGCGTGGGCCACGTCCATGATTAGCAGGACATTTCTCTGTCAATCAAACCCGATGTTCAGGAAAACGGTTGCAAAAAACCCCAAAACATTTCAAACAACAATTAAATTCCATTCGCGCTCATCGGCTCAATTCAATGAATGCATTTGAACCTTAACCCCAAAAATGTGCACGTAATCTCCGCGTGGAGAGCGCAGATAAGAAAATAATCCCGACTGACGCAAGCGTTTTTGTGGCCCCGCAACCTTTCCTGGCACTGCCGAGCAACTCAAAAGTCGCAAAAGTGCCTGAAAACAAACACGCCCAAAATCAATCAATCACAGTCGCCTCCACCGCGTTGCGCTCGAGTCTGGCCCCGAAACAGCTCATCTATCATTTTCAATTGCGTTCCCGCTGAAGTTCATCATCTCCAATGACAAAAACAAACGAGAAGTCTTGGGATATGAAACAAAACAGACCCACCACAGATAAAAACTTTGGATCGGCGAATCCTTCCAGTGAAAAGAGAGAGAGAAATATGGACATTATTTTGTGTCGGCAAAAGAAAACACGATGGGAAAAAAAAGAGGCACATTCTGTGCTGTTGACAAAATGTTATCTAGCTTCAAAAACGCCGCCTGGTCTGCCAACGCTCTTGTCGCCGTGGCCCTGAGTGACGAGGGAGGCTCCAGAACTTGACTTTCTCCAACTGGGCGGGCTCGGATCCCGAGTACGTCGGAGCAGATGTTGATGTGTTACCTGGCAAAGTCACCCGCGCGCTCGTTAATCACACGAAAGAAAGAAAACGCGCCCCCCAACCCGCGCGGCGCTTCGTCAAGGTCCCGCGTGATGAACGAAGCCGGCGTCTGCGATCTTCCTCCAATTTAATGATAAGCATCACCTGTTGCCGGAGTGCTTTGTGAGTAATTGGTCTGTGCCTTTTGCTTGATTAATCTGATTGTTGCATTTTTCATGCCCCCCACCACCCCATCCGATGATTGCGCCTGTGCTACAGGTGCCCGGTTTCATTAATTAGCGTCCTAATTGCTTTGGAAATGGGCTGCGCGCATGTTGGCTTTAGCGGGGAGTTGCCATAATTGCAACCAACAAAACACACACAACACAAGAAACAAAAGAAAAAAAACTGAAGTCCACCCGGAGCACTTCTGAACACTCATAAGTCACTCATGTCTTAATCATGACGCCTCTGTTTAATAAATGATCTCCAAATACTTTTGAAAAAAAAGTTATTAGGGTGGGATAATTGTTCAGTAGCACAAAATAAATGAAAAAAAAAATGAAAATACACACGGCTAAATAGTGAGCCCGCATTTGGTGGTTGGGTGACGTGGTTTAGGGGCTCGGACTCGGATCACTACAGTTTAAAATCTTTCTTTTTCTTTTTTTTTGTATGAATTGGATTTGATGAAACAAAACTATATAGAATCGAAATAAAAAAAGTGTGTGGCGTTAGTTTGGCAACACATCTAGCACGTACACAAGTCATGGCACATAAATGTCATTTTTCAGTCTTTGCAAACGAGCGCAACAAACAACACCAAGATTTCGCCAGATGGTACCGAAGTAATCCATTTTTTTTTTAACCACACCACACACAACCGCCGGCGTCCTGCCGACAAATGGGCGACTAATTAAAATGTTCCAGGCAGTCGCGACCGCACGAGAACCCTTCAGCTTGAGCTGAAGGTCAGGAGAAACGCAAAGTTGTTCGCTAGTTATTCATGTCGCTCGCTAATTAAAGGAGAAACATCCCTTGAATGGAACACGCGACGTCAAAGCACTCCACGCTTTGAGCGGCGGCGCCAGGAAAAGCGCCGAGGCGACGCCGGCGGCGGTCGCCATCCATTTTCCGCTGTCCGTCGTAAAAAAAAGGCGCCGACGATCGCTGACGGACGACTTTTAGGGGCTTGGATTGAGATTGATTATTTTTGTTTTTGTTTCTTTTGTTTCAACTGACACGTTGGCAATGGTGATTCACGTTCCGACACGGGGCACTGACAAGCTCGTAAACCCGCAGCGTTGCTTATATTGGCGCCGGCGGGCGGACCGCTTTCTTTTCCGTCAAAGGCTGATCGTGATGAGGGGCTTACGTGCACTTGGCAGGGCGACGCAAATCTTCGTTTTGACGGCATCATCGCTAGGTGGAGTTTGCGGTTAGTCGGTGGCTTCGTTTTTTTTTTTTTTTTTTTTAGCTAGCGCTTAAAGACGAAACTAAAAAAAGATCGCAAACATTTGTCGAGGGATTCCATTTTGGTCCGAAGATGCGTGAATCACTCGGACGTATGCGCTCTTCATATGCTAATAAGTAGTCAGCGTCAACCAAGTTCAAATCTAGGAAGACGCTTACTACTTGTACACCTCCCTGGCCGACTTCAGAATTGGCACTTCAGGGGCAATTGAGCAACCGTTTTTTTTTTTCTTTCCTGCAATAAAACTTGATATAAGTGAGACGGTAAAATGGAATATGAATTCACATCATCCCAGTCTGCATTCGGAGTTTGGACTTTGCCCTGATCTGAATGAGACTCAAGGCGGCGAGCATCTCGCGCGCTCACTCCTGACCCCGCACCGCATCTCGGCTGGCCTTAATCATGTAATGTCCTCCGCAGCCCGATCTCCATAATGGATCTGCGCTCTGAAACGTTTGCCCCCCGATGATCGGTATGCGGGCGCTCGTTTGTCTGGCCTGACAACCTGACCTCCATTTGCCGAAGAAGCGAGAAGACCAATTTGCCGGCGTGCACAAACGCGGACGTTTATGAGGCCGTCAAGTAGCTTTGCATTCAGCCGGTTGGGGGTGGGGTGAGCCGGAGTGCACCTGAGCTAAGCCCGAAAGAAACTAAAAACCCTGCTGCAGTTTGGCTTTGGCCAGGGGTGCCGCAGGTAAACGAGCTGATTGAGTCGAAGCACCTCTGGCTAAAGCCAAACTGTGGCAGAGGTTTTGTATTCTAGACCTGGATTTGCCACCTCTGACCAACATGTAGCTCTACTCAGGGCCTCACCCATATCCAGATCAGTAGCACAGTCGTCACGGAGGTCTACAAGTAGTACCGTCAATCTGCATTTGAAGCCACGGTTATTTTGGAAGACACCATTTGACCGGGGAGTCCCAACGAGGCATACCTTCAACCTGGATTTGAACCCCCGTCAATCGAACAACTGAACAACTGAAATTTCGACACCTCGAAATTTCAGAAAGCCGTACCCTCAACCGGAATTTGGATCTGCGCCTATAGGGTTAAAAAAAAAAATCTGGATACGCATCACTCTGATTCCTTCGGCTCTCAAAGCCTGGCATATACCCATCCCCGGTTGTATCTCGAGCCTTGTTTTCTAGCACGTCTGACAGAGCAAAGTCGTTTCGTGGCCTCCTTGCTCGCCGTGCGTGAAGCCTTTAAATCGATGGTTAGCTGCTCTGACATTCAGAAATTCCTCCAAGGTTCACAAAGAAAGGATGTTCCAGGCAGCGAGTTTGTATTAGCGCGCGGTCACTTCTCATCGCGTCTGACGGCCAACAACAATCGGATCCGTTTTCCAGACTTCCAGAATCATTGATTACTCACGCTTGGGCCTGTCGGGCGCACTCGGTGGGAGGTTGCCAGACTCCGGCTCGTCACGAGCTGTTTAGAAGGCGACGGATGGCACCGGCCCCTAATGAGCTCCGGGGTCGCCGTTGCATTAGTCATGACGCAGTCGCACCGACAGTCCAATCGGCCGTAATGGATGTCAGAAGAGCGGCGAGGCCGTTAATTCTGCTGGAGGACCAATAAGGCTAAGGCTTTGTGACACGAGGACGGCACATTTCCTTCGAGAATATTCTTGAAATTTCAGCAGAACCTGAACATATTTCATGGCACCTTAGGCCTGAAACGGCAAAGCAGCCCCAAAACCAAACCCGCCATCCTGTCAGGCTATCATGGGCTGTAATATTTTGCTACCAAATGAATATGTTGGAAAAACTTTTGGATAACATTTCAGCCTTTAATTTTGCCATTTCCACTAATCACCGTTCAATACTTTTTTTTTTTTACACATTCCTCAGCCATTGCTGTGATATCTCAAATGGTTGAAAAAGGAAGAGGCGATCATGTTCCATTTGACTCTTTCTGGGAAACGTAGCAATGATCCACACTGATATCGCCTTTAACGCACTAAAACCAGCGAAGCGTTTTAGGAATGTTGTCTCAGGCGTTGAGAGACCGGCACAATTTTGTTAATAGTCATGTAAACATGTGAGAGCGGCCCAAGGCAACCGGGAGCGAGGAATCTTTGTCGCCTGCGGCGAATGGCGCGCCGGTGCATAGCTAATAGGCTCGACTAGGAGAAATTGCTATTTTGTTGTTGACAATTCAGGTTGCTCAAAATGTTGATGATCTTTCCTATTCCTCATTTGGGAGTTTTTAAATACAAATATCCTGGGGCCACCTGGCATGGATTCTCCACCTTGAACCTTTTATCCATAAATTTTGGAATCTTTGTTTTTTTTTCTTCTCATGCGTGCCCCAATTTAGGTGTTTTTATAGTTATGAGCCGTTTCTTGGTCATTTCTTTGCGTAACAAACGAGCATCGAACCAAAATGAAAGACTTTGTGTGCCTGTTAATTCATTGTTTCTTGAGGCTTAATATGTAGGTGTGCCGACAAAAGTTCGTGCGAAACTGCCCTGAGGAAATTTACGGCGCTACCAACTTGGAAATGGCCAAAGACTTCCTGTGTTTGTTTTTTTTTGAGCATGTGTTCTTGATACTTTTTTGTGGGTCTACTCATGCTAGACATGCCTACCAAATTTCGGACTTGAAGCGCACGTGCACGAAAATTGAGCCATTGGTTTTTTGTCCAGTGCTCCTTTTGTATTTTTCCATTTCCCAGCCAATGGCAAAATTGCATATAAGTGCCAAAATTATTTTGTGGTTATAGCTTTCGACTCAACGTAAAATTATTTCCGAAGTGAACAGTTTGACATTTTTAAATGGGCAAAGCCTCTTGAACCTTTGACAGGACATCAATCCGAGATTAAAATCCTTCTGGTCAAGCCTGAATTTGGCGCATAGACACACGCACACTCGCAGACAACCCCCAAGCGGGCGATTGATTGACCGGTGCCGAGTTCAAAGCAAGGACGCAGGCGTCATCTGCGAACAAACATAATAGGTGTGAGCGACAGTCCGAGCGCTCGATCAAAAAGCACCAGCGAGGGGCGTCGGCGCGGTCGCCTCGTCACCGCGCTCGTGTTAAGGCGTCTGAGCGCTCATTCTATTAATGACAGTCATGTGACAGCCGGAGAGGTCGGACACTGAGGCAAAGCGTCTCTTTGACGGCTTCGATAATACCCGGCGCGTCTCCTTCATATGCAGCGCATCACTTTGAGAGCCTTTGATTGACGGGCATGTCACCAGCACCGAAGATGAGGAGACCAATGCGTCATCATATGATTGGTTGCCTTTACTTTGGAACGGGTCGTTTGAGAATAACCTTGCGATACGAGCCGGTTGTTCAGTTTCTCTGAGCAGCAAAGAAAAAAAAAAAGAATGTCGGCTTTTAGGCAGTTATTTTGAGTGGAAGTGATAAAAACGCTTTCACTCTTTTACTCGGTTAACAAATGTACGTTTGTAAGCGTGGCGGCGCAGCATCTCCTCAACCGCATTCTCCACGACGGCGCCCAAAATGTTTTCTCCTCCTCTTGTGCGAGGGGTGTGTGTGTGTGTGTGTGTGTGTGTTCGGGGGGGCGAGCAACGACCTTCACGCTGAAAACTTATTTTGTGAAGAGGAGGAGGTGAAAGCAAAGTACCAAGAGGGCGGACGATAATGAACGCGGCGAGCGCGAGGCCACGACGCTTTTCATGCCACCGACAAGTGCGCGCGCGCGCGTGTGTGTGTGTGTGTGTGTGCTTACATCTGAGATCAAATTTGCTACAATGAAAACCCCCCTGTTGTGAAAAATGTCTTTGTGCAAACATAATTTTGTTGTAGAGGGAAATTGTCGTAGGAATAAGGCAAGAAAAATTCAGCGCTGCCTTGAGAACCGACTGACCTGGCTTAAGAGGTTTTGGAGAGACGGCAATTTTTTGGCAAAAATTATGACTTTTTTGGGTCACAAATGAGAAACTGATTAAAAAGGTCACCATCACAATTGTCCGTTGAGCATGCTAGGAGCGTGTATGCTAAGCTGAATTGCGTGAATGCTATTTACCTCTATATCGATATGTCTCAAGCTGAGGGATAAAACTGCCAAGCTAAGCGCTAACTACTTTGCGCGAAGCTGGTTTGAACCAACCAGCTCCTTGCTAATACAAGTCTGGAGAACAAACAATAACAAAACAACTCTTGATTAAGCTTTGTTGCTACTTTTGCGTCCCAGAAATCTTCAGTTTGATTACAACGTCATTCGAATGAATTTGCCTGAATGAATGAACGCGTTAGCCAATTTGCTAATTGTTCATTAACCTCCCACAAAGTGCGGCGTCATTATACGCCGCTTCTTCCTTCTTTTTTTCCTCCTGCAGTTTGACTGGCAATCGTGCCGCGAAAAATACAGCAATTACAAAAAATATCACGTGTCCCGCTCTTGAAGTAGGTCGCGGCTAATTGCGTCTTTGCGGGAACACGCGGCGGCTGAAACCAGACGCAAAAGGTAACGTTTCCCTCTCATGTTCTGTACAACTCATTTGATTCCGTTATTAAAAAAGTTAAGGGGTGTTCATTTCCTCTGCCACTTCTTCTTGCATTACACCTTATCTATTTTTTTTGGGGGGGGGGCGTAATAAAAGCCGGCGGCTAATAGGGTTTTGCATGATAAAGTTACGGCAATTACGGCGGCTCTTCGTAACGGGTTTATTCAGGAGTGTGAGTAGAAAAAGCGCTTGCGTGCTTGTTGAAATTTGATTAGCCTATGAGACGGCCTTCAACTACATTTTTTTACACATCGCGCACATCTCAAGAAGGCGTTTGGTACAAAATCATCATGTAATTGCCTCAGGCAGCGCGTGGCTCACTTCCGAAGGTAACTGGAGAGGATTGTATCTTTCAGATCTTGTTTGCCATCTTTCCCAACTCACAGTAACGTTGTTTTTCTTGCACAATTCCACTTCCAATCAACTTTTAATGAGCGAGGATTGATTACCGATACGTGTTTGTGGAGTCATTTCGCCACATTCTCCCAATTAACACAAAACGTGCACGCCCGTAGCCCGGCGCGACGTATCCGCTTCATAATGAATTGTTTACACTAATCACAAATAACGTTTCAAATATTGATGAGCTGCGTGCTCTGTTGTTTCCATTCAGCACAGTCGTGGCGACAGTGATGAATAATGCATTTCGTCAATTCACGTTTTTTTTTTTTTTTTGTGCCTTGTTCAAACAAACGTTTTGAGTTACGGCTTGACGCCGCGAATCGGCAGCCCGGCGGCGGCGGCGGCGGCGGCGGCGGCGGCGGCTCTGACGTGACGGCTAATTAGCGCCTTGTTTATAACCGGCAGCTGCATTTTCAGACTGTTGCGCAACAAAGCGGATGATAGAAGTGAGAAAGTTTGAGCCCGGTTGCGAATACAGGGAGCTGAAAACACAAGCAACGGCAGGGAGCGTGAAACAAAGCTAGCGTTCTCAGGATAAGATACAAATTGTACCTTAATTACAGTCACGGCGCTACTTGTATTTCACCTAACTTAATCTGCTACAATTAGCCACTTCGCTCAACAATTCAAGGAAGAAACGTGTGACTGGAAACGCGAGTACAAAGAGAAGAGGCAAGGCGACAGAAGCGAAAACGAAACCGGGCTAGCATTAGCAGGATAAGATGCTAAGAGTCACGGCACATCTTTTTAAGTGACTGCGACCGGCTCCGTGAGTCATCCTTTTCTACAGTGACAAGATCAACAATCAAATTAAACGGTCATCCACTTGCCTTGAGTAAATTATTTTGAATTATGAGTCTGGCGGCGGCTGCGGCCCTAAAATCGTCTGCACTCTTGAGCTAATGTTTCAGTAAAATAACCCCAAAAAAAAGAAAAGTCACCCAAATACTACTTTAAGTGTTATATTTCAGCGATGGGGTCTGAAGGTGACTTCACTGCATTACAGGTTATTGCCTCATATATCAAAAGTGCGGGTGGCCTGGCCTGACTTTTTTTGTGCGTCCAACTGCGAAACTGACTGCTCGCCGCCAGACGGTAATGACTTTGCTGCGCATGTGGAAACCAAGAGGAAAAAAAAACAGCCTCCGTTGCTAATATAGTGTAGCCCACCAACCCGAATAGTTTCATATGATTGTTAGCATCCCAATTTTTGGTGGTGTCCAGTCATTGGTTGAAAGACAAAAATCATGTCTGTGTTAAAAAAAAACAACAAATTCCTCATTGCCGGAACAGAAAATTAAAATTGTCTCCAGAACCACTTACGTTACTCCGATGGGGTTTTTGTTGTAACTTTGTTGTAAACATTGTAACTTCTTATGATACAACTCCGATAAATAAAAAATCAAATCAAATTTCACATTTTTAAAATCCTCCCTTGTGAAAAATCTGCTCCATTGTAGCCCTTTCAACTTTTGCTAAATGTTGTTTATTGCTCTTGAGAAAAAAAGCCATTGTTTTTTTTTTTTGTGGTGCTTAACCCATTCACTCCCAAAGACGTTTTTATACGTCTTTTCAGACTTGGTTTAGAATTGGCTGGTGCTGAATGAGTTCATATACGCCCTCCACAACGTGATGGGATGCTTCTTGGTGAGCGTGCGTCTTTGAGGCAATGTCATGCCATCCATTTTTTAACATTATTGCTGTGTTTTATTATCTTGCCTTTGATCTGCTCAAACAAAAAGTCCGACATTTGGGGAAACGGTACGCTCTCGCGTTGAGGAAAATTAATAGCTCGTCCGCCCGGGACGAGTCGCCCATTTAGTTTGAGCGATGGTGGCGCTTGCTTTGTTTTACGCTTGTTTGTTTTCTGCTATGGACTTATGACTGCCATCGCAGCGCCGTCGCCGCCGAACGTGTTTTCAACATCTTGCTCTCAAAGTATGCCGACATTATACATCAGGGTGAAAACTTTCACCGGTAATAAACCGGACAGATTCTAAAAGTTGGCTCGTGCGTTTTGAGTTTGCGGTGTCGGTCATAAAAAAAATGACTAAACAGATCGTTGGGAGTGCCGCGTTTGGCTGCGGACGGGGACGTTTTATTCTGCTGTGTTTTCACCGTGATGTAGACGTCTGTGTTTGGTCATTAAAGTTTAAACGGGGGGCCGTTGTGACGAGAGGCTCCGTAGTGCATGATTCATCTGACGGTTGGCGGAAAATCGGCTTGCAGCGGGGTAGATAGATACGAGTGAGCCGCGCAAAAGAAACAGATTTCAACTTGGCTGTTTTTTTTATGTTTTTTAACAATTTACAAATTGTAAAAAAAATTTAAAAAATTCTCTAAATTTCCAAAAATGTACCCAAAAAATTCTGGTTTAACATTGAGGACTACTTTTCGTATGAATTTCAGTCATCTGAAGTTTCGCAAATAAGTGGCACACGAAAGTTGGCAAACTAATTTCCGCAACCAGCTACAGATGCAAAACACAATGTTGTCTTTTTTTTTTTTGTGTTACTTCTTTGACCGCTAAGATTATACCAAATGCGTGCTAAAAATGCTCCAACAATTTATGGACTGACCTTTTCGAATGATCTTGAGTTTGGCGGAAAACAACAATTATTTCTGTTCAATCCATTATCATTACTTGTCATGAAGTTTTAAGATAAGAATTCAGATTCAGATCCAGAAAACTTTATTTATCCCCGTGGGGCAATGAAAGGTTTTGCAAATATACGACACAAAAAAAATGCTGAATTGCGGATTGTTCATCGCTCTACAGTTTTGTGAAAAAACGCAAAAAAAAAGGAATAAAAAACATTGGCCGTCCAGAATGAATTTGCAAGTAGACTCCACTAATGCGACGTCAAAAATTGTTTACGGTTTCCAAATGAGGAATTCGGGAACTAACTGCTTTTAAGCTTAGACGTGAACACTGTATCCGATCAATTCTGATACGGAACCATCGTATAACGTCTACACGAGTCGCGCTCTATATTTTTCCCGCCGACGGCCTGGAAAAGTCTCGCTGATTCATGCAGAAAATTGTCCGCTTCCTCCCGGCTCCACTTTCTATCTGCTCCATCCGCCCCTTAACAGATATGCACTTCAATCCCGCCGCAAACCACTGGCCTTTATCGTTCTCTCCACACGAGACCTCGCGAAGATGCCTGGCGCCGTGCGAGGGGGCCCGGAGAGCCAGAAAGAACAGAATATTGGACACATTTAGGATGGAAGGACACTTCAAAGACAAAAGGGGAGAGCTGGGAAAAGCGAACCGCTTTTAAATGTACAGCATCATCGAATGTCGAGAAACGCATCCGTGTCGGCTGTAGACGAGGTTTTTGAAGGTTTTTGAACAAGGTTCATGGAGAGGTTTTAAAAATATATATTCATAGGGTCTAGTCAAGCTTCGTGTCTTGTGTCGGCTTCTTTAGAAACCAGCACAAGTTAAATGAAGAGTCTTGGACTAGGTTCCTGTAGCTCTTGACTAGGTTGAAGGCAGAGCAGTGCTGAACATTACAAAAACTTTGGAACCTCTTTCTAAACATACCGTATTTTCACGACCATAAGGCGCCATTAAAAGTCTAGTGTATGAGCCGAGTTCCAAAGCCTGACTGAGCGCGCTTCTGGCCGACACGCTGTTTATATAGAGAAAAGGCGGGCTTGAGTGACGTCAGGCATGCGGAAGTCTGCCAATGAGTGAAGGGTGGGCGTGCCCAACAACACGGTGCGCCGAATGGTCGTGAAAATACGGTACTTCCAGACCTCAACCTTGTACAGACACTCCCCGAGTTACGAACATCCGAGTTATGAACAAACGGTACATACGAACATTTTCACGGGTCTGTCGAAAAAAAAAAAAAAAAGTTAGATTTTGTATTGCGCGCCTTTTTCCGAGTGCCGAACGAGGCGGAGGAGGACGGCGCAGGTGACGTTCGAAGGCGGCCGCGGGGAGAGGCGTGGGGGGCGGGCGTGTGACGGTGGAACGGGCGGGGAGGCGTCCGCGCGCCGGTCGACGACCGGTCGTCTACTCTCCCCCGCTGAAGCCGCTGCTAGTTTAGCGGGCAGCTAACCCTCGAGCCCTGAAGAACGTGACGAAAAGCTCTCTCCCCGTTATATGGATGTCAATATAAGTCTTAAACATACATTCCAGACAAAATATAGCACTGAAGCAACTTACGAACGAATTCACCTTATGAACAATCGTCCGGAACGTAACTCGTTCGTAACCTGGGGAGCGTCTGTACTAGACCCTACGTGAACCCAGTTAATAACCCAACTTGAACCAAGCAGTTGACCCTTCATGACCCAACATGGCCTTAGACCTAGTCTCTACCTCAGGGGTGTCCAACTCGGGTCCTCGAGGGTCCCCATCCAGCATTTTTTTTTAGGTGTTTCCCTCTTCCAGCACACCTTGACTTTGGAGTCAGCCAATCCTCCATTAAGCGCCTCCAGTTGGTCCTAAATGCTGCTGCTTACCTCTTGGCTGGTACTCATAAGAGGGAACACATAACTCCTACTCTGGCATTCCTTCACTGGCTCTCTCTACATTCTTTTTAAGATCCTATTATTTGTTTCCACCTCACCTCTCGGAGCTCCTCTGCACCTGCCCCTCGGATCGCGTGACATTCAGCACAGCACTGTCACCGACCTCGACCGCCCTAAAGGAGGTCAGCGTCGAGCAGACAAATCCTCCAGCGGCATTTAAAAGAATGTGTCGCCTCCACTTTTTGACGAGTAACTCTCGCCCCTGCGCCCGGCGGAAGCTTAAATTGGCTGCAGATTAGATGGAATAAACACATTTGCTTTTTGACGCACACTCGCGTGGGCTGGGGTGTGTGTGTGTGTGAGAGACCGCCAGAGAGCATGTGTCTGACCGCGCCGTGGCCCCTGGTGGTGTGATTTAATTTACTCACACACATCTGCGCACACACACACACACGCAGGCACAGTGCGGACGTAGAGCGTCTTGACACAGCCTAAAGGACCTTGGGGGCAAGACTCCCCAGGCTTTCAAGCATCGAAGCGCAGGGAGTGCTTAAGTGCTAAAGTGCGAAAGCTACCAGGCAACACGTAAACGCCAGCGGGTTACTCGCGCTGCTTTCTAATATATTTCACCCTAGATGCGACACAAACTTCAACCTCATTTGAAAACCTACACCAATCCAGTCCTAGGCCCGACGTGGACATAGTCCTAGACCTCAGGTGTCCAACTGCGGTCCTCGAGGGCCCGCAACCACCCAATTCGAACCTTCGACATCAAAGAGCAGCCATGCCCAAAGTATTTGAAGTTGATTTTCGGAAGGAACTTCAAACAAAATGGCCGACGGGAGCGCGCGCGTGGATTGCGGCGCAGTCACCGGTCGGATTGTTTCTTTTTCATTTCCTCAGCATCACCCAAATTTCTCATTTCCTCGCACGGCGTGAGTTTCTATTTCCATGCTGTCCTGCGGCTGTATTATTTGTTCTGAATAAAATCAAATAAAAATTGACGATGATGCAACGCAACGTCGTTTTCAGCAAGGCGTGTAAACACGCCGGGCAGGGATGTCGGGTTTCTTAAGGCGGTTCAGTCCTAGCCTCGGGGTGCGATGTGCCACCCATCTCTCGCCTGCCTGAATGATACTCGACTCATTCGTCCGGCTACAAAACTTCTGTACAAAACACATGTGGGAGTCGGTCATAAGGAAGCGTCGAGCCTTTTAAGGTTCCACTCCCAAGATACCGTGGCGAGTTGAGTCGGCCATAAATGTAAGCAAGTCATTCGTCAAATCACACGATCACATTTTCAACTGCCCAAAAACTTGTCTCCACATCGTCGATGACTTTATTGTCGTCTTTATTCAACACGTAATAGACACGCAGCTAAGTTTGTGTTCCGCCGACAGTTTGGTCGTCTCTTTTTCTGTAGGCATAAAAAGCAGGATTCAAGAGAATTTCAGCAGAAACAAGGCCGAGCATAACGACGTCCCGTTTTCCTTCTTCCTCTTTCAACGCCACGCAGTAAATGAAGCATGTAAATGAGGAGGCGGGCCAAATCTGGCCCCCGTGCCTTGAGTTTGACACGTCAGACACATGGGGTGTGCAGAAATGTTATTACAGCTGCACGCCGTCAAACGCGCATGCAAATCAAACCTGCCCGCTGCCGA
The DNA here is from genome assembly GCA_026261675.1 of Hippocampus mohnikei. Classification (NCBI taxonomy): domain Eukaryota; kingdom Metazoa; phylum Chordata; class Actinopteri; order Syngnathiformes; family Syngnathidae; genus Hippocampus; species Hippocampus mohnikei. The sequence continues at coordinate 1,366,684 of JAKGUB010000347.1, read as the reverse complement.
GGAAGCTTGTGACAGGCGCCGGGCAAACGGGGGTTCTCGCCGGTGCTGTCGTGATGCGTTGGCGCCTCCTCTTTTTGCGCTCCGCGAGAAGCCGCCCGGGGGAAATCGGGGCAGAGAGTGATGGAAAAGAGGCAGGGAGCCCTTGCCCCGCGCGGTTGTACCTCTTTGATGCGAATGCGCCCGATGGGGAAAAGAGAAACAAAAACAACCACCACCACCACTGGGCTTCCTCAGTCGGCTCCGCGATCGCATTCGAAGCACGTCGGGCGGCCTTTTAATGATGCAACCAATAAAGGTGCACTTGGCTGGTACGGCCAAAACCTCCGCCAAGGCTTCGACTGAAGCCTCGTTTGTTGTGTTGTCACCGAAGAGTTGTATTTAAAACAAGGACAACAGTGACGTTTTTCACAAAATGGAGATGCCAACCTGTCGGCCGTCATCGCGCTGCCCTAAGGCGATAAAATATGAAGGACACAACAATAATGAAGTTATTTTACAGGGGTAGGGGGGCGATTACAAGAATGAAGACAGAAGTCGATGCGGGGAAAAAAACATTCAAGTTCAAAAGAAAGATATTTACCGTAATTTCCGCACTATAAGCCGCACCTGATTATAAGCCGCACCCACTACATTTTTAGAGGAAAACCAATTTTGTACATACACAAGCCGCACCCGTATATAAGCCGCATGTGCCCACATTAAAACATGTAAACATATTTACAAAGAAAGACGGTACACAGAGAGAGTTTTCAAAGTTTTAATAATATAACTTAACCATAATAATAATATAACTTTCTTCCCAAACGGTGCCTGTGACGCGGCAGTAAAACGGTAGCAACATGCTAACAACACGCTAGCAACAGAACATAGCGGTACTTGTAAAAATCACGGTGAGCCGTCTTCATCTTCCTCCTGTGAACTGAAGCCATCGAAGTCACCGTCCTCAGTGTCGGAATTAAACAGTGTCATAAAGACCGGTCTTAATCTTACCTTTTCTACTTGAGCGCCCCCTGGCGGCCGTTAGAAAAATTACATAAATAAGCCGCATCACTGTATAAGCCGCAGGGTTGAAAGTTTGGGAAAAAAGTAGCGGCTTATAGTCCGGAATTTACGGTAGCATGAAAAAAAAAGTGGAAACAGAGAGAAGTCGTCATTTCCCCCAAAAATATGAAATACAATAAATCAAGAAAACAGTGGAAGTGTTTGTTTTGTTGCGCATAAAAAAATGTGGTCAATTTTTGAGTGTAGCGTTGCCATTTTAGGACTATTTCAGGAATCGTGACAACTCATCTAACATTAACGGGGAATAAAAAATTTTACAAAATCAACCTACAGCATGTATTCATGCAACAGTGCCAAAAACAGCTAAAAAATAAAAGCCACGGGATATGTTCGCTCCACTGGACAAGAATCCGAAGCGTGGTGGCGGTCTGCTCCAATTAACCTCCATCTTGACAGCCCCGTGTGTTATTTACCCGACGACATTTCCTAATTGTTATTTTCTTTGGCGCGACAGCGATCGCGCCTCGCCCGCCTCCCGCTTACTCTTTGCCGTCGGCTAATGAGTTTTTGCCCGAACGACCGACCTCCTCCGGCGCGCGCCTCTGACCGTCGACGGAAGACAAGTCAACTATCCGGTCGATGCAGTTACAATTGTCATCGAATCAGCGTACTTTTGGACGAAAAACGGGAAATGGGGCGCTCGATCCTTGATGGCGCACTGACAAAGCCGCGTTCACTTCGGCGCACTCAAACGCATCCGAGTGTAGCACAACCAGAGATGAAAGTCCTCCAGATTTTCCCGGAATTCCGTGTTTTTCAAATTTTTATGAAAATCTCTCCGGAGAATTGAGGAAAATTTGCCTAAAATGAATCCGGATATTAGTTGACAACATTGAACGAAGACGCGTTTGAGTTTGTTGTTTTGCTTTCACGAGCGTAGCCATGTTGAGACACTAACACTAGTAACAGTAAAGAGATTTTCGTCTCTTTATAAACACACTTGCTAAACCCCATCGGAACGAATAAAAGACACAGCGGATAAGACAGTTATCGTAAAAAATATATTTGGACAAAAAGGGAAACACAGATTGGCAGAAAAACGTGTCCATCCGACTTGGAGTGTCGTCTCGGCTAGCTTAGCTTAGCTGTTGTCGTGGGGGACGTCGGGTGTGTGACATCATTGCGTCAGCGCTGATTGGTTGAAATCAAAAGACGCGCTGGCGCACATGTTCGCGCTGAAGCACGCGCAGCAGAGCGCAGCGGACTATCGACTGCTGAGGCTCGCTTTAGCTTGAGTGGCGTCGCCACAACACAGTCATGCCCTCGCCTCGCATTCTCATGGCCTTGCCATTTCTCGGAGATTTCGACATTTCGTCGAGAACGGAAGCCACAAAGGGTGCACGTGTACACATTTTTTTTTTTTTTAGAAACGTCCCCTTTCATCTCTGCACAACAAAGGAAGAGGTCGCCATCTGTTTCCGGGAATGATATTTGAAATGAGGACGCTCATTTTTTTTTCAACGCGTTGAGCCGGCGTGTTCTTCGGGGCCTGCCGCGCCGGGTGCATTTTTCATGGCAAGGCTCCCCGTGAGCCGCGCGTGGACAACTCGGAGTACTTCCGTGCCAAGAAGTTAGGAGAAAAGGGAAAGATGTATTGTTGTTTTTTTTGCGGATATCTGCTAAGCTACCAAATTGCTGTGAGGAAGGAAGAATTAAAAAAAAAAAAAAAAAGAAAGAGTGTAAAATTGCCATTTTGTGAGATTTTAAAGGATATAGTGGGGGTGGGGGGAGAAAAAAGAATCTGAAGCAAATATTGTTTTTGTTGGGTTTGTATTGATCAGATTTACTTGTCGTTTTGGTCCATGTTTTCTTATGCATTGTGTTCTTTTATTTTATTTTTTATTTTTTCCTTCCACGTCACGTCTGCTCGTTAGGTTTTTGTTTCCGGCTGTTCTTGTCAGTACGGTTACTCGTGTGGACCAATCAACTCCCGCTGGCCCCCCTAAAAAAAGTTACATTAGATTAAAGCAGAACTTCCATGAGTCATAATGAACAAAAAAACACAATAACAAACATTTACAAGAACATTTTTTAATGAAGGCACGGATATAGTTGTAGTCCCCAAAAAAAAATTAATAATACAAATTGCAAAAAAATTGATGGTACATTTGTAAACCTACAAAAAACTGTGAATTCAGTTTGAAAATCATCTTGCCAGAAATTCTCACTTTACAAGAAGAATCGGTCCAAAAATAGTCATAATCTCGCTATGAAAATGTAGAAATATTCCAAGCAATCAACATTTACAGGGGAAAAAAAAATCAACAAATTCAAAGGGAAGAATGTGAGCCCTTTATCGTGCAACAAAAAATGATAGCTACGCGCAGTTTTGCGCACACTGACTTCTAAAAACGGCCATTCCTGGCAGTGTATCCATTTCCCCCGCTTGCGCTCAACAGATGTGCACATCCTGGCACGGTGCCGCCGCCGGCTGATACGTCGGCGTCGCCAGCGCAGCCGTCATCCTTTTTCAAACATGTTGAACAGCCCATAAAAACACTGACCTTTACAAGACGAGCCGATTGCTTGACATTTGCGATGACAAGAGCGCTTGTGTCACGACCACATTACGGGACGGGTTGTAAAAGAAAATCAATGTAGCGCATACGGGAGGCGGCGGGGCACGGGCAAGCTGGCATGTCGACATAAAAATAAGAGAGAGAGAGAGACGAAAAAAATAAGATGAGACAAGCTGTCCTTTCTGACGGGGTTTTTTATGCTCATCTGTCACTCACCAGGAGGCGCTATTGCTGATCACATACTGTGATTAAAGCATGTGTGCATTAAAAAACAAACAAATAAATAAATCAAATACAAATAAATATATATATACATTTTATTTTTTTTGTTTAATTTTTATATATATTTTTTTTCACAGAGGATAAAGAATATATGCGTGTGAGTATTGTTATCATATTAGTTTTTTTTAATTTAAAAAAAAATATATATATACAGACACTCCCCGAGTTACGAACATCCGAGTTACAAACAAACGGTACATACGAACATTTTCACGGGTCTGTCGAAAAAAAAAAGAGTTAGATATTGTATTGCGCGCCTTTTTCCGAGTGCCGAGCAGGCGGAGGAGGACGGCGGAGGCGACGTTCGAAGGCGGCCGCGGGAGAGGCGTGGGGCGGGCGTGTGACGGTGGAACGGGCGGGGAGGCGTCCGGCGCGCGGTCGGCGACCGTCGTCTACTCTCCCCGCTGAAGCTGCTGCTAGTTTAGCGGGCAGCTAACAATCGAGCCCTGAAGAACGTGACGAAAAGCTCTCTCCCCGTTATATGGATGTCAATATAAGCCTTAAACATACATTCCAGACAAAATAGAGCACTGAAGCAACTTACGAACGAATTCACCTTATGAACAATCGTCCGGAACGTAACTCGTTCGTAACCTGGGGAGCGTCTGTATATATATATTTTTTTTGTGCCTTCAACCACTTGCACAAAAGCCATAGCCACACATAAGATATGCTCATCTGTAACTCACCAGGAGGCGCTATTGCTGATCACATACTGTGATTAAAGCATGTGTGCATTAAAAACAAATGAATAAATAAAATAAAAAAATATATATATATACATGTGTGTGTATATATATATATATATATATATATATATATATATATATATATATTTTCCCGGAGATAAAGAATATATGCGTGTGAGTATTGTTATCTTATGTGTGGCTACGGCTTTTGTGCACATATACAGCAAGTGGTTGAAGGAAAAAAAAAACAAGATAACAATACTCACACGCATATATTCTTTATCCTCCATGAAAAACATTGACTCTTACGGCAGCTTACTGTGTGCGTGACACATAAGTTTTGAAAAGTGCAGCAAGTACAAAGAAGTAGTTCTTTTAGTCATTATTTTACCCCCAAAAAAGTTGAATGATTACCAAAGACTGTATTCTAAAATTGATTAAAAATATATTTTGATCAAGATGTAACTAAAAAGCACGCTTCACTGTCTTGTACAAAACCCTACTTAAATCCGAGCAGAAAATCACATCCTGACATGAAAATGTAAAGACGAGCAATGTCATCACTTCAGCTTCAAAGATGATATCGACCCCCCCCCCCCCCGCCCCCACTCCCCAACATGCTTTTAACGTAAAATGGAAATTCTCCATCACCCTTATCATCATTAAAAATGCACTTGACAAGTTCCGGACTCACCCGCCATTAGTATGGAGGAGCCCGCATGTCATTTGCGGACATGTGTCAGTGCCTCGGATGTGAAGATGTAACGCGTGATCTACTGCTCGTATAGCTCACATGTACGTCCCATTTGTGTGTGTGTGTGCGTGCGCGCGCGCTTGCGCCTCAGAGCCATCATAGCCATTCTGCTGATTAGAAATCCAGGCCATTAATTACACATCAGCTAGGTTTCGTTCATGTCACTTTTCCATGATCATAAGGAAGTCTTCCAGTTCATGCTGCAGTAACGGAATTCAATTTGCAACCGCGTTATTTGTCTTTTACAACCGGCGCAGAGTGAAAAGGGACATTTCTTTCCATGGAGTTTGGTTGACCAATTATTGTATGGCTGCCAATTAACTGTTAGTGTGACCTCTTTTAACTGTCATTCACAAAATTTAGTGGAGGTTTATACACACGCACACACACACACACACACACACACACACACACACACACACACACAGTTGAGTTGAAAAACAGCATTTGTTACATTGAGTTCAAGTTGAAGGGCAATGTTAGTCGCCAATCATGATTCCATTTTACTTCACGGCTGCAATTTCCTCTTCGCAGAATCTATTTCGGTTGCCAGCGTGTATTCTCACTCACATTTTCGCTCGGGTGCCCGCAAATCAAAGTATAACTCCACCGGGACCCCCCTCCCCGCCGGCAGCCCCCCGCCGAGGACCCCCCCGCTGGGCGAACGGCGCGCAACAAAGGCTAAGGTTAGCGGTTAGCTTTGATGACACATCTCATTTTCGTTTGCGCTGCGAGACTTCTGGCTTGCGGATGATTCGCCGCGACGCACCTTGCTCACCTTGAGCGAGTGGGAGCGACAGCTTCTCCGCAGGGAAGCGTGGGCGCCGCGCCCAAGTGGGCTACGGGTCCAACAAACACGGGAATTGGGGTCTTGCTTTTTGCGCTAAAAGGGATGTTTGTTCGCGACACCTGAATGGAAACGTGGCAGTCATCCAACGTTTACGACACGGATTTTACAATGCAGACGATGCTGGCGACAGAAGTGGGGCGCACTGGAGAGCAGCAGCCACTCAATCCATTTCTCAGGAAGGCGATACACTCCAGATTCCTCACCAATCAAATTGTTCAATCTGGCCCACTAAATATTGACACCATCAGGAGTCCTGGAATGTGTGTTGCCGAGAAAAAAAAAAAAATGGGTTGATTAAAATGATTTAGTCGTGCTTTAGTTCCTGTTATTCATTCTCATTCCTGAAGGAATTGGTTTTGTAAAATAAATCAAATACAATCAACCATTCAATACAATATAAATAATAAAATAAATATTAAATAAATCATACAAATAAAAAGGAGTGTGATTTGTTAGTTCTTTAATTAAATAAATTTTTTTAGAGACAATATTACTGTAATTTATTTCTTTTCAATGTTTTTTGGCAAATATTTTAATAATTACTTCATTCGGTTCAGTAATTGCTTTTCAAAAACAAGTTTGATTAATTTGAACTCATTTTTTCATTAAATATTTGACCTGTTGTGAACAAAAAATACAATAAAGTAGACTAAACCTGTTATAAATAATTAAAGTGGGCAAAAAGAAATACACATTTCTGCATGAAAAAAAAATAAAAGAATAATTTTTTTAATGATATTGTTTCTTAAATCATGGTTAAAATCAATAATAAATTAAAAATATTCTCGTATTCCCGTTTGATGTGATTTCTTCTCCATCTTCCCTCATATTATTTGTCTTCTTTGCCTCTTCCACCCTCGTTTTGTATTCCGTGTGGCATCCCACATAATTGTCGTGATGTGGTAAAGCATCACTGATTCATCTCGCCGGTCAGGGTTTTCCCTCATTTTTACTTTTTTTTTTTTAGTTTCACGGGAAGGGAGTCATCGGCGTCCAAGCCGGAGACATTTTAAATATCTCTGCCCCATTTATTTTGGTCACGGTGCTGTTGGCCGAGGTGATACCTCCGGGCTTTCTATCCTGCGCCGCATTTCACAGCGTGTGAGCTCAGCGCTAGGCGAGGAGTCGTCTCCGCACTGCCATCCGTCCTCGTTTTGGGGGTATAGTGCTGTAATCTGCAGATTACTCGCCGTTTTCAGATTTCCCACCAACCCGAAAAACATCTGATGACAAAAATTGGACTTTATTTTTAAAACAGGACATGATTTGCGCAATTTGGTGAAAGGAGGCGCCAGGTTATGTGACTAAAGTTGTCATTTGACGAGATTTCTTGTTGGCAAAAAATTCAGATCTATCAAAAAATTCAAAATTTTCCCACAAAAAAAAAAAAAAAATCGTATTCGTTCTCAATCACACATTCAACAAAACAGATTCACATTATTCACAAAATCAAAATATTCAGTTCATTCAGCTCACCTTGGAAATGATTTTTCATGCCAAAATTTCCACACCCCACAAAAAATTCCCCATCTTTCAAGACACATATTTCAAAATGTTTCTCATTCAGCATTTCAGCCTTCACACAGAATTTCTCCAGAAATTGCAACGTTGTCTTTTATTTCACATGTCAGTTTTACAGTAAAACAAAGCACGCGGGGCGGGCCTCTTATTTGGAGACCTTTGTGAGCGATTCTTCTTTTCGTTTCCTCAAAGTGATGTCACACGAAAGTCTCCCACTTCTTGACATCTCGCGGGTGAGAAGAGGCGCTTTGGAATATATTAAAAAAGTGTACTTTATCCAATTCAGTATGTTTAAATAAGCTAAAATGTGTTTTCAAGTGTGCAGAGGGGTGGTGGTGGTGAGGGGGGAATAAAGTTGAGTTCAGCAAGCGAGTTTTGACAGGCGGGAAACTTGCACGCCACAAATAATGCAGCCGGCTTCTTCCGCGTTGGAGCTTTCCCAAATGACTTGATTAAGCGTTTGTCTTTTTACAGGCAGATAAGCGCGCGGCAGTGGCCAGACGGCTGCAATTACAATGATGGCGGCCATATGCCTCCCCTAGTCCCGTCTCGACGGGATTATGACAATCTTTGGAGTGGACGCACTATTTCTTCCTACCCGCTGCCCGACGCTACTCCAGGAGTTTCTTTGCCCTTTATTTTGCGGCACTTAGGACATGAATTGGAAAGAGTGCAGGGATACATGAGCATTATTTGGTTTCTTTTCACCCCAAAGTGGAAGGTGTTTTCAAATTAATATCCCTCCGCTGTATTTTACGTCATAAAAACACAATAAAAGCAGCGTTTAATTGTATGTAACTAATGACAGAGTTTATGCATCATGATTTCATGTTTGAATTCACTCGGCGTGAATTTGCCCAGTGGCGATTGCGCCTTGCGCCCACCGGGGGCACTGTCGTATGTTCAGACCTATTACAAGTTGAGTTGATGAACAGAAGAAGAACATCGTAAGTAATAATAATAATAATAATAATACATTTTATTTATAAGCGCCTTTCAAGACACCCAAGGACACTTTAAGCGGTAACGTACATTATGTCAACATTTTGGTGTGGCAGAAATAAGCTAAACACTTTTTGCTTGTTGAATTTGGCTGTACCAAGTCAGCACAGCAAAAATGAATGTCAAATAACAAAGGAGAATTTACATTCACAAAAAATGTTGAAGTAGGGCACAAGCATTTATTCAGTGTCGCCGCCACGGTGGATTCCCCCCTTCATAAATTCTCCGCAGGCGCTCAGACCGCAGGCTAAAATTACAAATGTGTCTTCTAAGTGGGCCGTGTTCTAAATAGTTCTCGTGCTCACTCCAACGGGCGTTAAAAAAAACAAAAACAGAAGAAACAAACCAAAAAAAAAACGAGGGTAGTCAAAGACAGAGCGTGAGCGAGTCCGTCGTGGCCACTTTCAAGTTAATTTAGAGAGCTAGCGTAGCATCCACGGCGCTTTGCAAGATCCAGCGCAATCCTATCGCGTCCATCTGTTAATGCTTAATTAGTTTCTTTTTCGAGCGCAACACAACACGACCGGTTTTGATCGTTGGATCACAGACATGCAATTAACAAAAAGCGGCCTTCAAATAGAGTGGCTATAAAAAGTCCACACACCCCTCGTCAAATGCTCTGATGTCGAAATGATGAGACAAGATAAAACATCGGATTTTGTTGAAATTTGTTTCGAGCGCTAATGTCACCAATAACCCGGACAATTCGGTTGAAAAAAAAAAACTGCGTCGAAAAAGAACTCTAAATGATGAGCAACGTTACATAGCGTTACATTGAAGGCGCTGCAGACAACAACAAATGATCAGCGATGGCAACACAAAATACGTAACGCTTGCGGTTTAACTGTGCCTTTCAAATCCGACTGATTTGCGGGCAAGTAGTGCGTACACTTATGCGTCGAACTGGCGTACATTACAGTCGTTGAGCGTCGGCGACACCTTGTGGACACCGAAGGTAACACACCATAAAATATTTTATTTTTATTTTGGATATGGTGTGTTCCTAACTAATCAAAGTGTAAATAGCATTTTTGTCATACGTCTGTTTAAGAAGCGGCAGTAGCAATGATGCAAAATTGTGCCCCCCCCCCCACAGCATTTCAGGACCTTGAGATTAAACCTGAAATGTTGCCCCAAAAACCCCAAAGTACTCCGGCCCGAGCCACGTGCGAACACTTCGCTAGCTGTCAGTCGGCATCTTTGCAGTCGGCCGCAAAAAAAGAATCACCTGCGCGCGATGTCCAGCGGGCAGCCAAATAGCGTGTGGTGACCCGCAGAGGCCGTCGGCCACCTCCGGCGAGCTCATTTGGCCGCCAGCCCGGCTGGATCATGCATGTGAGAACAGACGAGTTCCGTCGGTGACAAACGAACGCCGCGTGATGACTGCTGTGTCGGGATGATGAACGCGGGCCTGAGCGGAAAAAAATATATTTTGTAGAAACGTCACGGCTGGGGTGTGGAAAAACAAAATTTAAATGTGTGATTTTGAGATCACTATTTCCTTACACTTTTATATTACCGCCGTGGGGTAAAGACGATTTGATATGTCTTTAGAGACATGGGGTCCAATGCCATTCAAGATTTTTAACCTCAGCCAATGAGTATCCATTTCTCCAGCAAAGATTTAAAGAAACAATCTTTGCGCACAGCAGCCGAGGAGAACCATACGGAGCTCTCCTGTGGTCTTAGCCTGAGCTAGTGGCTCTTTTTTTTTGCAGCTGTACTGATACAAAACACGCCTGGGAGATTAAAAAAAAAAATGTTTAGAGGCAAGCGCCTCCGAATGCCGTTTCAGGCCAGGCATGGTCCATCGATGCCTATCAGTACGCCGAGACACTTAGCAGGTCTTAATCGTGGCCGCTTTGCAGCACGGCAGGCCCGGATAGGAGATCGGATCATTGCGGGAAAAGGGTTATGCTGAAGTTCAAAACAGCATCGTCAAAATAATACAAACAATCAAAAAAATCTATATTTAATCCGCACAAATATGTGGAGAGAGGCGGAAGAGCAATGTATGAGGAAGAAAAGCGGAGTTAACAGAGTCTGTGTTTACAGTAAACAAATTCCCATTTTTTTTTTCCTCCCCAAAACTAACAACGTTATCATCTCACAATATCCACCAGTAATCATGCCCTAAGACTGCGACCTTTAGATCCATTGTAACATTTGAAATCACTCGATGAGAAAGGGCAGAGATTAACGTGGGCGCTCATGTTAAGCGCATACAAAGCGCTGTCGCGACTCCGCTGTATTTTATTTATTTTTGCCTCCGTCTTCTCTCGGTATCTAATGTGGCCGGTATTAGCTGCTTAAAAATCATTTGACGCTTTTTCTGTCTGTCGTTCAACAAATTCAAGTGTTGTCTGTAAGCTAACGTTAGCTTAACTTTGCTGTGTCACACCCCACCGTCTCCAGTTAGCTTTAGTTTTCCCACCGGATGCCTTGAATATGGCGTGTTTTGCGCCCTTAAAAAAACATATTCCTCAATGAAATCCAATTCTACTATGTGGCAAAACAGGAAATGCCAGTCACGAGCTGGGCCGTATTCATACATCCTTACCGAGAGAAACATGACACACCTTATTTGCTGTTTTTTGACACATTTTTAGCGCATTTTCCTTTTTTTTCCGAGTGTTGATTGACAGCCGCAATCTCATTTGCTCAGCCCTGAAACGCTGTTTGCCGAGACGCGAGCGGCGCCTCGGGGGAGGAGAAAAAAAAAAAAAGCCACGCTCCCTTTTGAGACGCAAAACCTGCAATTGCGCAACAAAGATTGTTTTAGCCTCACGTAGCATTAAAGTGTCTGCCTAATTGAGGTAACGCGGCCTCCCACATGACGTTTGCGCGTGGGATGATGTTATAATAGCAGCCCTCTTGTTCACGGGAAGCAATAATAGCAATTTCCTACCCCCTTTTTTGGGGGGGCTACAGGCTGAATATGAATTAGGTCAGATTGCCTGGTTGATTGAAAAAAAAAATGGCCGCGCAATAGAAAGAATGTGAGGAAATAACACTGTGAATGCACAAATTTTTATATTGAGTTGGGGGTGGGAGGGGAAGAAAACATCGACAACGGGCGAGAGATGGGATTTGAAGAGTCAGGGAAGGTCCCTTTTTTGATGTTTTCATTTCGGAGGCAGCAAAATAATATTATGCCCCAAAAAATAAAATAGAAATACAGAAGCAGGCAAGTTTGAACCACGGAGCTCCATTCGTTCATTCAAATGGCACTCGTGCCAATATTGTGTTGGGGGGGGCATTTGCAATAACAACAAGCAGGTCTTCCTTTTGTTTTTTTTTAAACCATCGGCAATCATGGAAAAAGAGTCAATTCTAGCAGAAGGTGACAGCCTCAGAATGCAATCACAATGCCTGCTTCTAACTAAAATGGTCCACCTGTTCAATTTCCAATATGGATCCTCACTGCTTTTTTTTGTGCTTTTTGTTATGATAGACATGTTCGTCAAGTTTTAGGTCAGTCAGTGAAGCTTGTGTCTCGGATTTTTTTTCCAAACTTTTGTATACACAAATCTCGGAATTGGCCCAAAATGGCTGACTTCCGGTTTAAGTCCTGGAGACTGTTATCGTAGACATTCAGAGTCAGAATGTCCACCAAAATTCATATTAATTGGTGACACTGGTATCAGAGGCTGATGGTTTTTTGGGGTTTCGAACAATATTTTGTCTTACAAAGTGGAGTAAACATGCCTTGGTAAATGCTGCTGTTTTGGTTAGCAATCGAGTTTCCTGATGCTAGCCCACGATCTACGCTGAGCTAAATCTGTGCTACAGACGGGTGGATTTGTAAACCCGGATTGCCCTTCTGCCGAACGTCCGTCTCTGCACTTTAATTCATCCGAGAATGTGCCGCTTTTAGGCGTTGCTGTTTTGGTTGGCAACAGAATTAAAACGGGCTCATTGCTAACGTCCGTGGGTGAAGAATAGCGTCCGTGTAGTTGGAAACTCGCCGATTTAAGACAGTTGTCGTGTCGCTTGACTTCCATTTTACTGGAGCGGAAACTGTTTTGCTCGCGGAGTCGGTCCCGCTGTGATGGATGCATGATGTAGCGAGGCGCACATGTGCTAACACGCTAACACGCGCCGACAACCCCCCGCCTTCAGATGAATTCACCTCCGCTGCGACACTAAGCCGCAGCAGGCTAATCAACGCTTTCATAATTGCATCCGTGTAAAGTTCACTTGGCTCAAGCTGATTGCGGGTCAAAGACCCCCCCCCCCCGCCACCCACACACACACACACACCTCCCTTAGCCCTCTCCTCACTGTCATATTAACATTCAGAAGTCAACATTATGTGTGTGGGGGGTTTTTGAGCGCCCGTCGGGGAGTGAGGTGATAAACGTGAAAGGAGAGCAGACAGTTGAGGTTAATTGCTCAACCGAAGGTCAGATCAATTATTGACATACATAAGATGGGTGAAGAGTTCACGGAGACCCAAACAAGAAGATTTGTGAACCGCCATTTGTAAAGCAAAGACCGCTCAGCCGCTTTAAGGAATACTCGCAACATTAATCGGAAATTCAATTAAAATGGAGTTGGAGTATTCACACCAATCAGGAATGCCCCCCCCCCCCAGTTAATGATTTCCAGTAGCTTGATGGCCTGTGGTCCCTCCACAATGTTGTTAAAAGCTTCATGTAACCAAACCACTAGATATGGGCGAGTATCGATTCCACGTCTCAGTACGAGGCCGATACCAGCCTTATTTTTCAGGTATCGAGTACTCGTGGAGACTCCCGATACCGGCCATTGCAACTTTAGGCAAATTACATTTTCTACCGGATATCAAAAGTGCTAGCGGTATCAGCGAGTACTCAAGGAGTGAATACTCGTACTGGTATCGATCTGAAAGCACAGTCTGTGTATCCAGGTAAAAATGCTATGCGAGCGGTCCCAAACTGGACCCACCAAAACTCACCAGCACCCCACAAATATTGCGACAAGACGCACGAAAAAGACTCGAACCCATGCCGAGAATTGATAAAGAAAGTCAGGCACTTTGGCAGACGCCTACCGGGGACTTTGTCCAAATGAGCCTGATTTGAATCCGTTTTTTGCGGGCCTCAAGATGTCTGAAACTCAAGTTTGTTTGTTGACAAACTCTTACTCGATAGTTGGTCCAAAGTAGGACACAAATCCATTCAAGAGATTTGTCATGGAAGAAGCAGTGGGCAATGCAGCTATTTCATAACCGTCCTTTTTAACGAGATCAAATTTCTTAACAACCTAACGGCAGCCTCAACCTTGCTTAGTCTGTTTTTCACCGTCGACACGTAACCACGTTGCAATTTCCACAAACTTTCAATTAGCCCGCACCCCCTCACGGTAATGGTTTCCTCCGAGAAAAGACTCCGCAGACAAATGAAACCATTTTTTTTTTCTCCAAATTAGACCGCATAGAATTACGACGGACGGCCCGCCCGCCCGCCTCGCCTGTGAACGACCGCCCTTCTTTTTCCTCTTCTCATTTTCAACGCAGGCCTTTCGCCAGTGAATAATTAAAACATTAGTTCCAGCATGATGAAAAATTGTTCTCGGCATCGGCAGTCGGCGGTCGCACTGACGCAAATCGGAATTAATTGCCACGAAAAGAGTTGCTGGACCGCGTACTCGGTATCACGCAGGTTATTTGACGATTGGACCGACAAAAAAAAAAAGTGCCATGAATAATAAATACAATTCTGCATGGCTTACCGGTACATAAATTGAACTGTACTCACTCCACACTGTAACGTTTTTAAAAAATTCTGAAACAGGCTCACAAACCGTCGAAAAGTTGCAAAATCAGGTTCATCAACGGCAACAAAATCAGGGTTTCAATCAGAGTTTGAACAGGTTCTGCACGGATCATTAGTTTGATTAATACGCGACCCACACCATGTCAACAAATGGTCTCTTTTTGACGACAGGGAGTTCCAACCAGCAACATGAAGTTTGCTTGGCATGTCTATTGTGAGTAGACCCACAAAAACGTCAAAAAACCCTCACCTGAAAACACAGAGAGAATCGGCCACTCCTTTGAGTCTTTTTCAGGCCTGGAGCACAACAATGGAATTTTTTTAAAAAATCAGATGATGAAACTGGTATCATGAAGTTTGGTAGGCTCGTCTATCTTGAATAGCCCCACAAAAAAGTCTCACCGAGCCATCTCTGGGTTGAAGCGGAACTTTTCATGTCATTTTGGTCATTTGCGGTTGAGGCGTTTGAAAACGCTCTTCCAGTTTCCAGCATGAAATTTGGTAGAAAGAGCCCTTGTGATTTGACCCACAAAAAAAAAAAAAAAAACAACAACGAAAAAAAAAGGCTGCCATTTTGGTTTGAAGCAATCATTATGGAGTCATTTTGCACATTTTGAGGACTCCTTTCAAGACTTTGTCCCATGAATACAAAATATCCCCTCAGCATTTAATTTATAATAATAATAATAATACATTTGATTTATAAGCGCCTTTCAAAATACCCAAGGACACTTTACAATCAAAAAGAGCAATAAAACCACAGATAAAATTATAAATAATAAAAGTGAAGAGTTTAAACTGTATATGCAATTTTAAGTAGGTGGGTTTTGAGATGAGTTTTGAATATGGGAAGAGAGTCGATATTTCGGATGTTTCTGCAAAATTCTCAAACATGCACGTTTTCACCATCGCAGCTCCAACAAACCAGTTCCACCAGGTCAAAGCTTCACCAAAGGTCTCGTGTGGCACCCCGACTGGCTACGTCGCACAAATGGCAAGGACCGTAGGTGGCTTTCCGCCTGCCGTCCCGGATTGAACGTTGGCCTCTTGACGCTAACTCGTCAACGAGGAAGGCAAGCGAGGAAGCGATCGGTAAAGCAAAGACAAATGTCCCGTCGCCGAACGATTGAGCCTCATTTAATTTAGAGCAAAAGATAAGGCAGCTGAAGACCTTTTTAATAGCGGCTCGGGTTCCTCGTGGAACCGCTGCGTGAGTAATGGGCGCCAGGCAACAATGTTAATGAGATGCGACATGAAGATATACCTTCGGAATAAAAGCGCACTGTGCCATTTTTCTTCTTGGACACGATGATGAGTCTTGGAAGTGACATTTAATCAAATATTCGTTGTTTTTTTGTTGCTAAAAACACCGATTAAATAACCGTGGGATTATTAAATAATGTTTTTTTTTTCCAACCCATATTAACCACAGTCTTAATAAACAAGAAAGCCAATGAGAACATCAAACTTAACTCATTCAAATCATGCCGCTATTTATTTCCTTGACGCTTCAGGATGAAATAGTCTGCCCTTGTTTTTGCGCGCCGACCTTGAAATTCATCTGGAAATTTCACTGCTGTCTAATAAAGGCATTTATAGCGGCGGACAATCATTTTAAAGGGGTTCTCCGGAAAAAGGGCGGCGCTACTTTAGAGGCGTCCAATCGTCCAGTTTGACCGCCGGCGCTCGGACGAGCAAAATGATGGAGCGTCCTTTCTCGGCGGAGTCGTTCTTCAATTAGGCCTCATTAGTCTCGCCGTCTCACTCCAACGCCTCCGTCATTGCCTTGGACAACCAAGCGTGGGACTCATCCGTTCGGTAGCGTATAAAAAGATAGCACGGGCGTATCTTATCACCTTCAGGCGTAACATGACACGCAGTTATGGGAGTGTGTCACTCTTATTCTCAACTGTCAGCTGGGCGAAAATGACGGATGGAGGCTGCGCTCCCTCGCCGGAAATTTGTCACGCAAACGGAAAATACAGCTCGGGCACAAGCAACAAAACATTTTCGTTCGCTCTCAAAGTACAGGGAATAAAGCAGCAATTTAAAACACAACACCCCCCCCCAAAAAAAAATCCCTTTGAAGGAGTCATGAATCTGTGACAAATGGTCAAATTATTTCATCAGAGTTTGGAAAAGGGCAAGCTGAGGAATTTGCCCAAAATGGCTGCTTCAAAACAAAATGGCCGACTTCATGTTCTATTTTGGTAATCACTGCTTGAGTTTTTTTGTTTTTTTGTTTTTTTTTGTGCGCCCAGTTAAGATGGACATAAAAACAAGCTCAATGTGGGAAAGCACATGCACCTAAATGCTCATTTTAATCCAAATTCTCTCGCTCTGTTTTTAGCTCCGTCGGTGAACTTCTGAACAGGTGGAGTTCAACGACGGAGCTAAAAACCGAACGAGAGTTCAGGGTTGGAGTCAAGTCCACTTTTCTCCACTTTGAGTCATCCCAAAAAAGTCTTTGCCCAAGCCTCCATATTACCGACATGTGGAAGTGGAATTTATTTCATTTTTCTCAAGCTAGTCAAACAAAAGCTAATCGAATGCAAAGCAAATTCCAGAAAGTCCCAGAACACAAACGTGCAAATGACAGTTGGGACGGCGGGCGCTCGCAATTCATCGGTGGTTATCATTCACGTCGAGTCACGCGGGCAAGATGGTCTCCGCTGGCGAGGCGAGCGCGTCCCGCCTCATACATAAGCCGTTATCTGGCCCGGCGAAGGCGAGCGCCGTCGCTCCCGACGATTTATGCGTCAGCGGCGGTGCTTTTGCTATCAAGGTCAAGCAGCCAGTCATCCGCTTCCCCTGCCAGGTGCCGCAGGTGACAGAGGGAAGACGCGGCACTTTGTTTGGAGGCCGATGAAGACATTCCGCCAGTTGGACGGAAGCTGTTACGCCAATGTGCAAGCTGACGCGCCTTAACATTTTGGTCTGCGTTTATCCGCGTTAACGCTACGATGATGACAAAGAATGTCACTGATTTGCACTCAGGGTGGCCCGAGCAAAGTTGTAAAAGTGATTCATGTCAAACTTTTGCAAAAAAAAAAAAAAGGGAGGGGGACCGGATGCATTTATAGACAAGGAAAACCTTTGAGCAAAGTTGACTGCAATCCTGCTGCAACACTTTGACAATTTCCTCATCCCCTTTGTTGTTGACATATTTTGCTCGAATATTCTTCAGATGAGAGTGGCGGGATGTGAGCACGCTGCTGGAAGGCGGGGGATGGGTGGTGTGTGTGTGTGTGGGGGGCTCGGTGGGGGGATGTTACCTGACAAGATGACACTTTCTCTTCTGCACATGAAAAGGCGCTGGCGGCTTGCTCTCAATCAAAGCTTTATTGAAAGGCCTTCAGTCAAGTGTGCGCGCATGCTTTAAAGTTAATAACCACAATGTTCGAGATGCAAAAGTTCCACAAAGGAAACAAGCATTACGGAAGGACGTAGCCAGACTCCATACAGTCCAAATGTAGGAAACAGCCAATTAGACTCTGCTGGCGACAAGCCGGTTTGCTAACGTTAGCTAAGAACAACAGACAGTCAATTCTTCCTTCTTACTTGTGGTCCTTTGTGGCAGTTTTGGCGAGAAACAACCAACTTGACTTCTCTAGCAATAGGCGGGTTATCGAATGTTAGCTAAGAACAACAGACAGTAACTTCTTCCTTCTTTCTTGTGGTCCTTTGTGGCACTTTTGGCGAGAAACAGCCAACTAGACTTCTATCGCAATAGGCGGGTTAGCGAATGTTAGCTAAGAACAACAGACAGTAAATTCTTCCTTCTTTGTTGTGGTCCTTTGTGGCCAACTAGACTTCCATAGCAATAGGCGGGTTAGCGAATGTTATCTAAGAACAACAGACAGTAACTTCTTCCTTCTTTCTTGTGGTCCTTCGTGGCAGTTTTGGCGAGAAACAGCCAACTAGACTTGTATCGCAATACGCGGGTTAGCGAATGTTAGCTAAGAACAACAGACAGTAAATTCTTCCTTCTTTTTTGTGGTCCTTTGGGTAGTTTTGGCTAGAAACAGCCAACTAGACTTGTATCGCAATACGCGGGTTAGCGAATGTTAGCTAAGAACAACAGACAGTAAATTCTTCCTTCTTTTGGTCCTTTGTGGCAGTTTTGGCGAGAAACAGCCAACTAGACTTCTATAGCAATAGGCGGGTTAGCAAATGTTAGCTAAGAACAACAGACAGTAACTTCTTCCTTCTTTCTTGTGGTCCTTTGTGGCAGTTTTGGCGAGAAACAGCCAACTAGACTTGTATCGCAATACGCGGGTTAGCGAATGTTAGCTAAGAACAACAGACAGCAAATTCTTCCTTCTTTCTTGTGGTCCTTTGTGGCAGTTTTGGCGAGAAACAGCCAACTAGACTTCTATAGCAATAGGCGGGTTAGCAAATGTTAGCTAAGAACAACAGACAGTAACTTCTTCCTTCTTTCTTGTGGTCCTTTGTGGCAGTTTTGGCGAGAAACAGCCAACTAGACTTGTATCGCAATACGCGGGTTAGCGAATGTTAGCTAAGAACAACAGACAGTAAATTCTTCCTTCTTTCTTGTGGTCCTTTGTGGCAGTTTTGGCGAGAAACAGCCAACTAGACTTCTATAGCAATAGGCGGGTTAGCAAATGTTGGCTAAGAACAACAGACAGTAACTTCTTCCTTCTTTCTTGTGGTCCTTTGTGGCAGTTTTGGCGAGAAACAGCCAACTAGACTTGTATCGCAATACGCGGGTTAGCGAATGTTAGCTAAGAACAACAGACAGTAAATTCTTCCTTCTTTCTTGTGGTCCTTTGTGGCAGTTTTGGCGAGAAACAGCCAACTAGACTTGTATCGCAATACGCGGGTTAGCGAATGTTAGCTAAGAACAACAGACAGCAAATTCTTCCTTCTTTCTTGTGGTCCTTTGTGGCAGTTTTGGCGAGAAACAGCCAACTAGACTTCTATAGCAATAGGCGGGTTAGCAAATGTTAGCTAAGAACAACAGACAGTAACTTCTTCCTTCTTTCTTGTGGTCCTTTGTGGCAGTTTTGGCGAGAAACAGCCAACTAGACTTGTATCGCAATACGCGGGTTAGCGAATGTTAGCTAAGAACAACAGACAGTAAATTCTTCCTTCTTTCTTGTGGTCCTTTGTGGCAGTTTTGGCGAGAAACAGCCAACTAGACTTCTATAGCAATAGGCGGGTTAGCAAATGTTAGCTAAGAACAACAGACAGTAACTTCTTCCTTCTTTCTTGTGGTCCTTTGTGGCAGTTTTGGCGAGAAACAGCCAACTAGACTTGTATCGCAATACGCGGGTTAGCGAATGTTAGCTAAGAACAACAGACAGTAAATTCTTCCTTCTTTCTTGTGGTCCTTTGTGGCAGTTTTGGCGAGAAACAGCCAACTAGACTTCTATAGCAATAGGCGGGTTAGCAAATGTTAGCTAAGAACAACAGACAGTAACTTCTTCCTTCTTTCTTGTGGTCCTTTGTGGCAGTTTTGGCGAGAAACAGCCAACTAGACTTGTATCGCAATACGCGGGTTAGCGAATGTTAGCTAAGAACAACAGACAGTAAATTCTTCCTTCTTTCTCGTGGTCCTTTGTAGCAGTTTTGGCTAGAAACAGCCAACTGGACTTCTCTAGCAATAAGCGGGTTAGCTAACGAGTTAGCTGATGAAGGCTAGTTCTAGCGAGGTCATGAACTAATCTTCTGTTCAAGTAAATGTCTTTAATAAATATTTAACCCTGGTATCATTATCTTGACCTCGTCTGTGACTTTCAGGCTCCGGGCGAGAGCTTTAATAATGATAAAAACGTTTGAGTCGACTTCCCCTTTATGTTAGCAATTTGGCTAAAAATAGAATAGCGTTATTTTCCCCACCTTGATGGCTCACCTTTGGAACAAGCTGTTGATTTTTGAGCGGTTCATCTGACTTTTCCTTCCTTCTCTCCTGCCTGGCGTTTTTCTTCTCTCGCGGCCTCGCACTTTCTGATTAACGTCGCTCTCGCCTTTGCTTTCTGCCTCACAAATCTGGCAGATGGGAGACCCGCTTCGAGTCAAAGAGAGAGGCGACAGAATGAACCGTCCGCATCTGTCTGTTTGACTCATCGTCTCGTTTGTTGTCGTTTGCGAAAAACGCAGATGAGCCCACAATCTTTGACAACCAGATATTGTTTTTAAACGGAACGTTAACGGCGTTAGCTTAACTTTTGATATACACGTCCGCACGAAGGGAGGGGGAGAAATGAGTCCCATTTACATTTTGATTCCTTGCGATTATCCGCAGCCGAGGCACTTCTCCAAAGTCATTTCACGCATCCGCACTGCTCGGCGCCAAGCGTGGCGCTAACTCTCTCCGTGTGCTCACGTGGGTCGACTCGGCCGTACGCATACGTGACCAAACATGGCCGCGGTTACGTTCCAGACCGCCCCCGCGAGAAATGTTTCGTAGAATATGGAAGAAACACATTTTAAACGACTTATTGACGCAAAAAAAACATTATTATGACATTATTTCAAATTGACTATCGGCGCAACAATTTGTTTACATTTTAATATGAACAAAATGCAAACATTCCTTTTGAAAAGTCCATGCTGGGGGGGGGAAAAAAAAAAGAATGCTTGTTGAATCAAATTTCTTCACCTGCAAACCCTCCTCTCTTCATTTGGGGGTTCCTCATCTTCCTCCTTCTCCTCCTCCTCATCATCACAAGCTTCATTACCGTTTCCGATGAGCCGCCTCATGTGGTCGCGCGTCATTACGTTCAATCATCCGGGGAGCCCCCACCCCATCGCCTCGGATGAATTAGCTTGATGATGCCCAGCCGAGGCGGAGCCAAGTAAAACGCGCAACCCCCCACCAAGAAAATATCCCTCAGAGGCCCGCCTTTTGGTATTCCGCTCGAGGAGGACGCGGCGAGGATCTCCTCCAGCTGCGAGTTCAATCAGGAGGGACGAATAACGCAAACGGATTGGATGAGGGCAGCATGAACAGACGGCGGTGTCAGATTACCTCGGGGTGCTAGTTTGAACCCCCTTCCCCAACACACACACACACACACACACAGTCCGGGAAAAAATAAACTCAAGCACCGAAACGGACGACGGGTAGTTGCGTAACTTGTGACTTGACTATTCTTCCGACCAATGGCGGTCACATGTCAATCAATGGCGATTAAAAGTCCTTCATTCATAAATTGATCATTTTTGAAAGACTGAAAATAGCTACTCATGAAATCAATCGATGCTTGCGCGATATTTGAAGCCCGGTGCTGATGACCAATCAGGCACGTTTGGTTCTGGTCTTGGTGATTGGTTTGCCCGATCATCTGAGATCACTTCATAGCATGGCGCTTTTTATTTTATTTTATTTTTTTTAATGACATGAAAATGACTTTGATAATTCCCTTCCTCCCACACGTCAAAAGAACATACATTCAGCCTCCACTCATAGCCTCGCCGCATGCATAATTCATTTCCGGCACAAAAGCCGGGCTTCATTTTCCCGGTGCTTCAAAGCGTTGTTGATTGTCTCCCTTTTCGCAAACGGGCCACGTTTTTTATTTTATTTTATTTTATTTTTTGAAAGGCAGGTGGCATTCTGAGATGAGTGCCCTTAAAGAAGAAGCACGGCGGGAAAGCGCGTCAACGCCAGGGAATAGCGCGTGACGCAAAAACAAGCAACACAGTCTGTGTGACAAAGTTCGGTGTGTGACGCAAAAGGCCGAAAAAGAAGCGCCGAGTAAGGTCGTGACAAAGCGCAATCAGTTTTATCCACAAAATCTTGGAAAAAGAAAAGGAGAACGCGAAATTGGCCAGCGACGCAAAAGCCTGAAAACGAAGCGCAGCGAGACGGCAGGATGCTAACGGAAAAAGCCGAAAAAAGAAGCACGCGCGAGGTGAAGGGAAGGACAAAGTGCGACTTGAGCACAAGAGCCTGAAAATGAGGCTTTGACGGTGGTGACAGCGCGCGACCGCAGTGTGCTGCACAAAAGCCTGAAAAACCACGCGCACTCCCCCCACACGCCGCCAACGAGCCCACGCTGAGGCTATTTTTGCACGTCGGCGACGCGTTTACACATTTGTCCGCTAAGCCGTCGAAGAATGGGCGTCGCTCGATACAGCGCGGCGTGGCGCGAAAAAAATGCGCATCTTTGCCCACGGGAAAAAAACGAACTCCTCACGTGTAATCTCCCCCCCCCCCCCCCCCAAAAGCACATCCATGTTCCCCGATAGCGTCTTCACGACCGCCGCTTTAAACGAGGACTTTCTCCGACAATGGCTCGGCTCGCATGCATAATGAATCCCCCCCCACCCCCCCCCGCGCGCCGCGCTAGCCACGTTTCAAAGCGCTCTTTATCGGCTCCCGTTCGCAGCCGCTCAGTCGTAACGACGCCGGGAGCGCTCAAACGGCCCGCCTTTTTAACGCCGTCACCCTGTCTGCTTTTATGTGCGCGTGCAGCGTCGCTCGTCACCAAACGCCGCCGACTATCGCCGGCGATTTCAAAAAGACCAAATCACGAATCAAGAGCAATCCGCGTGCAAAAGCAGCCGCTCGGCGCAAATGAGGCCTTTCTTGTCCGCGGTGACGGCCAACCGGAACGCGAGGCGCTAAGAATAGCCGCGGCGGCGCCCAACGAAGCGGGCCTTTGAAATGTTACATCACAGCTTTGGCCATAATTATTCTTTTTTTTTTTTTTTTTAATGTCCTCATAATAGGAGAGTAGACTTGATTTTCGCCGCAGTCGATGTTCACCTTTGTCCTCCATCACTTGGAGCTTTAAAAACAAGTATCGATCTTGATACGCCTCTCCCTTCAAATTAACAAGTGCGGGTGCGCGTGCGTGTGTGTGCGTGTGTGTGTGTGTGTGTGTGTGTGCGCGTGAGTCTGGGTTTGCGTGTGTGTGTGTGTGTGTGTGGGAGAGGGGTCTGGGTTTGCGTGTGCGTGCTTGTGTGTGTGTGTGTGTGCGTGGGTCTGGGTTTGTGTGTGTGTGTGTGGGGGGTCTGGGTTTGCGTGTGCGTGCGTGCGTGTGTGTGTGCGTGCGTGTGTGTGTGTGTGTGTGTGTGCGTGCGCGTGGGTCTGGATTTGTGTGTGTGTGTGGGGGGGTCTGGGTTTGCGTGTGCGTGCGTGTGTGTGTGTGTGCGTGTGTGTGTGTGTGTGCGCGCGTGGGTCTGGGTTTGTGTGTGTGTGTGCGTGGGGGGGTCTGGGTTTGCGTGTGCGTGCGTGCGTGTGTGTGTGTGTGTGTGTGTGCGTGCGCGTGGGTCTTGGTTTGCGTGTGCGTGCATGTGTGTGTGTGCACGTGGGTCTGGGTTTGTGTGTGTGTGGGGGGGTCTGGGTTTGCGTGTGCGTGCGTGCGTGTGTGTGTGTGCGTGTGTGTGTGAGTGCGCGTGGGTCTTAGTTTGCGTGTGCGTGCATGTGTGTGTGTGCACGTGGGTCTGGGTTTGTGTGTGTGTGGGGGGGTCTGGGTTTGCGTGTGCGTGCGTGCGTGTGTGTGTGTGCGTGTGTGTGTGCGTGCGCGTGGGTCTTGGTTTGCATGTGCGTGCGTGTGTGTGTGTGCACGTGGGTCTGGGTTTGTGTGTGTGTGGGGGGGGGGTCTGGGTTTGCGTGTGCGTGCGTGCGTGTGTGTGTGTGTGTGTGTGTGTGTGTGCGCGCGCACGCGTGACCCCGCGTTTCTTCCACTTGTGCTTCCTTAAATATTTTAATCGATGTTTATGACCCTTGGCACGAGGAGCTGTTGTCAATGCGCCAGCTTCACTCCCCCCCCCCACCCCCCGCACCCCCTACACACACACACACACACTCTCTACATATGGTATAAAAATCATATTGGTCCTCACAAGAATAGTCATACAAACACACACACACACACGTACTTGTTTTATAGGAGTGATGCCGTTGATCAGGTAGCGAGGCTACGCAACAAAAAAAAAAGCTCACTCGTCACATGTCAAGTCAGTCGTGGGAAAAAAATGGGACGAGTTTGGACACCTTCGGCCTACTCGTGGGACGATGACGCGTGACGAGTGAGACAAAACCTCGCACGAGTTGCCGTTGGCGCGAAACAGATACTACCAGCCAAGTGCCAGATTGTTAACTTGTAGGATTTTCCGCGTTACAACAAGTACTACTACGGTAGTGCCCCTGCAACTCATTTGAGCATTTGTTCAATAGCCTTGATCAGCAGCCTGCGCCGCGACTGCTCTTTGTTGGACCAATTTGGCACACGAGAGCAACTTTGTGTGACGAGTGAGAGAAAAACGTGCACTCGGTGATCACTGCATGTCACTAGTACGACTACCGGCGTGTCCCATTTTTTACAAAAGAAACAAAACAAACGACAACAACAAATAGCCGAATGCCACGCACAGTTTTCGTATTTGAGGGGCATTTCTTTGACTCCTTGGGAAAATTGCGTCGATGCTTCCACCTTTCATGATTTGGTGTTCACCAGAGCCGTCCCGCGCCGCCCCCAAAACATGTCGATGCACGTGCCTGGCACTGGTTGTTCTACTCGTGCATTGAATTGTCTCACGAGTGAGGACAAAACATGTTCTCGCAGATAAACCCGAAGCCGGATATCGAATAAATGCTCAAACCGCTCTCCATCGTCGCCGCCGTCAACGCCGTGGCTCCTGCCTGAGCCTGAGCCCGCCTCCCTCCTTCGCTATCGCTCTCTCTGTCGCTCTCTCTTTTCTCTCTCTCTTTCTCTCGCTCTCCTCGCCCCCAAAAAATCCTCGTCTCGCCTCTCACATCGCTGTCCGGATCCACTTGGCGCTCGCCGCCTCCCGCTGCACTCCACCTCGATTCCCCTCACACACATACACACACACACATACACATATATATGCACGCATGCATTCACACTCTCTTCCACTCTCTGCCTTCCCGGTGCAGACTTGTCAGGAAGAGCAGATGCGACCCGAGGAGCGGCTCTTTTCTTTCTTTTTTTAGAAGAAAAAAAAAAGGGGGGTGGGGAAACTCAAGCGATGTTGCCGGAACGGCAACGCTTTTTGCCGCCCGTCCAGAGTGGGAACCTTTCGCTGGGATTTGAGCAAGCAGTGATTTTCGCTCTCGCCACTGAAGGGATGCTCAGTTCCGACCAGGAATATTTCGACTCCCATAGCGGACAGATTTGAGGAAGACTGGGAATTAACGAATCCCCGCCCCCCGTGGACTTTTTCAACTCGAGACAAACAAAAAACAAACAACAACAACAAAAAACGCAAAATACGCATCTTCGCAGCAGCCAGTTGTTGACATCTGACTCGGAGGTAAGGCTTTTCGACTCACTCCAAAGTCACTCGGATTCGACTCTACTGCTGGATTTTCCGGAAAAAAAATTAAAAAAAAGGGAAGTTGGCTATACCTCGAGGCGTGTGAACCATCACCGGACGCACCGTGTGATCGGTCATGACTGGTGCTCGCTCCGTCCTGCTTGCTATGCATCATTCAGCGTTTGTAGCAATGAGCATCACTGTGTCGTCTCTGCTCGACGAGAGCGAGAGGGAGAAAGCGGGAGGGAGAGGCAGCTGACACGGGCAGGGAGAAGCTGCAAGAGGATTTCTCGGCATCCGGCTCCTGAGGTTTTGTGGGGGTGGGTCTGCAGGTGGTCAAGTGTGAGGAGTTTTCAATCTGGCATTGCAAAAAGAGATGTTTGCTTTTACTGTGAATGTTTTTTTTTTTTTTTGTACATTTTTCTGCATCAGGCACCTGACGTTTTTTGTGGTGTTGTCCACAGTTGGTCCAGCTTTTTTTTTTTTTGTCATCTCGAATCCCGCATATACAAAAACAGGTGTTTGGTTTCAACCGCATCCAGCACCTGAGGTTTGAGTGGTCTTACCTGGAGTTGCTCAGTCAAGTGTGAAGAGTTTGCAGTTAAAATTAGGCATTTGAATAAGAGCTGTTTAGTTGAGAACAGTATTTTTTTTCTGCATCCGGCACCGGAGGTTTTGTGGGGGTGGGTCTGCAGGTGGTCAAGTGTGAGGAGTTTTCAATCTGGCATTGCAAAAAGAGATGTTTGCGTTTACTGTGAATTTTTTTTTTTTTACATTTTTCTGCATCAGGCACCTGACGTTTTTTGTGGTGTTGTCCACAGTTGGTCCAGTTTTTAGGGTTTTTTTTGTCATTTCGAATCCCGCATTTACAAAAACAGGAGTTTGGTTTCAACCGCATCCAGCACCTGAGGTTTGAGTGGTCTTACCTGGACTTGCTCAGTCAAGTGTGAAGAGTTTTCAGTTAAAATTAGGCATTTGAATAGAACAGTATTTTTTTCTGCATCCGGCACCGGAGGTTTTGTGGGGTCTGGTCTGCAAGCGGTCAAGTTCTTCAGTTGTCAAGCGTAAAGAGTTTTCAGTTGAAATTTTTTGCATTTAAATCAGGGTTGTTTAGTTTAGATGTGGATTTTTTTGTCTGCATCCCGCACCGGAGGTTTTGTGTGGTCTTACCTGGAGTTGCTCAATCAAGTATGAAGAGTTTTCAGTTAAAATTAGGCATTTGAATAGAACAGTATTTTTTTCTGCATCCGGCACCGGAGGTTTTGTGGGGTCTGGTCTGCAAGTTGTCAAGTTCTTCAGTTGTCAAGCGTAAAGAGTTTTCAGTTGAAATGTTTTTTGCATTTAAATCGGAGTTGTTTAGTTAAGACGTGGATTTTTTTTGTGTGCATCCAGCACCGGAGGTTTTGTGGGGTCTGGTCTGCAAGTGGTCAAGTTCTTCAGTTGTCAAGCGTAAAGAGTTTGCAGTTGAATTTTTTTTTGCATTTAAATCGGAGTTGTTTAGTTAAGACGTGGATTTTTTTTTGTCTGCATCCAGCACCGGAGGTTTTGTAGGGTCTGGCCTGCAGGTGGTCAAGTTGTCCAGTTGCCAAGTGTGACGAGTTTTCTTTTCAAATCTGCCATTGTACGAAGAGATGTTTGCTTTTACAATTTGTTTGTCTTCACCCGGCACCTGGTGTTATTTTGTGGGGTCTGTTCAGCAGGCGGTCTTGTTTTGTTTGTTTATTTTTTACAGTTTAGTAGTTTCGACATGATGCAGCTGGCGGCTGAGGTTTTTTGCAGTCTTGTTTAAACGTCGGTCATGTATGAAGACTTTTCTGCATTAAAAAAAAAAAAAAAACTGTTTTTTTTCTTTGTTCGCCACCAAATAATTTAACTGTATCAAGTTGAGTTGAAATGGATTTTTGTGCATCCATCACCTGTCCT
This sequence comes from Hippocampus mohnikei, assembly GCA_026261675.1. Taxonomy (NCBI): domain Eukaryota; kingdom Metazoa; phylum Chordata; class Actinopteri; order Syngnathiformes; family Syngnathidae; genus Hippocampus; species Hippocampus mohnikei. Next base: position 1,339,067 of record JAKGUB010000347.1, on the reverse strand, counting down.
GTTTTTGTGGTTTGGCCAGTTGTCGGTCCAGTTATGTAAAAGTCAAGGGTGAAGAATTTGTTTCAGTTGTTGCATTAAAAAGGTTTTGATTTTCTGCATCCGGCACGTGATTTTGAACTGCGGATTCTGCAGATACAGAATGAGACTCACAATGCTTCTGCGTTCGACATCTGATGTTTTTGCAGTCTATCAATGTAATATTTCAAGGGTTTTCCTTTGAAATTTGACCTTGTATTGGAGACCAGCAGAGGAAGGAAGAGGATTATTTTGCATCTAGCACCGGTTTGCATTGACGTTTGTGTGGTGCTGTCGACATCGAGTCGTTTGGGATGAGACGGACATTGTTTTGGCCTTTTGGCAAATAGACGCAACGCGTATGGGGACGAGGTCTTTGGTTTTCCGGGCAACTTTGGTTTTTGTAGTCGTGTCTGCAGTCAGTCCAGTTATTTCCTTCTCTGTGTGAAGAGTTTTTCTTTTTCGAAAAAAAACTGACTGAGTGAAATGTGGCAGAATTGCAATGAATGTAAATTATTAATATTTCCAGTTGGATTAAAGCTTTGCTCGACTGGCTTTCAAGATGCCTCCCAAAAGTGACACGCAAGATTCAATTGTTATATATACCGTAATTTCCGCACTATAAGCCACACCTGATTATAAGCCGCACCCACTACATTTTTAGAGGAGAACCAATTTTGTACATACACAAGCCGCACCCGTATATAAGCCGCACGTGCCCACATTAAAACATGTAAACATATTTTCAAAGAAAGAGAGAGTTTTCATAGTTTTAATAATATAACTTAACAATAATAATAATAATATAACTTTCTTCCCAAACGGTGCCTGTGACGCGGCAGTAAAACTGTAGCAACATGCTAACAACACGCTAGCAACAGAATAGCAACACAGTATAACAGGTCTGGTAAAAGAACATACCGGTACTTGTAATAATCACGGTGAGCCGTCTTCATCTTCCTCCTGTGAACTGAAGCCATCGAAGTCGCCGTCCTCAGTGTCGGAATTAAACAGTGTCATAAAGACCGGTCTTAATCTTACCTCTTCTACTCGAGCGCCCCTGGCGGCCGTTAGAAAAATTACATAAATAAGCCGCATCACTGTATAAGCCGCAGGGTTGAAAGTTTGGGAAAAAAGTAGCGGCTTATAGTCCGGAATTTACGGTATATATTTTTTTGGTAGAGTCTAGTTGCACTCTTTGGAATGGTGAACATTTTCAAATGATCAGGATTGGAATTGGAGTTTGCGAATCCACCCAAAATGGCCGCTTCAACTGAAAATGGCCGACTTCCTGTTTAATTTCGGGCACGCGTCCTCTGAACTTTTTTGTGCGTCCTGTCACATTATACAAGTCCACCCATTTTTTAATTATTTTTTTTGGTGTCAAGTCAGTGAAGCATTTTTTCCCCTTTAACTTGCGTTGGGGAAGCTAATGAATACGCTTTAAGGGCTTGTTGTTGAGTCCTCCGAAAGACATCAATTGGGTGTTTCAATAACACGTGGTGAGAGTGTTTCATTAGTGTGTATGAGAGCGCCGCGCACGTACAGAATCGTATGAATTATACATGCTATACGGATAAAGTGTTTGTCATAGAATTAGAGTCAAGATAATAGGGTGCCACTATGGATGCTTCTTACGCGGCTCATACGCGACGAGCAAAACAAGCGCGTGAATGGAAACCCAGACGCGAGGACGTTAACAATGAAAAATGGCTTGGCATGAATATTTAACGCGCGGCGGCGAAAACAAAAAAACAAAACAAAAACAAAAACAGCGAGGCGGGCCAGTCCAAACGGTGGATCTGTCGTCGGCGCTTGTGTTGCCTGCCAACAAATGTGTTTTCACCCGCCTGAGCCTTTATTTTGCTAATGCGATCGGCTACATTGAAGCAGGACGCCCAAGGTGTGTCCGACGTGACTGCACTTCATTTTGAGTGATAAGGCCTAAAATCAAAGAGCTTTTATGTGCCGAGTTACAGTTACAAAAAAAAAAAAAACATAATTCTGGAAGCGGTGACTCAAAGCAGCCGTGTTAGTCCTTCATGATATTCAGAAATGTGTTCCTAAATACATGATACAATGTGCGAAGATAATTGCCGATGTCTAGTTGGCTAGCAAGCCACGCCTCCAATCCGAAAATGCACCTTCCCTTCGGAAGCTGGCGTGGCCGCATTAGCGTGCCTCGTTGTTGCCTGAGGCTGGGGTGGTGGCTTTGGAGTGCCTCGTTGTCCGCCACAAGTTGTGAGATGGGGGAGGAGCAAATGGGGCGGTGTTCGATGTGGGCTGGAACCCCACGGCAACCTGCTGGGATATATTCTGACCACTCGAGGCTTTAAAAAGATGCCTGCCGGATGAAGTCGCATCCGTTTTTCGTGGTATCAGATTGCCAAGTTGACAGCTGAGCGGGGGGTGTGGTTTCAGGCGCTTCGGAGGACACGCCCACAGCATTCGCGAGTGTGACCAAAGCCGAGAGGCTTGGCAATTTATCATCATCCATCTGTCTATTCCAAGCTTTCTGAATATGGAAGAGACCCAACAATTCTCCTCCGAGGGGAAGGCGACGCGTCACACCTTTGAATAAGTGGCCATTTGCCGCTTTGCATTTTTGTGGCCAAAAATGTAAATTTGCCACCGAGCTCCGTGGGAAGATCACTTCTCACGCGCACACGACGTACACACTCACACGGCAAGTGAATTATGCTCATTGAAAATACAGCCACTACTTGCTAGCAATTCCTGCAGCTCCCATGTCACCTGGCCAGGTTGTTTTTTTTCCACCACAAATGTGTTCACTCTTACTAAAACACTAAAAAAGAAGACAAATTGTCATCGTTGGAAAAGATTTCAGTGGGAATTGAGGACGGCCGGGTTTTAATTTGGTGCAGTGATGTTGGTCGGAGGACGCCCGCAATTCCGTTCCGTGGTCGATGGGGTTGACGCCATGAGCCGCTGTTCAATTGCCGCCTCCCAACTCATACGCGCCGATGAGTTGGTCGAAAGGGGGAATATTTTCTGATGAGCCATCGATTGAAGTAAATCACGGAGGTGTTGCTTTCAGCGTAGCCCGTTCCCCCAGCGCAGCGATCTGCGCAATGAATATGGAATTATTGGAACGAGGCGCTGAAAAATGACCACTTTGGCTAATGGCTGCCAGAAAGGATGTTTTGGTTGTTGTTGTCGTCGTTGAAGAAGCCGTCGTGTTTTTCGTCGTCTTTTGTCTGGAGATTTTTTGGGCTGGCGCAATGCCCATCGTCACGATGCATACACATTTTTTTTAGTGTTTGTGGCGCTGGCAAATCAGCCAACTATGTTTGATCTTCATGCAGTAAATGGGCGCCAAGTTTGGTCCTTTTTGCACTCATAACAAAACGACAAATCCTTTAACTTTCGATCGTCAACCCTCATTCTTCAATTCAAGTCGAGATCAACCCCTAGCGCTAACCTTTGAACCGAGCGCTCTGACCCAACACCTAAAGTGACACTGGAAAAACCTAAGAACTAAGAACTCCAGCGGTCTGGCGGATGCACCGCCGCAACCCTTCAATCTCAACCTTAATAATCCAAATCGTGACTACCCAAAGCCAAATTTCAAGCGCTTAGCCAAGAAACTCGCCACAAATTCCTCGAAAGCTAACCCCCACAGGCTAATCGCCGGATCCAAGCCTTGCTTTGACCCCCAAAGCCCTTAACCCCTCTCACGGAACCCGAATCTTAACCACTAAGCCCTCACTAGGACCACATGGTCTCAATTCCTCGATCCCATTTGCGAGACCGCCGCGCCGGCGCCAAACTCACACATCCACTTTTCTCTCCTGTGGATTTTGCGCTCGCGTGCGCATAAATCCCTGTAATAACGCCATCTTGCGCGGAGCACATCCACTTCAGACGCGGGAGACACTCGGCGCGACTACATTACCGGGCTGTTATTGTGTGTCTTTGCGTGTGTGTGTACTTACATCGCCGTCGCCCCGGAGATTTTCGGCTACCCCCCCTCCCCGAGCTGCGGCGAGAATGAAACGAGCCGGGGATTGTAAAATTCATTCATGATTTGATTTTCATCTCGGCGTGCGCGCAATAACGCCGGCGTATCATTGCCATGCAGATGCGCGAGTCAAATGTCATTCGAAAGACTTGTTTGGGATGACGTGCTCTCTCTCCCTCAAGCGGTGTCAGTCAGTGTGTTTAGCGAATGGATCGCTTGCCGCTGATCTATCTGCCGGCTTCACAAAAGAGGGTCGACTCGCCCCCCGCGCGCGTTGAGTTGAAGAGACCGGCGGGCGAGTGCGAGGCGTCACACTGACCGTATGACGGATGGTCCAGATTGACCTGCTGGATTTGACGAAAGAGCGCAGGGTTTTGGATTTTCTGGTCGCCTCGGTTTGGCGTGATCTAAAAAGTGAGACAAGTCGCTTGACGCATTTTGTCAGCTTGATTATGGTTGGCTTAAATACACGGCATGTCAATCTTTTGTTTGATGTTTAGTTTGACAGTAAATTTAGCTTTTAGCTTTAGCTTGATTCAAGCACTTGTCAATAGCTGCTGATTGTAACGACACATTTTGCTAACACCGCAAGACGAAGTGGCGGCCTCAATCTTGAAAAATGTTGGGAGTACCGTATCCTCACTGAATCAGACAACGTATTCAGCGGAGTAACAGGAAAGGTAGCGACGCAAAATACCACGGCACAGCAACAGGGTCCGCTCATGTTAGCATCTGCGGGTTTTTGAGCCTCGTGGGCGGCTGTAGGCTCAAGGTTGGCATTTGCCATCGCCTCGAAACCCAAAGAAGTTTGCTTAAAATGTGGATCACGTTGAACCACAGTCAGCCATTTTGTGTCAAATATACCTTGTACAACTGACTTGGAAAACGTGACGAGGTTCGAAAATGAAAGGTTGGACGCACCGTGTCAAAAATCTTTCCAAATCAATCGCTCTTGAGTACCGTTCTCGGGAAAATTGCTCCGAGCCCATGAATACACGGCTTGTCAATCTTTTGTTTGATGTTTAGTTTGACAGTAAATTTAGCTTTTAGCTTTAGCTTGATTTAAGCACTTGGCATTAGCTGCTGATTGTAACGACACATTCTGCTAACACCGCAAGACGAAGTGGCGGCCACAATCTTGAAAAAAGTTGGGAGTACCGTATCCTCACTGAATCAGAAAACGTATTCAGCGGAGTAACAGGAAAGGTAGCGACGCAAAATACCACGGCACAGCAGCAGGGTCCGCTCATGTTAGCATCTGCGGGTTTTTGAGCCTCGTAGGCGGCTGTAGGCTCAAGGTTGGCATTTGCCATCGCCTCGAAACCCAAAGAAGTTTGCTTAAAATGCGGATCACGTTGAACCACAGTCAGCCATTTTGTGTCAAATATACCTTGTACAACTGACTTGGAAAACGTGACGAGGTTCGAAAATGAAAGGTTGGACGCACCGTGTCAAAAATCTTTCCAAATCAATCGCTCTTGAGTACCGTTCTCGGGAAAATTGCTCCGAGCCCATTGATGCCTATTTATTTAGGTGTTTTTTTTTTTTTTTTTTTAGACATTTGCACCAGACATCTTGACCGCGTGCGAAGGCGCATCCGAATGTGCCCTGCGGCCGGCTCCGGGGGGTCTTATATCTGCCGCCACCTTGGGCCGTGCATCATCAAAAATCGATGGGGTTCCCTCTCAAGTCTCTTCGGGCCTCCGTCCGTCTTCCTCCACCACAGTCGGTTAATTTGACAAACGGCAGAGCGCGCGCGGAGAGTTTGAGCGCGGCGTTTAGTCAGCGGGAGGCGATTAATCCAGGCAATAAGCAGCCTGACGGGAGTAAACTGCGACGGAGGGATGTCTCGGATCAATGTTTGGAAAACACACAAGGGGAAGTGAGAACAAATGGAGAGATTAAACGGGATGCAAAGGTCATGTTTTGTTTTTGGGGTCGTGGGTTGTTTTTTTGCTAATGTCGACACGACAGGAGGCACACGGGTGAGCCTGCCAACCGGTTTCATCAATGATGCATCCGTCGACTTTTGGACGAGATGAATCATGGCATATGGATGTACAATCTGTATTAGGACATGATGCCCCACGCCAGCGCCGGCTCCCCTCGCTCCGAGCGATCCGATATGCGGGTGCGCCACCTCGGAGCTCCTCGTATTTGTCTTGATATCGCCGCAGGTTTGACAAGCAGATGTGAAACCGCTTTTGCGGTTGTCAGCAAGTGTTGCGGTGGCAGCTGTGAGCCCCCCCCCCCCCCCCCCACTCAAAAAATCCTTCACCGCCCGATCCCCCCCAGCACATGACAATTTGGCGTTCAATGGCGAGTTGTCCCGACGCCAAGTTATGCCGAAAATGTTGCGTCCGCTCCTCCGAGCCAAAGTGGCTCAAGCTGGCCTCTCCAAAAACAACAAGCGGAAGCACTCCGCCGGAGCTCATTAAAACCACCCGAGCCTTCGCTTCCCGCCGCCGCAGCCTGCGGTCGCCCCCGCCGGCACCTGTAACCTGCAGCAGGTGGCAACAAGAATCCCGATTAAAACACAAAACCTGATTTGGACCGGAGGACCCCTGCTTGGATTTTTTTTTTAGGACGTGGAATTAAACCAGCGAGGGAGGGACAGGAGGGCGGCGGGGCTGGATATAAAGTCTCGGACTCCAATTAAGGGAGTTTAGTGCGTCCGAGGAAGGGGAGAGGATGGCGAATAAAAAGCTTTTAACAAGCATACGCACTCATTCAACTCCCCGTCTGGAGCAACCCGCTTCCAGGGAAAATGATTGAACGGTCACGACGGAATAACTGCTCCTCGGTAATATCTTACAAAAAAAAAAAAAAAAGTGAGTGCACTCCTCACATTTTTTGCTAAATATTTTATCTTCTAATGGGACAGCCCTGAAGAAAGGAAACCTTGCTACAAAATGAAGTCGTGCAGTTCGCATAAAAGTGCCAATTTCCTCTTCAAGTAACACCGCACACAGACGTCTTAAGCGCTGGCAACAAAAATGAGTCCACGCCTGCAGGAAAATGAGGCCCAATTAGCTATTTATTTATGCATTGCACTCGTTACTTCGCATTGAGTTCATAATTATTGCGTCAAATTTGTAAGAGTATGTGCTGACCGGCAACGTCACCCCCAAAAATGGAAACATTACAATTTGTTGATGAATGTGTCAGAAGACGTTTTTTTGGGTTGCGCTAATTAAAAAAAAGAAAAAATCACGATAAACTTTTATCAATCGGATTCTGAAAGTTGTTTTCCAGCCATTAAACAAATTACAAGTCATAATTTGGCCAGGAAATGGCTTTAATGACCATCGGACGGCCCCAATGTGCTTCTGCGGTTACGTTGCATAATCATGTTGGCTTTTATACAAAACATATTATTTGCCAAGAATGAGTGTTTCCAACACGTCTCGCAGTCTATTGAAGCTGTCCAGCCATTAAACAAATTATAAATCATAATTTGGCCAGGAAAGGGCTTCAATGACCATCAGACAGACCCAATGTGCTTCTACGGTAAACGTAATATTAGCCAAAACTGGACCTTTGTTGCTTTTCCCTTTTGTGAGTCGGGCTCATTGAGCAAACGACCAAAAGGGACACTTGGGGGGATCTTTCCATTCATCTCCCTGACATCAGAGAAAGCAGTGTGGGGCATTTCGCTCAGATGCTCTCCAAGCTTTTAGCAAAAAGCCGCTAGCCACGATTTCATGACTTGAGCCGAGCCTAGCTAATCGCACGCCAAGCTTCACGTAAAGCCCAACAAAGAGTTAACTCAGTTACAATACGTTCATGCTCCCATATTTTTCATTTCAGATTTTATGAACACATGCTACGTCTGCTCGTTACTCGCGCAAGCTAGCTCACGTCGCATCTCGCCATGCGTAAATGCGAAAAATGAGGCCATCCCGAATGAGGCAGCATTCCATGTTGTGTTTCGGCGGGGATTTTTTCAGGTCATTTGCGAGGTGAGGAGAAAACAAAACAAAAAAAAACCTCTGCAGCTGATTAATCACCGCCGCAAAGAGGACAAATGAAAGTTGCGACGTGTACAACGAAGGCGTTTGTTTTCTCACCGCGTCCCATTCACTCGAAGCAAACCAAACAGTCCGACACAGTCGGGCCGCACCGCTGCTTGCCCGGAGAATCCTTTGCCATTCTCTTCAATTGCACAACAACAACAACAACACCCAAAAAAAGTTCCTGCTTTGCGGGATTATGGAGGAACCTGTTCGGATTTTTCCACCCTGGCGTCCGTGTCCGCAGCTCAGCGCTTGCTTTCCATTTGTATTCTTTTCCAAGACGAGCTGGCCTGTCGATATTGGCTGAATATATCAATCCACACGACCCGAGGCGGAGTGCCCGTGCGGATGGAGCCAAATATCTACAGCAGATCAATGTTTTCTCTCTCGTGGGGACTCCACTTGCCTCAAAGCTCAGCTCATTTTTTGGCACTCCTCTCCATCCGGCAATGATGATGATGATGATGGACATGCACACCCACATTTTATTGCTTGGTGAAACTTAGCAGACGCTTGCTTTTTGTTCATTTATTTACCAGCTAAAAGATGAAGAAGGGTTTGTTATTCGGCCAGGTCGACGCTTACAAAAACTGCTGAGTTTTCACGCATGATTTACCCCCCCCCAAAAAAAAAAGATTCTTTGGGGCTCAATTGGATATACAGTGATCCCTCGCTACTTCTCAGTTCGTTTATCGCGGGTCCAGTGCGGATTTTTCAAACATATTAAAAAAAAAAAAAATATATATATATATATATATATATATATATATATATATATATTTTTTTTTTTTTAATATATATATACACATATATATATTTTAAAAATATATATATATATTTGTTTTATTATATATATATATTTATATATATATATATATACACACACACACACATATATATATATATATATATATATATATATATATTTTATATATATATATATTTATTTATATATATATATATATACACACACACACACACACATATATATATATATATATATATATATATATATATATATTATATATATATATATATATATATATATATATATATATGGAGTACAGTACTGTATATGTTGCTCTATGTGACTCGCTGTTGTTTTGCAGCTTTTCGCGGTGGACTTTAAATTTATTTCTCATTTTTTACCTGTTTATGTTAATTGGACGCTATTTTGCGGATTTTCGAGGGATTACTGTATTCCTAGTATGAGCCTCTGAATTTGCCCAAAATGGCCGCTTGAATCGCGCGATCGCTTCTACTATTCGTTGGCGCTATTACTTGGATGAAACATTTTACTGTCTGTTTATGATTGTGATGATGATCATTTGATTCAGACTGATGAATTCCAGGGGCCGTAGGTTGCTCGCACTTGTTCTGCTGGAAGCATCTGCGACTTCTGGTTTTTTTTTTTTTTGTCTCAGCTGTCAAGTCTCGGCAAAATCTGCTTTCTGTCTCCCGGCGGCTGCTCGGGCCGCCGCCTTCCAATTATCATACGGCGGCTCAGGAAAAAAAAAAGTCTGTCAAGCATCTGAGGAGCTTTTGACAGTGAGCTGTTTCGCAAGCTAGCTAACTTTAACCAGGGCACCACCATATCAAATCAGATGAATCACTGCTCACCGTGCCCCCTCCACTGCGGGGTGTGCCAGCACCTTGTGCAGCTTTTGATACCAAGACCAGGAGCATAGCTACAGTATGAAAAAGTGCAAACGACGCAGCTCCGCTTACCTTTTCGCTTTGTCTTATAGCTTGAAAATGGCGCCTAATCACCCGGCTGAGCCTTCGAGTCATGGGCGGGGCTTCAAATATTGCCCCGAGAAATGAGAGAAAATGTTATGCCAGCGAGCGGTTGTCGATGCTTTCTAAGAGTAATGCGGCAATTTTCAACCGGATTGGACCATCGACTGTGATAAACAATTCTTCTGTTCGTTCTTGTGTTGTTTTCATCGGTAGAAAACAAACTACAGTAATTCATCTCTTCAACGCTCATTTTCTGGCCTCAAATTATGCGACTGCTGCTCATTTGCGCGAAATTGTCGCCACTCGCATTAGTGACTAATGAGGAGCTTGAATCAAATAAATAAAGAGAGCAATCATAATTAAAGCTGCAAGCGGTGACAAAGGGGCCCTCGCATTTCATTTTCCGGGGCCGCATCCTTGAAACGATCGTCAAACGTTGACAACCGTGCTCCACCCACCTACATTTGACAGCCCCTGCCAAACGAATGGCGAAAATCGCCGTGCCTCTTTGTCAACGATGCCCGCTTGCAACCAGGGCTCAGTTCACTCGTCGCAGTAAAGTACGACGAGCGCTCAACTTTGCCCACATTGCCAAAGTTCTGTTCTATTCTTGTCCTTGTCACTTTTTCGCGTGCGCCGTTACGATAGACACGGCGACCAAGTTTTGGCTACATTTTCGAAAGCATCGTCCGGGACGATTGTTTTTTCGAGCTTTGAATTCACCCCAAAATGGCCGCCTCAAACCAAAATGGCGGACTCCCCGTTCGATTCCGCGCATGATTCCTTGGGACTTTTTCATGCTTGATTGCTGACATGACTCCGGCGAAACCGGTGTCAGTGGCTGATTCTATTTATTGATTTATTTTCTTCCTAACTTTCAAGGGGGCTGGGAGGGGTGCGCGACCGAGCTAGTAACCCTAATCATTCTGCGGGGACCCGGAAAGCTAAAGGCAGACTTTTCCGAGGGCTCGGGGCTAATGACCATCAAGTGAATATACATCTCGGCACCGTCCCGAGCTCTAAATCTGCAGCAAAGAGCTTCCCCTCCATCACGGGCGGCGAGCCAGCGGCAGATGATTTAACGGCGTTGTAAAAATGCGGTCCGGGACGGAGGCGGGGAAAGTCGCACCTTCAGCGGTAATTTGTTTCTCCCCGGAGGGCCTCCAACGCCGCTTCCCGGCATGCACCTGCCCGCCCGCCCGCCCGCCCGCCCGCCGCCGCGCTCGGAATCCGTCATCGGCATGCCGCGCGGCGCCGGCGATGAATGGCGAGCGCCTCATTTATTCGCACGGCTTCTATTATCGTATGCTCTCATTGCTCTCGTCCGCGTTGAATACTGATTCTCTTTTTTACGAGCACTCTGGCTTCTCGCCGTAGAATCGCGTGCCAGAACCCGCTCATCTTTAATCCTTTATTTACTCGGGGAAAAATGGATGCTGTATTTTATTTTATTTCGGGGAGGCTTAATATTTGTGCCGGGGCAAGATTTGTCACTTTTTAAAAAAAAAAAATAATTGTGCAATCAGTAGACTGTCTTGTGTATAAACAAAGCGCCTTTCCTTCAAAAGATATTTTAAAAATATTTCATAATTACTGTAGTATTGCAACATTTGTTTGCGTTCATTTTTATAAATATTTCTTGATTTGATGTATTTTTAAAAATATATTACTGTCTAGAGAACTATGAAAAATGAAAATACATTTCCACTAATTTTTGGGGATTTTCCACAAAGTTACAGCAAAATATATTTCTATTCAATTTTTTTAAATGTCAAAATTCTTTGCGGCAAAGTTCCCCATCATGTATTCGTTTTTAATTGTACAAGTGAAATCGTAAAGTTGCTCCGATGACAGTCGGACAAAAAAGAATCACTACAGTTCAGTTGTATTTAACTTGGTTTTGTAATACCTTTTAATCGAATCAGTTTGTCCCCCGATTATCAAGCGCAGTGTTACTGTTCTAACGGCGCACAATGTGTACAATATATATTATTATTTATTTTTTAAAATATAAACATTGGTGACACCTTGACGCCCGAGTAGTGTCAGGCCGCGAAGCCGTCAGAGCCGCTTTTTCAAATCCCCGAGCGAGCGACAAGGCGGCGTCTCGTTACCTCGGCTTCAATCCGACGAGCCCCGAGAGAGGCCGACAGCTCGTCAGGTTGAGTGACAGCGGCGGCGTTGCGTGGGTTCGCGGCGGCGGCGGGCGAGACTTACTTCGGACGGTGTTGATGGATCGACAGGAAGTGGAGATTGCAGGTTTCCTTCCAACGCATAATTCTGTTTTTTCCTAATGGTCAGTACAAAAAGAAAGTGGGACGCCATTAAATACACAACAACTTCCTTTTACTTCAGATCAAACATTTTAGCTAGCTACCAGCTAACGGTCGCCACTAGACACTACCCAGGAAGTCGCTCGCTAATGAACAAACTCACAAACAGATCCAAATGCTACACTGAGCCATTGTTGTTGTTGTTGTTGAAAAGATTTTAGTCAAGAGTCGCCACAAGTGGTGTTAAAAGAGCACTCTGATTCAACCGCTAACGTTTGCCGCTGGCGCTAACCAGAACGTTGCTTGCATACTAACAAACCAACAATCTTGAAATTCTATTCAGGAAGTAGCCTTGTCATTAGCAAACGTAAGGACGGGCGAACCCAACGTGAAACAAAGTCAGTGCTCTGCAAATGTTTTCATCAAATGCTGTTGTTTGAGTCGCGATGGAACCTTTCGCCGCTTCCCAGAACCAAAAACGGTCTTTTAACCAGAAGCCCTGGAACAAAGTCAGTTTCACTGGGCGGTTCGACCTTGGTGGGAGGTCTGCGCTCGAGTGCCGTTCCAGTTTTGGATTGTATTCTACGAGTCAAAAATGAGATCAACGAAAATATAAAACATGACGGCAATGTTTTATGGAGTCGGTTTCTTCTCACCTTTGGTCCGGCTGACTGTGCTATGAAGACATTTTCAAGGTCAATTTGGCCTTCTCAGTGGAAATCCTGCTGCGTTTGATCCTTTTACATGACCGGGAGTGGGCAAGTGGGGGATCCTCAGTGGGCTGCGAACACCCCGCCGCCCCCCTTACACTAACTTCCTTAACCGCTGACCTCTCCAGCTGTCTTCGTTCGTCCTTCAAGCTTGGGCCAACGATGATTGAGACGAGAATACCGACCTCGCTGAAGGGCGTACTGTAGTTTATCGTCGGGCTGAGACTTCCGGTCTTTATGACAGATTGAATAGGTTTTTAGATGACTTCTGAAACAATTTCGACTGATGAAGAAACACACTAACGGAAAATAAAACGGACGGCTGATTTGTTCGAATGAAATTTTGAATCTGTTGGGCCCAGTGGGGCACTGCCCCACTTGGCCTTTGATGTAAGCTGATAACGGTTGCGATTTGCATCTTTTCTTTTTTTTTTTGTTTTTGCATCAGGAAAAACAAACAGAAACAGAAACAGACACCTTGCATCAGGGGCCAAGTGGGGCAGCGCGCAGCAAATCACATTTTTTATTTCAATTGTTAGTACGGCAGGACCATTGAATTTTGGCGGTCGCCACGCTTTTGTCGCCAAAAAGGCAACGCTGTCAGAAAAATGAATGCATTTTTATTGTAATAATCCTCTCAGCAATCCACATTCTTAATACTTGCCCACTTCTTTTTTTTTTATTAATATCCTCCCATTTGCAACCTTTTGCCCTGAAAGAATCCTCCCCCAAAAGTTCAAGTCATGTTAATGAATTCTGCATCAGAGCAGATTAGAATCCCCTGTCGTCGCCCCCTCCCCCCAAAACCAAAAAAGTGCTTATCATCTCTTTGTTTATGAAGACTGAATGAAGATGGAGGGGAGGGGGGCAACGGGGGCTACTTACTTAGCATTCATAAGGAGCTCGGCTAAGCGAGATAAGTCTTATCGGTCGACCGTAGCGGGACGTAAGTTTGTCAAACTGTATTCACTGACTTTCCGAGAAATGTTTTGCATTTTAGCTCTGAATTACTGCAGACGCTCGTTATCTCCCGCTTCAAAATGTCATATTTTAACCGAATAACTGAAGCGGCCTCGGATATATTAATTTAATCACGTGAGAAGAATGCATTCAATTTTGGGAAGGATTTGAAAAAAGGGGCGGCGGCTATAAGAACACTGTGGGGGATTCCTAAATTGACCTTTTTGACCCATTCGGGACACTTCTTGCTCGTCAGAGTTGTCAGAGACATATATATATATATATATATATATATATATATATATATATATATATATATATATATATATATATATATATATATATATACTATATATATATATATATATATATATATATATATATATATGTATATATATATATATATATATACATAGTATTTATTTATTTATTTTATTTATTTATTTACATATTTTTTATTTATTTATTTATATATATTTTTTAGCTCAAGACCTGACAAGCCTTGCTTGGTTAGATTTGAAAAAAAAACATCTACATTCGTTCGTGTTGTATTTGAGCCATTGACAACTTGAGCTGGCGAACTCTATTTTGTCATTTTGAAGTGAACGGTGAAATGAAGGCGGATCAGACATAGCTGATGAATCCTGGTCAAAAATGAGGTTTAGTTCCAATGTTGACACATAGGGGGCAGTCCAGTATTTACACTCAGCCCATTTCCTGATTCACCTTTGCAACGAAGAAGCCCATTTCCAAGATGGCCGCGCCCGTGAATTCACGCTTCGCAATCTCACAGACTCCGCACTCACACTCGCCTCGGTATGTAAGTAGTCTGAATATAAATGAATGTTATATGTCATCAATCATGCAATGTGCATGTCTTTGAAGGTGTTCTGAATGAAATTAAACCGAAAGGAAAAACACCATCTCTGTAAAGACCTGCCCAGAAAAATGTGCAAGATTTGATTTGCAGCCATACAATTTACAATGCCCCAAAATATGGTGTCGCTCGCGCAAACCAGAGAACGTCAACACGCTAAATCATTTCACTCGACAGATGAGCCGCATGAATTTAAAAAATCAGCTCACCGACAGTCGGTCAAACCTTCACGTGGGTTAATTGCGAGGACAAAGACGTCATGGAGGAAGGCTCGGCTGGTTTGGAACTGTTTGAAAACATGATCGCATGACTTGAGTTTGACTCGCCGAGCCAAGTCATCCCAATCCTAAAAAATGATTTGCCGCAAGGGGCAGGGTTGAACCGTACTTTGGAAAATGCAACACAAGGTGGATGAAAGAAGGCCTTTTTTTTTTTTTTTGTTGCAATGAAAGGAAAGTACATCCTTGAAAACTAAAGGTGGCTATGCCGTGCTAGCTTATTCATACTGTATTGAAAAAACGGAAACAAAACAAGGTTTGCCTTCAGAACAGAGTTGTCTTTGTTCTGGGAAGCAGCACGATATAAAAGAAAAAAAACGTTTTCCAGGAGAATATAGTCTTTCTTTTTTTCCAAGGATCCTTTTTTATTGAAGACAGAGTTCCCTAAGAATAAAAGAAATGGAAAAATGACTCATTTAATGAGAAGTTTTGTTCATTTTCTCAGAAAGGAAGTAATTTTTGTAAAAAAAAAAATAGTGCCAATATTTTTTTTATTCAAAACCTACAAAAGAAGTGACTTTTTAAAAATTTTACTAAGAGTCTGAATCTTACGATAGTAATAAAATAAAAGTCATCCTTTAATAACATTTTGCAATGATTTTTCCCCGAAAAAATAAAATTTTATTTCAGGAAAAAGAAGTCCTAGTTTCCTATAAAAAAATAAAATCAGATTTTAGTTTAAGGGAGAAGAACTACTTTATCTGACAAGACAAAGGTAACATTTTTGAGGGGAAAAGTTATATTTTTAAACGTCCCTCGACGCCTTTGTTTGAGTTGATCCAGGCAGTCTCCGGCGTGCTCCGAATCTGCGTCCGTGTCTTCCGACGTCGACTCGTGTTAGCTCCCCCTAAGCCGATTTAACGGTGACATCCGACGGCGTTCCACTTGTTATTTCTTACTGGCAGGTAGCGCGCATTAGCCGGTTAAAAAAAAAAAAAAAGAAGAAGAGCTCACGTGGAAAATAAGGGATTATTTCACCTGCCTGCTGTCCCAAAGGAGCACCCGTGCATCCAAATCCGAGAAAAGCCTGTCAGGGGGCTTTTTGAATATGCCTCCACTTCCGAGCGCCCCGTGATGCGTGAACCCGGAAAACGTCACGATGCGGTTTCAAGAGCCCGCTTATCTTCAAGCCAAAAGCCAACACGTGACCATCGAACGGAACTCGCAGCCATGTTGGTGATTGGAACACAAATGGTCCAGCAGCACATGTAGACTAACAACATAGCGAAACACGTATTTATTCTTTTGCTTAGATGCTTCATTCCGCTCCAATTCACATTTTGACAACCTCCTCCTCAAACATTTTGACTTTCTTTCTCGTTACCCACAAAATAAATACACGCTTCGATAAATGCGTTTTTTTTGCACGCCCAGTTGGAGACTTGAGAGGAAACCGTCCAAGTTGTTTTTTTTTCTCTCATTTCCTGCTGAATTCCAAATCAAATCCTTTGTTGTTTCTTGCACTTTCTTCTCATCGACATTTTCCCCAAATGATGCGAGGGTTGCAAAATGTTTATTTAGTCGGAAGCGACTGCACTCTCCTGATAGACTTGCGCTTGGCTATTAACTGCGGCTCATCCGCAGCGTTTGACCTTTCGTGCCGCACGCATGACAATGAGTGAGGACGTTGCACTTGCTTGCAGGTGAGAGGTGAGCCTACAAAAAGAAAAAAATGTAGACAAACGTGCCCCAAAAAAACGTGAAATAATTTTAGAGTATAATTCAATATCAAAGTCGTCTCCTTTGAAGAATGCTGTTTTATTATTGTCGAGTGCCGTTTTTTTTTCCCCCTTGTGGAAATAAATTTTTTTTCCTCCTCTATATTTGGATTTTGTGGCGTCCCGCCAGGCGTCCTCCTCCCGCCGTGCGCTGGCTCCATCCGTCACGGTCTCAAACGGCGTCGGCCTCAACATCCGGGCGGCTTGCCGAGGGCGCGCCTCCATCGCAGGATGAGTCTGCCGGTGCACTTTTAATTTTGACGCCACGATCATCCTCTCCACTCCCGAATTGACTTTCAGACGGGATGATGCGGCGCCCTTGCCGCCGCCGCCGCCGCCGCCATCGTGTGTTTTTATTTTAGAGGAAGTCAGACCGGACGTGAGGACACGCAGATTCTGTTAGAGCCTTGCCGTCTATTATTTTCCCGGTAACCTTCGCGCCAGCGTCTGTTGGCTGCCCTTCACCAAGATCAGGGCCTCTAAGCCTGTTAGCCAGATAATGCAAAAACCATTCCGAATTGTTGCCGGGAATGCGTTCCAGGCCCACTGGCGAGCGAGAAAACCTTGATAGACCCTGCAAAATAAATAAATAAATAAATACATTGCGGTGGTTTTAATCCTCGACATGACATTTAAACTTATTATTTGGATATTGTTATGATTCAATCCTGTAAGACTTGAGCTACCGTCATTTCCGCACTATAGAGCGCACCTGATTATAAGCCGCACCCACTCCATTTTTAGAGGAAAACCAATTTTGCACATACACAAGCCGCACCCGTATATAAGCCGCATGGGCCCACATTAAAACATGTCAACATATTTACAAAGAAAGACGGTACACAGAGAGAGTTTTCAAAGTTTTAATCATATAACTTAACAATAATAATAATAATATAACTTTCTTCCCAAACGGTGCCTGTGACGCGGCAGTAAAACGGTAGCAACATGCTAACAACACGCTAGCAACAGAATAGCCTGTTGCTAGCAGAATGCCTTTCTTTTTGCATTTTCCATGATGAGGGTATGTTCACGCTAATTTAATTTATGCACAAGACAAGAAGTTGCAGTCTTCCTCGACGCATACATTCCACTGGTCTTAATCTTACCTTTTCTACTCGAGCGCCCCCTGGCGGCTGATAGAAAAATTACACAAATTGGCCGCATCACTGTATAAGCCGCAGGGTTGAAAGTTTGGGAAAAAGTAACGGCTTATAGTCCGAATTTACGGTATTTGAAAAAAAATTCAAGTTTGGAAAAAGTGTCCCCGGGCCGTCTGGAGGAAATTTCAAAATCAATGACAAAATTCTATCATATAGATTTGAATCACAGTTTAGGTCAAATTCTTGATTTGAGTTTGCTATAAAGTCGTATCGCGACTCGGCTCCGTTACAGTCCGCTCGCAGTGGGGGCCGCGTGGGGCAGTGGCCCGCCGACGACATATCACAAACGTTCTTGTCTTTTGACTGCTATTTTGGGGACTGGGTCGTTGACCAGCTTCGAGTTGGCTGCAGCCCATCCCCCCGCTCCCTCTTGACGGTGAGGCAAACTTGCTAACCACGCCGCCGCCATGCTGGTGTTTAAAATTCTCCACGTTCGTTCGCGGGAAACCATTCAAATTCCGCTCTTGCCGTTTCAGTTTTGGGCCGCGCCGCATTCCAAGTAGCAAACTGTCAGCACGCTCCCGTATGGGAACGCCACGTAGCAACCCCCCTGCCCCCCCCCCAACCCACCCTGGCCTTGTGATGTGTTCAAAGGCCCCGCGGTGGAGCCCGAGCAGCCACGAGTACGGGAAACGTGCACAAAAGTGTGCACAAAGTCCATCTTTTGAGTGTTGTTCAAGCCCTCCAGGTGGCGGGCCAAGAGGTTGCGCTGCGTCTGCACAACAGCAAAGGTCGCAAGGTTTTGTTGATATTCCGCAGTTGTGCTCTTTCTTCGAAGGTGGGAGGTTGACGTGGGGGGGCAGAGCACTTGATGGCACAGCGGGCACTCGAGCTTGAAATGATGTGGCTCCCCGTGCCACGCGGCTCGCCCGCGAGGCCGCCGTAAATCCCGCTGTGTAAATAAAGATCGGCCTCGCTCCGCCACATCTCGAGTCTCGGTGTAAACAATGTCCTCCTCCTCCTCCTCCTCCTCCTCCTCCTCCTCCTTCTCACTCTGAGCTTTTAATCTCTCAGCGTCCGAGTCATTTCCCATTTGTTCGACAGCGTGTAATGGAAAACTAAAGATGGACGCCGATCTTCCATCTCGCGCCGCGTCCGGCGAGGGTATCGCGGTGTGCGTCGTGGGTACACATGGACGCCGTATTTCCCTCCGGCACCGTTGCGACTAAGCCGGCGTCCATTGGCGGGTCTGCTTTCAGCGCCCTGGAGTTTCATGGCTTCACACCAGCTCACTTTGAGTTCACGTTTATACTTCGATCATTTTGCGCATTGCGCAACTTCATTCAAATCGAACGAGCAGCAATGACACAAAAAAATATATATAAAAATCTTCATTCTTCCTAATTGGTAGACATATTTGTGTGTGTGTGTCTGTTTCAGATTCAGTTAATAATCCGATTCTTATCTTTGAATGTGACCCGTCCGAAAGGATTCTTTCCAATGCAAGTCCATGCCCCCGTGGGTTGCGTGCTTGTTCCAGAACGGGCGCCCCTGCGCAGGAGGTTAATAACTGAAGGAGCGCCGCTTGCCATTGATGGATTTTCAGGGGCGGGGAAACGGAAATGACAACTCCACTGATGTGACGTGATCAGAAGGGTCAAATTAGATCCAAATTAGAACGTTGGAAGAGGTTTAGCATATTTGTTGAAAAACTGCAGTGTGACCACAAGGAGCGTGCACCGGGATTGCCGGATGATCCCAACACTCACTAACCTTGCCGAGTATTTTTATATATATATATATATGTACAGTATATAGTATGTTCAGTGCAAATTTCTTTATTTTGTTTTGTTTTTTGTTCCCCCTTCGATAAAGAATTGGCAAAAACAGTTGTCATTTTTGTTTTGTTTTTGTTCAGTTCAAAGTAACTCGTGAAGTAATTTTAGTTACTTTGACAGTCAAGTAATTATTCTTTTTCCTTCAAGCGAGCTATGGCAACATTGGTCCCAAGTGGGATCGCTAGCCGCGACGGTGATCCGCCCATTGCTTCACGCAGTTGTCAGAAGTGGCATCCAGAGATGAAGAGAAGTGCGTGACACGTGATTGGCCACCAAATCAGTGCGGAGGACACTTCTCCTGCGCTGTCGGAAGGGTGGGATGGCTCGCCTTGACAGCAATTTACCACACTGAGAATCTTGTTCGCGGACCCATAAAAGCCAATCATGCTTTATATCTGCATGATTTGTGATACTGCCCCCCCCCCCCCACCCATTCCAGTGATGGCCATATGTAAAATATCCTTCTCGTGTTCCAGACAATCATCTTTATGTCGCTCTGTAATTGCCCAAGACCCCCCCCCTCCACCCACAGCGCGCTACTGTCAGCGGTATTTTCAGTTCACGGTGTGGGAAGGCGTCGCCTGAAATTGAAAATCCGCCCGTGCCACACTCGTGCGCTTGTAACGCACTTGCAATAAAATGTGGCCCGACGTAGCGCGGCGACAGAATTTTAATGGAGCAATTACAACGGGATCTCTGGCTGTAAGATGAAACGGGGCCCGCCCGCCGTCGCCGAGGCTACAATTAAAAGTCACGCTTATTAACTGTCTCATTGCGGAGATTTAATAAAGTTGTTTATCGAATGCGCCAAGAAGTAGATTTATACAACATGAAATGGGGGAGTGGAAACTTGAATGTACGGAGATCATTCCTTGTAACTGACGCGTGAGTTCCGTTTGTGCTTCTATGGTTATCGTCGCCGTCATGATACATTTTTTTCACATTTTATAATTTTGTTGAACTTCAAAAGTGTCCCACCGTTGTTAGTTGTTGCGTAAGAATTCATGCGATGTCAATCAAATTGGCTCACTTCTGTCTGTTGTGTTCCTGATTCTCGTAGGTCAGCGCGGGATTAGCGACTAAATAACCGGTCCGCAAATTTGTTTGAATGCGTCCAACGGGCATTTAGGACGTTCGACCGGTGTGGCTGCGGCGAGTCAAAGACCGCGCCGAGCAAAATTCCAGATTTGGAACGGCGTCTCGGTGAGTTGTGAAGTCGAGCTAATTAGCCACGCTGTCACGCTAATACGCGCGCGGGCGGCGCCAAGTCTCGTTGCCGTCGGGTGCTCGAAAGGTGACGTCAAAGTCATTTTGGCGAAGGCAGTGACCGCTCGTTTGGAATATCGACACGCTTGGGTAAATTTCCATCATTAAGAGGCGCTGCTTTTGCGCTTGCTAGCCTCCGTGAGCCCCTCCTTCCCACCTGCTCCGAGACCCTCACGGAGCGCACCTTGCGGACGAAAGTCTTTTGCGTGGCCGGTCAGCGGCATAAAAGCCCACACAGCAGCTTTCGTGCGGTGATTACGATTTCATTTGCTACTGCGATTTAATGCAATGTGTGACTGCAAATGATATTAGTGTGGAAATGGCGGACGAATGGGGGGGGGAAACAAAAAAGGTCATTTTGTGCTGTGATAAAGAGCACTTTAATTACGGAAATAACAATGGCAATAAACAGGACTTTTCCGAGCTGCAGTGTGTAAAAAAAACAAAACAAATAAGGCTCAACTTCAAGGTCGCATATTAGTTCCAAATTACTTTTTAAAAGCCTGTCTGTGAATAGTTAGCGCTGCCGCCAAAATGTTTCGAGTTGCCTCGACATCATGGAAATGTATCTTGTGGCAGCTTAGTGCCAAGGAACTAAGTTGAAGTGAAGGGAGGAGCCTTATTTAGTCAGGACGCAACCCTGTCTAATGTTCAGACGAGAAAACCTGGGCTTTTGGTTTCACGCGTTTCAGCGAACCGCCTGCCCGCCGCACCTTTGCCGCCTCACCCACGAGCGTCACGGCAAAGCACCTTTCAGCCGTTATAGCGCCGATTTAAATTAAGATTTTTTGTTTTGTTTTTTTTGCCCCACCATTTCCGCATTCGCTTGAAATACCCCCGACAGCTTTCCCGCCATTGTTATTTTTTTGGAGGTCGCCGCTAATCGTATTTCAGCTCAGCTTGTCGCCAGCACGGCCTTTTTTTTTTTTTTGGCGGGGGGGTGGTGGGGAGCGGGAAGCGGGGCTGATGGGAGTTGTTTTATCCCCCCCCCCAGATTGTTTGGGAAGCATGGGCACGCACAATAAAAACTGTCACACACTCGTACAAAAAGGCACAACACACAGACGCTCCTAAATCGTGCGCACACCGTCCCACGGGTGCGCATATGCTTTTATACACACTGATGGCTTTCTTGGAGATTCATGGCGTTAAAAAATAAATAAATAAATTGCATTTGGGCCTTCTGCCTCAACTCTGGAGTGTTCATTAACTGACACGCTCGCGCACGCATCGCGAGGCGCCAACAGACATAAAGTGACCCCTGCGAGGAATTCATTCATTTTTATGCCTCCTCCTCACCGCATGACGGTTTATTTGTTTTTCCGAATCATTGGGTCAGCAGCTTTTCTCAACCCTTTATTTATTTATTTATTTATTTGGGTTATTTTTATATATTTATTTTTTTGCCGTGTTGAATGTGTGTCACGGCCGCTAAAAATGGCTTTTAAAACGGAAAGCTGTCTAACGCCTCGGACTTGGCAGCAAAGCAGTCAGCAACCGGCCCTTTAAATCCTCCGAGCGCGCCGTCGTAAAAGGGGAGGAAACGTCTGCCGCCTCTTTCATCGCGATGTCGTCATCCCGGGGAGAGAAACGGTTCGCGTTACGGCAGCCTCATTAAAAGCTTTATTGACTGGGCTCATAAAGTCTTTGCTGCTTTGGGTAGATTATTTTGAAATGTTTTTCTGACGCCCCCCCCCCCCACACACATTGAATACGCTCTGTAGGTACAACAAAAATAAACAATTGATCTTTTTTTCGAGATGAAAATAAAATGTAGTACCGGTAAAAGTGTTAATTTCTGAGAAAATAAGTAGGCACTTGGCTGCTCTTCTCCATTTTTTTTTTTTTTTTAAAGAGCTAATGAACTGACATTAGCCGAGCAATTGAGCTCGCCGTCGTCCTCTGTTAGCTTGTCGGATAGATTTCACCGATTGTAGACGCGCTAACGTTCTTGGCGGGTTGCAGAAAATCCTTTCAAGACCGTGTTTTAATCCGATATGAACGTCAACTCGAATTTGTCCCAAGAGTGACAGACAGGTGGCGCCCTCGGACACGTGGTATCTCGCGTTGCCTCCCGAAGCAGCCACCGAGAGCGACCCGGTTGAGAATGCCCTACAGACTCTCAACTGGGCTTCGGTCTGGAGACTTGCGTGGTCATGTGACGCCGCAGCGTCAGCATGCCCAAACGTAACCCACGCATCCGTATCCCGACCTAACCCCTTTTTGATCGCAAGCGTACGGCAGCTCGCCAGTCGGCGGCGACCGCAAGAAACGTATTGTAGCAGCGTCGAGCTCCACTCATCATGTTCCACGTTCGCAGGGTTTGTCTGGTTGTTTGAGCAGCTGTCCGACATTTCCCGGCGGCCACCCCTCCTTTTTCCTCCTGTTGTACATTCATGTCAGCATATTCATAGCTCGCGGTCGAACCATCTGCGAAGTTGTCATGCGCCAAAAAGAGTGCGCCCCGCTACGGGCCGCCTCGTCGCAAATACGTGCGCGCGGAGCTTGCCGTGATCACGCGAGAAGCTCGGATCTTTCGCCGGACCTCAAACACCGCGCGCTCGTGCCCTTCGCGCAGACCTTTTGCATGCAAACCCCCAGAAAATGTCGCACCTGACTTTTCTAAGAGCGTTCAGTGGGACGAGAACGATGTCGCGCCGCGGGCCGGGATTCCCAGACGGTGGCCTTCTGTCACGCGATCCATCAGGGCCCACCTCCGAGGCGGCACGGCCACACGCCAGCATGACAAATCAGCCTGTCGGCCGGACGCGCCGCGGCGTGACAACTTGGCATTTGAGGCCCTCGGATGGACTTTGTCGCGCGAACGCGATTCTTGTGTACAAATACGTTTGTTCAGTCGCCCCTTCAACGCAGCCAAGAAAGAGCAGACATTTTCCCGCCGCGCTGTTCCCCGTATCTCAATTTAGTTGGCGCGCACGGTCGGGCCGACAAGCGAGCTAGCCGCGGCGGCAAATGTTCTCGCTATGATCGATGGTAACGCGGCGCCAGCGCGGCGAGAAGGTCAACTTCAAAATCAGATCTTACCAAGTAATACGTGGACACAAATAATTTGCTTATGCTTTTACTCTGAAGTTCCCGGCAGCTCGCGGTCGCGCGGCGGGCCGACTTGACAGTTTTTGCATTGCTAGCCGGCTAACCGTTGCCGCCGACATCAACACGCCGTCGTCCTCAAATCATGTTCGTTTGCTAATTAAGGACACTCAAGCACAACTCTAACACCGTTCCCAGCGTTAGCGGCTAATGGCTAGCAGCTAGCCGCAAAGTCAGCGCCTTATGGACTGGCTAGAGCCGTGGGATTTTTTTTCAAAGCCAATTTTAATTTGTGAAAATGCCCCCGCGCACTTTGATGCTGATAGTCTGACGCAGTTGTTGACGTTCCGACCGACATTGCACCCTCAATTAACAACGAGTAGACGACAACGTGCTCGCCATAAAACTGTCTAAAGATCCGTCCAAGCCGTTCGTCCGACCGCCTCATGTAACGCCTTCGTTCCGTGTGACGCTACGTCGAAATGTCGTCGAAAATGCCAATCGGGAATCCAACCGCAAAGTGCAACGCGGGACCTGAATGGAGCGCAAACCGCCGCACCGCCGATGTCATCTCTTGATCCAGGCTGCTTTGCTTTGCTTTGCTTTGCTGGGCCGGGGTGGATTGTGGGTGATTTATAGCACCGCCGAGAGTCCGCGAGTGCAAGAGCAAAACTTATTAGACAAGTTCCAACACTCCCTGTTGCTTTGAAACATCAAATAATGGACCTTTGGAGGAAATACCTAAAGTGCGTGATTTGTTGGAGTCTATTTTGAGAGGGAGTGTGTGTGCGCGTTTGTTTGTGTGCGCATATGGAGTTTTGGCGTGTCCTCTCCTGTCGAGACGAGGCGAGCGTTTAACAAATGAGCTCCAGCTCGGGGACCCCGGTGACGGGGACCTTTGGCAGGGGGGAGTCGGGCGACGATAAATCTCCAAAATCAATATGACAGGGCCGGCGGTAATCAGGATCAATGATTTGAAAGCGAAATAAGTCCCCAGGGGCGGCGCGAGAATGATAAAATCCTCCGAAGTCGGGGAGCGGGGGGGAGGAAAAAAAAAACATCCCGGGGATGAAGGATAGCGAGTCGGAGGGGAGCGAGAAAGAAGGAGGGGATTATTGATGCTTTTCATCCAGAGAGCCTTCGAGCCGTTTGGTTGTGCCTCGACTTGTCTGATTCCGAGTCGCCATCACTCACGATCGCGCTTTTTTTGACTTATGTCGTTCTCGTAGTTTCTTCCTCTCTCTTTTCTTTTTCTTTTTTGTCGCTTTTTCACAACGCTTTTTAAAAAAAATAGTTGTTGTATGGAAATATGCCGCAGAGTTTGTGCGACTGTTGTTTTCAAATGTACTCTATTGAAACCATCAAGGTGACGAAGGCAAACGGGGGCTTGCGGGAGCATCGACGACGGTCTTAAAGCTAATTTTTTGGGAATTCCGCAGCTTTTGATTGGAAAAAGTTCCAGCATCCGGACTGAGAGAAGTTTCGCCGGGGTTGTTGTGGCCAGTCTGTGTGTGTGTGTGTGTGTGTGTGTGTGTGTGTGTGTGTGTGTGTGTGTGTGTGTGTGTGTTTACATCGGAGATCTAATTTGCTACAATGAAAACCCCCCTGTTGTGAAAAATGTCTTTCTGCAAACATGATTTTGTTGTAGAGGAGTTTCACTGTACCCTGGCTTCGGCTACTGAATACCCCCCGGCCCCCCCTTCCGCACCGTCATTGTTCGGGATGTTTTTCTTTGGCTTTAAGCTTTGTTGCCGCTCCCGAATTGCAACCGTGGCCTTTGGCCTGATGGAAAAGCATCTCCTCACCGCGTTCCTTTGCGTGCCTTGCGGTGATATCGTTTGTGTCACCTTGCGACGCCGCAATCTGCACCCGGGCTCCCCCCGGCCTCCCGCGCCGCTTGCGTCCAAATCCCAGATAAGGCTCTTAATACTCTCACTCCTCCGCGGCCTCAACTCCACAGGCATCCATCTTAAATGTTTTGGGGTTTTTTTTTGTTAGCCGGGCCTTTCTCCGGCAGATAAATGTTAGCCACATTCGAGGATTAGCCTCTTTTCAACGTGGATGCAAACCTTCCGAACTCCAAAGTTGTGAAGCGTTTTTTGTTGTTGTTGTTTTTTTTTAACGGCATAGCTATCGCGCCAGCCCAAGATCATTGAACGCACCCAATGACACCTGTTTAAATTCCGGCTATGCCCTTCGCTCATCTCGGCTTTCGTTCCTGAATAGTTTCGCAGCTTCTCGCACAAAAGAAGCAACCTTCATCCTTGCCCTTAACCCGATGTTTGTTTGTCGCTTAACTCCCGTGATGAATCACATACACTTCGAGTGCTTTGGAGTCACTGAATGCACCATGATATATCTTTATATATATTTTGTAAACATTAATCTTTGAATGGGCCTTCACTCGTCTGTCGCGTTTTTGCATGAAATCTGCTTGGTTGTCAGGATTGTGCTGCAATATATTTGCCCAGACTAAATTGCACTTCCCTATTGAGAGCTAACCTTTTCATTTCCTAATTTCTCGGTCTAAGTCCCATGAGAAGTTTCCAAATTCACAATATTTTGCAACCTTAATTCCCTCGATATCTTGCCAATGACTCCTTCATGGCCTCAGTCAATTTCTCCCTTGTTTTTTTTTTTTAACTCCGCCCCCATCCTCCCTTAAACAGACCTTTGGGGACCTTTTGCGTCAACCCCCTCGGAGTCTGTTCACGCATGTGAGGGGGCGGAGCCGTGTTGACATGACACCTTTTGCCGACGCCGCATCTCCATCTGCCGTTAAAAGGTCACGCCGCGACGGACTTCACGCCGCGACTTCGGTGTGTCCGGAATGGGAAGTGCCTCGGCGACGAGGCGGCGCAGGAAGGGGCATGGCGACAAAGACGCGAGGGCGGCGAGGCTTTCGCGTGTACACCACCAATTGTTGGAATAATATGAAACAAAATTACAAATAGTTATGTCAAGTCCGAACGGAGTCGGAAGGAAAGGCGATTCTTTTTCCCGACAATGAAATGAAGGATGGCCGCCGTTCTTGAACTTGATCCCTTTTTTTTTTTTCTGTCAATTAGCGGGACACTTGGCCGTCATTTAAATATCGAGCATTTAACACCCTTTTGTTTTTCTGGCGTCAAGAGGGGGATGCATCCATTTGGGCGAGAGGCATTTATCTGGTCAAGTGAATGATCGATGATGAACATTTGTCGGCTCGATGCGTCGCGGCTTTTTCAAACAATTACCGAGCCGTCAGCTCAGAAGCCTCGCCGCTCACCGGTGAAAGCCAGCCGTTTATTTTTTTGGCCCTTTTTCCACGCCGCGCAACGATTCCCATTTATCGGCGGCGTCAACCTTGCCGTTCGGCTCATGAATGCTTGACGAGCGGAATGCAGCAACGGCTGCCGCAGCGGCGCTCCGGACGCGGAGGGGGGGCCGGCGAGCGAAAGGCAAGCGGACGAAGGGGAAATGGAGTCAAAAGAAAGAGCCCTTAACCTTTACCTTTAAATGTGTTGCTACTCCACCTCGATTCGTCCTCGCCTCCATTAATTGAGAAGCGGGAGTGACACTAATGGCCGCCCGCCGGTGGTCGGCGCCTCCTATCTGCTTAATTAGACGGAGCGGCCCCGCCGTGTCCCGCCGCCGTACTCATTCTGCAGTTGTGCACATTAAATGCAAGCGTCGGCGTCTGTGCCTCGCCCGCAATCGGATCAGCCGGCTACCGCTAGGTGTCCTTTGGTATAAGGTTAGGACAAATAAATACACACGAATTGAAACACCTCCCTTCCATATCGACCCCCTTTCCCCGCATCAGAAGGAAATCTCCCACATTTGGCCACCTTGCTCTTCCAAAAATAACAATCATGGCGTCGTAACGATAGCGGTCACAAAATGGAATGTATGAGCAGTGGCAGGTCGTAAGTGGAAGACAAAAAAAAAAACGCCTCCTTTCTCAGTGCGATTTTTCCTCAGTTCATAGACATGATTGTTCACAAACAAAAAAAAATCTTCCGCTCAGCTTGTCACATCGTAGCAAGGTATGCTTTCGTCTGCTTAAGAAAAATGGCGGACGCCTCCCTCAAATTGACGCCTCGAAAAACTAATGCTGGTAACTGTCGGTCAGGTCATAAACTCAATTGTCCATGTGTGCCTCCGATACGTAAAAGTCACGCTGCGATGACTCGCCGAAGCGTCGCGACACCCAAATAAAAGCCTCCCTCAAATAGATGCCCGCCACCCCCACACCCCAGAAAATGTTTCTCGGTCCACTCGTGTCCATCGTCCCACCTAAATACAAATACCGTAAGTATTCTCGAGTACGGACTCGTGTTTGCGCTGTCCAATTTGTCCTGATAACAGAAATTCCTTATTTGGGAAATGAGCGTGTATGCTAGTATGTTGACAAAATGCACGTGTAACAACACAATCAATAAAATACAAAAATATACCGTCCAAAATCTGTTTAGATAACAAAAACTGCAATACAGGTGTATCCCCAAAAAAAATCACAACGTTAAAATACGTACAGTAACTCGTGTCGAGTTGGTGTTGCTTTTAAGCTAGCGCCGCGTTCTACAGGACGTAAGTGAATAAAGTTCAAATCATTCACAATTACAATCAAACGCACGGCTATAAAAAACTCACTTACACGTCGTCGTTGAGAATCTGATGATCGAAAAACGCGGGGTGAAAACTTGTCTGAGCGTTGTGTCTTTTCCGTAGCATCGGGTCATGAGTAATGACGCCCTCCTTTTTGGCGCCTCCTTACCGTTTATACTTTACTTTTCTCACCCTGAAAAAAAAAAACGGAAGGGCAAGTAAAGTTCAGAAGCAAGAAATGTGACTCCTCCTCGATAGCGGCGCATGCTAATTTGAAGCGCGGCAGCCCCAACTCGGGACCCGGCTCGCCTGCGCCGCTTTTAATATCAGCCCGCAGCAGAGCGGCGCCGCCCTTCATTAACCTGCCCCCGACCTGCTCGTTAATTCACACCCCGGCCCTAATTAGACACCGGCATGCTTGTGTGTGCGCGCCGCTTTCCGTGCGGCTGTGCGCGTTCTTCAGGTTGTTTATGCAGAATAGAAACGGAAGAATTCATGAAGGAGGAGCCTGCGCGTTCTTCAGGTTGTTTATGCAGAATAGAAACGGAAGAATTCATGAAGGAGGGAAAGGCGGCCTGAAATGAGTCTTACCTCAGGAATAAGAAATGTAAATGTTAAAATTTAAAAAATAGAGGTTTCGATCGCCTCCTTGAGAGACCCTTTCGACAAATTGCGGCATCCAGTGGAGATGTATTTCAGGGACGTGGGGAACGCTAGCTAGCTAGCTAGCTAGCTAACTAACTGCGTGCTTTTTTTCCCCCCCAGCAATTATCCTTCAGGTCTTTAAGTGCAGAGGATGAGTACTTTTGCCATCTGATGACGCGCAGCACCAATTTTCTTGCGGTACAAACACTTCTTGGCAACGCTTCACACTCAGTCGCTAACTTATCATTTTTCAAGCATCAATTGCTCCCATTAAGCCAAGGCTGTAATGCTAACTGCTTAATGGCTTTTTTTTTCCATTAAAAAAAAAAAGAATGAAAAAAAAAAGCATCTCCTCGTTTCACCGTGAAACGTTTTCTACCGCCCCCCTTGCGGAGACGGCGCACCCGCCAGATGCAGCAACCCGATTCCAGTGAACTAAAGCGGGCCTTTGTGATACGTGCAAATGTTCAGTTCTTGACACATGATTGGTTCCGACGCGATATGTTTGGATGATGCAGCGCCGCCTAACCAAACGTTTTGGGAGGATATACAGAACCGCGTCAAAAGGCCGCGGCACGAGCGAAGTGAGAAGGGCGGCAAAGTTTGGCCGTCAACTTTTTCTTATTAGTCGGATAAAGCAGCATCATCACAACAATGTCGCGGCCGGTGACTAATTGCCATTTTACTCGTTGTAATATTCCAGTGGCGCCTGCAACGTTGCTAATTGGCTAAATCACAGTCATTTAACAACGGAAACCGCCAAGCCCAATGACCACACGGGGGGGTTGAAGCCGCCGGCGAAGCTTCTTTGTCACACCTTGTTCACCCCCCCCCCCTTTGGCTGATCCGCTCTACTTGTCGCCTTCTCTTTTCAAAAGCGATGACTACGGGAGGCGAGCGGCGGCGGACGACGGAGGAGTCGTAATGATCATGCGGCCCCCGAGAGGATGATCAGCTCAGCGGCGGCCCGCTCGGATCGCTCGGCCGCCTCGTCTCAGGTGATTAGGGAAAGCCCGCCGGACGCCGAGTCAGCACACTCGCACGCTGAGGTGAGCTTCACAATGTTTTTTTTTCTCTCTCTCTCTCTCTCTTTTTGTGGTTCTACTTAGAGGCAGATAGGCGGCTTATTTCATACCGTCGATTATCACTTCATCATGGTACCAAATATTTCGGATGGCACTGGCAGAGTCCTGCTTTCAATGAGATCGATTTGGGCGTTTTGTGGAACGTACTTTGGGGTTATCCACTACAGCGGTGAGCTAGGAAAAGATTAGCGCTTTCAGAGTTTAACAAAAAAAACAAAAAAACAAGCAATTTGTGATGTGGACCCCCCTCTCACCCAACCATTAAGAGCAAACAATACACGAGGGTACCAGAATAAGTGATCACTTTTGCTTTCACTGGAGTACAGTACCCTCAAAACCTTTTTGGGTAATTCAATTAAATACTTTTAAAAAAAATTCCTCTGGTATTAAAATGTCAGTTTTGTCCTTCGGTTTTTTTGTTTCCTTTATTTTGTTGCCATTGCCGTCGATTGTAACGCGTACTTTGGGGTTCCAACGACCAGAATTGCAGTTGAAGGTGGAGGTTGAGATTGTTTTTTTTGTTTTTTTTATCCTCCTTCAATTAGGGCACCAAAAAAGTGAAAAGGTACCAAATGAATGCCATTTATTCAGCACTTTGACACTTTGATATCATGCTGCACCCCCTCCCCCGATGTATAAAGGCTCAGATTTGCTCTCTCCAAGCCCACCATACGCTCTCTTTGACTGCCCCTTGGTGCGTTTAACCATTTTCTGTCATTTGGAGCCATTTTTTTCCCAATTTGCCAGCGGGACAAACACAGCGGTTACTCAACTTGCACTCTGAGGCATTCCCTTTTCAATTTTCAGAACGCCCGCAGAGATAAAACCGCCGCAATTAGATCCATGATTGCACCATTAGGGGCATGAAGTTCACTCCGGCACGATAGCTTGAAGTACCCGAGAGTGAATATGGCAGTGATAGAAGCGCCGCGCCGCGCCGCGCCGCGCCTCGCGTGTTTCATGCATCCGAGCCGCCGGCCAATCCGACATCATCGGAGTAATTAGTTGCCGCCTTGTAAGCGGGCAGGAAACAGCCTCTCCGGTGGATCGACCCCCAAGGCGCGGCACGCTGTTGTCATCCCACCGCGGCACTAAAAAGGGATTTTTCAGGTGTTTCCCCTGACAACCCCCCCCTGCCCCCCCCAAAAAAGAATTTATGAAATCAAACCAGAAGGCGCAATATCAAAACCTGTCAGACCTGCTAGATGTGTACGCTTGGATGTTTCAGGCTTGCTTTTATGGTGTACATGCTGTAAAAAAAACAAAAAAAAAACAGATTAGACTGGAAACAACTTTTGGCAGCTGCCGGATGCTGCAAAGTTGTTTCTTGCTTTTTTTTTTTTTAATTAAGCTTATGCTGCGAGCCTCTAGAACACAGGTGTCAAACTCAAGGCCCAGGGGCCAGATCCGGCCCGCCACATCATTTTAGGTGGCCCGCGAAAGCAGATCAAACATGTCGAGTTCCACGACGCTTTCTAAAATGTCTTTTCAAAAATTTGTATTCAGATTCAGAAAACTTTATTTCTGAATCTGAATTGTACTCTCACATGTCATAAATAAGCGATATTCGAAGCATTTTCTTGTGACCAAACCTCTGGCGATGGTAACTTAAACAAGAATTGAATCAACAGTGATTCTTCTTCTTTAGCGAGTCACGGATTCAGTTACTGGAAGGTTTTTTTTGTGGGGGCTTTAACCTCTGTTCAAGTCTGACTTTCATTTTGTGCTCAGTATTTTCCATTTTTAAATTCTTAGCACGGCTTAGCACACGTTGACCGCTAGCTTCTTGAATTGCTTGCTAGCTTGTTGAAAACGTTTTCCATGTCTCTTGGTTGAGCGCTAGCTTCGAACGCGGTCGGCGTCGCGTTTGACGCGGTGTCACTGACCGACTTTCTGTGGAAAATACTTTTAGCGTTCTTCCTTCCGCCCTTGGGGAAGTCGTAGCGACCGGCGTTGTCACCCAAAAAACAACAACAACAACAAGTTATCCTCTCATTGATTGTCACAGATGAGATCATCAGCTCATTCTGACTGCTCGGCGGTCCCGTTGACACCTCGGGAGCGCTTAGCCGAACGACACCAAATGAAAGTCTACTCGCCAGACGTGAAAAGAATGCAAAGTGCTGGCTGCATCCATGAGGAACTCGGGGGAGGGAGGGGGGGGCGTTCGATGTCCGTCGGCGAAACACATTAGATGAAATGCGGTCAAAGAAACGGTGACAATGGTCACTCTCCCGTAAAAACAAAAACAAACGCGTTTGTAAATTTTTGTCCGTTACTTCGGTGTCCGCTTTTATTTTTTTAAAAAAAAGGCAAACATGGACGTACGTGTTCCTCACAGCAGAGCGACGATGCCATCGTTACGAATTCTGTCAAAGGCGTGGAAGTTGATGAATCGCGTCTTTGAATTATCCAGCATTCCCTTTCTGTCGCGCTCCTTCTCATTCGGTTCCTGGTTCATTGGAGCCGCTCTCAGCTGATATTTGGCGAGAGAAGTGGAGGCGAGCCCTCGGAACGAACGGCTATCGGTGTGGGGACGGATAGCAAATCCTCCTTTCTGCCTGAAACGCATTTCCCCATGAAGGAACTCATACCTTTCCCTCGCAAACTTGCACGATTCTCCTCCCTAGGACATAAATATTGACACATCTCTCCCGGATTTAATATTTACTTGCCGTGTCTCGCGGGCGGGCGACGTTGCGGCGGCACGCGAGCGCGCGTGCCCCGCGGCGTCCGTGTTTCTGACAGTCGGCTCTTTGTGTGTGCGTGTGTGTGTGTTTTCCCTTTTTCCCCGAGCAGCCACTTCATATTTTATCGGCTTCTATCTAAAAGCATCCCGACAAAAGAGCCTCGCTCGACGGAAGCGCAGAGGAAGGAACTTTTACCGACCGCATTGTTTCAAGCAAGCTTTTGGTAAATATTGATGCCAATGCGGCGCGGGACGGGAAGGATGCGAAACGCGGCGCCAAGTTTGGTCAAAGTTTTTCCGCGTCCTCGATATCCTCAAACGCCCATTTTAACGATTGAAGACAAAACTCTCCAAAGTATGCCTTCCGCACAGCCGTTGCGATTTCCGCCGTCGACTCGGGCTTTTTCTTGGCCCAAATGTCAATTTTTTTTTTCTGTGAAGTACAAATTAAAAACACATAAGTTCAATAATTTGTTACATTCTCGTTAAAAATAATTTTGCCCCACCCCCTTTTTTGTTGCTTTGATTCAGAGATGAACGTCCTCCGGATTTTCCCGGAATTCCGGGTTTTTCTAATTTTTATGAACATCTCTCCGGAGAATTGAGGAAAATTTGCCTAAAATGAATCCGGATATTAGTTGACGACATTGAACGAAGACGCGTTTGAGATCGTTGTTTTGCTTTCATGAGCGTAGCCATGTTGAGGCACTAACACTAGTAACAGTAAATTATTTATAAACACACTTGCTAAAGCCCATGGGAACGAATAAAAGACGCCGTGGACAAGACAGTTGTCGTAAAAAGTATATTTGGACAAAAAGGGAAACACACAGATTGGCAGGAAAACGTGTCCGCCCACTTCGAGCGTCGTCTCGGCTAGCTTAGCTTAGTTTAGCTGTTGTCGTGTGTGACGTCGATGTGTGACGTCGTTGCGTCGGCGCTCATTGGTTGAAATCAAAAGACACAGTAATGCCCTCGCCTCGCATTCTCATGGCCTCGCCATATCTCGGAGATTTCGACATTTCGTCGAGAACGGAAGCCACAAAGAGAGCACGTGTACACATAAAAGGAAGATTAATCATTGAATGTCGAGTATTTGAAAAGCGTTTTGTGTAAACTAATTCATGCGTGATCGGCCAGGTGTGTGTGTGTGCGTGTGTGTGTGTGTGTATATATATATATATATATATATATATATATATATATATATATATATATATATATATATATATATATATATATTTTTTTTTTTTTCCAGGATTTTCAGAAAAGTCCACTTTCATCTCTGTTTGCTTGAATGGACATTTTCCTGCTTCTTTTGGTGTACACACATCGGTCACCAGCCCTTAGTAAGCCCTAATAACATTGGCCGTTCATCGCAGATGATAAAGAACATACGCCAGTGGCCATTCCACATTCTGTTGTTGGGGAAACGGTCAATTTTTATTTTGCCGCTCGCGAAAACACAAAAGTATTGTGAAAGTTAGGCAAGTGTCCAAAACTGAGACGCGGCGTCACTCACTCTATCTCCACTATTTTTTAGTTACTTATTTTTGACAGCGTGACAGTGAAGAAAAATGGAGTCCATGCCGGAAAAGAACGGCAGCTGATGCGAGAAGAGAACCCAGAAGCGCTCGCCATCCTTTGACCTTCTCCCACACGTTAAAAATAGGACCGCGACGAGCGGTCGAAAGGCGCATTGTGATGCGCTCCGCCGTGTCCTTTCCTGCACAATAATGGCCGCCTGAAGAGCGCTCCTTTGTTGAGGCCTTAGGATAATAGATCCATATGCGACCCCACGCTGGCACTAATTAACAGCTACACCAAAGTGCGGCCCAAGCGCCACGTGTTTCCCGCTAGCGGCACGTCATTTAGCACCAGTGACCTTCTCCTTTAAGGGGCCAACACGCTCACCAGATTCAAGAAGGGCTCGCCATTGTTCCGATTGGAGATGAGGTGGCGCTTCTTTTGAGAAAGGCTTGAAGCGGAAAATTCGGTGAACTTTTCAGGAAGCTGCTGCCGCTCGCACTTTCTTTTTTTCCAGTTGTATTTTTTTTTTTTTCTGTATTATGCGGTCAATCATCCAAGCAAAGGCTCCTTACGTAACGTTTTACAAGAAGAATAAAAGGTGGCGAGGGAAGTGAAGGATCAGCGCTTCTCGACCCAAACGTGATGCGTTCGGTCCAGCTTCGTGTTAGACGTTTTCCCTAGCGGGGAAAAAGCCAGCGGCGACGTCACGGAGAAAATGTGGAGTAACAGAAACTTGAACATGCGAAACACGAAGTGAAAAGTGCTCAGAGGGTCAGGGGTCACGGGTTTTTTTTTTCTTTCCCAATACATGTTTTCCTCCTTAGCAACTTCCGTAGCCCGCTTCATATTTCATCCGATTATCTCACACAGCACTCTGTATTTTTTATTTTTTGACCTCTGCGTCAAAAGCGCTTTGCTCAATGAAACTTTTCTAGCCAGCGTAGGCTGAGAAAAAAAAAGAAAAATACACAAAGTTTGGCTAGTGTGTATAATATTTATTCTTGTTCTACTCTTCATATCGCAGCCACGTGCGGCGTTTGCCTTTTTAAACGTGCCAAACGGTAGATTTAGATCAATCTTGTTGAACGCAGGCCGATTTCCCGCTGGCTTTCCCCGATGTACTCGCCTCACTGCAAACGCGCCGCCGCGACGCCTGTCCCGCGCACGCACTCGGCTTCGCACGACGCGCGCTTGTGCATTCCAGACCAGCTGCTCGCCGGGCGAAGGGGAGACCCAACGGTTGAATTATTAAACGAATCAACATATCGCGGGCTTGTGCGTTTGTGTGAAAGCGGTAATGAGGTCACTGGAGATGCGTCCATAAATTGTTTCGGAGACGTTCTGCGTCTCTATTTGTCCCGAACTGTGTTAAGATGCGCGACGGCTCGGTTCAAAGCCCCGTCGGAGCCCGCTGGATAACTCCGTTCATCATCGGGCATCTCGCCAAACCATCGGGACTTGGCTTATGATATTTGTTATTAACGGTAAATACTGTAATGGAGCGGGAACATTGACATTAAATGTGGGGGCAAAAAAACCCCCAAAACATTCCAACTGAGTGTCTATATTTGAGAACTCGCCGATACCAAGTACTGATACTCGATAATGCAGATGCATCTTGAAAAAAAAGGGTGCATTTTAAAAAAATCAAATATTGTTGTAAAACACAAACGTAAGTGGGTGATCATTTGTCATTCTCTGCAGAGGATAAAGAAGATGTCTGTGTCTATCGTTGCATTATCCGTCACCGTGTGTTCCTCATCTCAAAGCCTTTTTACGAGCCTGTTTTTGTGCACTGCGAGCAGAAAAAAAAAAAAAAAAACCCTCCTCCCCCGAAACCGTTCCTAACCTCATGCTTTATGTAGCATGTAGCGCTAATGAATGCTTATGGAAATCTGCATTATTTATAAGGCGTTTGCTCGTCAGTGTTCCCCCCGCAGGCTACATCATCATCATTACCGACGGCCAACCCTGATCCGAGGGCTGCCGATATGCTCGGAGTCACTCGGTTTGTCAGTCCGGGTGAATGACTTCTCTCGACGACGAGCCAGTTCTGCGCAAATTCTCATCAATTAATGACCGTATTTCCCTTAATTAACGGCTTGAGACAAATAAATGATACCCCAAATGGAAGCAAAGCCCTACTCTTGTCAGAATGAAGCTACTCGACTCACGTCCGCGTCATCCTCGACACCAAGATGTCAGTCGATGGCAGCAAAGCACTACGTTTTGATCAGACTTGGGCTAGACAGGGCTACTTGCTCGATTCGATGAAGCTCCTCCCCTAAAATACAAGCCACCCTGCTACGAGGTGGCTCCTCCCCATCTGCCCCTTGAATTCGATCGTGGTTCGAGTGTGATTTCACGTTTTGTACCAGGAAGTGAACAGACACACGGCCCCCAAAAAATCACTTAAGATATCAAATGAGCAATACCAAAAGCAAAACAAAAGCACACGAGCATTCTTTTTCGCTACTCGTTCACGCTGTAAATGTTGCCTTGTTTTTCCGTCTGTAGCGCTCAGCGTCTCTTTGCTTACTCATAAATGATTCATTGGCCCTCTTAAGACAACATCTTTGACATGCGCTTCCCGCGACGCGTGGATACAAGCTCCTCAGCTGTGATCTCGGCTCTTGTTGCATGCGTGGCTTCCTCCTCACCTCGCTCGTCGCCGCCGTTGCGGATCAATGGAGAAAACACTCAAAGGCAAGCCTTTCCGTGTCTGCCCTCGTCGGAATCTTGAGTGGCGCCACTGTTCAAAAGGTGTCGACGTTAAGGGCCCAAGCGCTTGCGCTTCAAGGTCCGTGTGTTAGCGTGCCTCAACGTGGCGTTGTTCCATTCGCTCAGAAAGACGAAATCCTTGTCGCATCTCTTAACCTAGCAGGGAAATACGACAGAAAAGTGACTTCTGAAGGGCTTCCATACAAATACAGTCGAGTCGATCATCACATTTGGGTGGTTCGGCATTCTTTAATTCGACTCTTCACGGATGCCACATCACTTTTTGCTAGCATGACGTTGAGGCTATTATGGTAGCTAATGCTGTTGATGAGTCTGTGTGTTGAATGAATGTAGGGTTGGAAAAAAAAGGCATCAATTAGAGTACCTCAATTATTTAAAAAAAACGCTCCGAATATTTTCCGTCCCCGGATCGACGTTCGTTCGGTGTGCGCCGTCGGGAAAACGTGGCAAGCTAGCAACAACAATTCATGCTATACATAATGATAATATTCCGCCAGTGCAGCGAGAAGGCCGACTTCAAAATAAGTTCTTCCCAAACACAGTCAAACACTTTTTAATTTGTCGTTCGCGGCAGCGCGGCTGACTTGACTCGTCTTCCCAAATTGGAAGTGGAATAATTGGAGCCCAATTTAAGTTGAAATTGCCATCACAAACTGTTGCCACCAACAGCGACACAATCTCATCTTGAAATCATGTTCAATCGAGGCCGCCCAAAAAAAGCGACTTAATTCCGCTGACATTGTACAAGACGGCGTCTCTTCCGCGCTAGTGGCTAGCAGCTAGCAGCTAGCCGCTAAGCGAGTGCCCCAAATCGACTGAGTCAGTCTTTTGTCATGTCCCTGATATTTTTCAAAGGGTCATCAAAATAATACTTCATAACAACTCTGCCACGTGATTCCAAACTGTCTGGAAGCTTTCTAGGGATTTGTATTATTTTATTTTGTTTTTAAGTCATGCGTCATCACCATGACAGTGAGCATATGAAGCACTGGAGCGTGCCGTCTCCCTGCCGGGCCAAATTCGAACATGTTGAACCACACAAATGAGTCTAGTAGGTGAACTTCTCTCCGATGAGA
Source organism: Hippocampus mohnikei (assembly GCA_026261675.1). Taxonomy (NCBI): domain Eukaryota; kingdom Metazoa; phylum Chordata; class Actinopteri; order Syngnathiformes; family Syngnathidae; genus Hippocampus; species Hippocampus mohnikei. Next base: position 1,300,883 of record JAKGUB010000347.1, on the reverse strand, counting down.
CTGAAGGGGCCCGTTTCATGTCCGCGGTTTAGTGCCTCCATTTGTATGAGTGTGGGATCACGTGACTGAAGTTAGCACGTAGCGGCATAAAGCAATAGCCATCCATCCATCCATCTACCGTAAATTCCGGACTATAAGCCGCTACTTTTTTCCCCAAACTTTCAACCCTGCGGCTTATTCAGTGATGCGGCCAATTTATGTAATTTTTCTAACGGCCGCCAGGGGCGCTCGAGTAGAAAAGGTAAGATTAAGACCGGTGGAATATATGCGTCGAGGAAGACTGCAACTTCTTGTCTTGTGCATATATTAAATTAGCGTGAACATACCCTCATCATGGAAAATGCAAAACGAAAGGCATTCTGCTAGCAACAGGCTATTCTGTTGCTAGCGTGTTGTTACCATGTTGCTACCGTTTTACTGCCGCGTCACAGGCACCGTTATATTATTATTATTATTATTGTTAAGTTATATTATTAAAACTTTGAAAACTCTCTCTGTGTACCGTCTTTCTTTGTAAATACGTTGACATGTTTTAATGTGGGCACATGCGGCTTATATACAGGTGCGGCTTGTGTATGTGCAAAATTGGTTTTCTCTAAAAATGTAGTGGGTGCGGCTTATAATCAGGTGCGCTCTATAGTGCGGAAATTACGGTAGTATAGTGCTTCATCTAGCAATTGGCCCGTGCTAATCAATAGTCACATTAGAATGTGAAGCCATGACTCTCCATGATAGCGCGTTTATTCAGCGTTGAATATTAGCAATGATGTCTCGATGGGGGCAAGCGATGCAAATGAGTTCAATTGGGTTACATGGGTTTTTATGTTACATCAAACATTTAAGCGTATGAAATATTCATCGAGTCTAATACGATTACTTTCAGCATCTGGAAGGAGTTTGCGCTTGGTTACGAGCGTGCGGAGGAGGAGGAGGAAGCGTGTATTTTGGTTTCGCTTTACCCTCGTACAACGACTATTTTTTCCCCTCATTAAAGTTTGACTGTTTTTGTCATTTACTCGTCAAATTTAATAAAACTTCAATTGATTTTCATCCACCCATCCATTTTTCTACCGCTTATCTGGGGTCGGGTCGTGGGGGCAACGGCTTTAGCACAATCAATGGTGTCTCTCTGATTACAATTTTATTTCTTGTTACGTTTCCAACATGATGGCTTCTCATAATCTTTTGACTTTTTGCTTTAAATGAATACTTTCTTCCATCCCCAAGGATCCTACCTGTAAATGGCCCTAATTTTTTCTTTGCAATCGCCTGTCGGGACTTTATCGGTAGCGATGCGGGACACTAGCCCGCATGTAAATCTAATTTGGCGGGAAAGTTGTTTAATGTCAGCACTCTCGCTCTGTTTCATTGACTAACTTTGTCGACTGCTATTCATCATCCGTCTCGCTGGCTAAACTCCCCGGTGGAACTAAAACGTAGAGCGGCGCATTGCTGCCGTTGTCGACGCCGTCCTCCGTTGGAGCGCAGTGATGGAGACGCAGCGGGATGGGAAGAGGCAGTTCCATTGAAGTGCTTCGGACAGATTGCATTGTGGGTCCTGAGAGAAAAGCGCAGGGACTACAAGGCTGTAGTCGGGGAGGAAAATGTAAAAACGGATCAAATGAAGCAACAGTTTAGGTTGAGGTATTCTGCGAAATGTCATTGGCGCATACTGGTGCCATAATGGAATTTGGAGTCAGGAATTGATGATAAGAGGGAAGAAGCTATTGGAATGTCTGCTGGTTTTAGTGTGCAGAGTTCGATCGCTGTCTACTGGAGGAAAGAAGTTGGAAGAAGTGGTGACCAGGATGTGGAGGGTCTTAGAGAACTTTGTCTTGGTTCATGCAGCGTCCGAGTTCCCGAGAGTGGTTTGGCGGGTATCGAGGATCTTTTTGAGCACTCCTAACTGCCCGTCGCAGTCGTATCCCTTTTGCGTGGCGGCACCAAACCAGACTGTTACGGAAGACAGCAACTCAGCATCCGCAAAGACTGATGTTCGAGACTCCGGTCGCAATCAGCGCGAGCTCAAGGAAAGAGTCGAATGCGTCTCCGACAAAACAGAATTGCCCTGCCCAACCGCATAGTCAAGGAAATATTGCTCATTCGATATAACCCACCACTGCTAGTGATAACAAATCGCAATCAAGCGGTCAAGGACGGACGCAGCCGCCGATGCACTTCCAAACATGTTGTTGACAAACTAAACACGTAACAAGCACATTGATGCACGACGTTTGTGTTTCTGCTTGAATGTCATTGCCGTGAATAGCCCTGAAAGTCAAAATGACAGTCTGCCATCTTATTCCTAACATACAAAGCGAAATACCAAAAAAAACAAGCTAACAGGAATTAGCATAGGCGTTCCGGTTGTTATAAGCATCCATGTCACTGTCCCGGTAAAAGTATTCCGGCCTAATTGAGACGCCAGCAATTTTTCCAGAAGTCATTCTGTTTTGGGGGGGGGGGGGATTGTTCACCTCCACCGTATCCCTCGTTAAAACCTGTATAATACCGCCACCCATCATACAGTGCAACCTCCTCGGCCCTCGTTAGTGTGGCCGCCACGCTGAGCTCATAATTAACGGCAAAGCCGCTCGACGCACTTCTGGCTTCTCATCAGCATTCTCCCCGTGTTTCCGTCGTCTCGGCTACCCGGTCGCCACATTACCTCGTGAGCCTCTCAAGAGAGGGAAAGTGCGGAGTAGTGCTGGTGGGAGGGGGCTGCCATTACACGGCATGGCAGATGGCAACGGGGAAGGGGAGTGGGAGGGGGGCGGCACAGTGATCATTAACCTGCCGGGCTTGTTTCTATACGCACCTTGTCGCTTTGAATTTGAAGCCCTCTCCGCTCTTGAGGCACCCAGGACAACTGGCACTTTGTCGTTCTGGGCATGCGAATAGTGCGAGGTCACGAGTCGGGATGCAAACGGAGGCGGTCAATCAAGTTGTCGTTCTGATGACGCGACTCGACCAAAGCAAAAGACTTTGAGACTTGATTTTCAGAACGAATGCTCTTTCGCCAAAAAATCCACCGGAGTGGACCCCGCGGACATTAAACGAGGAACAAGCGGTATCGAAAATGGATGACAGGCGAATCTGTGTGATCTTGGCTAATGTTGTCGGTCAAACTCCTTTGGAGCGCAGATGTTGCGTTTGGTCATCATGACTTTCCCGGCAAATGAGACGCTCATCGGGTGCTTAGAGGATGTTGAATATTTGGTGTCACCAAACGTTGCCGGTTCCAAACGAGTCCCCGGCGTGCTGCATTCTCCCGTCATACATTTTAATGATGGCTTTGACTCCATGGCAGCCTGGAATCTCGCAAGCGAACCGGATGTGTCGACATGGCCACTTCCCAGGAATGAACCTCGTTATGATTAATTACGGCCAATTTGTGCTGACTTTGCACGTGCGGCAGGAAGGACAATGCGACTCATCACAAGCGCATCCGAGAGGGCAAACGGCAGCAGAATCCTTTTCTCGGTCGCAGCTACTTGTTGCCAGGAAGACTTCAGGCCGCTCAATCGTAGCCGCTAATAATTTTAAAAATAACAAAAAAGCCGCATTCGTTTAGTGCCGTACAGCTAAATTTCCAATGTCGTGATTTTGTATACCGTCGTCTCTTGGCAAGAGATTTTTGCAGTTTCTACAACTGACGTTCTGGGACTCCACGCAAAGACTTGCTAACCTGAGCTAACAACAAGACTGTGTTTGAGCGTTAGGTGCCTCAATCTTTCTCAACGTGTTGCCAATGCTCTCCCTCATGATCGATGTGACAAGCTGAAATGCGCCGCCTAATCTTTGTCATCTACTCGAAACCTGTGCTGATATCAAATCCCTAATAATGCCATGCCACCATCGACGGGGACCTACATTTCACAAATGAGCTGGGCTGATAGAGTGAGTGAGCACTGTATGCTATGTTTTCATTTTTTTCCAAAATAAAGGAGGGGGCTGCTTGGAAGCTGTCAGAAGAAACAGGCTTGCATCTGGGCTGAAACGGCACACGCGGCCAACAAAAACAAAACAAAACAAAACAAAACAACTGGAGTACAGTTTGGATCCAGTAAGCAGCTGTATTTATTCATGATGACTTATGTGCCACCCTTCATATCAAGCTGCTTCTGGCTATAAACACCCCCCCCCCCCACGGTCACCACCAGCGGCAACCCCAGCAGCAGACCTGTCTGAGTTCTTAATTGGCTGAGAACAAAGCATTTTTGAGAGCGGATGGGGGAGGGGGGGTGGGGGCTATCTGGGGAATCCAATAATATTGTGGGCGACAACAGCGTTCAGCGGCACATTTGTTGTGTATTTGTCCAGCGGCGGCCACGCGTGCGGAACACGCGCCCGCAGGGGACGCCCGAGCGCTGACAGATGAGTGATGGAGAAGCAAAGTGAGCGTCGCGCCGCGTCACTCGCCAAAGTACAGCGTTGTGATCTCCACAAAACAAAGACGAGGTTGCGGTGTGGCGACCGGGCGGGGTGGGGGAGCGCGGCAACAAAACACAATTGATCTGGAACTAATTAGCGCCCTTCCTTTTGATATCGGCGGCGAGTGCTTTTGCTACCTGGGCCTTCCGGGGGGGGCTTCTCCGACTTAATCCACCATAATACCACCACGATCACGTTGCAATTATAGAAACCCTCAACACTGCAAGACCCCCCCCCCCCCCCAAAACAAAACAATGCGCAGACAAACACACATTGCGTCACCGTTACACCCCTCAGCTTGTGTAACAGATGTGATTAGCCCGTGTAGCTAATATGGTCGCTCACGCTTGACATGCGGTCCAGAGAACAGCGAGCACATTCCCTTGCTCTGCTGCCCACTTACGATTCAGGCCTTCCCGGACCCCCTTCGGCTACTGAACAATGATTGCTATTGTGTTGTTGTTGTTGGGGTTTTTTTTTCTCCTGCGCACCCCCGCACTAAACAACCCACACTCCGCATTGCATTTTCATCACGGCTTATGTTGGAAATCAATGAAATGGCAACCCAAACACGGCATCGGCCTCAACGACTCCGCCAAATTGCGGGAAATGGACTTTTCCGTGGCTCTTTTCTAAATAGTCGGCTCTGCGGCGTGCCGACCCATCCGCCTCGTGCGAAATTAAAACGACACAGCCAAAGTCAATCTTTTGAGCTGCCTATTTGCAATAATGTGTCTTTGAATGAGCTGTCCTGGATTTTGCCTGGCTAATTTGCATCATGTTGCCATTTTAAACTTCAGAGCCACAGCCACCAAATGCACTTGCGGCCGTTTACTGAAAGGCTCAAACGCAAAATGAAAACACTCACAAGGAGCATGGAAGGAGATGCTAACGCTAAACCAACTGCGTGACTCCAGCTCCTGACGTCAAGCCATATAGGCCACGCCCCTTAAAGGCACACATCAACCTATGAATTCTATAGCGTGTGTGTGTGTGAGACCTTTGACTTAACTGCACTTCATTCCATTACGTTCTCTTTTAACAGCGTAAACATTTTTTTTATGGGGAGGGGTTCGAGAACAGATTAAAAGTATTTCAACGGGGAGAAAACTGTTCCAAGCTTGGTCAGAGAACAAATGAAGCTCATAATACAAGGTACCACAATATTAGGAAAACACCTGGGAACTGTTTTAAATGGAGACCCCCCCCCCCCCCAAGAAAAAGCCCCCCCCCCTGCATAATATGTCAGTTAGTGCAGATGCGGGTGCAATTACGAGGCATCTTCCGAAGCCAAATGGGTCACCGGACAACAATGACGGCACGAGGGAAGCTCATCGAGGACGCCGACCGCAGTTAACACCAATTACTCGTAAAATCAGCCTCCAATTTATCAACAAAAAGCACAGCGAGCGAGCGTGCTGGCTGGCTGCAGCATCAAAGCCCCCCACCCCACCCCCCTTCCCCCACCCAAAACCCGAACGGGCAGCATCTGTCTGGCGGAGCCAACGGGATCACGGAGGGTGGGAGCTCCAAGGAGACGGGAGAAGGAGAAGCTTTGTCCTGGCGCGCTGTCGGGAATTTGCATTCTCTAAATCGCAGCCCCATCGAACTGCTCGACTCGCTCTGCGCCCCAAACAAAATGCAGTTTTCTGTTGTGTTGCCATTCTAATGCAAATCAGATGATCCTTCTAAATGGTTACTTTCCGGGGTGGGGGGCGGCGGGGAGGGGTGGGCAGACACTCTGCTTTGTTTATGAGTTGATCGTGGTTTTCCTTCACACCAGCTCACTTTCATCCAGTTGCATCCCTGAAGCTCGCTTTTGCCCCGTCTCTGCACTCTGTTCGGTCGGATTTTCCTGTGCGGCGTCAGATCCGGCGTTTATGTGGCCCGCAAAAACAAAGCATGTGTGTCGACTTCCGTAATCCTTGCCAAAAATCTGCACCAAATTGAACAAAACGTTAGCCTGGACTTCTGATTTCAAAACTCACCATTTGTGGAGTGCAACCGGCATAATAATCCGTTTGGTTTCGCCGTCATAACAACCCTCTGGGGGGAAGTGGGAAATACAAAGTGCCCGCCCGCCGACAAACATGACTTGAACACCCTTTAAAAGAAAACAAAACAATCACACACTTCTTTTTTCCTTCTTTTTGGTGACTGGAGAAGGGAGGGGCGAGCAGTTACGCATTGGGGAGAAAGGCGGGAGATGCCTTTTTTGCTCTGTTAATACGCATGATAGTCATGCCAGCGGGTATTAGTTAGCCCCAAGGACAACATGTTCTAAAAATAGCTCACCCCTGAGGCGGCCTGTGACTGACTAAAAAGTCGTTTTTTTTCTTAATTGCCCATCTCCTGCCACGTTGCTGCGCAATTTCAAAAATGGACTATTCTTATCCGTCATACAAGTGTGAAAACGAGCGAACTTCATACCGCCCCAAAAAAAAGGGGGGGCGGTTTGGACTGGTTCGCCGTGACGACATATGACAAGTAAGCTCTGCCCCTTTAAACTTCACAGCACATGTGGCGTCTAAATCAGGCAGACAAGTCAGAGGGCAGCTCGAAACAACTCCGCTCGGCACGGCAACGGGAAAAGGAGGAGGTGAAAGAGAGAAGAGAAAAAAAAGTTGGTGTCACGGGCGTCCAGGAAAGAGTGAAACCAGGCCGGGGATCGTGTGTGATTGGAAAAAGCTGAGCGGGAAGTGAAAAAGAAGCGCAGGCGCTCAGCCGGGGGGGCCGCCGCAAATCATTGCGAGGACGTCGGGCAGGAAAAGGGACGGACGCAAAAATAGCGCAGCGGACATCATGGTAAGTTGGCCTTCGCCGGGGAAGTGTCCAGTGGGCGTGGAGGGGGGCCCTGCTGCATTCCCTTTAACTCTTTCCTAGCCGGGGAAATTGCAACGAGAAAGTTGCAAGACAGTCAAAGGTGACTTATTGTTGGGGCGGCAATACAAAGCTGCTTTAATTTAGCTCGCTTGGAACTTTGGACATCTTTTTTTTGCAATCGTTGACTGCGTATTATTTGTGGCCGCTTGTTTTTCATCTGCACACCGTCCACCATCTCTAATTGCGTCTGCTTTGGTATGGCAGCTTTAATGTAGCTTGTTTCTTATTTTGTCATTTTCCTCCATTTTTTTTCCCCCTTGGGGTTATTATTTTGCCTGCTCGCCAGGCTGTCCGTCGACATCGGCAAACCAAATTGAATCTAGCTTGTCAGTCGTTTTTGTGTGTCCGTTTGTCAGCGATCGTTTTCTATCTGCTCGTTCGCTCCGCTTCGGTTAGCTTGTTGGCTAGTCCAGTTTTGTTGTCCGTCACAACGCCTCTTGTCGTTCATTTTTTGCTTATTTCTTATTTTGTGATTGTTGCGAGTTCCGCTTTTAGCAATTGCTTTCATCCAGATTTTTTTGGGGTGCGTTTTTGCTTGTTTTGGCCCCACTCACGAGCCTCGACATTTGTTAGCAATATCTGTTGTCGATTTTAGCCTGAAACCAGTGAAAAGCAGCCGTCAGATTTTCTCGGTCTCCTGACTGGTTTTCGCCGGCCCTCCTTACTTTTAGCGTCGGCTCTCACAATCCCGTCTTTCTCGTACTCGGCGGCGGACTAACGGCAAGAAACCGTTCTCATGGCCGCAGTTTGTGAGGAAATGAAGTCCGCAGCTCACATTTTCCAGCCGTCTGTTGGTGTATGCAAGAAGGAGTTGAGGAGAGGGGGGGGGGTGACGGGGTTGGCTCCTGGCCACACATTTGGTTTCAATCGCGTCTTCCCTCCGAGGAAAGGGTAGCTGCTATAAATAAGTTAGACGAGGCTGAGCGGTGCCGAGTGAGGCTACTGACCGCCGGCTGCAGGGAGCCCAGTGAGTGGCCGAGCGAGCAAAGACAATATTTGCTCCCGGGCCTTTTTTGGGGGACCGGTTCAAGTCTGGAATCTCGATGGGGTCCGAAGTTTTCAAAGCTCATTTGAAGGGAAAAAAACAAAAAAACGAGTGAAAACGTGCTGGAGCTCATTTAGCCGATTTCTAATTGGGAGTCATTTGTGAGTCCTTTTTGTAATCATTTTCTGATGCCCTTTTCCCACGCTCGCAGGCTACAACTCTCGTTTTTAGAAGAGCGGCCAAAATGGGCTTGAATCGTGCTCGCTTGTCGTTTTTGGGGTGTTTGTGTACTTGTTGCCATTTTCGAGCGTCTTCTTTTATCGACCCGTTTATGATTTTTTGTGTTGTGAGTCCTTTTGTTAGCCTTCAGCGTCTTCCCAAACACTTTTTGGGTGTGCGTGCGTGCGTGCGTATAAAAGCTCATTCGTTGCCCGCTCTGACTTTGACTCAATGCAGTTGTGAAAAATAACGAATAATTGCCAATTGATGCCTGGGGATCGGGCCCGCTCTCATTATCTGCGTATTTATAACCAGAATATTGGCGGAGCTCGGAGACGGGACAGGTCCATTAAGCTAATCGAGACGGAGAAGATTCCCCCCCCCCCTTTTGTGCCGACGTCGTTTGCGGACGGGAGAGTCCGCGGTGCACTTTTGTCGTTTCGTCGGTCGGCTTGCGACGCGGAATGGACAAGGGTGTTCCGACAAGAGTTGGGGATCGCCAAAGTCTCGTTATCCTCTTTCATTGCGGCGGCGGCGGCTCCAGATGGATCGCCTTCGGCAATTATTGATTACAAGCGAAGAAAGAGCGTGACTGCGAATCGATCCTCTGTGAGCCTCGGCGCCAAAATATGTGCCACGGACTCCAGCCACCTTCAGTGTCTTTGTTTAGAAGTGCTCTCAGTTCTTCCTCGGATAGCCCAACTAAGCCACTCGGCAGCTGTCACTTGAACCTCCCCCGACCCCGTCGCGTGTTTCATTCCGCCTCGCCCCTCTCGGCGCCGCTGCACCCGACAACGCCGCCGCCCTCACGGGCAGTATTTTACAAGCGTAACATTTCATGGGGCGTCCTTATAAGGCGTCCTCCTCGGGAAGCCGCCGTGTGCTCTTTCTCATCTACTAGTCTACTACTACTAATCATTCTACTAGTAGGACAACTAGTAGAATGATTCGAGCACACTCGTAGAAGCACGGTTTGCAGTTAAAGCCGATAAACTAGCGTGCTCCAACTACTAGCGCAACTAGCTTCCTGGTGCCTAATAATAGCCCTGTTCACACGGGCAGATTTATTTCGGCGCTGCACCGGAGTATTTTGTTGCGATATATTTTTACACCGGAACAAATTTTGTGGAGCGTTCGCACGTACAAAGCCGCTGAGCGTAACAGCATCGACGCAGCTCGGGCAGTTCCTGTTGCGCAACAAAACGACAGGAATGCGCAAGTAAAACACGCGCATGCGTAAAGAAAGAAGAAGGCGGGGAAAAGGAAGTAGCATTTCCCCTCCTTCTTTGTGACAAAATGGCTTCTTCTCCGGAGAAATCAACGACGTGGTCGATAATCAGACGCCGCAGGAGAGAGAGAGAAGACCCGCCATGTTTTGAAGCGCAAAATACCCAGGATGCATGTTGGCACGTACCCGGATGGACTCCTCTGACGCGTAGCGAGGCCACTCCCCCGCAAGCGAGCATTTGCTCTGGAGCAAATTGAACCCAGTTGCGTTCACACGTGCGCATTTGCATCGGTGCTGCTTCGCAAACGAGCATTTGTTCTGGAGCAAATTTAAAAATTTAAAAATTTGATCCGAAACAAGCTGTTTTCGGGCGCTACGCCGGAACAAAGTTGCACGTATGAACGCTCGAGGGGAGCAGTTTCAGAGTAAGTCCGAAATAAATCTGCCCGTGTGAACGGCCCTAATATCACCAAAATGCCTCTTTGTACTCGTACTGAGACGAGTAGTTGTCATCCTAGTGCTCAGAAAGGTCATCCAGTGGTTGGAAAAAAAACACGATGAGTTAAGCTCAGTCCTTCTAGTGTGCCCTTGATGATCGACTCGTGAGGACAAAGGGCGCTCAAGCGGGTTTTTCAAACGTTTCTCCGCACTGATAACACAGTTTAGCGCATTTGAGGAATGACGAGCGTTGACTAGTCGAATGGCTGTGAGGCAACCCCCCTACTAGTGTGATGTGTTTCTGTACTAGCAGTGCGCGGACATCAGTTGTATTGCCTTCAGATGAACATCTAGTCCTCATACTCGTTGACCGAATTGGCTTACCGTAATTTCCCGACTATAAGCCGCGGCTTTTGTCACATGCGTTCAACTCTGCGGCGTATTTAACGAAGCGGCTTATATCGAGATTTTTCTCACGGCCGCCTGCGTGCCGTCTTTCTTTGTAAATATGTTACACGATATGGGCACCCGCGGCTTATAGACGGGTGCGGCTTATACCTTGTACAAAATGTTTTTCCTTTAAAATGTAGTGGGTGCGGCTTATAATCAGGTGCGCTCTATAGTCCGGAAATGACGGTACTCGCAAGGGCAAAAAGTACAAGTACGTGGACGTAGAGCTGGATATCAAGCATCTAGAAGAAAAAAAAAAGCTTTCCACCTGATTAAAATCCGAAACGGCTTTTTTACGCGCGAACGTTTATGACGGCGTTGATTTATGATTTAGTCTCCCACCTTCGCCGATATCGCCGCTGGGTGCCCGCGTCGTCATTTCAAGGTTGCACTTTGCCGGTCGGCCGTCGCCTGGCGACCGTCAAAAGTGGCCGCACGCACGCTCGTTGAATAAAGGCGCGGCGTGCGTCTCACTTCAGTCCGTCATAAAGTCACCGCGGGACTCTCAGGGCAGCTGTTGCAAACACTTTTAGAAGTACACCACCACCCCCAAAAAAAAAAAAAGCGGATCTGCTCATTTGCCCCTGGAGGCGACACGGCACGGCACTTATGGTGCCACTTTGGACAACTTTTTCCTCCTTGAAGCCGTTAAAGTTACATGACAATTGCATTGTCGAGCCCGGAAATGTACAACTGCGGGTCTCCAAACGGAACTTTTGCAAAATGACGCTGTTAAATATTCCACCCAAAACGGAGGACTTTTATTTCTTTTCAAAGTGAGTTTGTTCTCTCGGGCAAGGCCGTTTTCTTGACAAATCACATTTCATACACGAGGCAACTCGACGTGCTTCACATCATCAAACGCACACCGCGTTCCCGCCTTTACATTGTCTGGGTCTCAAGTGTTGTTTTATTTTGTCATTTTATGTACCGTAATATTCCGGATTATAAGACGCTACTTTTTTCCCAAACTTTCAACCCTGCGGCTTATACGGTGATGCGGCCTATTTGTGTAATTCTTCTAACGGCCGCCAGGGGCGCTCGAGTAGAAAAGGTCAGATTAAGACTGCCGCGTCACAGGCAACGTTTGGGAAGAAAGTGATATTATTATTATTGTTAAGTTATATTATTAAAACTTTGAAAACTCTCTCTGTGTACCGTCTTTCTTTGTAAATACGTTGACATGTTTTAATGTGGGCACATGCGGCTTATATACGGGTGCGGCTTGTGTATGTACAAAATTGGTTTTCCTCTAAAAATGGAGTGGGTGCGGCTTATAATCAGGTGCGCTCTATAGTGCGGAAATTACGGTCAACTGTTCTTTCGATGGCACCCGCGGCGGCTTGACTTGACTTGACTTACAAACCAAACGGCAAAAGATTCAAAGGCTGCGGCCGCGTTGTAGCGCAAGGAAGCGATGTTTTGTTTTTTGGGGGGGTGGCGTGGAGGGAGGGGTGATGTATTTTCTTCAAGCCCGACTTGCTGCAGACACAACTGAAATAGATGCGAAAATCACGTCGGCCTGTTTTTTTTTTTTTATCGGAACGATCCTTTCGGCAAAAATCCGATTTTTTTTTCTCACCCCCTTTAACCTCACCACATCAAGTTATGTCTCGGCCTCTCATCGGGTGCGCGACCGCACGCTGTCGTTACGATCCGCTCTTTGTTTGCGGTGTGGTGAGTGTTGACAGCGGAACCAGACCGATGGCCGCTTGACATAAGCGTCGCTGTTTTAGCAGGCTAGCAGGCTAGCGTGGCACCTTGGCGCATGCTAATGATCATTCAGATGCCTTCCAACCGGCCCCCCATCCCAGCCCCGCCCCCCCCCCAAAAAAACAAAACAAAACAACTGGTTGCTCTATTAAAGGTTCGTCGGCAATTGTGTGTTTTGCATAAAAAAGCAGCATTAAGGACATGAACTGACTGTGCTGAGATGCGATAAATAAAAAAAATAGCACAGATCTCCAAAAAGGCGGCAAAAATCATCCTTCCTTAGTTCTCCGACGAGATCCGAGGAAAAACCAGTTTTTTTACATCTGTGCTGCCGTTCGGCTCGGCATGTTGGCCTAGCGGTTAGCGAGCCTGCCTCACTGCGGTCCACTCTGCCTCAAGACGCGATTAATCAATAATCAGTTTGACCGCATCAAATCTAGTCGTTCGCTAAACCGACAGACAGGAATGCCTTTCTTCTCGCAACCGTTTCTCTCGATCTCATGTGGACGTTTGCAGAAGCTCACTTCAGCCCTCCTCAAGTTCAAAGCGAGCGGACAAATCCGCCTGCCTCCCGAGTCAAGTGCCCTGACCTCCCCCGTCGGCTAAAAATACACTTGGGTGCGCCGGTGGGTGGTCGCGAGTGTTCAGCGAGCTGCTTCCGAAGCCCAACTGCGAGTTGCTGTTTACTCGAACGGGATTCGCAAAGCTGCCGTGTCGCGATTAGGAATCGGCGAAAGCGCGCGACGACGACGACGCACGCTCGTCCGGGGAAAATCCTCCCTCGAGACGGGCAGCAAAATTGTCTCGGGCTTTTTCCTTCGCCTTTCATCCGGGTTTTATCCGCACACGCTCTGGCCGCCCTGAATGCTTGCAGACAGTTAAAAAAAAAAACAAATTAAAAAAAAAACCAAACAATTCCCTAATCGCCGTCGACGCTTAAATGCCCTGACAAAGCTGCTTCTTCAAGCAACAATAAAGGCAAAGCAAGAGATTGGAAGGTTTAAAAAAAAAAATAAAAAGGTTGAGAAAACAATAAATTGTCTGACGGTTAAGGCTTACAAGTCGATAGACGAGAAACTTCTTGAAATGTTTTTGGTGAGTGCGAAGTAGCTTAAGCATGCTCGTCTGCGGCTCGGATAATAACGACCACGAAAGAAAAACGTCAACGCCGGTGTCGTCTTTTGAGTTCCCGGAGCCCGTCCCAGCTGATTTTTAGCGCCCCGAACTACCGGTCGTCTCCGAAGCCGTGCCATCCCAGCCTCGGCTCTGCTCTCGGCTCATTTCGGAGTGTAATCGCTTGTATTTTTCATTCCAATATGCATTTTAATTTTCTTTGGCAGTCAGTCGAAAATGCAATCTTCAGGACGGTTGTTTTTCTTGGCGTCTTTAAACCCCCCCTTCCCCTTCCCCGCCCCCTCCCCCGATCTCAAAGCCTTAATCCTGGACCGGATTCAAAGACACCTCCGGCGGAGTATCGCGGGGAAATAGAAGTAACTTTGCCAGGCTTGGCGTGAACCGGCCCCCCCCGCCGTCATGACGACGACACCGTTTTGGATCCCAAGCCCAGACGGAAATCTCCAAAAGCTCCCCAAAAAAACCAGATGAGAAATAAATTGGCGGGGGGAAAGCTCACATTCGAACAAAAATAACACGATTAGGATTGTAATGCTCCTTCACGACCCAAACGACGTCGTACGGGCTTTATTGGGGCTGAAAAGCCTCAAATTGACGGCTTCCTCCATGACATGCTTGGGAATTCTTATTTGGAGCGATATTTCGATGCGCAAACAAGATCCAACAATCTAAGTGGCAACAGGGGGGGGGGGGGGGGTTGGCGAGGTGCTGCTTCTCAAACTGGGCTACTGTCAGTCACAAAATCATTTGTCCGAAATAATAGCGGGTTCAATTCCAGCTCTGGGCGGCCCGGTAGTCCAGTGGTTAGCACATCGACTTCACAGTGCAGAGGTACCGGGTTCGATTCCAGCTCCGGCCTCCCTGTGTGGAGTTTGCATGTTCTCCCCGGGCTTGCGTGGGTTTTCTCCGGGTACTCCGGTTTCCTCCCACGTTCCAAAAACATGCGTGGCAGGCTGATTAAACACTCGAAATTGTCCATGGGTGTGAGTGTGAGCGCGGATGGTTGTTCGTCTCTGTGTGCCCTGCAATTGGCTGGCAACCGATTCAGGGTGTCCCCCGCCTACTGCCCGGAGGCAGCTGGGATAGGCTCCAGCACCCCCCCCCCGCGACCCTAGTGAGGATCAAGCGCTTCAGAAGATGAATGAATGAATTCCAGCTCTGGCCTCCCTGTGTGGGTTTTCTCCGGGTACTCCGCTTTCCTCCCACATTCCAAAAACATGCACGGCAGGCTTATTGAACACTCCAAATTGTCCCTCGGTGTAAGTGTGAGAGCGGATGGTTGCTCCAACCGGTTCAGGGTGTCCCCCGCCTACTGCCCGGAGACAGCTGGGATAGGCTCCAGCGCCCCCCGCGACCCGTGTGAGGATAAAGCGGATCGGAAAATGGATGGATTTATATTATGAGAATAAAGTTTGATTCAGTTGCCTGTATTTTTTTTATTTTTTTCTCTCCACCAGTTGATCTTTGGAGTATTTATTCAAGCAAGGACACAGTGGTGCCATTCTATTTGACATTGATTGAATTCCTACAATGCAAAGATAATTTCATGTTAATGCCTTCATTTTTCCACTGCGAGATTGATGCGTCGGCGTACCTTTCCCTCCTGTAAAAAAATAAAAATAAATAAAATTTAAAACTCAATTTCCCTGCCGCGCCTCATTTGCTATCCAGTGGCGATTAATTAGTGATACGCGTGGAAGTTTGTTGCGAGCGCCCGCCACGTTCAAGGAGCGTTTTATTTAAGGCTTTTTTTCTTTTTTTCTTTTCTTTTTTTTTTTAGCGTGGAAAGCATCGTTTTGGCTCCAAGCAATTACACGGTGTTGTTAACGATCAAGATGTGGCTGGAAATTAATCGCACAAGGCCAGAGTGAAATTAAATGTTGCATTTACTGTATGGCCGCGCTTCCCCCTTCGGGACATTCGCACACTTTTAATGAAAAATGATACTTTCAAACGGCGGCGAAGGCAGGTCAACGCCACATGGCTCGCCACCCGCCCCGAAGAACGACAGCGACGCAAAATTGCTTTTCTATTTATTCTCTTTTTCTTTCTTTCTTTCTTTCCCCTGCACTTCTTTGCATTCAGCGCACAGTGAGAGGCTAACATCTTAATCACAATTGTGTCGTGAACCGTAAACACTCATATGCTCGACGCGGGGACGGCGCCTGCCTCGGGCCGAGTTGCTGGAAAAAAAAAAGCCCACACAAAAAAAAAAAGAATTCTGCGAGACTTGTGTGTGTGTGGTTTATTAATTTTTCACAGTCTGTTGAACTTAATATGAGATAACAAAATCAGCTAAATATAGCACAAGCACGAGAGCAATTTCATCATGGCCGTAAAGGAGAAATGCGGGGTTCCCCCTGGATCTGTCATCAGTCCACTGTTGGGATGTAACGATATCCAAACGTCACCATATGATGATATTGCCATATTGTGGGGAAGCTGGCGATATTAAAAATATATATTATTCCGTGTCTCAGTTTTGTTTGAACAATACTCGGTGGATGGAATTCTACCCAGCTCGCCATCCCTCCAGGCCCGCACCTGGTGTCGTGAAAACCCATTGACAGTTCCTTTGGCTGGTGGAGGTGTCCTTCCGTGACCTCAAACTTGCACCCGGTAAAACTTTTCAATCAGCCAATCGCATTTCTGTCATGATGTGTGTTTAGCCGCACATTGCGTGGGATTACAAAGCGCCGCTGGCTTGCGGCCGTTTGCTCAGTTCAGATTGGTACGGCCGTCGAGGGGCTGCGGCCTTTGGCAACGGCGGTCTTGGCTGGTACGGGTCCACGTGCAGTCCATCGAAGGGTCGAACCGGGCAGCTGCCTGGGCTGTTTGGCACTTGAAAGCGCCCATTAACATTTTGTAAAAGCTTATTTCCCCGTGTAATCAGAGCCCTACCTAGTTTTTTGTTTTTTGGAGGTTATTTTGGTTATTTTTTTGGGGGGGGAAGGCAACGAGGGGATGCCGTTTTTTTTTCTTCTCCGGTTGGTTGAACAACAGAAGCAGCAGCAGTGCGTGGACGAGGTCCAAGATTTAGTTTTGCCTCTAATTTGCTTTTCCATCTCTGCTTTTGGCACAGCGATCTTCTTTCAGCCTGACACGTGACTGGAGCGCCATCACTGGATTTCATTTTTTTCTTGTCTTTTCAGGAGAGCCTTTGAATACCGTGTCACACGGAATAATTGAGTTAGACAAAACGACAATTAAATCTGATTATGACCACCCCAGTTTTTTTGTTTTTTTTAGCGCTCATTTTAGCGGCGATGTCACTCCCAAAATAGTCTGCCAAGTCGTCTTCGTCGCGTCTTTATTCCTCTCTTGATGGATAAGACTTTTGGGGAAGCAATAGTCATTTCATATTCATGTCTGTCTGCCGTTTAAACATTATTTTTAGACTCTTATTATGTATTTGTTAACGGATGCTGCTCCTTGTGAACAGGGAGGGTTGTCGCCTTTCAATGAAAAACGTTTCAACGGGTCAAAGAAACAAAGAATCCGATTTTTTTGTCGCTCGTCCTTTAGTTCACAACTCAGCTGTGACCATAAACCAAATTTGTAATCAGAACTAGCCGTTGTCTGTCGCTAACCTACAGTATGCTAACGCAGTAGTAAAGTCGTGGTTACCATGACAAACACCGATAGGCTACGAATAGGAGAACAATCGATTGGAAAAACTAAGTAAGCACCGCGGGAACTGACCTAGCATGTATCCCTACGGCGCCGCGCAAGTTAGCTCATCGCGCGGCGTTCGTGCCTTCAAAACGCCGTTTGCCGGTACAATTGTCTTTGTTCCCGTTTTGATAGATGAGCTTTGAGTGAAGCGGGTCCCATGAGGCGGCGGGGAAGCTATACTTGAAGCAAATCCCAGGAAATGGAACTGCCAAGGTTGAAGCCTGCTGCGAATAATCTGAATTTTCCTTGCTAGCTTTGCCCTGCCGCCTGGCGATTCCCCTCCCGTCCGCCAGCCCGGGATATCAAAATAAGATCCGCCCCGCAAACGGAAGGAAAACACGCCGGTTAGTCCACAACCGGGGCCGCCTGTCTCGTGCCGTTTGTTTCAGTTAGCCGCTGATGCGCCCGCTTGTCAAAAGCCATTTGATAGCCCAAAGGCAGAGGACGGTAAATTGTATTTTAGCCGCAAAGGTATTAAGGCCGGCCCATTACGACCACGCGTCGAGTGCCTCGTCGGCGGAGTCAGACAATTAGAGTCATCATTAATCGCTATCGGACGGCATCGACGGGGCTGAGGAGACGCGGTGGCATTATGGTGGGGCTTTATGGGACAATCGATCGACGTGATCGCCAACTCGACTTTTTGCCGGGTCTGACGCGCACAAGCGCATCACACGTGGTGGAAGTTTGCGCCATTCGCCGCGGGGAAAAAAATCTCTCTTCGCAAGGACCAAAAAAGCCTTGCGATTTCCAGGGTGGCGGTGTGAATTTGTCATTCGCCTCGGACCCTGACCCCGTTCTCCTTTCCCGTGTCCTGGCAGATGACCCAAGAACAGTGCAGTCACAGGAACAATGTCCAGAGTTCAGAGCAAGCGCAAGTGTACAAAGTGGGAATCTACGGCTGGAGGAAACGCTGCCTTTACTTCTTCGTCCTGCTGATGATGATCCTCATCCTGGTCAACTTGGGGCTCACCATCTGGATCCTCAAAGTCATGAACTTCACCATCGTAAGTCCCCTCGCTTACAATCTCCTGAACGGTTGCTAGAAGAGTGGACGTTTATTGTCCCCTCAAATATGTTCAACACGCAGCCAAAAATTCTCGAAAGCACAAAAGTGAGCACACCCCTTGCGAGACCGTCCAAATTGGACCCAGGTCGCCATTTTCATCTCCGGCCTCATGTAACTTGGTTGTGTTTCAAGATCTCAGGCGTGAGGGACCACTGGGTGTTAAATTTGGTGTCATTGTTCACACCAGGAGACCACTAACACCTTCAATCTTGGCTGCGGTTGCTTCTGCCGCACTGAATTTCAGCACCAGCCTCTCTCTTTTTTTCAAATTGTGTTTCGTTCACATTTTTGGTGTAAAATAGGAATTTGCACCAGTGGCCCACCACCCGCTCCGCACACGCGATTCAAACAGCAGCCGGCTTGTCACGTTGAACTACAAAGTGCAATTGTTGGCTTGTCATTCGTCACTTGCGGGTGTTGGAAACGATGATGTCCTTGTCACGGCTAGCGCCTTTGGAATTTTTGGCCTCCCCTCGAACGTACAGGCTGACATCTTCAAAATAAACAAATACCGTAATTTCCGCACTATAGAGCGCACCCGATTATAAGCCGCACCCACTCCATTTTTAGAGGAAAACCAATGTTGTACATACACAAGCCGCACCTGATTATAAGACGCATGTGCCCACATTAAAACATGTCAACATATTTACAAAGAAAGATGGTACACAGAGAGAGTTTTCAAAGTTTTAATAATATAACTTAACAATAATAATAATAATAATATAACTTTCTTCCCAAACGCGGCAGTAAAACCGTAGCAACATGCTAACAACACGCTAGCAACAGAATAGCAATGCGTCATATGCCTTTCTTTTGCATTTTCCATGATAAGGGTATGTTCACGCTAATTTAATTTATGCACAAGACAAGAAGTTGCAGTCTTCCTCGACGCATATATTCCACCGGTCTTAATCTTACCTTTTCTACTCGAGCGCCCCCTGGCGGCCGTTAGAAAAATTACACAAATTGGCCGCCTCACTGTATAAGGCGCAGGGTTGAAAGTTTGGGGGGATAAGTAGCGGCTTATAGTCCGGAATTTACGGTAAATAGAATATGACCTTTTTTGAAAAGTTACGATTTTTTTTCTGAACGATTTATACACTGCAACATATTTTTTTCTAAATTGCCTTATTTTCTGAAAAATGACTCCTTTTTGCAGGTTAAAAAATATTTTTTTTTAATTCCAATTTTTTTTTATGGAAACCAATTCATGAATAATTAAGACTTTTTTTTTAAATTACAAAAATGTCCTGAAAAATAATGACGGAAACATTTACCCCTTTAAATAAATAAAAACAGCTTCAAGATTAAGATTTTAACGTCATTGTCGTTATTATTATTATTTTATTTTATGTATGTATGTATTTATTTATTTATTTAAATTAAAACCCGCTACACACCCATGAAACCGCCGCCTGGTTCTCACAAAGAAATCCAAGAAACAATCTTTGGCTCGTCATTTGTCACCTAGGGGGGAGAGCGGAGCTGGAAACGACGACGCCCTTGTCGCCGCTAATGCATCCGGAATGTTTTGCCTTCTTTCCAATGCGCCAGCCGACACATCAAATCGTCATGGCGCCTCACATGTGCCACGACAAAGTGTTGGCTGATTTATGGAGATCTCATATTAAAGCCCCGCCGTGAAGTGGACCTCATGTTTTATTCAAAACTACCGCTGTGTGTGTGATGGCATGTTCTGTCTGTGTGTGTGTGTGTGTGTGTCTCACGCTTTTGTAGCATGTGAGTCATCATCGGCGCGGTGGATTACAGCGAGGCAAGACAGATGGGTTGACGCGGAGGGAGAAAGTCGGCAGAAAAGCCAGAGGCGGGAAACAAGAGTGGAATCTCAACTGGCGTGATTCGTGCAGACGAGGGTCCATTCATACGATTGGTTAAACAAAAAAAAATTAAAGGCGGCCTTTTGCGGAAACGCATCCATTCATAGTGAAGGATTCCCCAAATCCGCGGTTGGGTTTGTGTTGTTTCGTTTTTGTGATGTTTATTGTACGTTGACGGACGCAGGAAATCGCGTACGTTTGTAAGTCTTCGTCACCGTAATCAATGGCGTCTTGAGTCACGAATTAGGTTCGAAGAGAACGAACGATATTGACTTGCTGGGTACCCCCCCAATAAAAAAAGTATCAGGCCTAATAGGCTGGGGGAGAAAAAGGCCCGATTTGGTGTGTTTAAAGTGCGCAGCGACAACCAGGAAGTTGCTTTTGCAAAATACGGACGCGGTCAGCAGGTTGACAAGCTGCCTTGGTCGCAAGCTTGACTCCCGCCTTCCTCTCTTCCGCCTCTCGCTTTTGCTGAAAGTCCTCTCTTTCATCCTTGTTAGCATGATTATCCAGATCGTGTCTTTCTAGTCCACTTTTCACCGGTAATGCGTTGGCCGATGCTCTCAGCAGATAAACACCCCCCCTCTCTGTGCGCCCGATTGTTGGTGATGGCGAGACAAGCGAGAGCTGTCATTTTCCCATCCCACTGCAGCATGGGAGTGTTTTGTTTTATTTTTTTGCTCTGAGGATTATGGTAAAGACAAGGAGAAGAAACCGAGAATCTATCGGGACCACCTTGCTACTGACGGTGGAGGGGCGGGGGTTATTTCTCTTTTAATGCGGACCTTCGCCGAGGCTGAGAAAATTGCCCAATGTGATGATCAAAGACGTGATGAGACCAAAGTGCAATCTGGAGCAGATCCCAATCAAATTTGGGTTGACATTAACATTCAACAATCGGGTGGCAACTTGATGTTGATTTTAACTTTGCTCCAAATCTGGATCACCTTGAAAATGACGACTTGTTTTTGGCAATTCCAAGCACTCTTCTGTGATGGACTGTGATCTTCTCATTGTTTTTGAGCAATCTGGATTCAAATTTGAACTGCATTTAGATTCTTCATCAGATACAATTTGAGTCCGATTGAGGCTTGATCGGATCGCCATTTTGGGGATCTCGTCATGTCTGAAATTGAACCGCAAGTCGACCATTATGATTTTGACACAAATTCTGAAGCACGACATCATGTCAAATCATTATTTATATCAAAAAGGGGAGGAGGGGGTGGGGTGTAAGAGTCCATTCATCACCTTCATTTTATGTCGCTCAAAACCCCACTTTTTCACTTGATTTGATTTCGTTATCCGGCCGATTTTGAAAAAGCGAGTCGCATGAGACCAAACACAAAGACAGAACGGAACAGAAAGCAAGAAACTCAAATCATAACTCTTTTGGCGGCGCAGCAGGAAAAGGTAAAATCATTGAATTCTCACAGATTTCCAGCCAAGGTGGAAATGTCAACGCCCCCGCCCACCTTGAAGCTTCCCCCCATCGCCACCACACACCTCCCCCGCCTCCCGAACGACTCGCGATCTGCAGAATTGGCTGCCGGCGGCCTTAAATCTCCCAATGCCGATGAGATTGGAGCTCCAAGGCTCTCATTTGAGGCAATTAAGAGACCCCTTTTCCTCCCTCTCAGCTTTTGGCAAAAGGTCATTGGCGATGGCGTTAAGAGGAATCCGGGGATGGTTAAAAGGGTAAGAAAAAAATATATATCTGTCTGCGGCGGTTTTCACAGCTCACATGCAATTTGCTGTTGCAGAACGGAGGCGCTAATGAGACGGAAGACTTTGCCTTTGGTTTTTTTTTCGTTTTTTTTTGATGGGGAAATGAGTCAGTGGCAACAGAAAGTGATTCCATTCAAAACAATGACGAACACAAAGATTGGACAAATAATTACCCGCCGACATGGCGGTGTTACATTTTTGGCCCGTGTGTGTGTGTGCGTGGGTAGACGTTTTCATTCCGCTGAAAAAGTCAAAAGTTTGTCGCGTGGCGTTGAGATGAAATGAATTCTTCCATTTTCCACTCGGCTGCCTTGCACTTGTTTGGACGTAATTGCTTCGGAAGAAAAAAAAAAAAAACACGTTTGAATGTGGAAATGAGCCCGCTGCCGCCGTCCGTCCCTTTTGTTTCACCCGCACGACGGTTGAATCAATACTTAGCATTTTGCTTCTTATTTATTTCTTCGTTTTCTGCCGAATGTGCATTTTACTCTCTGCATCATTTCCGATGATTGTTTTGCTTTTACCTGCCATGTAACTCTGAAGCGAAGCTTATCGCAAATAAAACTACAGTACAGTAAAACTACTCAGCCATGCTTTTAGAGTTGCAGTTGCAAATATTGATTACACGTGTCTCGCAAATATTGGTGAAATCAGTTCAGATTGAAAGCGAAAATCAATCAAACGTTGTCGCTACGAAATAACTGGATGGTGTCGTACAGCACCCCGCTTCTTTCGTCGAATGTCAGCTGGTGTACGCTATGGAAATGGATTTGCTGCCTGCTTTTGGAGCTTTTTTTTTTTGATCACGGTTCCCTAAAGGTTTTTCATTCATTCAAATGTTACCATGGCAGGCCGGATCAAATGCTCTGGTGGGCCCGGTATGGGCCATGGGCGCTAGGTTGCCCACCCCTGCATCAGAGGAATGTAAGCGCGCCTAGCGCAAACACTTTGATGCCCTTTTTTTTTTTTTTTAAAGCCTTTCTTTCCCCAGCAGTCTTCAGTAAGAAAAGCAGCTCAACTGGAAAGGGCCGAGGAAAACGCTTTGGCATCCTCCGAGGCGGCAGCGCAGAAAAATTAGACTTAAAAAAAAAAAAAAAATAAAAGAAACAGACTGTACAAAACGAGACCTCAGGTGCACAATAAAGGAGATTTTTTTTTTTTCTCAGTGGAAGGTATGAAGGCTGCCAAATTCAAAGAATGGGCGCTTCAAGTGATTTTAACGAGGACTAACGAGCGTGTTCAATGTCGCCTCAGATTGCGACTTGGTGAGGTGTTATTTTTATAGTGTTGGACTCATTCAAAAAAAAAAACTTTCAAAAAGTTTCCTATCTATCAACGGCTTATACGAAAGCTCGTCGTGCGTTTCCCTCGACGACTCGTCATCATTCGGGTTTTTTTGCTCCACTCGTGGTAAAAAAAAAAAAAAAAGTAGATTTGATTTTCAAGGAGGCCCTTATTTCCCTTATGAGGCTTTGCTGCAGTTGGTAGCGTTCGGAGCGTCATCTTGGCGCACGCACACGCGTCACGTGGCCGCTTGTCGCGGCCATTCTCGAGCCGACGAGCCATAAAAACAATAAAGCGCGTCCAATTACGCCCAAGTAATGACTTCATAATCGAGAGCTTAATCGCTCCACTTTGACTCCATTTATTCATAACGGTGCGCGTTGGTGCCTTCATCCTCCCGAGGGAGGCACGGTCGCCGACGTCGAAAAAAGCCACACGCGGAGGCGGGCGAGGGCGAGGGCGATGAGAGCCCCGCGGGTTGCAAACATCGGCCCGTCAATCAGGAGCGGCGCAGCGGCGTGAGTGACGCCGAGCAAACAGAAATCCATCAGGCCGTCGCGACGCGTGGCAGGCGCAAGATGGCCGCTCGGTTACTCTCATATACGTCCACAAGTTGCATGCGCTAACGAGGAAGCGAATGAAATGAATCTGGGAAAAAAGTCTACACCCCCCCCCCCTTTACATTATGGCTGCTTTTACATCGCAAAGCTTTTCCCAACTTTAATGCGAGCTATAAACCGGCCGCCTGCATTGATGATAAATGAATATTTTCAAGTCGGAAGGTAAAAATGCGTTTTCATCCGCTGCAGCTGGCGCCTCAGGCAAGGTGGAGGGAATTATGAACCGTTGCAATTAGCACGCCGTGCTGGCCCGTACGGAGCCTTTCGGCTTCTTCTGGAACTCAAACGACAAGAACAGCTGAACTTTATTCGGGGTTAACCGGAGGCACTTAACATGGCGGCCGCTGTGTGCGGACTTCCCATTTAAGTTTGAATGGGATTGTTACATGTTGAACACCACCGCAACCCCGGTTTGGGACGGAGTAAATGTCAGGGAAAGCCTACAAGATCACCAAAACGTTATTTTGGGCTCTTGAAATCAGGGCGGGTGTGTGCAGATTCCCATTTCAATGATTTTCAATGTGATTGGTTGATTTTGATCAACCGCATACCCAGTTTCCAACCACGTCACTGTTACTGTGTAAATGACTAAAGCAACGTAAAGCAAGCAAACACAAAAACATGTCAGGAAAAGCTTACAAGACCAGACGACCTCGATTTGGGGTCACTGTAAATGTCGTCGGGCGTGCGCGCCGGCCCTCGTTGAACACAAATTTCAATGGGGTCGGTTAATTCTCAACGCAGCGGGTGTGCACACTTATGCAACCTGTCTCTTCATTCTTCATAAAGAAAGTCGCGCAGGCAACGGGTGGCGTTAATGGCGGAAACCATTTTGAAATGATTCATCTTTGTCAAAGGGTGTGGAGACTTTTGCTATTGGCCGTACGCATTTGCACCGTACATTCAGGCCAAAGTCATGAGAGTGCGTCACCCGAACCATTTGCATAAACGTCCCCGCCTTGCCTTTCCTGCGCCGTCCTTTACAACCCCCCATTTACGCCGCGATCTGTCGTCCCTTTGCCCCAATCTGCCTCTGATGCGTTTATCTCTTCTCTTTCTCTGTCTCTCTCTGTGCCTGATCGTTCATTCTCAGGCTGTAGACCCCCGCGCCCCCCCTCTCCCCTCCTCCTCCTAATCCCATTGATGGATGATGCGGGACGGCGGCGAGGACAATCTCAAAGCTAATTCCGCTGATAGCCATCGTGTCGCGCTGAGTAACTGCTACCTTTTGCTGCCACTTGCTCGTCACCTGTGATCAGTCGACTAGCCTGTTAGCATCATGCTAACAAGGAAAACGCCAGCGAGGAGCTGAAGGAAACGTGCCTCGGTTGAACTATCAACCTTCAAACGAGTCACGCTTTCGCTAAGAATGGGACATAACGCACGGGTCCCTACCTTGAATTTGGATCCGAGCTTTGTTGCGTTTTCTCTCGGTGTTTTGTGCATTTTAAAAAATGTCGTGCGTCTCTGACTGTGTTTTGTTCTGTCCAAAGCCAAGAGTCTAAAACTCTGCACAATAGCTGCAGTCGGAAGGTAAAGGATGACCGTCTCGGGTTTAATAACAGAAACAATTCGACCATGACATTCGGTAGCAAACAACACACTGCCCCCCCCTTTTTTCTTTTTGCTACACTGAACAGATGGCTGCAGATGGTGACTCATCCAGTCAGTCTTTTATTCTCAAATAAAGCCCTTTGATCTCTATTGTGCACATTTTTTTCCCGACCACAGTTCTCGACAAGATTGAAGCACGTCCTAAGTAGGTCTTCCGTACCGAGAGGTGGAGAAAAAAAAATCCCGTCTGACTTTTGGGCGAGAGAGGGGTGGGGGGGCGTAACTGGCATTCCCATCCGTGCTCAGGAAGGCTGCGGGGCACCGGAGCCCATTTTGCTGAGAGAAGCAAGGGTCCATCACATCGCAGGCTATCGAGATAGAAAAGGCAATTCGGAGTCTATGAAGAATGTTTTGGGGATGTGAAAGGCTCGTAAGTAGAGAGACCCAGAGATTGGAATCTGCAAGGAAGTTCGCTCCAAAAGTGGATGATCAGAGTTGAGGCCTTTCCTCAAAATTGCAAAGGATGCCGTTAATCCGAAAAGGGCAACCACGCGGACTGCGGCGGGATCTGACCGACCGAATTAGTTTGAAGTGGAAAGGCGTGGCCGGAACCAACAGGTGCTCGACACAAATGAGGCAAGCGAGAGCGCCGAGGTTGAACACAAACGAGACGGGAACAGGACACAAGGGCGGCCTTGAAAGCGATCGGCGGCAGGAGTAAACGATGCAGACGTGGCTGATTAGTATTGTTTTTTTTTTTCCTTAAAACTTTGTCGTTGTTCAGTTCAGGCTTAACAAAGAAAGCGGGAGTCGCCCCACACCTGCAACCACAGCCGCCGCCAATAACGCTGAGTAATGTTTGACTCGCTATCACTTGCTAGCTAAAATGTGCGGGGAATGTAGCTTAGCCATCTTTGTGGACGTTAAAGTGTGATGTCGTCGTTTTGGTGTCTCTTGTCATTGAGCGGCCCGAGCTCGTGCGTGCTGCTGTTCTCGTTTTCCTCAATTCGATCCAAAACATAATCCTCCGATCCGACTCAAAAGGATCCTCAACGCCCCTACTGGATTGCTTCGGCGCGAGCGTCTGCTCCTTGCGAGTGTTTCCATTTTGCCCCGTTCAAAACGAAACGGGCCACCGTGGCTCTCCTTTACGTTCTCATCAGTTTATGGAGAGCCAAAATTTCCAAGTGGCGGTTCGGCACTTGGAAAACCTGTAGGCTAGGTCTCGCGCGAGTCAAGGTAGCGCAGAATATGAAAAGGCTCTCTCATTGGTTGCTTCCATCTCCATCGTGCGTATAAGTGGAAATTCATTGCTTTTGTCGACTGCTGTATTTTTAATGGCGGGAGTCATTTCCCCAAGGGCCTGGAGACGTTTAGATTTGCTTTAGCCTCGGGTTAGCCAGGCCTTGATGCATATCGACGCCGGCACTCAATAATAGCCTGAGTGCTTTGTATTATTGATAAGAGTGCCTCAGGGTACCTCCGAAGGCATCCGAAGGAAGACAAAGGAGAAGGATGATGAATGCTTCTGGGCGAGGGGGGGGTTGGAATACACGATGTTACCTTGGCGTCCACGTCGCCGTTGCTCGTCTGTCGCCAATCAGTCTGAGCGCTAGAGCGACGCGCGCAAATCCCCCATAAGCGTCGGTGGTGACGGCGGCGGCAATGATCGATGGCGGTCTTGGTCGCAGTTGATGTTTTTTCAAATGCGGATGAGCGGACGCCAGTTTCGCCGATGAACGCAGAAATGGCTGCATTTGTCCATTGCGACATTGTAACTCTTGCCTTCGCCACTTCTCGGCTGGATTACTGGAAAGCACTTTGCTTTGGACTCGGCCGATCCTCCATTAAGTGTCTCCAGATGGTCCAAAATGCTGCTGCTCGCCTCTTGATGGGGTGCTTGTACGCGGGAGCGCATAAGTCCGACTGTAACAACTTCCAGGACTTGCGCTTGAGAGAACTCCTACTAAGAATTTGAGAGCCCCAATCGGAAACTTTCCAACTCCCATTTCGCAAGCCGGTCAATCCTGGTCGAATGTATCCATTTTAGGGGGCTGCCCGAACACTCCCCGCCGCAAAGCTCACTGGAAACGAATGACTTCGCTTTGGAAAGGTAGAAAAGACATCCGGGTTTCAGATCGAAAGATAAACGTGACACCAAAGTTAACTCATTCAGTACCGGGCCGATTCGAGACCAAGTCTGAAAAGACGTTTAAAAACGTCTTTGGGAGTGAATGAGTTAATTATTCGACGAACAAAGTTTTTTTTTTTGTATATATTGTTTTTCCAGTTCCTTGAATGCCATCCCAAACGCGCGTGCCGCCGTCGTCGGAGCGAACGTGAAAACAAAGAGCCGGCAGGCAAGGGCAAGGGATGGCAGATGGCATGAAAAGCCGAGTCGACGAGGAGGGAAACACAGTTGTCATCAAGGGAGAGCAAACAAGGGTGAAGACTTTTCACAGGATGAAAGTCGGCTTCAGTAGGCAGCCCTGAAGAAGAAGAAGAAGAAGAAGAAGAAGGTGAAGGTGCTCATCTGAGTGTCCTGCTAAGAAGTCGTCGTCGTCGTCGCCGCCGCCTCGTGAATTATTCATGACTGCTCGCCTTGCCGCGTGCACGCTCCAGAGAAGAAACAAAACTCAGGAAAAGTTTGGATTAGAAGGCCAAGTCAAAACAGTTTTTTTTTTCTTCATAGTGTGACTGAACAATGCGGCTAATTAGCTCGCTCCACATCACCAGTCACAGTTATTTATTTACAGGGATACATTGACAAACCCCCCCCCTGAACTTTCTGAACTATTTTGCAGAGTATTGCCAGCCGTTTTCGAGCACACTCGCTGATCTTTCAAGACCCACAGAATAAGAAGCAAGTAGCGAGTACCCGATGCTCGCCTTGCTACAGAAGTGGTTGGTTTCAAGTTTTCCTTTTTCAGTCTTTACTAATCCGCAGATTCACCAAAAACACTGATTTCTCACCAAAAACTGAGGAAAAACACCTTTTTGGGAGGCGTCAGCGTCTGTTTTTCCGCGCCGTTCGCCATTCACCCCATGAACTGCAAGCCAGGATTCACCCTCTCATCTTTATCTTCTTCTCAAAAGCTGTGCTGCTCTCAAATCCAAAGTCATACCACAACGCAACAAGGGATTCACCTGCCTTGATCTCCATGATCTCCCTTAGAACCCGGGTAGGAGCAAGGAAGAAAAACAAAGAGTATTTCCATGTTGTCGACATCTTGTCTTTACACTGATCGAGCAGGTGATGTTTAAAAAAAAAAGAAAGAAAAGGCAGGATATCAAGTGCCTGGTTAATATCCTCTCTTGTTGGAGTGTGTGCGCGTGTGTGTGTGTGTGTGTGTTTGAGACCTGGATGCGTGAGTGACAAGGTGGACGTCCGTTGAATATTAAACACAATGTGACCAAAGTGTACGCGCACGCGTGTTTGTTTTTCCGCGCAGGACGGCATGGGCAACCTGAGAATAACAGCGCAGGGCCTCAAGTTGGAAGGGGACTCGGAGTTCCTTCAGCCTCTCTATGCCAAAGAAATCCAGTCCAAACCGGTAAGTCACTATCTTGCTCTGTGACTGCATACAGTATATAGCTTAAAAGAAATCAAACATGTATTCCCAGCTTCCATTATTATTATTCTTTGCATTAATTATGGCATCCCATTGAGTTGCTCATATGCCAAAGCTAAAAATCACATTTCTGTCTTCTTTACTTTTAAACAATTTTCTTTTTTTGGGGAACACTTCTTCATTGAGATGGCTTCAATTTCAAAGAATGATTCTTAAACAAACCGAGGGCAATTAGTTGGCTGCGCTGGAAAAGGACATCCGATTGGCAGCTCCTTTAGTTCGACTCGCTGCGGTTTAAACGCTTAAAGGAAAGACATTTCTCGTTGTGTTTCGCGAGAGACGATGACCTCCTGCTGAGACTGACGTGGATCCGTTGCGTTGGCAACTGGAAAAGACGCGGGATGTCGGATCAGAAGCTGCCGCGTGCCAATCGTTTACACTGAACCCTCGTGTAGTGAGGGAGTGGACCCACCTTGCAGTAAAATCTTCAAAACGGAGAGATCCCGTTTGATAGTTTAACCCCTCCCACATGCTTTAAACACATTTAGAGTGATCAATATAAACTTTTTGACGTCATCCTGAGACAATTTGTACTCTGTATTTTGTCCCATTCCAAACGGCATTATAAAAGTCAATCCATCCAATTCGATTTGTAAAGTCATGAACACGATGTGCTTTGCAACAATTAAAACAATTTTGGTACACCGCAATAAAAATGCCAACAACAAAAACGTACTGAGCGTTGAAAATTTTAAACGGAACATAAGAGAACAACCCAAAGCGGTAAAATCGAGTGCACATTTAACTACACGCATGCTTTCTGTTTTGTCTTGAAGTTGTACAATGTCCTTTGTTAGCCGGTGGTTTGTGTCACTGAAACAGTGTCTCGTCAGTGATATAAAGCTGGAAGTCGTCTGCATATTTAGGTTGAGTTTGTGCACTATTAGAGAAAGTGGATGCATGGAAACATTGAATAACAGTGAGCTAAGGATTGACCCTTGAGGGACGCCACATGGAATGCAAAAGGGCTTGATGAGATGACGTGAATGTGTTTTTTTTGTCTGTGATCGGCAAAAACACGTGGATCCATAGTCTTGTTTTTCAAGAGTGTCATTTTTTTTGGGGGGGGGGGTTCTTTGTCTTCACGTGATCTGGTTTGTATTTTTCATGAATGAAATGGAAACTTTTGCCGTTTGTCCATCCACAGGGTCGCCCCCTGTACCTGCAGTCGGACCGAAACGTATCGGTGAACATCGTCAACAGCAACAACCAGCTGCTCACGCAACTCGTAACAGGTACGACGCGGACGGAAAAATAAAACGCGTTTAAATTAAGGATCACTCGTCGAGCCTTTTTCAAAGCCTGACGACACGCGGGGCAACACCGCAATGAAAAGAGTTTTCCTTCTGATCTTCGTGTTTGTTTGTTTGTTTGTTTGTTTGGGCCTCGTCAAAACAGTTCAAAAGCGACTTTTGTGTAAGACTTCACGCTGGTATTAAATATACATTTGAAGTCCATTTAAAAAGAGTCAACCTGATAAAAGATAGATCTGCTGATGCCATTCGAGCCGACCGCATTTTAGATCCAACTGTCAGTGGAGTGTAAACCCATGAGGTACTATTTGTTGTTATTTTTTTGGGTTTTTTCTTCACCCGAATCCCAGTGGAATTGTACAACTCGGCGTGTCACTTAATCCTCGCTGCTATACCGCGCCGCTCCTTTAATGTGCCACCAGGTTCCCGCAATCCACACCCGTCGTAACTCTGCCGCGACGTTGCACTCTTGCGTTAACAGAGGCCGGCAGACTAGCGACGTCTACAAATCAGTCTGAGTAAACAGGCACGCCGAGTGTCTTTGGCCCCGACACGCCAACGCTGTCTGAAAGGGATGCGA
Organism: Hippocampus mohnikei; assembly: GCA_026261675.1. Lineage (NCBI taxonomy): Eukaryota > Metazoa > Chordata > Actinopteri > Syngnathiformes > Syngnathidae > Hippocampus > Hippocampus mohnikei. The sequence continues at coordinate 1,270,163 of JAKGUB010000347.1, read as the reverse complement.
ACAGCACGCCTCCCCCGTTTCCAAATGGAGAGCGACAGAATCCATTGCCAGTGTCAATCAGCCGCCGTTTTCGACTACTTTGTTTCGGGGCTCATCTCGCTGCTTCGAAATAAAGCTTTCATTCCGTTTCTTTCGGTACTTGAGCAGCTCGGGCGCTCTGTTGAAGTTGGGGGATCCTTAGGAATGTACGGACGCGTTTTTTTCAGCCAAAAGGACTGCTTCGAATCAAAATGGACGACTTGCAAGTTGAGCAAGTCGGCCATTTTGATTTTCGGCCATTTTGACGATAACTCAAAAATTTCCCGTTATAGAACCCTCGCAAGGGAACACGGAGCAGCAACTGGGTAGTCATTTTCAATTTCGGTTCCTTTCAATCGAGGGAAATTCATTTTGTTTTTCGGGGGATTGAGTTACGGGTAAGTCAAGCTAGCGCAGCATCAGCATAAGGGCAGTGCATGACAATGCAAAAAAATAAAAATAAAAACTATATTAAGCATCTTCTTCTGTGTTTCTTGGGCTTAGGATCCAGCGGGTTCAAAGCGCAAGGCAAAATGTTCGAGGTCAAATCCACATCCGGCAAACTCCTCTTCTCGGCCGATGAGCAGGAGGTGGTGGTGGGCGCCGAGAAGCTGCGGGTGATGGGTGAGTGGTCCGTTGCTTATGAAAAGAAAAAGAAAAACACCAACAACAACGCTGATGGTAGAAGAAACAACTCAAAAACAAACGGCTCTCTTTTTATTTTATTTTTGTACGTGTTTGTCTCGGCTTCGGTGCTTTTCGTGAGTATCCTTTTTTGCCCAATCAGATTTCTCCCTCTGTGTTGCCATGCCAGTCTAATCTGCCCAGGCCCTTCCGAATACGCCGTGCGAGCCCATTTAACTTCAGACATACCTGTACAGTGAACCTCAACATGCGCGCAACGCAAAAACAGTGGTGACGGGCGTTAGCTTCATGGCAAGGAACGATGTTGAAGTGATTTGAGGCGTTTCCTTGCCGGCATCCCAAGACAAATCATTTGGGGACGAGTGTATGAGCAGTAGGACCGCTTGTTCAGCCAATCGGATTTCCAATTCATCCTCCCAGGGCCAGCCGACTCGTGACAACGTCAGCCTCGCTGCCTCTTTCGATTGATTGGTCCGAGCAAAATTGATAACAGGCAATACGTTTTCATTTCGTCATGTTATTAGATCAATATTGTTGGTGGCGCAGTTGTCATATGGATGACGCTGGTGGATGAAGTCCGCTAAACTGGAAGCCCACGTCGTGAAGGCCCCCCCCGCCCACGCACGGAATCCTTTGCCTAGATATGGCCATCAGTCACGGCGAGCCTTTCGCCGGCGTAATGCGCTCATATTGGAGTCAAAATGTCTTTTGAAAAAAAAAAAGAAAATAAAATGTGAAGGAATCTCCTTCCAGGCGTCGCCCGAGACAATTTGCTCCTCGCGCTTGCAGATGGGAGCGATTACTGCGGCTGCTCATCTACATGCACTTAACAACCTTTGCAGTCATATTTGGTTAGCGTCAGCCTAGCGCAAAGTGCCGCCGAGCCGCAGATGGCGAGGAGGAGATGGAGGCGCGGGTAATTGGACGGACGTTGCATTGTTCCACTTTTAAATCTCGGTAGAAGGCGTCCGTGCTGCGCTTTTTGCTCCGGGAGGCTTATGCATTTTTCAAAAAATAACCTCAAACGGTTCCCCAGGTGTCTTGCGAAACCCGTCCGTCCGTGTCGCGCTCTTGTTTTAGCCTTGCTGAAATCGGGCGCTTTTGAGGGTAAGGTCCTGCCTCTTGGCCTCCGTTGTGGTCGGTTGCGACCTGCTTGGCGTCTCTGCCCAGTCTGAAGCAAATAGCAAGCATCTATAAAGAGAGTCAAATCATCTGTTGTATTTTCACTCATGGCGGCAGCACTTCATGACAAAACCGCCTACCTACACTTCACTTAGTGTCGGGGACCCAACACAACGATGACGTTTCAGTCCGGAAAAATTGAAGTTTTAAAGGGACGTTTTCAGAAATATCATTTATGAGTTTGTGCGATTTCATACGACTTCCACTATTTGTATATTCAAATACAAATAAGGAATTGATGATTTTTTTGGGGGATGAGAGAAGTCTAGCACAGCCACAGCAAGACAAATTCACATTTCCGTCCACCCCCTCCAGACAATTTCGAGCCCTGCCCGGAAGCCTGTTTTGGGAATGTGATGGGATGCGAGGCAGGCGTGCTTACCACTTAAGCGCCGCGCTGCCTACCAGACCGCCATTATTTTCAATTTCGCGCCCCCCCCCTGAAGGGCGATCAACCGCAGTCTTGAAATCTCTGTCATGGACCATGAAATAAGGTGTAAATAAGGTACAGTGACGACGCAGAGAGCTTTAAATAAAAGAAAAAATAGATTGCCAGCGGCAGCTGACAAAGTCTTGCTGAGGTTACCAGGGTCAGTCGAGGAGAACTACATGTTTTGTCATGTTTAAAAATCACTTGGAAAAACAAAAAGCAAAAAAAAATCAGAATCAGTACATGCGTCAGAAAAGACATCCTTTTTTTCCCCAATACACACAATTTGCGAAAATGTGTACGTTTTCAGGGACGCTGGGATTTTGTGGAACGCTTTGGAAATTGCCGAAGGTGCTGCTGGAGTTTGGGGGGGATTTCCAGGTACCACCGTTGAACTGTAGCACTCGAAAGAAACACTTGGCAAAAAGCCCTGCGGACTCACAAGCTTTCAGGAGCAGTTGTAGTTCAGTCCAAACCCGAAACATTTAGTGGCGCCGCTTCCCTGCGTCGCGGCGACTTCTCCCCGGAGTGGCGCGGGCCACCTCTGAATCGGCTCTCGCTTCCAGAGTAAGCGCTGCTCACTCATGCGACGCGCTTCCTCCCCCGCTCGGAGATCAGCAGCGAGCGGATGCGTTCAAAGCGAAACTCCTGCAGAGAAGTGGAGCGGAGTGGCTGAATGACGAGGAGGGAAGGGTGGGGGGGTGGGAGGGTGGGTGGTTTTGGAGTCACCTTGATGCTGAGACCGAAGCGCGCAAAGGGGTTTTATTTACCTGACAAATGGGGTTACTTCCCGAGCGCGATCTGAGCGAAAGGACGGGTTGCTTAAAGCGCTTGTCGCCGGCTCGGTCTTCGCCTTGTGACCGCGACCAATTGGAGGGACTGTCAAAGGCCTTGGATTCACTCTCCTCAAGATGGCGATTCAACCATCCGGGAGTGTTCTGCTGCGCACTTTTCAAAAGCTTGGCTTCACGGTTGCTTTTATTGGGGAGCACGCACACACACACACACACACACCACAGAGAAGCATGTTGTCAACACTTTCAGAGATGAACGTCCTCCGGATTTTCCCGGAATTCCGGGTTTTTCAAATTTTTATGAAAATCTCTCCGGAGAATTGAGGAAAATTTGCCTAAAATGAATCTTGATATTAGTTGACAACATTGAACAAAGACGCGTTTGAGTTCGTTGTTTTGCTTTCACGAGCGTAGCCATGTTGAGACACTAACACTAGTAACAGTAAATAATATTTATAAACACACTTGCTAAACCCCATGGGAACGAATAAAAGACGCCGCGGATAAGACAGTTGTCATAAAAAATATATTTGGACAAAAAAGGGAAACACACAGATTGGCAGAAAAACGTGTCCGTCCCACTTCGAGTGTCGTCTCGGCTAGCTTAGCTTAGTTTAGCTGTTGTTGTTGTGTGTGACGTCGGGTGTGTGACGTCGTCGCGTCGTCGCTGATTGGTTGAAATCAAAAGACGCGCTTGGGTACATGTTCGCGCTGAAGCACGCACAGCAGAGAGCAGTATATGTTGCTGTATGTGACTCGCTGTTGTTTTGCAGCTTCTCGCGGACCGTTTGCGGACTTTTTGCGGACTTAATTATTTATTTATTTTTTACCTGTATATGTTAATTGGACGCTATTTTGCGGATTTTCGTTTATCGCGGTTGGTTTTGGTCCCCATTAACCGCGATAAACGAGGGATAACTGTACCACTATTAAGTCCCAAGGGTGTGGCGGTTAACCTTGTTCGAGGTACTGAACCCAACCAGGTCAGATGCACGTTCAGCAACGTTAATGAAAAATAAAAATGTGATTTTTTTTTTTACGAATTCAAGACATTAAAAAAAAAAAAATTAAAACAGAAAAGAGTAAACAAAATGACATTGTTATTTATATTGTACCCTCACGTTGACGACTGAGCTGAACTTAATTTCCCGCAGCACTGATTGGACAAGCAATGTCATGTGATCATCTGCAGCCAGCGATGGCCAAGCGCGCCCGTCAGAACTAATTGACGTGCTGAGTCGCGATTCACCGAACCCCTCGGGTTCGATCGAACCCGGGTTGAGAACCACTGTCCTCGACAGATGAGTGACGTAAAATGTGAGTTTTCGTCATTGCGGCATGGTGGCAAAAAAATAAAAAATAAACCCGCAAAACTCTGGCGCCATCCCAATTGCTCCGCTCGTCGTTTCCGCGGCAATTACAATTAGCCTCCTTTGATTTGCCTCCGTTTATGTCCCATTGACTCAGCGTGTCGCGCTCAGCGCCTGGCAGACGGTCAGGAGGAGCGCATTATCAGCTCAGGATGCGCTCGTGTGATCAACCCATCACCTCCCCGTTCCGCCGCCGCAGGGCAAACGGAGGCAGCGCGGAACGGAAAGCGGATGATGAGGCCGTGATTTCTTCCTTTCTTTTCTTTTTTTCCCACCCCTTCCTCTGATCGTGTGGTCACAGCGACTCGTTTGGCGAACGCCCCGATCCATTTTGTGCTTCGCGGAATGTATAACCAGGCAGCCATATTCAGCTCCAGGGAGATCAGAATGAGAAACAAACCCCCCAAAAAATGACTGAAAAGAAAAGATTCACAAAGTTTTCATTTTTTTTTTTAAAACATCCAAGCCTAAAATAATTTATAATTTAATAGAATATATATAATATATAATTTATTATTTAATATAATATATATAATATATAATTTAATAATATAATTTATCATTTATTAAATATACAAGCCTAAAATAATTTATAATTTAATATAATATATATAATATATAATTTAATAATATAATTTATCATTTATTAAATATACAAGCCTAAAATAATTAATAATTAATTTTATTTTTTTCGGTGGCCTCTTGGTTTGAAGGAACTATGTTGAAGTCAGTTGAAGAATGAAAGTTCATGCTAAGTTGTACTTTGCCGCCATCTTGTGGCGACTTTATTCCAAGGAACTCTGTTGAGAGTGAGTTGAGGAGTTTTAACGAGACAAACTTAGTGCTTTTCTGCCACCTTGCAGCATCTTGGCGCCAAGGAACTCTGTTGAGAGTGAGTTGAGAAGTTGCATTGAGACAAATGTTGATCTTTTCCACCGTCTTGTGGTTTCGAGAGTACATTTTAAAGGCCGCTATCAATTACGTCCGTGTTTTTGCTCTTTTGTCGCGCGACGCCTCCTTTGCTTGGCTTTTGCCGTTAAAGCGTGAAACGGCGTGATCATGTCATAAGTTCACAGAGACGACGAGGTGTCTTCGCTTTAATATTTGCCATCCGTCAAAGCCTCCGCCCGCGTTTTATTCGCCGCCGTGCCTCCTCCGGAGTGGACGCCGTTAAGCTGTAATGAGACGATAAAAGACGGCCGAGTTACCGCGCCGAGGCAGACGTCCGCCTTTCTCGCCGTTATCTGGAACGCGTGGCCAATGCGAAACGGATTCCTGCTGGCCAAACGCATCCGTAAAAAGTGCCCGCCGCTGCCGCCGCCGCCAACGTGCTTGCTGTGTGTTTCTTTTAGTTTGGGCCCGTAGGTTAGCTTTATGCGTGGAGCAGAAATGATGATTGCATACGTTTTCCATCAAAAGTTGAGTGCTATTTTTTTGGTACGTGACTAGAATATCCTATTTGTAATCTAATAACACGCTGAGGAGTTTTGACAGGCTCCATGTACATCTGTGCTTTACTGCCCCCGTGTGGCCAAGTCACACACAGCAGAAGGAGCAGCACAATGTCTCTTGAATTCAAGCATAAAAAAAAAAAAAAAGGCTCACATGTGCTTGTGCGTTTTGTACGTTTACACTCCAGGAAGCTACCAGCAGTATTGAGGGTTTTTTTCTTTAAAAGCCCTTTTTGTGTTTTACACTCCACTTTCATTGTATTTGTAGGAAACTGCTAGCATGACCGAAATCTGTGATACAGCCTCTTTTGTGCTCTCCCACTCCCAATGTTAAGCGCAATCGATTTACACCCGCTGTCTCTTGATAGGAATTGAGTCATTTTGATCAAAGTGGGACACCCAATTTCCGAAGAAAGGAATCGTTCCGTGTTCTGTTTGGTAGGAAAGGCTGGCGTGCGCCTGAATGCACGGCTGGCCGCGGGGTTCGAGGACACCGCCGCCGTCCTCCTTTCACGGCTGACAGAAATCCGGACGCCGGCGGTCACAAAGCCCGATTAGATTTGTAAGCGCAGGGGTGGGTCGGGCCGAGCCACGCGCCCGAACCACGCTTGGGGCATGTGCGATCGGCCTGACAAATGAGGAGACGCTGATGTCTTTTTATGGTCCTGGAACCCCTTCAAGATTCTTTTGCAAGACCGTTTGAAAGCACAATAACCTCCATGCGCACTCCGAAATGCCCACAGTCATTAAAAAAAGTTGCCTTTTTTGTCTTTTTTTTTGTTTTTTGGAGAGAAAAAAATAATAATCTCAGCTACAATAACAAAATGAAGATATCTTAATTGACCCCCTCTAAAAAGCTTTATAATTACTTGCACATGCCCCAAGATGGCCACAACTTTTAGACCAGGGGTCTCCAACTCAATTGACCTGGGGGGGCCACTGGAGGCAGAGTCTGGGTGAGGCTGGGCCGCATCAGGATTTCCACAAGAAAAGCGCTGATGAATCATTCCAATGTTCTCAAATGTCTTTATTTTTAACACAAAATAATGAATTCAATCAAATAATTTTCAAAAGAAGCCACCCCGCCCTTCTCCATGAAGTCTTTTACTTCTGCTCTCAACTCCAAAAATCTCTTCAATACGTTTCCCCTTCTGAAAAAAAAAAATTCTAAAAAATGGGCGGGGCGGAATAGGGTCAATACCTCACCGTGATTGGTTCGTTCAGCTCCGCACACAAGAGTCATTCATAACAATCTTGCGGGCCGCGCTAAGATTAATCTTTCATATTAAGACGGGGGCCTCAAATTATCATCCTGGGGGCCGCAGTTGGCCCGCGGGCCGCGCGTTTGAGACCCCTGTTTTAGACGGTGCTGTGGCTTGATGAAATGAAGCTCCTCCACTCACTTCACCGCAGTTCCTTGGCAAGAAATACATGATATTGTCTAAAACAAAACAAAACAAAACAAAATCAGGTCACTACCTATCTATTATTATCAGTCTTACAGATGTATGTTACGATACATCACATTCGTGTCAGAGGTTTAACTGGGCCAGAGCTAATATTAGCCGGAATAATTGCTTTCGTTTCTATATTTTATTAGCGCGGCAGCAGTTGCGCAAATAAGATGCGACATCATCTGTTGTAAATGACCTTGGGGAACCCGCAAGCTACGGCTCGCGGACTCTCTTTTGGAGAAGCCGTCATCGACAGCCCCCGAGCTGCAACGTTCTAATCCCTCTCCCTCCGTCAAAATATGATGAAGCGTCCATCAAGAGGGAGGGGGGGGGGGCGAGCGCACTCAGCGCTAATGTCATTATAGCGTCCGGCGCGGCGGCATCATCAAGTGACGGCGGTGACGCCGTGCGCGTCCTCCCTCACTGATGGATCTCCAAAAGTGACTTTCAAAGTCGTCCGCGTGCGTCTGGGGAAGAAACGGGAGCGCGAGCGACGTAACCGGGCGGATTCCGGGAGGCCCGAGAGGCGCCAGACGTTCTAAAAATGGGGCAGCACGGATGTGGTTGGCACGTCTGCCTCGCAGTCAGGAGAGATCCGGGTTCGAATATCAGTTGGGACGTCCCTGCGTGGGTTTTTGTTGGTTCCTCAAAAACTGCCACTTAGGTTCAAGGCTGCATTAGAGCGCCTCGTTGTCAGCTGTGAGTGCACACGTCACACAGAGGGGAGAAAAGCCATCATCATGTGGATGCTCAAGAGCGCCCCCTTGTGATGTATCCCAGCCATCGGATGTTTTAAGTCGATTTTTGTGGTTTTCTCTGGTGTGTCAGGTCCACAGCACACATTTATTGTCCCTTTACGTTTAAAATCAGAGACAGAGGGCGAGGGAATTTCTCTGATTCATTTCGCTCACTGAATCCATTTGTATTTTCGCTGGTGGCGGCAGTACTTCATCCGGAAACCGCGCTCGGTCTTTTAGCGTAGTCGTGCATCCGCCCGTACGTTTTCCGCATGAATCCGACGTCACAATTGAGGAAAATGCAAAAGCCGCTCGCTCGGACACATTTTGGGGAACGAGCATCTCACTCCGTCTTTGTGATTTCACTCTCCAGAGACGATTGGCATAAAAGCTTTTTGAGGGTCAATTTTGCTCCGTATTACCTCCATGTAAGGTGTTATATAAATGGTTTTACCTTTGGGCTTACGGTTGCTTGTTCACTCCAAGGTTGTCCTCTTGAGACTCAAAAAAGAACATGTTTGAGGAAGGCGTTCCCTCAGCGACGCTTGTTTGATGCGCACTTTACCTGCTTACCTCGGCGCCATCGAATTGTCGCCAGATGTACGACTTGGACCTCGTTTGTGCCCGCGCTCACAATATGACCGCACGAGCAAATGCCGTCGTATTTGTGACTCTGAGCAAATTAATTTTTCCTGGCTATGTTTACACGACCCGAGTCGTTAATGAGATCGACGCAAGTGCTGCATTGAAAATAAATTCCAAAGAACTGCGTTGTAAGGTAACTCGTTCATGGATGAAATGAGCTTTGGAGTGTCATCTGAAATCAAAAGCGCCTTTGCTTACGCCGAAACGAATGACTGTTGAGCAAATAATTATGGCCCCCGTTCCCTCGCCGCCCGGCGTTGAAATGGAGCACCGTGTTGCTTTTGAAATACATCGTGAAAGGTGCGCGATGACTCGATGGAAGAGTTATATATATATATAGAGAGAGAGAGAGAGAGAGAGAGAGAGAGAGAGAGAGAGAGAGAGAGAGAGAGAGAGAGAGAGAGAGATAGATAGATATATATAGATATATATAGATATAGATATAGATATATATATATAGATCTATATATAGATAGATATAGATATATCTATATCTATATATATATATATATATAGATAGATATATATATATATATATATATATATATATATATATATATATATATATATATATATATATATATATATATATATATATATTGCAAAAAGTGCTGAGTGAGGAGTAGAGAGAACATTTTAGGGTCATACGTCCTTCCATGCTGTGGCTCCCGTCACAGATTGATGTCGATTATTTATTTATTTTTCCCTCCCTCTATGGTAATTGGAAGGGGGTAGAGCCGAGGGCCAGATGGATGCCGCCAATTTCCCCTGCGTTGGGCCACCTGCAGCTTTTTCAGCTCGAGGGGCGCCGGAATAGAATTTGGCATGCAGGACCCGACTTCTTCTGGCTAATGGCGGCAACCCGTTAAGAGAAGCCGCATTCCGGGGGGGGGTAGATGCCGTTCCCAAGCAGATTGCAATATTTCATCTCTCAAATGTGGACGGTGCTGATGACGGAATGAAGAAGTCTTTTGACGGCCAGGGCGATGGAGCTTTGAGGTGGCTAGATGTGATCTTAATGGTGCGAGAAATGTCTTCCACAGGAACATTTTTGGGGGGGAACAGATGGTTGGTCAGGTTATTAATCTATGAGCAAAATAGATCCACTTCCTGGATTCAGCCATCTGGACTTGAACCATCCAAGTGGTTCATTGGCAATGCATTATTTGTATTTTTTATTTTTTAGATGTGACTTTTTATTTTTATCTGTGCTGTTGGATTTTTTTTCTTTTATTATTTCCATGAGAGTGAGTGAGTGAGTGAGTGAGTGAGTGAGTGAGTGAGTGAGTGAGTGAGTGAGTGAGTGAGTGAGTGAGTATTTCCAAGCATTTCACAAGGCTCCAACGCTTGAAAAAAATGGATGATGTTTCCAAGCACGTTGAAGGCCCCAAAGTGGCAAAGCCCCCTCAGCAGAGTGTGTTGGGTATTTATTAGCAAAGGTCTCGAGGCCTCACCTCCGGGGGCTGACTGCAATACTAAAACTGGCAAGACTATTCAGAAGTGTGGCGCACGCAAAGCAGAGCGAGCAAACTCTGGGATGAGTGCAAAGAGTCAATACGCTCCGGAGCTTCCATCAAAGTAGAAGTTGATTTACCACCGCCGGAATTTTTGGGGGGGATTATTCTGAAAAGTAATTCAAAACATGATAAAAGATTTGTCGCCAGCCTTGACACTCCGCTAGCCAAAGACTTAGCCGCCTTGTGATTGAGCGGTAGGCACTTGATGTCCTCATCAATTCCACAAAAGCTGATCAATTCCAAGCAATCAACGGGCTTGCTCGATCTTTTGGTTAGCATTAGCAGCTAGCATGAACTCACTGTCCTCTTGCGCTTCCTTTGGTCAGAGTGTCGCATCGTTAGCCACTGCTTGACCTACTTTAGCAAGAATGCTAATTGCGATGTCATTGATTTGCCATGATGGAAGTGAGGATACTTAGCTTAGGTTTTCGCCTTGTCACATTAGCCTTGCTCTATTTTGTTGTTGTTTTCATGCCATACTGATAGCAACGTAAGCATTGAGTTTGACATCGTTTATTGCCAAAATCCAGTCGCCGCGACAAATGCTACAGAGTACATCTCGTAGAGTACAATTTACTCTTAAAAAAAAAACATGCAGTCTTTTTGGAGTATGTGCGCTACGAAATTGTTATAGTTTAGTCAGAGGTTGAGCTGCACGGTGATGGTTTACAGCGAGTACAAATGTGGTGATTGTTACATGCATAACCGTTGCATCAGCAATCACTGGAATTATTCCTGTAGGGTTTTTTTTTTCTCTTTTTCTTTTTCACTACACTGCGTTTCATCATTGCTGAGCTACTTCGGGCCACAGATGATGATGTTTGGCTGCCCTATGAACACATGCACACACCCCAGTATGCATTCATATTTAATAGCCTCATTCATTCTCCTCACCTTACCCACTAACGCGCGGCCACGACATGTCATCAAGAAATCGCTACGTGGGCTGCGGAATTTTGTCGACAGGGAAAATAGCAAGCAATGCGGCAGGATAGAATTTAAAAAAACAGCGCTGGCCAAACATTTAGACGCCGTTAACGTGCCAATAATGCCTGATAATAAATGTGGGCAAACGCCCGCCATCAACGTCGGAGCTCAGCGCTAATGCTGATGAGATGACATTTTGATGGGGGGGAGGGTAACTTTACATTATTACGCAATACTTAGTGACATATAATAAAAAAAAAACTAACACTAAAACTAATAAAAAAATTACAATGAAACAAAGCATAAAAAAATCTCATAAAAAACAAACCTGCTCGAAAAACTAATGACATCTAATTTAATTTTTTAAAATCGAAACGAAACTACCGATGATGTAAAATGACCAAAGTATTATAACCCTGAAGATGACACACGCTCTAGAAATTGTCATTTCATCCTGAAGTGTGAACACACCACCGACATCAAAATGTTCACGCGGAGACATCCGGAAGCCAAAGCGAGCTTTTTGTTCATTTTGTTCCCTCGCAAAACAACAATGGCACATCAAATGTGAGCGCCGCTTTAACAACCGCTTTTCTTTTTTTCCCGCCGGCCGCCACCGTCTGTTTCTTCGCGCTCGCGTGCGCGCTTATTATCCGCGTTACGAAAAAGGCAACACTTGTTGCCTTTTTTACGCAAATTGCCGCGTTGATGAAAGTCCTTTGCAAGTGACAAAAATGATCGTTAGCCCGCGTGCGTGCGTGCGGTGAGAACGTTTCACCAGCTCCGTAACCATCTGTTGGAATGCAAAGCAGAAGGGCTGCTTTTTATTGCATCTCGGAAAGAAAAAAAAAGCGCCACTTTGAATACAAAGCACTACTTTTGGTTGACAGGTTGAGCGGGGTGACATAAAAGCTGTTACGCGGATGTTTGATCCCACCCCCCTTATTCTCAACACAGCTTAAGCGCCCCAAAAGACTTGAACGTGTGAAATGTTGAACCTGTTTGATTACGATAATACCCCGCACTGTTGTATATATTATTTCTGCGTTTTGATCACCTTTGCAAGTGGAGCGAGTGGGTGGTTAGGAAGCCGACAAGAAGTCAGGCGGAAAGTTAAATAAAAAATAAAATAAAATAAACAGATGAAACCGCTGAGCCACTTACTTCGAATTGTTTATATAACAATTAGCGGTTGCATTTGAGCAACTTTGTGAGTGGAGAGAGTGGGTGTGTGCTATCGTGTGATATTTTATTATTATTACCGTAAATTCCAGACTATAAGCCGCTACTTTTTTCCCAAACTTTCAACCCTGCGGCTTATTCAGTGATGCGGCCAATATGTGTACTTTTTCTTACGGCCACCAGGGGCGCTCCAGTAGAAAAGGTAAGATTAAGACCGGTGGAATATATGCGTCGAGGAAGACTGCAACTTCTTGTCTTGTGCATAAATTAAATTAGCGTGAACATACCCTCATCATGGAAAATGCAAAAAGAAAGGCATTCTGCTAGCAACAGGCTATTCTGTTGCTAGCGTGTTGTTACCATGTTGCTACCGTTTTACTGCCGCGTCACAGGCACCGTTTGGGAAGAAAGTTATATTATTATTATTATTATTGTTAAGTTATATTATTAAAACTTTGAAAACTCTCTCTGTGTACCGTCTTTCTTTGTAAATATATGTTTACATGTTTTAATGTGGGCACATGCGGCTTATAATCAGGTGCGCTCTTTAGTGCGGAAATTACGGTACGTCTCTTTTTTTCACGTCGGAGGGTTTAAAATGGCTGCCATTGAATGAATTAATTGATTTGTTAATATCTCAGTTATTTTTCCATTTTTATCAACTTTTCGAGTAGAGCAAATCGATTCATGTGTAAAGGCAGGCAAGCGGTGGAGAAGAACATTGGTTTTAAAAAAAATGATCTTCATCAATGCCACGCAAAACAAAAAAAAAAAAACATTACCCGAAGACTACAAAATTCACTCGCTAACTTGCGGAGCTAAAATGCTAATGCTAACAGCATGTGATGACTGGCCGGACTGTTTTTGTGTTTGGCATCCGGTGAATTAATAATAAATGACTATTTTGTTCCAGGCGCCCAGGGAGCCGTGTTCAGCAAGTCGGTGGAGACGCCGCACGTCCGGGCCGAGCCTTTCAAGGAGCTGCGGTGAGTTATTGTGCCAAGAAAAAAAAAATCCCACCTCTCACTTATTTATTCCCGCAAACATCAGTCGACGATGCGACGAGATCACCCCCCGAGGTGAGATGGAGCACGTCCGCTTTGATGAGCGGTGGCAGGCGTGTCGCACGTTTGTGAACGGGCTGGCACGCCACGCGTAGGACGCTGTCACGCATCTGAGGACAGTTGCTCGCGGTCCTAAAGAAAGTTCGTAGGAGGACAGGACGTGGCCCGCTAATCACGCCAAAAGTCCGCTACGCGCTTGCTTTTTGGATTAAAGTTGATTGAAGAGTAGGCACGGCCTGGTATTCAAATTACTGCTCTAAAATGATGAAATGAAAAAAAACGTCAAACATTTTTTGTCAATATTTGGGTCAATTTAAGAAACGGAAGAAACCAGAACTTTGTTCGGTTTAAATACATAAATAAAAAAGTGAACATTCTTCTTGTCTTGTGTACCACCACTGGTGGGCTATTTTTAGAACAGACCCATGGAATACTCATGTAGTCCTTGGGGCTAGCTAGTACACGCCGGCGCCATTTTTTTAAATTATTTTTTTTAGGGCAGCGCATATTAATCCGAGCACAAAGGCATTTGTGTTTGCAGCGTCTTCATCATCTTACTCCCTCCCTCCCTCCTCCTCCTCCTCCATGCGTAACTGCTCACCCCTCCCCTCTCTTTCAAGAGGTAGGAAAAAAAAGGGAATCGGAGCCAATTAACTTCAGAATCCAATCCTATTGTACCCAGTTTTGCTGTCCCCTCAAAAAAAGAAAAGACCCCATGAGCGGTTTTGGAAACCTCATCAGCACATCCCTATTGAAGACTCCAAATTGTCCACAGGTATGAAAAGTCAGCTGTGGCCTGCAGTTGACCGCAAAGCAGTGCAGCGTATCACCGGCTTCTCTTGCCGGAAGTCAACTCTGTCTTCGGATCAAAGTTTTTGGAGCACTTTCTGTCTTTCCTGAAGGCAACTCGTGTGTGTGTGGCGGGCTCATCTTGTTTGGGTGGCTCCTACTTTGTATAACAAAAGGTGCGCTTCAATCCGTGTCAGGCTTTTGATGTGAATTTGAAAAGCGGGCGGGCGGGAAACGAGCCGGAACATGAAGAAGAGCGGCGCCGGGTGGGGAAAGGATGGCGCTCGGCAAACGAGCGCGCCAGTGTAGGAGGCACAAGACCGACATGAGACAAAAGATGAAAGTCGGGAGGGTTTTTAGGTTTTGGGGGTGCTTTATTGCCATCCAAGAAAAGCCGGCGTGAGAGGAACTTTTGATGACGAAGATCTTATTGAACATGATTTCACTCTGTTATAGGGAACGTTGCAAAGCCGCCTCGTCAGGGGCGCAGTAGACGGATTGGTTCATTAGGTCCATAAGTAGGAAAATGAGCGCAAATGCCCGCTCGTCTCAAAGGAACGCCGCTTCTCTCATCAAAAGTCAACCGGGACCCACTCCAATCGTACGCCAGCGGATGAAAGTGAACGATAGGAGACATTTGAACAATCGCCGGTGCGCATTCTGTAATGTAAATGCAAATGTTTTGCGAGACTTGCCATTCATCCTCATTTCAGACTCGGCGGCTCATGAGTCGCAGTCGGACATGAGGAGATCCCGTTCGGGAGGCTCCTCATATGAAAAATACATGGCGATATCTCTCAGGGGCTGTCACTTTTCCTAGCGACGCATCCGTCGGCATGTGTCCTTGCATCACGGCGACGACTTTGTGCCAAAGTAAAATGGCTGATGGATGCCAATCTTCAGCGAAAGATAAAAGGCAATATTTATGAGGCAATAAGGTGCAAAGTGACAAGCGGGGCGGCGGCTAAGAAGCAGTCAAACAAAGAAGGGAGGGTTTTTTTTTTTGTATTCTGTTTTGCTAGGCGTCGCGGGGACTTTGATGGACTCTCACTGCCGCGGAGGCAAAGGGAACATACTCCATCCAACCTGTGATGATGATCGTCCCTGGAGTCCGGCCGTACGGACAGGCCATTTATTGTCCGCAGCCCTCCACAAAACATAAGGACGCTCAAAGTGAAACTCCGACGGAGCTTTCAAAGTCGTCGGAGTGCACTTTTACAGAACAATTACAACACAGTGCAACCTCTAAAGTGGAACCCAATCCGTTTTCATCGTACCTGACGTAGATTCAAGACACCCCCGTGCTGGGAGGAGCAAAGCAGCCCCAAATTATAACCCGAATCATTTTGGTGCACTGTTTACCTACGCCTGATAATTTTTGCGATTTCGTTACACTCCACACACATTCCAACCACCTTGTGCCGCGTGTGGCTAAGTAGCCCCAGATCACAACCCGTTAGCATATGCTGTCACTTCTTACTTCAACCTAATGATTTACCTGACTCCACTTTTCTTCATCGTGGTCATTTTTATTTCGTGCGAACATTGTTGATTACAAATAAAGGCCTTCCCCGAAGACGTTTTTGTTCATGGATCGTAATGAAACACGCAAACTAATTAGCATTCTGCGCCGCTGTCTAAATTAAAATCTCATCACGTAACCTCTGCCCTCATCTAAGTCACGTTAATTCTGATGATTAATTAAACACACACACACACACACACACACACACACACACACACGTTTGATTTTTAGTTTAATTCCTTTTCCTCACTCTCTTTCTCTTCCTCTCTCACTGTGTGATGCAACCGTGCTCTTCCTGTCACCCCCGCACTCACGTCAACATCATCTATTAGCATTCACGCTAGCCCACGCCAAAGAGAAAACAACAAAAAGCGATTAGCAGAGTTCAGCAATGTTGCAAACATGGGCGAGGCTTTAATCTGGCACTTTGCAAAACAAGAGGAAATTGATTGCGTCTTAAGCCGCCGCCGCCGTGAATACCGACGAGTTTTCGGATCAAACGTCCAGAAATATGCACCTGGCGGATAGTTCTCATCGATCGGTCGATTCACGGCCCAAAAGCCTGTCGTGACTTTTGCCATTCAGCCCCTTGTTGGAGAAGAAGAAGTTGTCCAAAATGTACTCAAACATTGAACAGCCCGCGCGGTCAAAAGTGTAGGGGTCAAAATTAATTTCAACTTTGACGGTGACATTTATTCTCGCTAGCTTTTGTCAGTAACGTATGTACGACGGCGCTCCTTTGTACATGAAAACGTTCCCCTTGCTTTCTCGCTGTTTCACTCTCATTTCCCCTCAGCGATCGATAAGCTTTCATCATCCTTTCAACACTTTGTATCTGCAACTCGAATCAAAGGTTAATAACCTTGATGCCGCACGCTCATTGCGGCGCCCTGAGAGGCACGCGGGAAAAGAAGCAACGGAAATGATTGGACGTCTCTGACATAATCGGAATTTGCCGCCTCCTTCCATCCTTTCCCTCTCTTGCTCGCTCTTCATCCTCCGTCCTTGGTGGCGTCCTCCGCTGAGGCCGACGCCGGCACTGGTAACACTTTGAGCTTATAAATATATAAGCGGGAGCAAATCGCAGGTTAAATGGCAATCTGGGCCGCTCTGTCGTGCGGCTGATTGCTTTGGTTTGGCTTTTGTGAGCGCGGCCGAGCGGACAAAGGACCTCGCTGAACAACCGTGGCCCCCGTGCGTTACCGAGCTCTCTGCAAAATGCTAAAGGTTGAAAGAAGGGGAGGTAGCCGAAGAAGAAAGAGGATGGATCTCTGCTCAAAGAGCCATCGGAGCAGGAATGCGATTGATCAGGGTTGGTTTCTGGGGCCGCTTTGCTCCATCAGGCATGGGGTACGGCAAAATGTCAAGACTGTCGAAATTTCGGTCTCAGCCGCAAGTCACGGGTCCTCCAATCAGATTCAGAAAACTTTATTTATCCCCGTGGGGCAATTAGCTAACGCATTCCTGTCCTGTAAGTTCTGCGGCTGCCGTGCTGCATCGGGCACGACAAAATGTCAAAACTGTGAAGGAATTCCCAAAGACAAAAAAAATGCCACCCTGTATCAAAAAGCGCGTTCTGAGCCTCAGGTCACGGATTACGTTCGGGGGCGGGGGCGCTTGGCTAAATTGGTTTTCTGCTGGTATCGAGCGTCTGTGGACTTTTGTCTTTTCCATCCAAACAAGACCGAACGATGACTGACATGTGATTGGGTTTTGTTCTCCAGGCTGGAATCACCCACCCGCTCCCTGCTCATGGAGGCCCCCAAAGGCATCCAGATCCTGGCCGAGGCCGGCGACATCCAAGCCATCTGTAGGAACGAGCTGCGACTGGAGTCCAAAGACGGAGAGGTGCCACACAGTGTTCCGAACATATTTTTTTGCCAAACTATTAGGGGGACGTACCGCTCGCAGCCGAATCCGTTTTATCGGCCAAGTATGCAAATACATCCGTGCTATTTGTCTCAAGCCGTCTTTCTCCGTTGAAACGAATGGCAGTGCCAGCAACCCGTCGCGTCAATGACTTGGGGAAACTGCAAGAGTGCTCGCAGGGTTTTGCCGAGGATAAAGAATATATGTCTGTCACTACGGTGACATTGTCTGTCTCAATCAGCTTTTCTTAAAAAAACAATCTTGCGCCAGCGTACAGAAATCGTTTTGACACCTTGGTCCCGAGCAATATGTCCGATCGTGTATGATCAGCTTTTTGCCAGTTCAGTAGGGGGGGGGCAGCGTAGCCTGAAAAACGGGCGCACCAGTCAGCATTTAGTCCGTACGTCTGATCGGAACGAGCCGAGTGAAGTCAAGGTCACCTTTGTTCATATCAGCGGCAGCAGGTCTTAATGTATACAACTAACTTTAGAAAAGACTTTTTTTTTTTGCCCCCTCCCCCCTGCATTAATCCTCCTCGGCTGACGTGAAACAGATCTGACACCACGCCACTGCCACAGAGCCAGCCAGGGAAAATCCTTTTATCAGCGTCGGCTGATGTGCGGAACGGATCGGCGTGGAAGATGAGTGAGCGGGAAAAAAAATGTACATGAAGCGCCGAGTTAGAGACAGAAAGAGGACGGAGGGAGGACGTCAGGCAGGAGGAAGGAAGATTGGGACTCGTGATTAATCACTTTAAAAAAAAAAATGGCGATTGCGTAACACGTCCGATTTCATAAGCACATTTTTCAACATCAACACATTAAGGATAAAAGAAATTAAGAAATGGAATCATTTGTCTTTTTTTTGGGGGGTCCACCTGGACTGGTCTCCAGTCAATCGCAGGGCACGGTTGACCTTTTGGTCGCAGGGCACAAAGCCGTGAGACGACACGATGTTTGTCGTTAGCGCGTTAGTTCAAAGGTTACCGCTACGCTCGCGACGACGCCGACGCCCCGCCGCTTTTTGCTTTGGACTGATTTTAATTGTGAATGAAAATCGTGGCGGGCAGCATTTGAGCAACAGCGTTGTTGTTTACCGGCTTGCTCGCTCTCTCGATTTGTACGCATTCGCTTCCAATTTCTTTCAAAACACCTTCCGCCTCCATTACCTTGTCCAAAATGGGATCGTTTCTCCCGGGAGTGCATCGGAGGGCGAAGGCACGAACGGCGAAGGCATGGCGCGACTCCCTTTTTAGCGGCGCTTTTGCAGGAAGCCTTTTGTCAGAATGACGACCTTCCGCCATTCACTGATTGGCTCGCAACCTCGCGCGGCGACCTGCGCCTCGCTCCTCCTCTCGCGGCCGACCGTTTGTCAGGAGAGGAGGTCGCGCGACATTTCCGACGCGTCGGGGGCAGGGGTCACCGGCTCCGCTCCGAGGTGCCGTTTTGCCTTTTAATGGGCGACGGGAGCAGACCCTCGAGTCGTCTTTTTTTTTTTTTTCTTCCTCTCACGGCCGAGGCGTGAGTCTCGCGG
This sequence comes from Hippocampus mohnikei, assembly GCA_026261675.1. Lineage (NCBI taxonomy): Eukaryota > Metazoa > Chordata > Actinopteri > Syngnathiformes > Syngnathidae > Hippocampus > Hippocampus mohnikei. Next base: position 1,251,031 of record JAKGUB010000347.1, on the reverse strand, counting down.
GAATCCGCAATCGATGTCGGCTCGGAGCGAGTCGAAATGGCAAATGGGAAGAACTGGATGTGATGCAAACATGGGACTCAATTTGCACGCAATGGCCCCATGAAGGCTTTCTCTTGGGGGTGCCTTCAATATGTTTTCAAAGTTTTTTCTTGTGGTTCTTAGCCAGAGAGACTTTGAAATGTATCGATTGGTCATGAATGCGCTTTGACAGTTTACAAAATATGCATCACCCGTTTTGGCCTTGGAAAAATCTCCAGTGTACAGCGGCGAGTTTTCCAAATTTTTGTCACCATTCAGAATGTCTTGACTCTTCTTCCCTTTTTTTTTTCCTAATTAAGTGTAGATTTACGATCGAAGAAAAAGTTTCTTCAAAAGCGCCGTCTATACAATGGTTTCAAATGAACTCGGAAAAACATGATCGCGTAACGGCGTCTTTAGCGAGCGAGCTGATCAAATAATTCAGCCTCATCTTTTGCGAGGCCAATAAAAGGCAAGTGATCAGCGGGGGCGGCCAGAGGCTGGAAAGCACTTAGGGTGAAGCGAAGGAGACGTTGGAGAAGAAAAACAGCTTCAAAAGGGAGAAAGTGAGGACCAAGGTCAAATTTGAACTGGTTGTCAAAGGAGACAGCATTTTCATTTTCTTTCTTGGAGGGGGGTGGTGGGGGGGTAATTCCTTTCAGTGTACCTCCGTGCACACGCAAGCTGCCATTTTCCACGTGGGATACCTCGCACAAATTTGGACATCCTAAAAAAATCTCCCCCAAAACCTTCGGCAATGGCAAACGAGCAACAACAAGAAGCAACCTGCTTCAAAACAGCTGAACGATCTTTTCTGATCATTTTGGTCAAACGTCCGCGGCTCGCTGTCATGGAAAGAGGGCGCATTAAAGCACGTCATGATGATCTCCGGTAGGCAGCTGGCCGACGTGCCGGTGTCGGGATGTCCTGTCGGAAATGGTAGCAAGTCAAAAGCACACCTTTTTGACAGAGTCCGCATTCAAGCACTCCCCCCCCCCTGTCTGGTCCTCCAGATCTCCCTGGACGCCCGCCGCATCCGCCTGATGCGCCTACCGGAGGGGAAGGCGTCGGCCGGCGCCGCCTCGGCACCCGGCACCAGGCAGACGGTCTACGAGGTTTGCGTTTGCCCCAACGGGAGACTTTTCCTCTCCCAGGCCGGCACCGGCTCCACCTGCCAAATCAGCAACAACGTCTGCCTCTAAGGACTACCGGCGCCACCTTAACGAGAGACGTCGGACTCGCGCCCGTCTCCGGCGGAACAGTCGATCTTTGAGGCCCTGATCCGTATTTTTCTAAATTGGGGGAGGGGGGGGGCACTGTATTTATTATGTGATATTCCGTCACTTTCTACGTAAGGGAATTTAATCCGCTATTCTAACTGAGACTTTTTTTGTTTTTTGTTTTTAACGTGCACTGATCCGGACGGAGTCACGCCTTTTGGGAATATTGAAGAGGAATGATTGCTTTGACCCAAAACTGCCCTGCCCACGATTTTATGGAAGGTGAGAGACGCTGCTGATTGGACGGCAGAACCGCTCGGTTGATCGCCAAGCCCCGCCCACTCTCCCGTCACTCATCTTCTCTCTGGAATTGTTTTTTTTTTTTTTTTGCGTGGACTTGACGTGAAGGATTTACAGGAAGATGAGCCACTCGGCCAAATGTATGAGATTGACATGACACCCTCGTGGAAAGCTCTGCCCCAAATGTTATTTTTCATGTTCTCCATACATTTTCGGCTTGAAAAATGTTTTCCTTGTTTTGATGGTAGGAACCGAAAGCAACCACCTTAAAGCACTTCACGACGCTGGATGCGCACTCGGGCAAAAATAGGCAGCGGTCGCAAAAGATTCTTACTCCAAAAGTGTCATACGACGCCAGATAGTTTTGTGTCTGGAAAAAAAAAAGGAGGAATTCAGAATTCGAGAGACGGATGAGAAAATTTCCCAAGATTTCACATGAGAGGACTTGATGATGCCCGATGGTTTGTGACGAGTATGAATTGGCCACATTCATTTTGCTTCCAAAACGGCAACTCGTCCAATGCACGCGGAACTCAAAAGAGTTTGCATTAAAGCCCCCCCCCTCACACACTCAACTGGCATTGGATGTGCTCTGCGACAAAATGGCGGCCGGCTCAAAAAAGGTCCATTCTTCATTTCCCGTTCAACGTGGTCCAGCAGAATGCGGAGAGCACCCCGCGCGGTTTGGAAAGTGTCTCCATTAAAGCCCCGTCATGATACGAGATGATCTCTGAGATCACATGTCAGCGCAAAGAATTCAGTGTTGACAAACACTCCAGCCCGTTGACGTGATCAAACCTTGAGACCACGCGCAGATTTGGAAAACGAGTCGACGTGAAAGCGCCTCGTGGGATGAGACGTCCTCTGATGGCGCCGACGTCAAAAGGCGATCGAAAGAGTCTGCATTGAAAGTCCCCCATGACGCCAACCGGATCTCCGAGACAAATCCGTCTCAAATTTGGATCCGATCAAGGTGAAGCCAGTTCTTGACCCCTTCGTCCTGGCGCAGCAAGCGCACTCAGAAATTTGGAAAGAGTCCGCATGACACGTTGGTCCAATACATTTGCTCGGCGTGGCTCACTGGAAGCGGCAAACTCCCCCGATAATCTTCCCGATCCTGACGCAAAAGAAAGAAATAGTTTGGATTCAAAGTCAAAAGCGGAAAGCCTGAGGAATTTTCATCCCGCGCCCACCGAATGTTCCGGCGAATTACGACGCTTACGGGGCGACGCTCGAGCCGGCTCCGAACAACATGGCCGACAACAACAAAAATGTCATCGACTTGACTGTGAGATCAACATCTCTTGTGCCAAAATGCTTTTGTTTTTTTCCTTTGTGCCACCATCCCGGCCGGCTCTCGAGGGCTCGTTTCGTGGAGATTGTTTTGGGACGGCGATGTGGTGCGGTCACCCCCCCTTCTTGTTTCTTGCACATTTTGTTTGAGGAGGAAGTGCGCCTGTGCCTTACACTCGTGGCAAAAAGAAGCACATCATCGTCGTCGTCGCCGCCAACGCGGCCTCCGTTTCCCCGCCTTTCCCCCCCCCCCCATCTGAATGCAAAGACCGATTCATCATGTCCGCAAAATGAAAAACCTCGCGTTGAGCAAGTTTCCTCAAACGATGACGCCGCGCCGACTCGCGTTGATCGAATCAACGCGGGCCGTCGTCGTCGGATGCTGACGATTGCTTTCGAGACAAAAAAAAAAAAAAGCAAGTGAGTGGGTTTGAAAAGCTTCTTTCCAAGAATCGCCTCTGCGGTTGAGTCAATAATTGGCCACTTTTTGAGGGAATGTGCTTTTTTTCAAATTTGAAAGCTTTTTTTTTTTTCGTGATCAAATCCGTGTGACGCCTTTTGAGTTGAATCGTTTTTGCGATTGTGCGTGTGCATGTCTTTGTGTGTGCGCACGCGCACGCGTGGTCTAAGGTCTTTGCATCCCTACCTTCAGTGTGCCGAGTGTTCTATGTGTGCCACTTTGACTTTTGACCTTTTGTTTTCGCTTTTCTGCCCAAACACAAACGAAGACGAGAAAAGACGAGGGGAAACCGCGCTTGAAATGAAATCCGCTTGTTTTCTTTGGTCCTGAACTTGTCAAACATGGACTTTTTGGTTTTTTTTTTCAATGGTGCCCAAAATAAACGGCATTGTTCAGAGTGCTCGCACTTGTTATTTTGGATTCTTGTCTTTATTTCTTTCCAAAACATTGTGGGTCTCGTTGCCGTGCGGCAAGCGCGGTCGCAATTCGACAAAAGCTCACCTCCAAACTAACGTGACTCTTCTAAAATTGTCCTCCGGATTGTCCAACAAACAAACGCTAAAAAAAAATAATAATAAAACAAAAAAAAAAACGCTTCGGCACGATCTCAAGGCCGTGCCGCAAGCGCGAGCCTGACTCGACACCTTTTTGCACCTTTACTGGCGTAATGCGTCGAGCTGGTTCGGTAGATTGACCCCCATGACCTCTTGAAGCAAGTGTTCAAAAACTGCGAGTGCGTGAAAGTTATTCCCTCCCCCTGAAGTCAATCCCAATTGTAGCAGAGTCGCTAACAATTAGCAAGCAAATCACACGCCTGCTTCTTGTCGCCCTCCACCCGCAGCCATCAAAAAGGTTCGGCAGCTCAAAAGAGGGAAAAGTCGACGAGCTCGACAACACCTCTCGGGCCTAAACGGGAAGGAAAGCTAATGAGGCGCGGAGATCGGCAAAAACAACTTTGAGCGTCAACCCTTGCTGACTTTTGCTTGGGATCAACACCGAACGTTGACTCTGTTTTGCAAAATCTTGCAAGAGGGGCAACGTTGTCGGGAATGCAGTTCACGAGGGCCTTTTCTTTTTGCACCTTGTCTTGCGCTGGCGGTTTGGTGGCTTGAGAGGAGAACCATGCGCGAACCCACCGACGTGGCCTGATAATCAAGCGCAGACTAATTGACGAAACGTCGCTCTTAAATTCGGCCGGCGGGCGAGCACGCAACAGGAAGAGCAATTTCCGCCGGGCTTATGAAGCGGCGTTGAGCTCGTCCTTCCTCGGCTCCCCCCGCCTGCACGCCGGCTCCAAATTATTTTCTGTCACGCTCACAATTTAAGGACGGAGAAGAATGGACTTGGAGTGTCATGAGGAAGGAAAAAAAAATGATTAAACTATTATCCAAGTCAAATCATATTTTTGCACAAAGACGACATTCGTACCGGAAGTAAGTGGCCGCTACGTGTTGTTTCTGGTCAGGGATAAAGAATATATGCCTGTCATGATTGTCACCTTGACTTTTCTGCGCGTGTTCTTCCCGTTTGTGTTCCTTAGCCGTTCATGAAAGCCACAAGAGGGATGCTCGTTAGCATTGAGCTAGCATGACTTTGTTCCGGTTAAAAACACTAAGCTTTTGTTTGATGTTTGATTTTGCAGTACACTTAACCGGATGAGGGTTGCTGGCTTTTATTTTGTAATATGAGAATGTGTTGGTTGGCAACAAAAATCGCGAAATCATTTTTTTGTGGTCAATATTACACAACACTTTGTAAGTATTGACGAATACAAACTGGGTGGCAGGCGTCAAAGCGCACAAATGCCCCGCCCCCATCGGTAACGCGTTAAAAGTGTTGGCGCCGAGAAGGAACGAGACGAGCGCCGGCTCATTCCGATTCATTGAAAAGCGCCGCCGCCGCCGCCGCCAGCTGCACAAGCGCGCCTCCCTGATTGCGTCAATCAAAAGTCAACCTTTTCGGCTGGTGAAACGTTGACTTCCAAGCTCCGCCCCCAATATTTTGCACCGTGCCACTGGCTGGTGTTCCCTGCGACGCGCTGCTTTTCTTTCCGCCCCACCAAAAATCAGACGAGATCGTCTTCCGCTACTCCTCAGATGGAAGGAAAAACGTGTCGTCGCTGCAGTTTGTCACCCCGCGTTCCTTAAAAGGGACATCAAAGACAATGAGAAGGTGTGTGAGAGTTTTTTTGGTTGTTTTTTTTTTTTTGTTGGATGCGGCCTCCATCGACGTTTACGCCATCTGCCGACGCCCGCGGTCTGTTGCCTCCTCCGAGTGTGTTTACGATTTCATTTTCTTCTCCTTTTCCGAGGTCCCTTTGTCTCTTTTGTTTGCATACTCGAGGCCGCCGCGATGATTCCCCTCCAACGCAAACTTCGGCCGAGAGTCGGCACAGCTGTCAAACCGCCATTCACAAATTCATTCTGGATGTCGACACGCCAAGTGTGCCGCTGCTTCTTCTTTCTTGCTAGTGTTTCGTGCACTTTTCCTTCCCTCCCTAATAGCTTCCATGCCGAGTCTTTCTCTTTCACGGGCAAGGCGTGGGATTAACGACCGCCCAAGGAGCCAAACGGGCGTCCGGGGAGTTGACCCGTCAGGACCCGGCGGCGGCGGCGGCGGCGGCTCGTATACGGATGCCGTTGCACGAGGCCGGCAGCAGACGTCACCTCGGAAAAATGCTGCAAATGGAGATGAGGGCCGGAGGATTAGGGGGCGGTTAGAACAGAAGGGGGCACCGGGCGAAGGCGTAATAAATAAAACGTGATGCGGCGGGCAGGGGATGTTGTTTACACCCGTGGATGGATGGGAGTCGGGTTTTTTAAGGAGCCGTCAACGGCCATCTCGAGACTCGTTCTGTTTCCTGATGGTCTCGGCGAGCGTCGCGGGGGGGGGTCGTCCCCTCACAGTCGTTTTCTCTCTCGCTCGGACTGCTGTCCTGAGGTCATGCGGCAAAAACAAGGGAGGGCAGCGCCGCGGTGGGGTGAGGGGGTGTTGGGATGCGGCGGTAGTCGCTAACCCCCCACGTGGACGACAGTAGTCAGACGCCAGGCCTTTCTGTTGAATTCTGTTCGGTTACAGTCCCCCCCGCGCCCAACAAAGCAAACACCCCAAATTGTTCTGTGTACTTCTTTGACGGACCCGAGCGCTCCGTAATATTGCACTTTATCAAAACAAAAACTCGCAGTCGTGACAGAGTGAAGTCGATTTCAATTTAAATTAATGACACCAGGGGGCAGCAAACGACAGACAGACAGTGTTCATTGACACATCTTCACTCCTCTCTCACCTCATCGGTGCGGCACTAATGTTAGTCGTTCCACGCAGAGGATCAATAATATACCGTATGACTTTGAGTTCTATTATATCGTGAATTGACGTCCGTTGCTGCAATGTTTGCGTTGAGTCCATTGTTTGAACTTAGTGCCACTTAGATGCGCTTTAGCGTTAGCATTAAAATGTAGCTGGCTTCAGGGTTAGGATAACGTATGTGATTGTTTTAAATCCACAAGGTTTCATGTGGGTTTTTTTTCATGGACTTTTTATTCCGTGTCCACATTTTTCTCCTTCTGTGGCAGCGTCACCAAAAAAAAAAATGACAAACATAACCGGTTGCTTGGCGAATGACTTACTGTACCGTAACATTTGGGATGAACCCTTTTCCTCTGCAAGGAGACCGAAGATGAGTGTCGGACGGCTTTTTTTTTGCTGTGACCATTGCACGCTTTGCTGCGTGCTCCCGTTTCCCCTCCACTGACGCGTCCAGCCGATTTGACTTGACATAGCGTGAGGGAGGTATGAAAAGGTAGACGCGGTGACATCACTCCGACCCATCGGCTCGCGCGCCACCCGTCGGCCCTTTCGCACCCCCCGCCGAAATGGCATCTCACCAAGAGCTGTCGGCCGCTTTGCCGCTACAAGCGAGTTTCGTCGGCTGTCCTTGAAAAGTGTGCGTGCAGCAGCAAATCAGTGCAAAGTATCGCAGGCGTCGGAATCGCTTTGAAAGGGGTCATATGAAGGGAAATTGACTTTTTTTTAACGTCTTGTATACAAATAGTTGCACGTCTGGAGTGTCTGCCCACGCATCGAGTGTGAACTCAAACAAGCAGGAAAATCATTAGCGAGTGTGAGAATCTGCTGCTCTGACTGCAGCGAAGCGGTCTATCTTGGCAAATGTGTCTCCGAGCGAGCTGTTCGACACTTGCACGCCACGGTTTGCGAGTAGTGAGGCTTATTGACAGACATCGTAACCACCGCCAAAGCCGAAAGGTAAGCAGAGCTGCGGATGTTCTCATAATGTCGGGCTACAATGTGTGAAAAGGCACTTGCAAACGTCGAGGATGATTTGAGAAATGCAAGTTGGACTGAGAAAACCTAAATAGAAAGCCTGGTCGATAGACAGACGGACACCGTATTTTTCGGACTAAAGGCGCACATTTTTCAAACATTAAAATTAGAGTTCGGACCGTCACCCAAAATCCCTGTTCCTTAATTTTGTGGAATTCCTTTTGGCGGTTGGCAAAAAAAAAAAAAAAAAAATGCATTGCCGCCAGTGGCCAGAGAGTAGCAGCAGTGTACCAAAAGTATTTGGCGACCATCAAAAGACAGAAGAAGAAATTGAGCTCGGTAAATCGTAGTCATGGCAACTAATGTGTGATTGTTAAGATACAAGTCGTGTTTGTTTTGACAGGGTAAGAATGTTTTAAGTTTTGCTCTTGATCAGTGCTGGGTGCATTACACGCCACGATCATTTAGTTCTACATATGCCTCGTCGTTGACATTGCAATCCGTGCATCCTATGCATTAGCCACACTCGATGCAAATATGCCATAGGCGTGTTCGGAATTAACTTGGTTTCTCCTCTCGCTGTTTCATCCATCCTCGCACGCAGTGAAGAGGATTTGAGGCCAAGGCGGCGTGTTGCGTGCCGCCGAGTGCAATTTAATTACATGCTTTGCTCTGGTAAAACGGGGGGTGGAAAAAAAAACTCCTAGGGATGTAACTAATTGAGCTCTCGTTTGAAGGATAAACAAATCCGCTGCCTCCCGTCAGTCTGCCTACACCGGAAGAGAGCAGGGGGTGAAGCTACTTCCTGTCAAAAGGCAGTGAAGACATTCATGACGCTGAATGTTTCATCAGGGTTGGGAGAAAGTGGACTATAAAAGCCGTGGGAATAATATTAACCACAATAATAACAATAATGATAATAATACCGAAAACAAGCAGTGACTTTTGCTTTGAGGCTTCTAATTTTGGAGCGTCAGAAAAAAAAATCCTCTTTGATGCCGATGCCGCAGCTCAGTGGATGAACGGGTTCAAGTTGAGTTCACTGTCAGAGCCGCCCGAACTTCTCCACCTACTGTCTTCGCTCGTCTATTGTGGGGAAGACACGCTCGAATAGCTCGTATCTGAGCCTCCTTTTGTTTGCACGGGTCTATTTGGAACAAGAGTTACAAGCCAACACGGCGGTCGCGTCATATCGCAAGTAAATGGGATAAACCTTGCTGTCATACGTTTTTCCTCTTGTGGTAGGAACAGAGTAAGAAGCGCCCGGAAAGCGCTAGCAGTGACTTCAATGCGGTGAAAGTCAAACTTGAACTACCATACATTGTGACGCAGCTACAATTGCTTAATGCGACTATTCTGCCGATGCCCTGTCTGCATATGTTGCTATAGAACTTGTATTTAAATATAATTTATAATTATATACGTAAGGTTTACAATTACAGCAGTATCGATTATTATTATTATTATTATATTATTATTATTATTGTTCAACCAAAGGCGAAGAAAAAGCTCGCAATTAGCAGCGAGTGGCTAACACCTGTGGCTAGCAAAACCGGCAGCTAACGTGAACCATTAGGGAGTGAAATAGTTTTCTTCTTTTTTTTATCTATATTGAAGTCAGCAAAGCAGTAAGCATGGATCACCAAGAACCAAAGGTAAGAACCCTTGTAGGATAATTTTGACGCCACGAGGTCAATGTATCGTCACGTCCCACGACGTGACTTTCGCAAAAGCTTACGAGGCTTCAGTATTAACTCGAGGCTACTCAGTCGGTGTAAAGAAGAATGCGTTTTGCAGTTTTACTAAATATGTGTTTTTGTGGTGCTTGAACATCTGCAACAGGGTTGCGCCAAGCACACCACAGGACAAATAAAATGCCACATATAAAAGTATACTGTGAATGGTCGAGCTGGACAAATCAAAGCATGTGATGGCCTAATGCTTGTTTTTCTTCCCAAAATATCACCAAAGAATATTAAATAAATGGTCCGTTTTCCCCAAAAGTTTGGTGCTTAGATTGTCCTGGAATGACTTATAAGTTGAGGGTTTTTGCATTTAGACTCTCATTTTTTGTCTGTGTGTGTGATGCTTAAAGGTGCATGACCAAGATGGGGAATAAAGCTGACTCACAAATGCAAAGGACATGAGGTAAGCTTAAAATTTTGCTCACTAATGGGATCATCCTTGAGGAATAATAGCATCTTTTAAGTATCTGTGAAGTGCTTTTTTTCCCCTTTTCCTTAAGTGTAGCAGAGTGATGGAAACGATGATGCGGCCATTTGTGTCCTCTTCATTGCAAAGGCAAAAATCAATTCAGATTCTTGCCTTCATTTGCAAATTGTAAAAAAAAAATTGGCTGGCTTTGTGAGCGGCCTCTAGATTTGCACCTCTGCAAAAGTGTAAAAAGAGCGCTACCCATATGCATTATGCATGATTCATATTGCATTGGCAGATCTTCCGCAGGGAAACTCTTGAGATGACCAAAGAAGAGGTGGCAAAAGTACTCGCTCTCTTTGCTTACGTAGCAGTAGAGTACTCTGGTAAAAGTAGATTTACTGATCAAACTCATGTATTTGAGTAAAAGTCAAAAAGTACAGACAATGTGTACAAAAAAATGTGGGTTTTTTCACTGTCAATTAAATAGAGTACAATACAGTACATGTTTTGATTGCCACAAGAAGTAACTGCAGGAGGGTTTCGTTTTGTTTCACATGTATGTCATGTAGCCCCCCCCCCAAAAAAAAGTCAAAAGCAAAATGCACCAACTCACTTTCTCCTTTGCTGAGCTGAGGCCTAAAACTCAAAATTGAATGAACTTTCGAGGCAACCATTCCCCAACCCAAATATTGGTCACATTTTGCGCATATTCTTTCTAAACACCTTTTAGGTGGGGAGGGCCTAAGGGGACCATGGAGTACCGGGGGTGTTTCACAAATTACATGCAGACTTTTTGCATCAAGTGTCAGGGCCCCTCGCTCCTCCTCCTCCTCGAGCTCAGTCCAAGTCAGCCTCCGCATGAGTCGTGACATAGCAAACGCTGCCCACATGGCTCCCAATACTCACCGCTGCACTTTTTCCGCCGAGACTATTTAATTGATTCATTCCAGTATGGCAGTGAAAACGCCGCTGCGGAGGTCTTTTAGCGAGCATGTGAAAGTTTCCACCAACAGGGCTCGGGACGTCTTCTGGAGGAGTGTGAGGGAGAGGCGGCTGTGGGGTGAGTCGCGATGGCAACGGACACTGTCCAGTTTTTTTTTTAAAGCCTTTTTTTTCCCCCCCGCCCCGGCCTGGGACAATGTTACCCTGAATGTGGCTCGTGGAGTTTCTGGAATTCAAAATATTTTTAAAAGTTGAAAAAAAATACTTTAGACAAAACAAATGCCAATTCTCAATATTCAGTTGGATCATGACTGCCAATTACAAATGATTTACTAACTAATTTTGTGATTTAAAAAAAAAAATTGGTCGGGGGGTCAGTTGCCCTTACCCCCATTTTCACTGTTTGTTATTTGTCTATTTGCAGATGTTTTTTGTTCCGTCGGGCCGAATTTTGGTAATATTTTAGACCTATTTATAAATCCATGCATAAAAAATGTTGACCAACTTAAAGTTCCACAAAGTGCTAAATTATGGAAGAACTGTCGTGGAAGACGGTTCTATTCGTCAACCGGAATCCAGCCAGCCGTTTGCTGCCGCTGTGTCGACTTCAGATTTGTAAACCACTGTAATGACTCACAGGTCGCTGTAGATGGCGGTGTTGCTTCATTTCAGATTTCGAGTAGAAGTTACAGATCAGACTGTGAATCTCGATTCGTCAATTATGAGATAGAGAGAAATGCCACCTTGTTGGGAATCGGGCAAGTTTAGGCACCTCAAACTCGAAGGATGAAGGAAGGGCGAATTTGCTTTGATTAATTGGACACAGTTTGCTGTTATCTCATCGCGAGCCGCTCAAATCCAAATTGAATCCCGGTTGATGAAAATGTAATTGCAAATTTCCCCAATTTTGGGGAAATATCGCTAAAAAGGATATCCCACCCTCACCCCCCCAAAAAAACTCTCAGCCTTTTGTCCAACATTCTCACTTTAATGGTCTTAATTTTTAAAGTGATGTGTAAAACGTTAAATGTAAACCTGCGGTCAACCATTTTTCTAATTTCCCAATTTAAAACCGTTCCCAGCTGTCTCACGAACATTTTTTGTGACGTGCTTTCGTTAAAACACCCTCAAGGTATTTGTGAAGTTTACGAGATGAGTTAGAAAATCGATGCAGACTCTTTGAATGTCTTGTTGGAATAAATCCATCTTTTATTTGTTTGCCAAGGACATGCAAATTAATTCTCAAACATTTAAATGCAATTCCGGGCGAACGTGTGGTTTGACCAAGGGGGGAAGAAAAAAAAAAAGAGCAGTTCTTTTGATCTACTGCACCATAACTGCTCAGTAGCTAAAATTTAATTTGGGTTGTTAATTTTTTTTTTTAATGAAGTGTTAACGAGATGTGAAATTGCAGTTGGAGGAGAAATTTCAAAAGTAAGAGTAAGATCTGGAGTTATCTTGTAAGCAGCCTACTCAAGTCGTTGGTGGCCCAGCGGGGTGGGGGGGTGGAAACAAAAAAACGACAAACAAAAAGCAGTGCATCAAAGTGTATTGTGTGGCTGCGCTCTCCGGCCCCCACATCCACAAAAGAGTTGCGAGCGACCACTGATTGGCCGTTTCACGACTGATTTGACGCTGCAGTTGGTATTTCTGACGCCGGTGGAAGTCGTGCGTGGGGGCAGGCATAAATCAGTGTGGGGGGGGTTGTCTTTTGCTTAGTGTGTGATGAAAATGGAGTCTTCCATTATTTCATACATTTTTGGTATGGCGGACCTGTTTTGCGGGGCTGGCTGCTGAACGTCAATTTGACCCCGCCCCTTATGCTCTGATGGGACCTCCTCAAGGCAGGCAGGGGGTCTCGGGTGTAAAGGTGACGTTGAAATCGAGGGTGGTGGCTCCGAATTGTGCGGCAGTGAAGCTCAAAGCCGCTTTGTCTTTGCACATCAGCTGTCTTGTTTTCCTGCTCACAGCTGGTCGGGGCATTTATTTTTTTTTTTTGGTTCCCTGAGAATGTTGACACGAGATCCAGCTGTGCGCGCTGGAAAGTCAGCACATGATGTCAGAGTGGCGGGCCGATTGGCTGAGGCGTGTGATGTAATTTGCCGCTTCGCGACGATCACGTCAATCCGAGAAAGAACCACAACTTGTGTGTCCTCAAAATAATGATGGAATCCCTTCGTTCAAAGAGCCATTTTTGCGGTTTTCCTCCTTCGGCCCAGTTGACCTCGCAAGGATGAAGGGGGCGGTCTGGTTACGAAGAGCTCCATCAAGCTCCATCGAGGGCAACGTTTGACGCCAGGCTTGCAATTTGCGTGCGGTGAACGGGACCGTCGCTTGTGTGGGCGCGCTCGTATTCGGCGAGACGGGAATCAAGTTGCTGCGCTTGAGCTTGGAGCCTCGGCAGCTGTTCTAGCGTGAATATTACAGACGGACGAGGAGGCAGAAAGTCGTCGGTTGAGCAGCATGTCACTTCCGCAAGGCCGATGGCCCGTCAATATCCATCGCCGATCATATCCACAGAAACGGCACACGGATCAAGTTGGCTGGAGTTGCTTTGTTTTGTCACGGTTTCCTTTTGCGCCTTGGAATTAGTACAGAACCTCATACTACTTTTTTTGGGGGTTAATGATTGAAAGATGGACAGTCAACGTTGACCTCATTTGTGTTCTTGGCTCGCGAAAGCGATTTATTGGCAACTGGCGCTCGCTCACTCGCTCGCGCCGTCCCGTTCCCTCGTCTTCATCATCTCAATATTTACGCCTCGCTAACTCCCGGGCCAAATAAGGTCTCTGACCCGAAGCGCCGCGGCAAACAAACGTCTTTGTGCAGGCGCCTTCTGTAAACGTCTCGCTTACGCCTGCGCTCGGTCCGTCGACCGTCGTGACGCTTTCCAGAAGCGCCGACGCCAGCCAAGAATCTGAAATGATGTCGGTCGGCCTGCAAACCTCCGCACAAGCGGCGACGTTGGAGTCAGGAGTGCCGTGGTATGACTTTATGACTATTATTATTTCTTTTTTTTCTTGCGAGCGCTCTTCTGTCGTAATACGGCAGGACGCATTCAATCTGGGTTTATCACCCCCCCCACGTCGGTTTTGCGCCGGGCAGCTTTTTTGAATGCCCGCAAATTAACCTCGACCCGCAGCAAACGCGAATCTCGGCGGGACGAGCCAGTGCGGAAGTCTGATAGTTGGGCCTTTAAATGTTCCTCTGCGGGGAATTAAAACATTTCCCGCTTGCGTTTGGTGATGTGGTGCTGAAGGCAACGCGGGCTGAACACTTGGTTTGTGATTAGGAAGAATAGAATTGCCCGCCTCGCCGGTTGAAGAAAATTATTTTTGACTTGACCCCCCCCCTCTCTCCCTCTCCCGAGTCCAAATACAGCGAGTGGGTCGTTTGCTTTTTTACGACAAGAGTTCCGTCGCTAATATTTCTCTGAAAAGCAACCAGGCCATAAACATAAAAACATTGCAACGATAATCACCAAGCAGGGTGGTAATTGCGCCGCATCGCAAAAAATCAAAAACAACCCCAAAAAACCCAAATCAACCCTCCCCCCCTGCCCCCACTTTTTTAAAAAGGTTATTTCCTGTCAGAGGAAACGCTCCCCGGCGATGACGCAACACCTTGTCACATCCTTACGTAATGAAGTCACTCGGCGACGAAACAGACACACGGGTGCTCTGAGCTAAAGGTACTCGGAGGAATCGATGCGACGTCCGCTTTTGATTTCCGCCCAGCCCGCGGCAGAAACGGAGCTTTTCGACCTGGGGGCGGGGGTAACCCCCCCAACCAATTGCTTTTGTTCAGCAGCTGTCGTCGCGGCCGCCCCGATTCCTCCCGAGCGCCTCCGTCACGTGACTTCCTCCTCTTCTCCCACCTCAGATCTTCCGTTCGACGTCATCCGTGCTTCTCCTTCTTTCCCGCTGCTTTCACTTGCCCGCTCGTCGGTCTGCCGTCTCCGTTACAGGCTCGGGGCAGAGTATGCGTATCTTCTTTTGTTATTCACGTTAACCAAAAAAAAAATACATAAAAAACCTTTCCAGATGTGAAATGGCGGCGAGATCCCGGCCCGCTGCGACCTCAGAAATGAACCATATAGAATAGAAATATACGGGATTCCGATTTCCAGTTCCTGCAAGAGGGCGTTGTCAAAGAGGGCCTGTTTGAGGGATTGACGTTTTCAGAACCCTTCCTTGCTTTCGTTCGTTGCCATTTAAGACCCACTCAAGTCCGTTTCGTCGATTATCGTTCAGAGCGCTTTGGGTGCGCTCTGGGCTTTGGGTCAGGGTGCAGCGTTGGGGTCGGGTCGGCTTTGGCTCGGAGTAGGGTTGTAGCCGGCAAGATTTTGCTCGCGTCGGCGTTTGACGGGGAGATTTCCTTTTTATCTTGAGCTTGAACTAGCGCTGCATTTGTTGTGTTTTCAAACATACCTCATTATTTATTTTATTTATTTATCCGCAATAAAGGCCCGCCTCCTTTCCCAGATAATTTGCTTTTCTCTTGGCGTGAAATCCAACCTTGCTCATTTGGTGACAGCCTTAATAGGATGTCGGACGAGATGTCCAGCCGCGTCGCGCGTTTGTGATTGTCTGCTCGCTAATGATCTGATCTTGTTTTATTGGCTTGTTTTCTTCCTCGCGCAGTCTGTGTGTTTGATTGTGTGAGCCCAGCAGGGAGTTGAGATTTTGGACAAAAGAGAGGACCTTGAAAAGAAAAAAAAAACAGGCAACAGTCTCAGCATCTGTCGCGTCGAGATGAAAGCGCATTGCGCACAAACAAACTCACCTCTGTGCAACCTCGAAAGATTTTTTCATTTGGAATCTCGGCGTACACACACACACACACACACACACACGGAAACGACTTTTCGTGGTCTCCAAATGAGGAAGAAAGACGTTTCTCCCGTGGGCATCGGTATGTTTACCCCCCGCCCCAAGAGGAAGGCGACACGCACCCCCACACTGGACACCTGTTAGGCGACATTCAATTTGCAGTTAACACGTTTTCCATTTGCAGTTAGTTGGCTGAATGGCAGACGTACGAGCTCGCTCAAACGTTTCATGACTCGACCCCCCCCCCAATGATTTCAAGCAAAAATTGGTGCCGGGCAGGAATCTGGCTTTGAAAGATTTCCCAGAAATTTCCTTCCGGAGCGGTGAAACGAAGGTCCTTGAAATTGCAAGTGACGTCTTAGCACGTGATGTCATTTTTTGGGGCTACCACGTCACGCGCCAGCTGATGATTTGCAAGGGAGGAAGGCGGGGGGCATCCAAAAAAAAAAATCTTGGCTGCAATTTTTTCCATGCGACAGATTTTAAAATCATGTTGTCTAAAAAACAAACGTGCGCCCCACCTCGCTGGCTAAATGTTTGTTCATTTCTCGTTTTTTGGTTGGCACAGCAGACACGAGCATCACTGAGCACTTTTCGACGCTCCCCGTTGCACTCGAAAGTCCGCTTTGGCCGCGTTTTTCCGCATCCCAAACAAGTCCGCAGCTTTTCCCCGAATTGCCCGTTTTTCTCTTTTCTGCCATTTTTCGGACCCTCCACATTTCCTCTCATCTTATTCCAGTTGATCAATCGCAAGTCGCCAAAATTGCCATCTTCGTGGAGACGCCCCCCCCACAAAATTCCTCCTCTCTGCTGTGGTTTTCCGTTTTTCATTTTTGCTTGTGCATTGTGTGCGACTGTTTTCCCACATCTCACCTCCAACACAAAGCCCCCTTTCACGCCGTGGCGGCGGCGGCGGCAGCGTTAACGGATGCTTTAATTACATTTCGTCCTGAGGTGGCGCAGCAATCTGTCGCGCTCCCACGGCGAAAGGATAAAAAGTGGAACCCTCCGTCTCGCAGGGTAAAGTAATTGTTTTCTCTTCTCGTGCCGCCCCCATCCCCCACCCCCCCAACCCTCCGCAGTGGTGCCACTCTGCCAACGTCAAAACATGCCGCGGGAGTTGCGCGCGTCGGACTCAATTAGATTTGTGGCGTTTTGACGGCGCCTTTCCTCGCAGTCATGAATCAATCCATTATTTTCTTTCCTGAATGCAACGCGGACATTGGTGGTCAAATGCCCCCCTCTTAGAGCCCACTAGCGCGATTAGGAGGCAGGCTTATTTGCATTTTGCCGCCTGCTAAATCCCCGACGCTTTGTTGCGTCGCGTTGTTTGTTGACACTTTCACACGGATGTTCGGGAGCGACAATCCATTTGAATCCGTTCTCCTTCCTGGTTCGTTCAGTCGCCGCAGACTCGCCGGTCCTGAATTGATGACGTCTATTCCGGATGTACTTTTGTATTGCTTCATCTCGTCATACTCCCGTGGCGAGATGCTTTCGATTTTCTGTCGGCGCCTGGTCGTTCTTCGTCCATTAGCGTTCTCCCAAAAGCCCCCCACCCCCACCCCCCAGAGCGAAGCGGCAGGGGAACCCGTTTAACGGCGATCCGATTGTCGCGGCCCTTAAGGGAAAACAACAGTTGGCAATTCGGCGAGTGAACAATGGCGCGGGATTGTTTTCCTTTCGCCACCGGTTCTCGGCGCCGAGCTCAATTTGCAGCCGACCTCTTTCAATCAGACCGGGGCGGAGGTGCGGCGTGAAATTGCAGGGAAACCACAACCACGGCGGGATGGATGAAACAGAGACTTTTATTTACTTTCACTCGGATAACGATTTTTTTTTGGGGGGGGGGTAATATTCTTCTCACCAGAGATTAATTAAAGTGTCCCGAGAGTTCTTGTGTGTCCTCTCGACTTATATGAGCATATCCACCTTCTCTCCTTGACAGACTGTCTCTCCCCATTTAACGCCCCCCCCCCCAAACCATTTTCACAATGATAAATAAATAGCCCACTTGGATGGCTGGTGTCACACTGTAGTGGCGCCATGCTACCACCAGGTGGCGTATCCGAATCAAAACGGGGCCCGGAAAAGAGAAACGTCCGAGGGCAGTGGCGGGAAGTGCGCAAGTCGACTTTTCACAGTTACTCTTCTGGAGACTGACTGACTTTTACCCTACCATATTTGAATGCAGATATATTTCCTGCGTACTTTCAACTTCCCTGCATGATGACGTGTTTTTTTTTCCGTAAACAAAGACGTAAAGACAATTGCGTGCGAGATCTTGATTGATTGATAGATTGAGAAAAAAACTAAAAGGGAATGTGGTTGATGTGCAGACAAGGTTTCAGAAAAAGTGATCAAGATGGGTTTGCAAACAAACAAACAAAAAAGAGAAAAGGGAAAAAAAAACACACACCAAAACTATTTTTAAACAATAAATCGCAACCCCCGCAGTTCATAAAATGTCATCCTCCTCCATGTAATGTCAAGTAAATTGAACCGCGGAATGGAAAAATCTGTTGACCTATGGCAGAATATCAACTTCACTCTTGCGCCGTGTCAAAAATAGTCGGACCAGCAGGAGCGGCAGCGGAATAACTTTCAGTGACCCACTTCCAGCCTTTGTGTGGGCGGATGGGTTTTTTTTTGAACCCACAAGACCATAAATACACACAAACACACACAAACATATTCTGCCGGCTGCTCTAATCGTTCGGTTCCACACAGCGTCTGCTAGCGTAGCATTAGCCTAAATACATACAGTATGTCTAATTGGGCCTGTAGCACGTTGGCCTCGTTTCTCTGTGAGGAAAAGATAGCTGCTATTCGGCGGTCGCTGCCGCCAATTACACTTATCGTATTGGTACAAATAGTGTCTGCGAGTGTTTATTTACCCGGCTGCAATTGGGACGCAGTTTGGGAATAATTTGACTTTTGACTTCCGAGTCTTAATTGCAAGCTCGTGACTCAATGTACTCATCTTCGATTGAGTGAAGTGCCATTCATCCATTCCGTGCCCTAAAATTATTTTTTTTTTGCATGTATTTAACCATGTAAAAAAAAAAAATCACTATATTGTATACAAATATAATAATGGAGAAATATTCTCTCAAGCAAACCGTATTTATTTTGGGGCAAGCCGTCTCAGAGCGGCTGTCGTGTTGTATGCGTGACTTTGAGGGGGCGTGGCCTGGTCAGGAACAAGGCCAGTAAGTTTTTACATCAAAATGTAAATTTGGATGGGTTTTTTTTTCATTTTGCATTGCAAGTTGTCAGGAGTGGAAAGTTCGCAGCAGTATTTGCCCTTGATCACGATTTTTCATTTGCGCTGTCACATCCCGAACAAAAGCCACCTCAAGGCTGTGCACAGCGCTCTTGTTAAAGGGCTTCTGTCTTCCGACATGACGGTATTATGCGTTCCGTGCCGTGTCATCTCTTTCCCGGTCCGCCTTTTGCCACGGCCGTCGCTCCCCAAAGCCGCGAAGATCCTCCCGTGAATGTCATGATCTTTTCAGGCGAATGATTTTCAATAGGGAAAGATGGCCTAACCTTTTGGGCGCCAGAGCCCTCGTCCAGCCCGCGTCGTCCGCCTCGGAGGAGGCGGACCTCTCGGATCGGGTAGGGCGGAGGTTAGCGATCCGCGTGCAGACGCGAGTCAACCGCATTTGTCGAACCCCAACTTGGAATGGCACCCGAATAAACAGACACATAAAAGTAACTGAGCGCCACCCTCACGAGATGTTTGGAATTTGCCCAAATAGTTGTGGCTTTTGGGGGGAGGGGGAGGGGCGCCTCGGCAGTGGGCGGGGCCCGATGTCAAAAGTTTCATCATCATTTCGAGCGTGCGCCCAAATCGTCCGGAATCAGCACGGCCCAAAGCGACGTCCTTAGGACTCGTCGGAATCACGTTTTGAAACCGTTGGAATTTTCATTCGACACATCGATCGTTTGAAATCTGCCGCCGGCTACCTCCGGCTTCATTCGACCCGTTTAAAACTTGACGCGATAGATCCGAAAGTATATCTTGACCTGACGTGAATTGATGACGTCTTGAACTGTAAAACGCCGAGGCTAATTGACCTCCTGCCCGCGTATGTCCCGACTGCAGTTCCAAATATCGGTGCGACGCGTGCAAAGGGGCATGCATCCGTTTTCAATGCGCAGGACTCATTTTATTCATTTTCCCCCCCTCACCGTTAATGACTCTCGAGTACTTTTGAAAGCAATTTGTCGTCCCGTCAGCTGCGTGACGACGTTGTAATTCAAGCAGGTCGGCGGATGCAGTCAAAGGCATTCCGCACCGCTCGGTGAGTGAGTTCTGCGCTGCCACAAAGTACGGCGGCCAGTGTCCTGCCAAATTCACGGAGGACCTTCTCTCCTCTGGGAATAATCGATCCAAAGAGAGACGAGCGGCGGGACGTCACCATCGATCGGGAGGGGAACGGTCATACCGGGGGAACGCGTGTCCAAGTTTCCTCAAAAGTGCTCAGAATCCCCAAAATGTGAAGTCCTGGGCAGCCAGCCAACACCGCCATCATCACCAGAGTTCCCGTTCAGTTCCTAAAGCTGCCAAAAGGACACTGCTGGGGATTTAGAGCCGGGACAAAAGAGTCAATTCAACGTTTGCCGATTCAATATGGCTCCCCTTTCACATCGAAGCGGATTATGAATGGCCAATAATGACGCAGTCCCCCCCCCTTTTTTTGGAGGGTGGGGGGGGGTTACTTTCTCTTGTTCCCCAGATATCGGTCATCGTCCCCTCCCAAGATTTACAGGCCTCAGGAGAAAAAAAAGAGCCACGGTCGTTAACTGCTGCCAGACGAATTGAAGGTCTGGCGTGCAACTTTTTAACAGCGCGGGAAAGTCGTGACTGTTTACATTTGGACGCGACAACACAAGTTGTCATGCGATTCCTTTCTGTCCCGCTTGTCCTCATTCGGGTCACGGCTAACTGGAGTTGAGCCCAGTCGACTCTTGGCAAGAGAAGTCGGCTGCGCCCCTGCGCTTGCTCGGCGGACAATTTCGGGCCCGCTGCAGGGGTGGAAAAGCGTTCACGCCAAGATGACTTTTGCTCAAGAAGCCGAGTCCACCCTGTCAATCACATGACACGAGTGACCCGTCCCCCTTCCCCCGAGCTCGGACAGACGAGCAGAAATGACGAGCGGCAACAGTCACGGGCGGTCTTCTCCGGAAGGCGGCGATTAATCGCCGAGGCATTTCCTGAGCGGGCCAGCCAGGACGGTTCCCCGGCCGCTTCGATTGGAAGTCTGCGCTGGTCGCGCGGATCGCCGCGTTCTGGGCAGAGACTTCCTCTTGCTAAACGCTCCCAAAAGAATGTGAGCCAAAGGTTTTTCGGTGTAAATCCGACCGCAGTCAAGACTTTGATTTTGCAAGTGAAATGCTCTCCGCTGAAGGTGAACATTTTTTTAGATTTGCACACATCTTTTCAAAGTTGCGATGATCGGCAACAAAGGGCTGCCGACACAATTGAACAAAGACATCCAAGCCGCTGTTGACCTTCTAATATAAAAAAAAATAAAATAAATACTACCTTTCTCACTCAATAATTGCAAGTCCAATACCCAGAAGGGTTATGTGACGGCAAACACGAGGCTCATAATTGGCATCCAAATGGATTTTTTTTTTCTATTGTGTGTTTGTGTGAGTGTGAAGCAACCAGCTTCACACATCCTTATTTAGTGCTCCGTTGTACCCAAAAGCGGCCATGACTCAAACCTTTGTGTGGCTATATTTAGTTGAGGTTGGCACCACAGACCCCCGTGTTCCACTTCCACCGAACCCTGAAATGGCTTCAGGTGGGAAGTGACCTGACTCACTGTTTTGTTTTGGGATTTTTTTTTTTCTCTCCAAGGCTGAGTTAGAATTTGCCAACCCTAATCGGGCTGCAAGTCCGGTAATAGCATCCCATCCTCCGAAGACGCTTCCTGAGGCTGCGCAGGCGCCTGGTAGCGTCGCTGGCTTTCCATCAAGCACCTGAACAAAAACACTTTATTTATAGTTGTCGTCAACAAGGACACTTTATGTGGTCCTTGGCTGGGGAGAACCTCACGAGTTAGCTTGCTCCTGACACTTTGCGCTCCTTAATAAACACATTTCACATTTTTTTGACAGAAAATGAGGTGAACGCGCCGGTCGCAAGAGGACGCGGGCTAAAGTCTCAAGGGCTGCCCGAATGAACACAAAGTCCGCCTGTTTGAATTGGAATCGGCCATGTTTGAGTGCTTAGCATGTCTGTCTTGTAGTTTGGAGGTTCAGGGTTGGAGTTTCTTTCTTGAAAGACTCCCGAGTTGTGAATGTGAGCTCGCGTCGACAGCGGGGGAGGGGGGGACACCAACTCGTGCCCAGCCTGGAGGGCACTCGTCCTGCCTGATTTAGACGCACCTGATTCCAATGCTTCTCACATCGGCAAGCTAGCTGACTGAGCAGCCAGGACTCGTCCCCTTTTGGATGGCGTATGCTAACGCGCCTGTCGCACGTTCTCAAAACGGAGCGCTGCGCACGGGGTGAGGCGAAAGCTCGAGAGGGAAGGACGCTTCCTGTCCGACTGAGTCGGAAATGCCGAACCCCAAAGCTTCTGAAGCTGCCTTCAGATTAGACACACACACACACACGCACACACCAGTGAACTGGGACACACCCCAGAGCACACAAGTAAGCAGCCATGCGAAGTTTGCTGGGGTAAACATGTCACGCACATCCCCTCGCAAGTGTATGACTGCCTGGCTGGAACACACACACACACACACACACACACACACACACACACACACAGTGTGAAACTCCCATCCGCTGGGAGTATTGTTGGATTCTTCCTCTTCTGACGCCCGCCAGCCTCAGGAAAAGGAAATGCAGTCTTGTGTAACCTTTCCACACAGATACAGAAAGAGAGAGTCCCCCCCCCCCACCCACCCACCCTCTCGGCCCCCCCGATCGATCCTGGTCTAGACGTGTTTTACCAATAGAGGCCAAAGTTGAGGGTTGTGTAGGAAGTTGCCGGAAAAGTGTAACTTGTCCGACAGTCTGGGACCTCTGACCGAATAATCAATGACAGGTCCTCGGTTTACGACAGAGTTGCGTTGTCGACGAGGCGGAAAAATTTGCGCTCAAGCGTTCCGACTTAATGCTGGAATTTCTCCGAGGTGGCAAATGTACTCAGCTTCTGGACTTAGTAAAAGTGTTAAAAAAAAAATATTGATCTCGGTAGCGCAATCAATTTTAAATGACAAAGCCCAACGCGGGACACACACACACACACATGCGCGCCTGTTTTGACGAAATAAGGAGACAAATCTCCAGAAATCTGTTTTCAAATGGAGGAATGTAACGGAAAGTTTTGCGGCAGCGCCGCGCGTCTCCTCTCGACGAACTCTGGGGAAAACTTGATGAGACGCTCTTTTGCTCCACCACTCGGAAATTAATGTAGCGATTCGCCGAGACCTCGCTTCGGCTCTTTTAAGAGTTTACTCACATTTGAAAGCCCGCACGCAAACACCTACGCAATAAACGCAAGGCCATTAGCGCTAATGGTATGCCTTGAACTTGAGTGCTGATGAAACCCCGAAGAAGTCCCGTACAGGCTGCGTGAGTGCACGCCGAGGACTTGACGCCTTCTCATTTTGGTTGCGTGCTGCTTTTCCAATGCTAATCTTGTTAATGACCTTGTTCTCGCTCTTTGTTAATCGTACAATCCGAGACAATGAAATCACGCGCTGTTGTGCTAATGGGCGTGACCGCGCAATGGTTTTTATTCTTTCCTTCAGATTTTTTTTTTCCCCCCCGCAAAGTTCCTTACGACTTTTTTTCCCGAACCGGAGAAAAGTAAAGCATTAGCCGTCTTAGTAGAATGTGAAAGGAATATGCTTCTGTTGATCGCGCTGCTGATCGACAATTTGAATTGGTGTCAAGCGAGGGCAAAAGTTCAACAAAAGAAGTCTGACGTGAGCCCTGGTGGGGCTGCTGTAGAGTGCCCCGTTGTTGCGGCGTTGAAGAGTTGTACGACAACCTGGTGGGATATAGTCCAGGCGCCGGAGGCTTCGGGCAGAAACATTTCCCCAGTTCAACATGTCGTTAGCATCCTGGTATTTGGTTAGCGGTTGAGCGGATCGTGGTTTCAACACTTTTGAGTGGACGCCCGCAGCACTGAGGAGGGAGAGAATTGCTTGATGTTGAAGCAGCATTTGATTTTTCTTTTTTATAATTCCAATATGGGCACTTTTCTGTGAAAATGTAGAAAACATGTATTTTAATTTTGCAGGGACTTGAAAGATTTCCAATGTGATGTCTTTTGGGTCCCTGCGGCCAAAGTCGTCAAATTCCAGCGTGAAAGAATCGACATTCGAGTTATTTGTACTGCCGTCAAAAACTTTGGCGTGTTTTTTAATTTAGTTTTTTGTTCTGAGCCATATTTTAAAAATCCATGTGAGCGACAACTTTGCTGCATCCGACTTGACTTTCCGAAATGACATTCCTGCCCGGCATGCCGTTATGTTAAAAAAAAAAAAAAAAAAATTCCCAGAAATATTCAACAATTCTTCCCCTCCACTCAAGAGGGTTATTTTTAGTACACAGACCCCCCCTCCCCGCCTCCTTTTCCCTGCTGTTTGGATGGTCTGGTTCTGACCAGAGGAAGAGGAGTGGCAGGGAGGGGAAATGGTGAACAATGACTTTATGAACGTGATGCCTGACACAAGCAACACATCAG
The DNA here is from genome assembly GCA_026261675.1 of Hippocampus mohnikei. Taxonomy (NCBI): domain Eukaryota; kingdom Metazoa; phylum Chordata; class Actinopteri; order Syngnathiformes; family Syngnathidae; genus Hippocampus; species Hippocampus mohnikei. The sequence continues at coordinate 1,226,800 of JAKGUB010000347.1, read as the reverse complement.
GACTTAACTGCGGCGCTCCAACTCAGGATATACATTTCCCACTTTGGATTTCATTCTTTTTAAACTCACCCTTTTTATTTATTTATTTATTTATTTATTTTAATTTTTGTTGGGTTGCATTTTTATCGCATCCAATGGACGTTTGCTAATAAGCTTCAAGCATGTTAATCCCAAGTGAGTATGCGTTTGACTTATAATAGAATGTTTGTCTTTGATGGCAGCTGCTATTTAATAGGCCTCCACGAGCTAAGCGGGCGATTGGCATTTAATTAGCATCGTGAGTAGTCATTAATGAGACGCCGATGCAGCCTCTGCCTGCTCTAAGTGTGTCCTTCGCCGACGTCTGTTTGCTAGAGCGGGAGCTTTTTCTCCCTTTTCGCAAGGGCCACGATCAGGTTAAAAAGTGCAAAAATGTCGGTTGAACGCCTGTGGGGGTTGTGGGGGGGGCGTTATGGCTTTAAAATAAAATCTCCAGTGTTTTTTCTGGAGATTTCTTGTTTGCAATGTTTTTTTAGAAAAAAAGCAAATGACACTTAACTTTATTACCCGGTTTTGCTCTTTGTTTTTTTCCTCCCCAGCGTCAACCTGCCCAGAAATAATAAAGATGCAAAAAAAACCCAAAAACACCCAATTTATCGTTGTCAAGTTATACACCGAAATGTTCAACCAAACCATGTTATTCGGTCCAAAGAAAGTCCTCTATTTTAATGCTAACATGCGAAAGGTGGTCGATGGGCTAATAGAAACTAGCATCAGGCTAACGGCTTCCAATGCCTGCTGCTTGGACCTACACCGAGCAGCGTCGCATACAAACAGTTCAAACGTCACTGCTTGGCCGGCAGTCGTTCTCTCTGCTCCTTGGTAACGACGACGACTGAATCTCGGTTGGGGACCTTCTCTGCCTCGTCGTCTTATGCCTTCATCGTCTGCTGCCTTGGCATGTTGCGGCACAAAGCCAAAATCGTTTGAAAATCAGTGGTGTTCAACTCCTGCGGTGAAATGACAGACTTCTCACCCACTAACTTCTTTTGTTGGTCCCCTCCAATCAGCGGTTCATCCGTGTAGACACTTTAGAGACTCTTTGTGCTGTCTTCCTGCCAGTTGGAGTCGAAAGCATTCTTGATCACGTATACAGCAAGGCGGCTACAAATGCAAAAAGGAATCAACAACACGCCGCATCACGATCTGTTTTGTTTGGGGTGGGAAGAGAAAAAAATACAATTCCCCAGCCGTCGCTCCAATTTGCTTCAACCTAACTCGAGAGGGTTTATCTCAACTCATTAGAGCTCGGCGCGGAACTACAAACTCTTTTGGGGCACGGGGGGGGTTCAATGGAGCAGTGTTTCCGCTGGAGTGTACTTTGTACAAGTGTTGTTAGCAACGGATGGCAACAAGAGTGCTGGCATTAGCTCACAATGCAGCTGCACCAACCACCTATATCTGTGTGCGCGCGCGTGTCTGTCGCCAATATTGTTTATCATTTATTTTTCTTGAAAGCTTAACCGATTGCAATCCGATGATCTGATGTTCTCTAAAAGATGATCCTGAGCCCGCGCCGTGGGGAGGGTGAGCAAAAGGCCAGCTTCTGCGGTGTCTGTGAAAGATCATCCTGAGTGTTATCGATGTGCCGTGTTGCCCATTTCGAAAAAGCAAACCGCAAAAACATTCCCCCCTGTGGATATACGATGCCCACCGTAACCCGTGTTGACTCTGAGGTGCTTGCGGATGAAGGAAAATGTCGATTTCCAATTCATGTTTAGCGTTTTAAACCTACTAGCCCGCTGTCACTGTCCAAAATAGCAAAAATTGCTCTCTTAACAAAATGTCCTTGGAAAAGAGATGTTGAAACAAATTTACAAACGGCCCTTTGCTGCTGCTTTTTGCTTGCTGTTTGCTCTTCAATAAAGTTACAGGAGGTTTCGGGGAGTAGGGAGCAGGTTACAAAAAAACACGAGTCAAGAGGTTAATTAAGAGCTTTTTTTGTGCATACCGTATTTATGCAGAATGTGATTACATTTTCTCTCGGGAAATTAAGATGGAGTCGGGGGGTGGAGGGGGGCATCTCTCACAATCAAAGCGGACAAGCAAAATACATCAAGCCATCATCCTGGCTTTGTTGAGTCTACAAAAAAATACATTTGGCGCACAAAGATTGGGGGCTCCTCCATGACCTGGATGACCGAGAACCAAAGAGAAACCCCCCCAATATTTTTAGCAAGGACACTGCTATTTTATATTGATGTTGTGACAGTCAGTTAGTTACAAGTGACGTTTGGCAATTATGCTCTTCGAATAGCGATTTGCGTGTTCATCCCTGAGTGTTACAAATGGCATCGTTGACTGTGCGATATTGGATTCAGGGTTCCCCACCACCACCACACTCGAGCAGTGGTGTTTCTGAAGCTTGCTCGGAAGTCAAATTTGGCTCGCAACACAAAGCAAAACATCAACCGCAAAACTTCAAAAGCGTGTGACCTTTTTGGGAGGGTTTCCGGGTAGAAGACTTTGAAGACGCGCCCAATTACAGCTAACGGGACGCTAGCTGAAGGACTTCACAGCAACTAGCCAACAAGCGATAAGGAGATCAAAACCGGCCCTTGAAGGTGAATTTTCGGAATATACCCACAAATCTCATCTGTTGGTGAGTTATGTAAGCGAGCGAGGGGGTCCATATGGACAGAAATACAAAAGCAGGAGAGCGCGTAGCTTGAAAAATGACGCTAATTCACGCTTGGCCTAATAATTTGTGGAAGTTTTAAGCTCAGGCGAGGAAGACAACACTCCGCACCTGTCAGAAAGCACAATGAAGTGTCAAAGCCCAGCCCTGGCGTTCATTCGTCACCCCCCCTCGTGGCACCCTCGTATTTACGTCAGCGATGCTATCTGCCCAGCTCCCGTTTGGCTATTAGCCCGGTCGGCTTTCTACATGACTCTGTGTGTCATAGGAAGTCGATGGCGTGGCCCCTGCGGACTCCGATAAGAGATTTGGATGTGCGATGAAACATGGCGCCCAGCCTCCGTAGGCAACGCCCGGGAAGTTCTCAACATCCATATGGAAGCCGCCATTTTGTTTTCGGCCCATAGGACCGAAGAAATATCTGCAAGAAAACAAAAGGAAACCTCACATGCGGTCCAGCCGCGCAGTTTCTGTCACGCTCGTCGTCCTCTTGCCGTTTGCCTTCCGTTTAGAAATGTGTCTTGGCAGTTGTCATTTCTGGTCAAGCTGGATTTCCAGCTTGAGAGTCAACATCAGACACAACTCGACTTCATGTCATTGACTATGTGTCATCGGGCGTCGGGAAGGCGCACGAGCAAATCCTTCCGGGCGGCTGCCGCCGTCGCCTTTCTCTTGCTTCCAACATTTGACATGTGAGTGCAGGGAGGGGAAACGTTCACCTGTCTAACCCCTCGGTGAACTCATCGCTGGCTTCTGGGCAAATGTAGTAAGTGCTCTGCGTGAAGGTCAGGAAGATGCTGGAGAGTGTCTTAAAGGGACTTTTGTATTTTACAATCCGAGGACCCACAGATGACAAGGGGGAGGTGGGGCGGGGGGTGATCTAACCACTAAAACTCCTCTATCTTGGTTATGATTTTAAAGAAGCATCCAATAATCGGGCCTTGGATGACTGAAGTGTTAAATACTGTGTGTGACCCTCAAGGTAGTCACCCGTTTCTCTGTGGTTTAGTGGGTGGGGAGGGGGGGGGGGCAGTGGCTTGCTAAGTCCAGGGCTCTGACATCCACATATCGGCATATCCCTTCGGATTTCCGTGAACATCTGCGACCTGCTCGGCAAGCACGCTTGATCCCAGTTCAAGCTCAAATGTCACATCTCCATCGTAAGGCCTCCCGAAATAAGCTCGGTTGTTCAGCCAAGGGGATTGTTTGACTCGTCGGGGGGGAATATACCCGAGGTAGTAATATGCCGTTTTCCTCTCGTCGAGGTCGGTAACGTTCATTTGCTCAAGTGCAAAAATCACCATGGATATATTAAGGTTAAGCCCCCGCTAAATTTGGACGTTGTCACACTGCATTCCTAATAAATTGGCACGGATATCCGAGCTGGGATTTATTGACCCGAATATTTGCAAATTCCCTTTCCTGCATCGATGTCTTCTACGCTCAGGACAGCCAGCCGGGAAATGCCATGAAAGTGTTGCTCAAGAGAAAAAGAAAAGTAAGCTAGGATGGGCTCCAGTTCGCGCACGACTACAAACACTCGAGAAAACAAATGGATACTTTTCAAACCGAGTCCCTTTCTCGCCCTCCGCCAGTCAGCGGTAATTAAAATTGTCACAGATAATGAATTGCCAGTCTGCGTCCCCAGCTCGTTTCCGACTCAAATTGAATCAAAGCTCATAAAGAGACGGCTGATTAAGTGCAAATATTTGTACGCTTCAATATTTGTACGCAGCGTGACGTGATTGCCGTCGACTCAAGCATTGTTGTGTTAATTTTCTTTGCAGAGATCGAGGCCAAGGAGGCCTGCGATTGGCTGCAAGCGGCCGGCTTTCCTCAGTACGCGCAGTTGTTCAAAGGTAAATAACCAGCCTCGATTTGTACCTTGAAGGACCATTGAGCCAAGTTCTGATTTCCAATGAAGAGTTGATTGCAATCAAAGGCAAAATAGAGCCTTGATTATATTTTTAAGGTGTTTGTTCAGAAACCAGATTAATATGTACAGCCACAAGTTGCCATTCAAGGCTTTGTCAAGGAAGACGAAGCCAATGCCTATCTTGTGTCGGGTCCGGTGGTTTTAGTGTGGAGACAGGAAGGGGCTAGCCTCCTGTCGTACTGCAGCATAGATTTTGGAGTATGTGCCAGTTTCAGAATACAAAGCGTTTGTTGCAGTTCGTCAAAGGCTTGCTGGCAGATCGTAAACGGGACAGGGCCCAGTATTGAACCTTGTGGAACACCCATGGAACGTAGTTGGGGAGCTACCGAGAGTCTCAAATTGCTGTCGTTGGATTAGATCATTTTGAAACCGGTTAAAAGTCAAAACCAGCATCGATCGGTCTGAGTCAATCCAAAAGTAAGCTTGATTTGTTGGCGTGTCAGACTGCAGGTTTCCCATCGACGTGGAGCTCGCCAAGAGGGATCACCACTTCCTGGATAAAGATGCTCTGGATTCCCTCAGCAGGTAACACTCGGGATGATGACATTGGGGAATTTTTGTTTGCTTTGTTTGTTTGTTTGTTTTTTGGTCTGTTGCCGACACCGCGTCAGAGCCTGGCTTCAACTTGCAAATGACATGCCACAAAGAAGGCATCGAATGCCACTTTGGGAGTCCTTGAACCACTTTGCAAGTCACCGTGGCTTTCCCTGCTCAGCTTTAATGAGATTTGGACAGCGGCTCACATTTGAGCTCTCTCTCGGCTCCAAAGTTGTGTTTTGGCGGGATGTCACGGTAGATTAAAAGTGCTAGAAAAGTCATGATACACTGCCTGCTAGGAACTAAACAAGGCAGCTAATAGAAGTGAAACTTGCCAATAGAGGGCAAAGTCAGAACTGCTTCAAGTGTAAATGAAACCGACTGGCGTCAACAGCGCAGTGGTGGCAAGGAACAACATACGCAATCTTTGTTCCTCTCCTTGACAATGTCGTTCGTTCCTTTCTGCATTCTGGAACCCATCTAAATAGCGAAAATGAAGTGGCCATAAGCCTTGCTGTTAAGCAATGTCATTTCACTGTAAATTGGCATTTTTCTTTGCAAGCTGGGAAATAAACAAATGGCTCACCAATTTCCCCCCAGGTGATAATAATAATAACTGGAGTTTAAATGTTTTTTTTCAGGTACCAAAGGGCAATCTTCTTATCTTGTTTGAAATATGTTTTACCAGCTATTTTCAACTATAAAACCTTAGCTGCAGGCAACAATGGAAATGTGGTGTTGTTTTGGGCATGTCGTATTAACTATTAATGAACTGTCCGGCAGTTTTTGGCGCCTAAAGGTTGAAAATTGCACGGCTCTCAGCTTCCCTTTGAAGAAATATTAGTTCTTTAGACATGTTGCAATCAAAAACCTATATTTACCTGATTGCTGGCTATGTCGCCAATGCGGCACTGCTGCCGTCATTTGCCAGGTGACCATTGAATTGCATCACTTTTTGACTCACTTCATCTTCCTCTTGCAGGCGACTGATCACGTTGAACAAATGTGCGGAGATGAGGCTGGACCTGCCGAAAGCGAAACATCAAGTGAGTTGTTGAGAGGGGGGGGGAGGATGCAGGAATGATTTTGCTTGAGAGCTTGTCATTTGCTGCTTGTGTTGAATTTCGACGTGTATTATTATTGTGCAATTGTGGTGTCGGCTTTCAGAGCGATGAAGACTTTCTCGAGGACGATTTCTGCGCCATCAGCCCCAGGTGGACGCACGACAGGCTGATGCGACGATGGCGGCGCCTGGACTCCTCCACGGAATTTCCCCACTCATCTGATGCCTCAAGCTTCCCGCAGGGCGTGTCTTTGTGTGACCACCGCGACGACCACCACGATGTCTGCTCCATTCGCAGTTCGAGCAGCACAGAGAGCGAACGCCAAAACGAAAGAGTCCAAAAGAGGGCGCCGATCCTAACAGAAGCACCGCGGACGACCAGGCCACCAGCCGGAGCTCCTCGCGCTGCTCCTCCTCCAACAAGACCCCGTCCCTGGACATGTCGTTCAGCGGACCCCCGTCGCCCGGAGGCAGAAGTGGCGGAGGATCGTCCACCGCGAGTCTGGAAGTCTACATCATGGATAAGCCACCACGCAAAAAGGGGACCAGCCTTCTGAGGAAGATGGAGAAACTGAGATTGAGAGGAACAACTGGACTCCTCTCTGCACCCAGGAACCATGCAAATCTGGCGGCGGTAGCTCGAGGGTCTGCGGATGGAAGAGGCCCCTCGAGGTGAGCATTGTTGAATTGGTGATCTAGCCAGACTCATTGAGACAAGTGATGGTGGTGTTCCTCATGGCTCTTTTCTAGAGCTGCAGGTTTTTTTATTGTTTTTTTTTTGCACGGCCACAGAATCAAACAAAAAATAAAACATTTTAGAAATGTTGATTTAAAATTTCTGCGACACTAATTGAAAGTTTTTTTTTATGTTTATACCTAGCTGTGCATCTTCTTCACCCTCGTCCCCTCACGCCATGAGCAGCAGCAGCAGTAATAGCCACTCGGAGAGCAGCAGCGCGGTCAGCACGCCCAGCCCGGTCACGCGTGTCCGGAGTAACTGCAAACGCACCGAAATGGGCGAAGGAGTGACCCGCAACAATCACCACACAGGCACCACGGTCAGTACGAAACAAGATAGATAGTAGACGCCTGGAAACAAATGGAAAGTATCCCATATTCCGTGCGGTGTCCCACAAGGATCGATTCTCAGACATCTGTTTGTTATGGCATTATTCACCCCTTTATTTACCCTCTCAGGACAACAAAGACCAACTCAATAACAACAACAACAACAACATGAACCACAACAGCCTGCTCTTCCACATCCCCAATGGCCACAAACCGGGCACCTTTCCAACCTCCCTCGCCCACAAGCACGCCTTCTTGTCCCCCATCATGGATCAATCCGCTGTCAACTGGAGGACGGGAAGCTTCCACGGTTACCAAGAACGACGCAGTTGCCGCCGGGGCGCGTCGTCGCTCGACACCTCACCAAGCCCACCGGATCATCGGCTGAGCGTCTACGACAACGTGCCGGACAACCAGCAGCTGTCTGAGAGCGAAGGTGGCAGCGGGGGGAGTGTTGGCGACGCGAGAGGGTGGGGGACGAGGTGGGTACTGTGTCGCCATTTATCGTTTACGGTCTTGTTATATGGTGTTTCTTTTTTAATTGTTCTTACGTAGCACAGTACTACCTTACAATGCCGATGCGATGGATGTTTACATTTTGTAATTTTGCTTGAATGTCAGGTGTCTCGACTGTTGGGAAGCGAGGACGTTTTCTCGGCTCTGGACACGGTTTTGGAAAGGATCAACGACCTGCAGCAACAGGTCTCCACCTGGACCGAGAGTCTATCCGAAGACGACTGTCGGCGAGATTCCTCTTCCGCCTCTTCTTCCGCTTCCTCCTGCTCACCTGCCAGCGGCTCCTCCGCCACCTCCCCCTGCCCTTCCTCCCCGATCCACATCCACCTGGAGGTGCAGCATTCAGAGGAGGACGAGGAGGGCTTGGAGGAGGAAGAGGAGGAGGAGAGCTGCGAGAAGTCGTCGGTGAGCGAAGACGAGTCCAAGACCAGATCGCCGCAAGACCAGAGCAGGTGAGGAACCGGAAATCGGCATCGACAGTATGGACAGTAATTCCAAGTCTTCCAACAAGTGCCACTTGAAGCCACACGAACAGAGCAGCAACACATAGAGAAGAAAGCATACTTTGGCCAGGCACATCTTCTATTCTTCGATGAAAGGCATTTCTGGCATTTTGTCACATTTCCCAGCCGAGCCAGCCAGCAGCTGCACTGGTCCAGTGAGCAGAGCCTTCCCTCTTTGCCAGCCAGCCCGGGCGTGGAACACCAGTCCGTCTCCCAGTTCGCTCTCCTTCAGAAGCTGGCCCTGCTCAAACTCACCGCCCTGATGGACAAACACTCGCCATCCAGCAAGCAAGGTTGGAGCTGGTAAGCGCTCCGTGGCGGAGGTTGAATCCAAGCGCGTGGTTGACGATAAACAAAACATAATTGTGTAGCTACACAAGTGCGTGAGCTATTTTAGGCAGCCTATTTTGAAAAGTCATCTATTATTCATGGCTCAGGTGCAGACTGGCTCCCCGGCTGTAAAATTACTCTCGAGTTATTTCAAGGGGACAGTCGAGTGTGTACTGTTAGGTGAGCTTTAGTGTACAAGGACTAAGTTACGTTGTAGCAAAGTCTCAGGAAATCGCTTTGATCCAGAGTTTCCGAGATCGTCACAAGCCAAAGGTTCACAAAGATGTCGCACATTCTAAAACATTGATATGATGCTGTACAGTGTTAGATTGGGGAAGTGGCAGTAAAACAGGCCAAAGTAATTTACCATTGATGCCGGCACTTTTTTTTTCAAGTAAATCAGGCAGCGGAAATAGAAATATCACATCCCGCATCAGAGGACAACCTGGGTAATCTCTCAAAAATTGATTCTATTGTATCGTAATGATAATCGGACCTTGCTGCTCAGATTAAGCCTGATTGCGGGGATGTGTGTACTGTGCGCCGCTTCAGAAGTGCTAGTAATGAAAGTTTGTCAAAGGATTGCACAAGGAGCCACGTGGCCCATGGGAGACAACAAAAAGCGGGCGCTGTGTCACAAAAGCCCAAAATGCCAAAATGGTCTTTTTAGGAATACAGCTAATTCTGGGTGGAGGTTCTTGATTCCGCTCAGCTTTCGAGAGGCGCTCTCGGATTCTCAAATGAAAAAGGGTCTGGAAGGCTTTCATGACGCCGTCGTGAAACAGGATGACGAGCTGAGCAAGAGACTCCTTAGTGACACACACACACACACACACACACACACACAAAATGTCCTGAAATGTCCCGGTCTTTGATCCTTTTCCATGATTTCCTGAGCCTGCGCATGTTATTTTATATTTTTTTGAGGCTGCACACATTCAACCATCAGGGACACACACGCACAATGTTCATTTGGCTCTTCCTTCAAAGGAAACACATCGGGCCATGCTGAGGATTGAGACAGTTTCCTGTGCGACTGCCCAAGCTGTTTCATGGCCTCCAAAATAAATTGCAAAAATAAAAAAAATCGGATCAACGGCAGTTCTCAGGATCACAGATGTGTCCTCACAGGAGCGTTCCCAAAGCTTTCCGGAGGACGAGCGAGGCCACACAAGCACCATAACGCTCTGACGGTGATTGAAGAAATCATCATTTTTAGGAGAATGAACAAAATATTGAATTTTTACATGACTAAAGTCGGAATTTGGCGTCCACATTTTTGGTCCTTTTATGAAAGTGAAATCGTACGGTAGTCAGAAAAGATCAAAGTTGTATGAGTCAGTCAGGGTTTTTGGACACAACATTAGAGCTTTACACAAAGAAAGTTGCAATATTATCCGAAAAAGTCAACCGTGTGTGAATGTTGTCAGACATTTTGGTGCAGAAAGTCTGATTGGATGGAGCGGCAAATTTGTAGTTTCTATGAGAGTAGAATCATACCACTGAAATAAACCGAAAGTGGAATTCTTCTGAATGAAGTTATCATTTTAGGGCACAAAATAGTTTTATACCAACCAAATTTCAGCACTGTGTTCTAAGTTGTTTTGTTTTTTTTTGGACAACAAAGGAGTGTTCCCAAGACGATGGTGAGGAAGGCCAAGGCGTCGCCTGCCAAGGCCAGGCGGGTTTTCGGTGTTCCTCTGCTCGTCAACGTGCAGCAGACAGGAGAGTCTCTCCCTCCGGCCATCCTCAAAGCGCTTGTTTACCTCAGGACGCAATGTTTGGACCAGGTGACTCTTACATGTTGGACGCTAGTAAGCGCCATCTCCGGGCACAGGAGGCGCTTCGGTCTGTCTGGCAAGCTATCAAGTCAATAAGCTTTGTGCGTGATTTCAGGTGGGTCTTTTTCGAAAGTCGGGCTTGAAGTCTCGGATCCAGTACTTGCGTGAGATGCTGGAGTCCGACCCCGACGGCGTCTCCTATGACGGGCAGTCGGCTTTCGACGTGGCCGACTTGGTCAAGCAGTACTTCCGGGACCTGCCCGAGCCCATCTTCACCTTCAAGCTCTGCGAGTCCTTCCTACACATCTACCAATGTCAGCATCATTTCACCTCACTATTTTGTATTGCATTTTTGTAACAAGAATGGAAATTTACCAGCACAAAATCAAACTATCACCCCCCCCAAAAAATGATAAAAAACGTTGAATAACAAAGTAAATTAGGAGAAAGTCTTTACCAGAATTAAAATTACTTATGCCATTCCTGTTCTTTAATATTATTGTATGAAGGCTGTAGGCCCAAACCAAATTTCACAGAAAAAAGTTGCCATTAAAAAAAAAAAAGCCACAGTGGAGCTTTATTCTTACCATCAGAACATTTTGTTAAGTTTTTACGACCACTGTGCACTAGTGTTTATATCTATGGTTTATCTAGCTATCTGTCTCTCTAAGTAGCCAGCCAACTAGCTCGCTATTCGTCTCTGTCTAGCTAGCTAGCTAGCTATGTCTGTCTGTATAGCTAGCTAGCTATCTGTCTCTGTATCTAGCTAGCTATTTATCTATATCTATCTATCTATCTATCTATCTGTCTATCCACACGCACACACCCACATACACTTCCAATGTATGGCTGTAAGTCTTTGCCAAGGTTTCAAGTGCTGAAAGGAGAAGAAAATTAGATTTTTGAAAAAGCTTGAACAAGACCTTGGAGAAGTCGTACGCGTGTTGCGGTAAAACATTTATTGAACCGCATACTTGGAGGCCGTAAAAAAAGGATGACGTGTAAATGTGAGGCGTGGGCCGGTGTCTGCAGATTTCCCCAAAGATCAACAGCTGCTGGCAGCCCAGGCGGCCATCTTGCTGCTGCCGGACGAGAACCGCGAGGCGCTGCGGACGTTGCTCTTCTTCCTCCGCGACGTGGTGGCCTGCGTGGACGACAATCACATGACGCCCACCAACATCGCCGTGTGCCTCGCGCCGTCGCTCTTCCACCTCAACGCCCTCAAGAGGGACGCCGGCGCCAACAGGTCACCTGAGATATATGTTGTTGTTGTCCAATCAAATGTTTTGTTTTGTGGCTGTTTTTAATATGAGAAGTTTGCAAAAGATTATCATGGAAGTTAAACGTGATTCAGGAAATAGTAGTCCATACCGAACAGTATGAGAGTAAGTAAATGAGGAAAAAGCCTTCACTTCAGGATCAAGATATTAATCCAATAATAAAGTAATTTCATAAAAGTTGTCAAGGTAAATATTCCATGAGAACTTGTTATGTAAAAGGGTTTTTTCAGTCCTTATTTTACATGAAACTAGTTGGAACTTTACAATTAAACCTAATACAAAGAGAGGACCTGTCCGCCCTCGTGTCAAAATTCAAACGCTGGAATTTTGATGATGATCATTTGTTATTTTGAGAATAAAATCTCAATTTTAATGCCCAACGAACATTAAATTTTACCTGAGTGAAGTAACATTTAGTGAAGAGAGAAGCAAATGCGCTTCCCTGACAATTTTCCCGCCGTGTCGTTACTCCAGAACGAGTCACAGGAAGTACAGCCTGGGCCGCCCGGACCAGCGTGACCTGAGCGAGAACCTGGCCGCCACGCAGGGCCTGGCCGACATGATCAGCGAAGCGCAGAGACTCTTCCAGGTGGCCGCCGCCGACCTGCTCCACGTGCGCAAAGGCCTCACGGGGCTCTCCGGAACATTCCTTGTGAATTGAAATTTTCTTCTCGCGTAGATTCCGGACTTTTGGCCGGCTCTGAATCTGAGCTCTGCCGCTCCGACTGACGAGGCGAGCGGGGAAGAGCTGGAGGAGACGATGCGGAAGCTCTGGCAGAGTACGCAGCTCCTCATCAAGGAAGCCGGCGACAAGAGTCGAGGCTGGGAGACTCGTCCCGCTCCTGAACACGTGTCGCTGGCTGTCAAGAAGGTCAGCGAGACAGAGAGCTAGCTAGCTAGCGCTAACAACTTGAATGAACAATATCACTTGTGTTTTGGGATCATAATTTGTCTGATTAGTACACTTTAAGATACTTTTTAGAGGCAATGCATTGTCTTATTCAAAGTTGTGATTTTGTATCGGCAGACGTGGTCAGGATGCCCGCTGTGGACCTGGCGCGTCTCGGTGGAGGTGGACGCCGCCCAGGAGGTTTTGCTGCGCCGGCTCCTCGAGGAAGAGCGGCCGTGCGGAGGCGGCGCAGGGCTGGGCGCCGTCATTCAGACGCTGGGCGAGTGCGCCCACGTCTGTCGATACCTCTGCCAGGGTCACGACGCCGGCCTTGCCTCCAGCCTGCCGCGAGAACACCTGCTGCTCAGGTGAGAAAAAGAAGAAAGTGTGAGGGAGGGAGCTTTTTTTTTTTGGCGTGAATGAGGCTGATGAATATTTCATTCCAGCCTGGAGCCAGATTAGATTTGACAGTGTGTCTGTTTGGCTTTGTCATCCGCTCGTGGTTTTTGTCGGCGCACAAGTGAACTCGGCCTTACCTCTGAGTCAGGCAGACATATATATATATATATATATATATATTTATATATATATATATTTTTTCCCCCACATGAGGCGTCGAAACACACAGAAGGGAAACATCTAATTGCATTGACACAGCGCGTCAAGTCGTTTCGGCAGACACGCTGAGAGCAGGAAAGCCCAAAACACGTTTGAGTTGCTGATGCCACTCGCGAATGTGAAGTCAACTTAGAAGAACGAGGACTCAATTCTTTGGGATCGTTTTCTCTCACCGAAATGACAAAAGGGAGAGATTATTTAAGATCGCTTGACAAGAAAAGGCAGATTAGAAGATCTCAAGTCCCTAACCTAATTTGAAACCAGACTGTAAAACCTGAACTGTTGTTTGAAACCCTTCTTTGAAATCCTAGCCCTAATTTGAAAACCCTCATCCTAGTTTGAAAACCTACTTTGAATATTATATCATATTATATATTATTAATTTAGATATACTGTGTTTAAATACATTAAGGTGGAGCCTATACACTTTCATTTCCAAAGTTACAAATATTGGACATAATCTACGTATTCCTTTTGAATGTCGTTAGGTCAAAAACAATGTCGTCATTTGCAGGACATGGCAGTCAGAGGCGTCTTGCGGCCCGCTCTTCGTGTCGTCCGTGTCCACGCAGCACCCTCAGGTGCCACCGGAGGGCGTCCGAGTGCACACGCACGCTTGCCTCTACCTGCTGGAGCCCGCCACCACCTGCAAGACCCGCCTCACGCACGTGTGCCGCACCGACACCAGGTACGCACTCGAGATCCCCTTTCTCGCGCCACACTTACGCGAAGTTCTTCTGCGCATCGTCGAGGAAGTGAGATGCTTCCGCGTTCAAAGACGAGACCGAATGGTTGCATGGGTGCTTCGCTTGCCCAAGTTGCCTCAAGTTACCCCACACACAATAACTCTTGCATTGTCAATTCAGACACTGAAAAACGAGATTGCAGATAAAGCGGGCTGACTTGTAGCAGGTTTGAAAGGAATCTCCCCACTGACACGTTTCATATGTTATCCTGTAGGCGCTCTTTGGCATGGCACCGCAAAGTGAGCGGACATCGCATGGTTGCCGCTCTGCTGGCCCTCAAAGCGTCCTTCCAAGGGCAGCACAAGGAAAACACCATGTGACGACGCTTGCCGGATAGCGAGTTGGAAGAAGTTTTGATTTTTCGCCTTTTTCTTTTTTTCAAATATGTCGCGCTCGTCTTGGCCAACCTGACAAAAGGAAGACAAAACGAGAATGCAGGAAAGACAAACGATGTTGCCTCGCCCGTGTCGAGTTGGGGACTGACCGTAACAAACGCAAGCCATCGAGGAGATGTGGATTGGCATGAATCAAATGCACGTCATTATTTAAGGGAACTAACAAAGTAAACACATATTTAAGCTTTGGAGTGAGGTCGTGTGAAAGTGATCAGAGCCACGCGTCTGATTAAAGAGATTTGTTTTTCTGTCAGAGCCTGCTTTGTCTTTTTTTCTGTTCAAGGGAAAACAGCAAAATTAAAGCACAAGTTTTAAAATGAGGCAAAAGGAGGTTGATTTTTTTTCTTTTACCGAAAAATCAAGCATGTACGGTCAGCCGTTTTTAGCCCCAAAAAAACAACCATGTATAGTAAGGTTTTTTTAGGCATATAGTAAGGCGTTTTTGCGAAAAACGACCATGTATAGTAAGGCGTTTTTTGACGAAAAAACGACCATGTATAGGAAGGCGTTTTCATGAAAAAACGACCATGTATAATAGGCGTTTTCATGAAAAACGACCATGTATAGTAAGGCGTTTTTACAAAAACGACCATGTATAGTAAGGCATTTTTGATGAAAAAAACGACCATGTATAGTAAGGCATTTTTGCGAAAAAAGACCATGTATAGTAAGGCTTTTTTGACGAAAAAAAGACAATGTATAGTAAGGCGTTTTTTGACAAAAAAAAGACCATGTATAGTAAGGCGTTTTTTGATGAAAAAAACGACCATCTATAGTAAGGCGTTTTTTGACGAAAAAACGACCATGTATAGGAAGGCGTTTTTTCATGAAAAAAACGACCATGTATAGTAAGGCGATTTTTCATGAAAAAAACGACCATGTATAGTAAGGCGTTTTTTCATGAAAAAAACGACCATGTATAGTAAGGCGTTTTTTGACAAAAAAACGACCATGTATAGTAAGGCATTTTTTGATGAAAAAAACGACCATGTATAGTAAGGCATTTTTTGACGAAAAAAAGACCATGTATAGTAAGGCTTTTTTGACGAAAAAAAGACAATGTATAGTAAGGCGTTTTTTGACAAAAAAAAGACCATGTATAGTAAGGCGTTTTTTGATGAAAAAAACGACCATCTATAGTAAGGCGTTTTTGACGAAAAAAAGACCATGTATACTAAGGCGTTTTTGATGAAAAAACAACCATGTATAGTAAGGCGTTTTTTAACAAAAAACGACCATGTATAGTAAGGCGTTTTTGATGAAAAAAACGACCATGTATAGTAAGGCGTTTTTTTACAAAAAACGACCATGTATAGTAAGGCGTTTTTGATGAAAAAACGACCATGTATAGTAAGGCGTTTTTGACGAAAAAAGACCATGTATAGTAAGGCGTTTTTGAGGAAAAAAGACCATGTATAATAAGGCGTTTTTGATGAAAAAAGACCATCTATAGTAAGCGTTTTTGATGAAAAAAGACCATGTATAGTAAGGCGTTTTTGACGAAAAAACGACCATGTATAGTAAGGCGTTTTTGATGAAAAAAGACCATGTATAGTAAGGCGTTTTTGACAAAAAAACGACCATGTATAGTAAGGCGTTTTTGACGAAAAAACAACCATGTATAGTAAGGCGTTTTTGGCGAAAAACGACCATGTATAGTAAGCGTTTTTGACGAAAAAACGACCATGTATAGTAAGGCGTTTTTTGACGAAAAAACGACCATGTATAGTAAGCCGTTTTTTGACGAAAAAACCGTCCATCTATAGTAAGGCGTTTTTTGACAAAAAAAAGACCATGTATAGTAAGGCGTTTTTTGACGATAAACAACCATGTATAGTAAGACGTATTTTGACGAAAAAACAACCATGTATAGTAAGGCGTTTTTTGACGAAAAAACGACCATGTATAGAAAGGCATTGTTTGACGATAAATCAACCATGTATAGTAAGGCGTTTTTTTAATGAAAAAACGACCATGTATAGTAAGGCGTTTTTTGATGAAAAAAAGACCATGTATAGTAAGGCGTTTTTTGACGAAAAAAAGACAATGTATAGTAAGGCGTTTTTTAAATGAAAAAACGACCATGTATAGTAAGGCGTTTTTTGACGAAAAAACCGACCATGTATAGTAAGGCATTTTTTGACGAAAAAAAGACCATGTATAGTAAGGCGTTTTTTGATGAAAAAAACGACCATGTATAGTAAGGCGTTTTTTGACAAAAAAACGACCATGTATAGTAAGGCGTTTTTGTGAAAAACGACCATGTATAGCAAGGCGTTTTTTGACGATAAATCAACCATGTATAGTAAGGCGTTTTTTTAATGAAAAAACGACCATGTATAGTAAGGCGTTTTTTGATGAAAAAAAAGACCATGTATAGTAAGGCGTTTTTTGATGAAAAAAAGACCATGTATATTAAGGCGTTTTTTGACGAAAAAAAGACAATGTATAGTAAGGTGTTTTTGACGAAAAAAACGACCATGTATAGTAAGGCGTTTTTTGACGAAAAAAACGACCATGTATAGTAAGGCGTTTTTTGAGGAAAAAACGACCATGTATAGTAAGGCGTTTTTACAGCCCAAAAACGACCATGTGTATTAAGGCGTTTTTACAGCCCAAAATACGACCATGTGTATTAGGGCGTTTTTACAGCCCAAAAAACGACCATGTATAGTAAGGCGTTTTTTGACTAAAAAAACAACCATGTATAGTAAGGCGTTTTTGACGAAAAAAAGACCATGTATAGTAAGGCGTTTTTGACGAAAAAAGACCATGTATAGTAAGGCGTTTTTGATGAAAAAAGACCATGTATAGTAAGGCGTTTTTGAAAAAACGACCATGTATAGTAAGGCGTTTTTGATGAAAAAACGACCATGTATAGTAAGGCGTTTTTGATGAAAAAAAGGCGTTTTTGACGACCATGTATAGTAAGGCGTTTTTGAGAAAAAAAAGACCATGTATAGTAAGGCGTTTTACAGCCAAAAACGACCATGTATAGTAAGGCGTTTTTGATGAAAAAAGACCATGTATAGTAAGGCGTTTTTGACCAAAAACGACCATGTATAGTAAGGCGTTTTGATGAAAAAACGACCATGTATAGTAAGGCGTTTTGACGAAAAACAACCATGTATAGTAAGGCGTTTTTGAAAAAAAAACGACCATGTATAGTAAGGCGTTTTTGATGAAAAAACGACCATGTATAGTAAGGCGTTTTTGATGAAAAAACGACCATGTATAGTAAGGCGTTTTACAGCCCAAAAACGACCATGTATAGTAAGGCGTTTTTGACCAAAAAAGACCATGTATAGTAAGGCGTTTTTGACAAAAAAACGACCATGTATAGTAAGGCGTTTTTGATGAAAAAACGACCATGTATAGTAAGGCGTTTTTGACGAAAAAACGACCATGTATAGTAAGGCGTTTTTGATGAAAAAAGACCATGTATAGTAAGGCGTTTTTGATGAAAAAACGACCATGTATAGTAAGGCGTTTTTGATGAAAAAACGACCATGTATAGTAAGGCGTTTTTGATGAAAAAACGACCATGTATAGTAAGGCGTTTTTGAGAAAAAAAGACCATGTATAGTAAGGCGTTTTTGACAAAAAAAGACCATGTATAGTAAGGCGTTTTTGACAAAAACGACCATGTATAGTAAGGCGTTTTTGACGAAAAAACGACCATGTATAGTAAGGCGTTTTTGACGAAAAACGACCATGTATAGTAAGGCGTTTTTGACAAAAAACGACATAGTATAGTAAGGCGTTTTTAGACGAAAAAAAGACCATGTATAGTAAGACGTTTTTGACGAAAAAACGACCATGTATAGTAAGACGTTTTTGACGAAAAAACGACCATGTATAGTAAGGTGTTTTTAACCGAAAAAAACGACCATGTATAGTAAGGCGTTTTTAGACGAAAAAAAGACCATGTATAGTAAGGCGTTTTTGACGAAAAAACGACCATGTATAGTAAGGCGTTTTTGACCGAAAAAAACGACCATGTATAGTAAGGCGTTTTTGATGAAAAACGACCATGTATAGTAAGGCGTTTTTGACGAAAAAACGACCATGTATAGTAAGGCGTTTTTGATGAAAAACGACCATGTATAGTAAGGCGTTTTTGACGAAAAAACGACCATGTATAGTAAGGCGTTTTTGACGAAAAACGACCATGTATAGTAAGGCGTTTTTGACGAAAAAACGACCATGTATAGTAAGGCGTTTTTGACGAAAAAACGACCATGTATAGTAAGGCGTTTTTGACGAAAAAAGACCATGTATAGTAAGGCGTTTTTGACGAAAAAACGACCATGTATAGTAAGGCGTTTTTGATGAAAAAACGACCATGTATAGTAAGGCGTTTTTGACGAAAAAACGACCATGTATAGTAAGGCGTTTTTGACGAAAAACGACCATGTATAGTAAGGCGTTTTTGACGAAAAAACGACCATGTATAGTAAGGCGTTTTTGACGAAAAAACGACCATGTATAGTAAGGCGTTTTTGATGAAAAAACGACCATGTATAGTAAGGCGTTTTTGACGAAAAAAGACCATGTATAGTAAGGCGTTTTTGATGAAAAAACGACCATGTATAGTAAGGCGTTTTTGATGAAAAAACGACCATGTATAGTAAGGCGTTTTTGACAAAAAAAGACCATGTATAGTAAGGCGTTTTTGACGAAAAAACGACCATCTATAGTAAGGCGTTTTTGACAAAAAAGACCATGTATAGTAAGGCGTTTTTGATGAAAAAAGACCATGTATAGTAAGGCGTTTTTGATGAAAAAACGACCATGTATAGTAAGGCGTTTTTGACAAAAAACGACCATGTATAGTAAGGCGTTTTTGATGAAAAAACGACCATCTATAGTAAGGCGTTTTTGAGGAAAAAAGACCATGTATAGTAAGGCGTTTTTGAGGAAAAAAGACCATGTATAGTAAGGCGTTTTTGATGAAAAAACGACCATGTATAGTAAGGCGTTTTTGATGAAAAAACGACCATGTATAGTAAGGCGTTTTTGATGAAAAAACGACCATGTATAGTAAGGCGTTTTTGAGAAAAAACGACCATGTATAGTAAGGCGTTTTTGACGAAAAAACGACCATGTATAGTAAGGCGTTTTTGATGAAAAAACGACCATGTATAGTAAGGCGTTTTTGATGAAAAAACGACCATGTATAGTAAGGCGTTTTTGACGAAAAAACGACCATGTATAGTAAGGCGTTTTTGATGAAAAAACGACCATGTATAGTAAGGCGTTTTTGATGGAAAAAAACGACCATGTATAGTAAGGCGTTTTTGACGAAAAAACGACCATGTATAGTAAGGCGTTTTTAGCCGAAAAAACGACCATGTATAGTAAGGCGTTTTTTGATGAAAAAACGACCATGTATAGTAAGGCGTTTTTGTATGAAAAAATGACCATGTATAGTAAGGCGTTTTTGACAAAAAAACGACCATGTATAGTAAGGCGTTTTTGATGAAAAAACGACCATGTATAGTAAGGCGTTTTTGACGAAAAAACGACCATGTATAGTAAGGCGTTTTTGACGAAAAAAAGACCATGTATAGTAAGGCGTTTTTGATGAAAAAAACGACCATGTATAGTAAGGCGTTTTTGACGAAAAAAACGACCATGTATAGTAAGGCGTTTTTGATGAAAAAACGACCATGTATAGTAAGGCGTTTTTGAGGAAAAAAAGACCATGTATAGTAAGGCGTTTTTGACAAAAAAACGACCTTGTATAGTAAGGCGTTTTTGATGAAAAAACGACCATGTATAGTAAGGCGTTTTTGATGAAAAAACGACCATGTATAGTAAGGCGTTTTTGACGAAAAAAACGACCATGTATAGTAAGGCGTTTTTGACGAAAAAACGACCATGTATAGTAAGGCGTTTTTGAAAAAAAGACCATGTATAGTAAGGCGTTTTTGACGAAAAAACGACCATGTATAGTAAGCCGTTTTTGACGAAAAAACGACCATGTATAGTAAGGCGTTTTTGAGAAAAAACGACCATGTATAGTAAGGCGTTTTTGATTAAAAAAACGACCATGTATAGTAAGGCGTTTTTAGACGAAAAAACGACCATGTATAGTAAGGCGTTTTTTGATGAAAAAACGACCATGTATAGTGAGGCGTTTTTTGACAAAAAAAGACCATGTATAGTAAGGCGTTTTTTGACGAAAAAACGACCATGTATAGTAAGGCGTTTTTTGACGAAAAAACGACCATGTATAGTAAGGCGTTTTTGACGAAAAACGACCATGTATAGTAAGGCGTTTTTGACGAAAAAACGACCATGTATAGTAAGGCGTTTTTGACGAAAAAACGACCATGTATAGTAAGGCGTTTTTGACGAAAAAACGACCATGTATAGTAAGGCGTTTTTGACGAAAAAACGACCATGTATAGTAAGGCGTTTTTGACGAAAAAACGACCATGTATAGTAAGGCGTTTTTGATGAAAAAACGACCATGTATAGTAAGGCGTTTTTGATGAAAAAACGACCATGTATAGTAAGGCGTTTTTGATGAAAAAACGACCATGTATAGTAAGGCGTTTTTGAAAAAAAACGACCATGTATAGTAAGGCGTTTTTGACGAAAAAACGACCATGTATAGTAAGGCGTTTTTGACGAAAAAACGACCATGTATAGTAAGGCGTTTTTGATGAAAAAACGACCATGTATAGTAAGGCGTTTTTGACGAAAAAACGACCATGTATAGTAAGGCGTTTTTGATGAAAAAACGACCATGTATAGTAAGGCGTTTTTGACGAAAAAACGACCATGTATAGTAAGGCGTTTTTTGACAAAAAAAAGACCATGTATAGTAAGGCGTTTTTTGATGAAAAACGACCATGTATAGTAAGGCGTTTTTTGACGAAAAAACGACCATGTATAGTAAGGCGTTTTTGACGAAAAAACGACCATGTATAGTAAGGCGTTTTTGATGAAAAAAAGACCATGTATAGTAAGGCGTTTTTTGACGAAAAAACGACCATGTATAGTAAGGCGTTTTATGACGAAAAAAACGACCATGTATAGTAAGGCGTTTTTTGACGATAAAAACAACCATGTATAGTAAGGCGTTTTTTGACGAAAAAACGACCATGTATAGTAAGGCGTTTTTTGATGAAAAAAGACCATGTATAGTAAGGCGTATTTTGACGAAAAAACGACCATGTATAGTAAGGCGTTTTTGATGAAAAAAGACCATGTATAGTAAGGCGTTTTTGATGAAAAAACGACCATGTATAGTAAGGCGTTTTTGATGAAAAAACGACCATGTATAGTAAGGCGTTTTTGATGAAAAAACGACCATGTATAGTAAGGCGTTTTTGATGAAAAAACGACCATGTATAGTAAGGCGTTTTTGATGAAAAAACGACCATGTATAGTAAGGCGTTTTTGATGAAAAAACGACCATGTATAGTAAGGCGTTTTTGATGAAAAAACGACCATGTATAGTAAGGCGTTTTTGATGAAAAAACGACCATGTATAGTAAGGCGTTTTTGACGAAAAAACGACCATGTATAGTAAGGCGTTTTTGACGAAAAAACGACCATGTATAGTAAGGCGTTTTTGATGAAAAAAACGACCATGTATAGTAAGGCGTTTTTTGATGAAAAAACGACCATGTATAGTAAGGCGTTTTTTTGATGAAAAGAACGACCCTGTATAGTAAGGCGTTTTTGATGAAAAAACGACCATGTATAGTAAGGCGTTTTTGATGAAAAAACGACCATGTATAGTAAGGCGTTTTTGACGAAAAAACGACCATGTATAGTAAGGCGTTTTTGATGAAAAAACGACCATGTATAGTAAGGCGTTTTTGATGAAAAAACGACCATGTATAGTAAGGCGTTTTTGATGAAAAAACGACCATGTATAGTAAGGCGTTTTTGATGAAAAAACGACCATGTATAGTAAGGCGTTTTTGATGAAAAAACGACCATGTATAGTAAGGCGTTTTTGACGAAAAAACGACCATGTATAGTAAGGCGTTTTTGACGAAAAAACGACCATGTATAGTAAGGCGTTTTTGATGAAAAAAGACCATGTATAGTAAGGCGTTTTTGACGAAAAAACGACCATGTATAGTAAGGCGTTTTTGACGAAAAAACGACCATGTATAGTAAGGCGTTTTTGATGAAAAAAGACCATGTATAGTAAGGCGTTTTTGACGAAAAAACGACCATGTATAGTAAGGCGTTTTTGACGAAAAAACGACCATGTATAGTAAGGCGTTTTTGATGAAAAAACGACCATGTATAGTAAGGCGTTTTTGATGAAAAAACGACCATGTATAGTAAGGCGTTTTTGATGAAAAAACGACCATGTATAGTAAGGCGTTTTTGATGAAAAAACGACCATGTATAGTAAGGCGTTTTTGATGAAAAAACGACCATGTATAGTAAGGCGTTTTTGATGAAAAAACGACCATGTATAGTAAGGCGTTTTTGATGAAAAAACGACCATGTATAGTAAGGCGTTTTTGACGAAAAAACGACCATGTATAGTAAGGCGTTTTTGACGAAAAAACGACCATGTATAGTAAGGCGTTTTTGACGAAAAAACGACCATGTATAGTAAGGCGTTTTTGACGAAAAAACGACCATGTATAGTAAGGCGTTTTTGACGAAAAACGACCATGTATAGTAAGGCGTTTTTGACGAAAAAACGACCATGTATAGTAAGGCGTTTTTTGATGAAAAAACGACCATGTATAGTAAGGCGTTTTTTGATGAAAAAACGACCATGTATAGTAAGGCGTTTTTGACGAAAAAAACGACCATGTATAGTAAGGCGTTTTTGACGAAAAAAAACGACCATGTATAGTAAGGCGTTTTTGATGAAAAAACGACCATGTATAGTAAGGCGTTTTTGATGAAAAAACGACCATGTATAGTAAGGCGTTTTTGACGAAAAAACGACCATGTATAGTAAGGCGTTTTTGATGAAAAAACGACCATGTATAGTAAGGCGTTTTTGATGAAAAAACGACCATGTATAGTAAGGCGTTTTTGATGAAAAAACGACCATGTATAGTAAGGCGTTTTTGACGAAAAAAACGACCATGTATAGTAAGGCGTTTTTGACGAAAAAACGACCATGTATAGTAAGGCGTTTTTGATGAAAAAACGACCATGTATAGTAAGGCGTTTTTGATGAAAAAACGACCATGTATAGTAAGGCGTTTTTGATGAAAAAACGACCATGTATAGTAAGGCGTTTTTGACGAAAAACGACCATGTATAGTAAGGCGTTTTTGATGAAAAAACGACCATGTATAGTAAGGCGTTTTTGATGAAAAAACGACCATGTATAGTAAGGCGTTTTTGATGAAAAAACGACCATGTATAGTAAGGCGTTTTTGATGAAAAAACGACCATGTATAGTAAGGCGTTTTTGATGAAAAAACGACCATGTATAGTAAGGCGTTTTTGATGAAAAAACGACCATGTATAGTAAGGCGTTTTTGATGAAAAAACGACCATGTATAGTAAGGCGTTTTTGATGAAAAAACGACCATGTATAGTAAGGCGTTTTTGATGAAAAAACGACCATGTATAGTAAGGCGTTTTTGATGAAAAAACGACCATGTATAGTAAGGCGTTTTTGATGAAAAAACGACCATGTATAGTAAGGCGTTTTTGATGAAAAAACGACCATGTATAGTAAGGCGTTTTTGATGAAAAAACGACCATGTATAGTAAGGCGTTTTTGATGAAAAAACGACCATGTATAGTAAGGCGTTTTTGATGAAAAAACGACCATGTATAGTAAGGCGTTTTTGATGAAAAAACGACCATGTATAGTAAGGCGTTTTTGACGAAAAAACGACCATGTATAGTAAGGCGTTTTTGATGAAAAAACGACCATGTATAGTAAGGCGTTTTTGACGAAAAAACGACCATGTATAGTAAGGCGTTTTTGATGAAAAAACGACCATGTATAGTAAGGCGTTTTTGATGAAAAAACGACCATGTATAGTAAGGCGTTTTTGATGAAAAAACGACCATGTATAGTAAGGCGTTTTTGATGAAAAAACGACCATGTATAGTAAGGCGTTTTTGATGAAAAAACGACCATGTATAGTAAGGCGTTTTTGATGAAAAAACGACCATGTATAGTAAGGCGTTTTTGATGAAAAAACGACCATGTATAGTAAGGCGTTTTTGATGAAAAAAACGACCATGTATAGTAAGGCGTTTTTGATGAAAAAACGACCATGTATAGTAAGGCGTTTTTGATGAAAAAACGACCATGTATAGTAAGGCGTTTTTGATGAAAAAACGACCATGTATAGTAAGGCGTTTTTGATGAAAAAACGACCATGTATAGTAAGGCGTTTTTGATGAAAAAACGACCATGTATAGTAAGGCGTTTTTGATGAAAAAACGACCATGTATAGTAAGGCGTTTTTGATGAAAAAACGACCATGTATAGTAAGGCGTTTTTGATGAAAAAACGACCATGTATAGTAAGGCGTTTTTGATGAAAAAACGACCATGTATAGTAAGGCGTTTTTGATGAAAAAACGACCATGTATAGTAAGGCGTTTTTGATGAAAAAACGACCATGTATAGTAAGGCGTTTTTGATGAAAAAACGACCATGTATAGTAAGGCGTTTTTGATGAAAAAACGACCATGTATAGTAAGGCGTTTTTGATGAAAAAACGACCATGTATAGTAAGGCGTTTTTGATGAAAAAACGACCATGTATAGTAAGGCGTTTTTGATGAAAAAACGACCATGTATAGTAAGGCGTTTTTGATGAAAAAACGACCATGTATAGTAAGGCGTTTTTGATGAAAAACGACCATGTATAGTAAGGCGTTTTTGATGAAAAAACGACCATGTATAGTAAGGCGTTTTTGATGAAAAAACGACCATGTATAGTAAGGCGTTTTTGATGAAAAAACGACCATGTATAGTAAGGCGTTTTTGATGAAAAAACGACCATGTATAGTAAGGCGTTTTTGATGAAAAAACGACCATGTATAGTAAGGCGTTTTTGATGAAAAAACGACCATGTATAGTAAGGCGTTTTTGATGAAAAAACGACCATGTATAGTAAGGCGTTTTTGATGAAAAAACGACCATGTATAGTAAGGCGTTTTTGATGAAAAAACGACCATGTATAGTAAGGCGTTTTTGATGAAAAAACGACCATGTATAGTAAGGCGTTTTTGATGAAAAAACGACCATGTATAGTAAGGCGTTTTTGATGAAAAAACGACCATGTATAGTAAGGCGTTTTTGATGAAAAAACGACCATGTATAGTAAGGCGTTTTTGATGAAAAAACGACCATGTATAGTAAGGCGTTTTTGATGAAAAAACGACCATGTATAGTAAGGCGTTTTTGATGAAAAAACGACCATGTATAGTAAGGCGTTTTTGATGAAAAAACGACCATGTATAGTAAGGCGTTTTTGATGAAAAAAACGACCATGTATAGTAAGGCGTTTTTGATAAAAAAAACGACCATGTATAGTAAGGCGTTTTTGATGAAAAAAACGACCATGTATAGTAAGGCGTTTTTGACGAAAAAAACGACCATGTATAGTAAGGCGTTTTTGATGAAAAAACGACCATGTATAGTAAGGCGTTTTTGATGAAAAAACGACCATGTATAGTAAGGCGTTTTTGATGAAAAAACGACCATGTATAGTAAGGCGTTTTTGATGAAAAACGACCATGTATAGTAAGGCGTTTTTGATGAAAAAAACGACCATGTATAGTAAGGCGTTTTTGATGAAAAAACGACCATGTATAGTAAGGCGTTTTTGATGAAAAAACGACCATGTATAGTAAGGCGTTTTTGATGAAAAAACGACCATGTATAGTAAGGCGTTTTTGATGAAAAAACGACCATGTATAGTAAGGCGTTTTTGATGAAAAAACGACCATGTATAGTAAGGCGTTTTTGATGAAAAAACGACCATGTATAGTAAGGCGTTTTTGATGAAAAACGACCATGTATAGTAAGGCGTTTTTGATGAAAAAACGACCATGTATAGTAAGGCGTTTTTGATGAAAAAACGACCATGTATAGTAAGGCGTTTTTGATGAAAAAACGACCATGTATAGTAAGGCGTTTTTGATGAAAAACGACCATGTATAGTAAGGCGTTTTTGATGAAAAAACGACCATGTATAGTAAGGCGTTTTTGACGAAAAAACGACCATGTATAGTAAGGCGTTTTTGATGAAAAAACGACCATGTATAGTAAGGCGTTTTTGATGAAAAAACGACCATGTATAGTAAGGCGTTTTTGATGAAAAAACGACCATGTATAGTAAGGCGTTTTTGACGAAAAAACGACCATGTATAGTAAGGCGTTTTTGACGAAAAAACGACCATGTATAGTAAGGCGTTTTTGACGAAAAAACGACCATGTATAGTAAGGCGTTTTTGATGAAAAAACGACCATGTATAGTAAGGCGTT